>CM060964.1:281193001-281478001 GCA_030765045.1 Tenodera sinensis | reverse complement strand
TTTTAATTCATGTGTCTTATGTTGAAAGTTATAGTTAAGTTCCAACTGTCTAAACATTTATTTTCACGATTTTATTTCAGTTTAACTCCTTTTAAAGCGGATAGATCACACTGGACGATCAATTAAAGTGTGAAATAAATGCGCAAATGTGATCTAGGATCAAAAACACTAAAGCTATCGAACTTCATCCTAAGCGCTAAGGGGAAAAAATTAAATAAAATCCTCAGTTGAGTATACACGCAGATACCATGAAGAGTATGACGGTAAAAGCATTGAATATAGCAGAAAGCACTCCAATTATGTTACGAAATGCCCAAAATTCTGAGTATCGATATAACAACATGTAACTGTTTGACTTGCATGCTCGTGACCACGATATTATCACTAGGGATGACTTAACTTTTGGTGTAATAACTTCCAATAATGTTAGTTGCAGAAACATTACATACCAATAAGAGAATCCTAGAACTGCCAACCCTGTGGACTTGAAGACGCCGACGATAGTCTCGGAGTAAGCCACGTTTTCCGACAGGGCTATGGCGAACTGTGTACCCCAAAGAATCAACACCAGAAGAGTTGAAATTGCTGAAAAAGCAAAATTTTAAAACTATTTCTAACGGTGCTACGAACTTTCCACCTTGCGATGCAATTTACTAAATTTACTGCATTAATAACACTAAAATTTATATATATGAATACAGCGTGAATGGTCCCAGTGGGGAATAGCCGAGATAGTTTCCTTATATTAGAATTCAGAACCGCTAGGTGCTGGCGGTGCGACCCTCACCTCCCGTATGCTTATTTTCTGAAATGCAAAATTAACAAAATCTTTTGTTCTCTATAGCTTTTTATCAGGAATGGCGAATCAGGATAAATGCACACTTGTAGAAATTGAGTCAATGAGGATATGGCAACATTGCACCAGGTGGTCCATTCCAGCCGGCATTCGTGTAAGTAGATAACCCTTCGTGCATTAAAAGAGTTGCAGAAATCACCAGGGTAAATCCAGTCAGTGGCGTGCATGAACTTTGTTCTGCTTGTAACACAAGCGAGCGGCAGAGGAAATGCCCAGGCTTCAACTAGCGTATGCAGCGCGTGATAATAGAGAAGAACAGTCTTAGAATATTTTCTGCTTCAGTTACAAGGCTTTATTTTCCAGGGAATAAACTCATTCCTGTATATGCTGCTATTGTCTAACATTACGGATTATAGATTGTAAATTGCCGTAACAAAATCCATGCAAACATGAGGGCGCGTAGTGTTTGATTGGCATTTCTTTGTTTGTTATTTATGTTATTATATTATTATTATTATTATTATTATTATTATTATTATTATTATTATTATTATTATTATTATTATTATTATTATTATTATTATTATTATTATTATTATTATTATTATTATTGTTGTTGTTGTTATTATTACCATTTTAAGTTATTGTTATATTTTTATTTTTAATTATTGATATTAAATTATTATATGATTTATATTGTTTATATTATTGGCACTAATATTAAATTTATTATTATTCTATTCTTATTGGTGTGTTTATCATTATTATGTTTATCACGATTGTTGTTGTTATTATTATTATTACTGTTTTGATCATTATGCTTATCATTGTTATTATTAGTAATAGTGATGATGGTGGTGGTGGTGGCGGCGGTGGTGGCGGTGGCGGTGTCGGTGGCGGTGGCGGTGGCGGTGTCGGTGGCGGTGGCGGTGGTGGTGGAGGTGGTGGTGGCGGTGGCGGTGGTGGTGGAGATGGTGGTGGTGGTGGAGGTGATGGTGGTGGTGGTGGTGGCGGCGGCGGTGGTGGTGGTGTCCTCCCAGCCAGACTTAGAGGGCAACGGTATCTGGAATTCCGGCAAGGTGAGGTTCAGGATTTTCTTGATGAGAATGAGCTTATGGAATGCTTCTGCGAATAAAATTAGTGACTTATACAAATCTGCTGAGTCTCTTAATCTTACAGCTGAAGAACAAGAATCTTTAAACTTAAATACCAACTTGGTTTTTAACCGACTTTTCGTTGTTGAGTTATGCTGTCCACAGACTGACAGACAGAGAGACAGACTGACTGACTGACTGACTGACTGACTGACTGACTGACTAACTGACTGACTGACTGACTGACTGACTGACTGACACATACACATACACACACCACACCACACGGACCTTTTTCTAAAAATGCTTTTTTGGATTCAGAGGGTCTGAAAACATATTTCCGGTGAAATCTCGACATCGAATATTGGGGTGGAATACAATACTTCCTCTACTTACCAGTAGAAAAAGTAAAAAAGTGTTTTAAGAAAAAATCCGCGCGCGCGTTGTTTTATCGGGGTTATTCTGACCAACATATAATTTCCCTAAAGGAAACACGTTGGGATAATGAGTTATGACTCAAATTTTAGATACATTCTTACAGGAAAAAGTTGTATTTTTACTGGCTATCGTGTGCTGAAATTATTCAATATTTATTCATAAAAATTGTGCTTTATAATAAGTGAAACAGACAAGTAATAATATAAAGTAAAATATTGTTTTAAATATGGGAAGTACGAGACATTTTAAATTTGGAAGACAGTGTACTAATAAAAATCATGACCAAGGTGCTCCTCGCTCGGAATCCGGCACAGACACTGGAGATGAACTTCCCGAAGGGATGTCTGATTCGTGTGGTCCAACCGGGCAGCTTGTGAGTGACATTTCCATCCCTGTGGGTGCCGGGGTTGGTCTTCCGTCGGCTCCTACAGGAGGCAGAACTGCGTCAGTTGACGCTATCTGCTCCCAGCATACCGATGACTCACCAACTGCTATGACCTTGGATGATAGTTGGAATTCTGCAATAGACGCAGAAAACCTTCCCATAACTGTGCCACGAGAGCCTTCGAGCCAGGACTTGACCATTGGTTCCGCAAATAAGCGTCGTAAAAAAGCAGAGGGAAATACGCTGGGATTTCTTTGACCGTCATGCTGACCTTGCTGCTTCCTTGACTAGCTCATCTCCTGTTTTTCTGTCCTTCCTTTTCCTTCCAGTATGACCCGCACCCTATGTGTAGCCACAGTTAATTACAATGGCAGTTCCTCTCCCACCAAATTGTATGCTCTTCAGCGTTTTTTGTATGACTTCGTCATTGATGTATTGTTCCTACAAGAAGTCATCTTTTCCGACTTTTCCTCTCTTCACAACTACACAGCGCATGTGAACTTAGGGACCGACGGCAGGGGCACGGCACTTCTCACCAAACCTGGCATTGTGCTCCACTCCGTTGAATGTCTTCCATCTGGACGTGGAATATCCGGTGTTTACCAAGACTGTCAGTTCACCAACATCTATGCCCCCTCAGGGAGTAACAAACGGAAGGAGCGAGAGGACTTCTTTCGCACGGACCTGCCATACCTACTTCGTGCCTTGCCTAGCGCTTATATCCTAGGTGGTGACTTCAACTGTGTCCTTCGTCAAGCTGACTGTACTGGTTCCTATCGACCTAGTGGATGCCTACAGCAATTGACTTCCAATCTGCGTATGGTGGATGCCTGGCTGGTGAACCGACATACTGTGGCTTACACCCATGTTTCCAGTCGGCCTGCTTCCCGCTTGGATCGCTTCTATCTTCCCCTGGACCTTGGACAGAACATTCGCTCCGTTGAACATATCCCAATCTCCTTTTCTGACCATTTAGTCCATATTATCCACATTGATCTCCGCCTCTCCTTTCTGCCGATTGGACGCTCATATTGGAAACTCAACACCGCCTATCTTCATCATGGGTCCATTGTCGTTGAACTATCGAATTTATGGATACAGTGGTCCACAAAGAAATCTCGCTACACCGACGTCGCGGATTGGTGGGACATGTACGTCAAACCTCAACTACGTTTTTTTCGATGTGCATCCCGAGCACGCCTTCAGGATGAAGAGCATACATTGCAATTTTACTTTCGTTGCCATCGGGATCTTCAGGAGAGTCCCGCTGCCTGGACTGATCGTCGTACGAAAAGCAATTACTATCGGGCGAAAATTTCATACGGATGGACGGCCTCAAAGTTCGCAGTCGTCTCCTTGCGCCCGTTGCGGAAGAAAGAATCAATCTTTATCACCTCATGCAGACATTTAAACGTCGTCGAGGATTCTGAAGGTGCAAAACGAATCAGGGTTTACACATACTTCACAATCTTCCATCTGCCGTACCTTCCGATCTTACTTTGCCGACCTTTTTAGCTCAGATCTTCCTCTTCCTCCCTCTCTTCACTACCTCGACTGCTACAGACTGCCCTCTTTGTCGGAGTATGAACGTGTATGCCATGAATGACCCATTAGTAAGTCCGAAGTCTTTGCTGCTCTTCAGGGAAAGACCTCCAAAACTCCTGGCAGTGACGGCCTGCCCATGGAATTCTACCGTTCCCTCTGGAACGTGATTGGTGATGACTTAACGGCGATCTACAATGTCATCTTACAACTCTGTGCCTCACAGAAGCGGGGCATCATTATTCTCATTAGAAAGAAGCCTCTCTCTGCCTCGATTGGTGACTTCCATCCCATTACTCTCCTCAATTACGACTACAAGCTACTGGCCCGGGTATTAACCAACAGACTTCGACCTATGCTTAGCAAGCTTATTCATTCTTCACAACATTGTGGTGTTCTGCGTCGCAACATTTTTGACATTGTGTGCCCTTTACGTGACTCCATTGCATATTCCTCCTTGCAAGTACCTCCCGCTGCGTTACTGTCTTTGGACTTCAGACGCGCCTTTGACAGTGTTCGTCATGATTATTTGTATGCCTGTTTGGCTTGGACTGGCTTAAGTGATGCCTTTATCTCTTACATCCGATGTTTATATACTGACATCTTGAGTTGTGTGCAAGTTAATGGGTATCTGTCGCAAGAGTTTCCTATTGCGAGATCGATCCGCCAAGGCTGTCCTGCGTCGATGATATTATTCATTCTTGCCTTAAACCCCTTGCTTTGCCAGATTCACCACAAAATGACGGACCTGTCTTTACACCTGCACCATCTACGTGTACTTGCCTATGCTGATGACGTCACCGTAATCCTTACTGATGCTACTGAACTCCGCTCATTGTGGGATGTCCTGCACCGATTTAGCGTCATATCTGGCCTAGCAATCAACCAGAAGAAGTCCAAAGCTCTTGTCATTGGGCCCTGGGCCTTACTCTGATCTTTGGCGCCACTTCAGATAGTGCCCAAAATCAAGATTTTGGGCATTTTCTTTACTATTTCCTTGGGTGAAATGCAGCATCTAAACTGGAAGCCCATTGTTGGCCGCATTAAACACACTGCAAAGGACATATATGATCTGTGGCTGTATCAACGTAGTTAGGTGGTGCATATTTACCTCCTCTCACAGTGTTGGTTTGTGGCTCAAGTTTTGTCCTTGCCGGAAATTTACTCCCGGCAGATAACCTGTGCGATCTCTTGGTTCCTCTGGCAGGGCTGCATTTTCAAAGTTCCTCTGTCTACCCTGCACTTATCTCCCGTTCAAGGAGGTATTAGACTGCTGAATGTGGGCTTCAAGCGTTTGGTACTATTTCTGTGTCGAGGGAAAAAGATGCAAGACCTGCACTCCACATTTTCTGTCTCTTGAATGATTTCCTGGTCAACTCATATGGATCTCGGAAATCCCGTGGATGTTCGACATATTCCGGCCTCTTTAGGATATTTGAGGATCTATTTCATGGAATGAAGTTATTTGGATACCAACTGTCAACAGATTGGCCACCGTATAGCAGATAGAATCTACGACGAGCTCCTCCAAGTATGTGACCTGCCACCGATGCGTCTGGAACGTACTGCAACCACTGATCTTAACTATCAACAACTCTGGAAGAATATCACTAGCCCTGTACTTTCTTACAGTGTCCGCTCCATTTGGTACCAGGCGGTCCACGACTTGATACCAACACGTCAACGGCTCACCAACATACATTTATGTGATTCTTCACTGTGCCTTTACTGTAATCAGTTGGATACTCTACTACATCGGATCTCCAGCTGCTCCATGGTATCCACGATATATCGGCTTGCAGTGGGCTTCTTACACAAGTTGGACTTCCACAGCTGTACTCCGGAACGCTTTCTTCGTCCGGTCTTCCACTTCCCGTGTAAGCAGCATAATAGCCTGATATGGATCATTGGCTTCAGTATCGCCTACGTCCTTTGGAATTTCCCTAGAGAGCTTAATGCCGAGCAATATTTGGACTTCTTGCGCAGAGAGCGATGGAAGATTTGCTTAGGGCGCCCCTTTCGACGGACCTTTGGAGACTATCTCCAGATGTTTGATCTGTAAATGCCGCATTACGTGCCTATCCCATCTATACCATCCAATATATATTGATGGAGCAAATTCCCATAACAACAATAAACTTACCTACCTAAACAGTACCGAAAATGAGACCCCTAGCTCATAGCCCACTTTCCCAATCCTCTCAACCATTATATTTATGTATAATAAAAATAAAAATTAAAATAAATAAATAAAAAAGTAATAAAAAATAAAGAATAAAAAAAAGTAAAAAAAAAAAAAAAGTTACTGCTAAACACATTTTGTCTCTTAAACGCTTAGCGCAGCGCAAGCTTTACACTTGAGACACTGTTGTACACACTGACAGCTAATACAACAGATCCATCGAATCGAATTGCTTGCTGGACTGGTGAGTTACAACTCACAACTGAACTGCACTCGGCTGTGTCTACCGAACTCTGTGAACGTTCACTGTCACGGTTCACTGAAAGATTAACATTTTAACCGTCCTCAACTCGACTGACACCGACTAGGTCCGCTCAAGTCAACTGACTATCTGAAATACTTCTGACGAGAACTAGCCAGCTCTTTAGACATGGTCCGAACACAAGGGATGATCCCGGAAAAAGTAAGTTCTCAAAACGGTCAAAAGGAATCCTCTGGAGTCGAAAAGGCGGCACACACTGGGGGACAGCATGATTGTGAAAGGTCGATAAGGGATGAGTATTAAAGCGCTGTACGTTTGCGAAGGAAATGTAGGACCCGTTTGCGAAAACTGTAATAAACAAGTTTGAGGGTCTTGAAACCTGATGGGTATCCAAGAATTTACAACCTAAGGACCAAAGAGAACTAGTGATAGGATTTGTCAATACCTAAACACAGATTGTATTGTTTACACGCAAAGACAATTTGAACATGTTATGTAAACAGAGAATTGACGGAACATTTTCATACTCGCCACGTTTCTTTGCCCAATTGTACACCATACACGTTCATGTCAACAATTTTTATTACCAGTGCGTATTGCCTGTTACCTTCCAAATTATACTCTGCTTACATTAAAATGTGGAAGGAGCTTAAAAGCAAAGGAATATCTCTTACGGGACAAGAATGTTTTATCCATAATTTCTACGCAGATTTCGCGCATGCTACTACACTGGCTTCCTTTCCACATTGTGGGATTGTGTTCATTCCATTTAGGGCAATGTTTTTATCGCAAAATTTAGGAGGGAAAGACCTTACGGTAAGCATATTCAGATAATGAACCAGAGCTCGGCACTTGATTAAAGTACTTTTTTGGACTGTCTTTCATACCACCTTCTGAGGTAGGCGATGGCTTCGTCGAGTTAATGTTGATCGCTCCTACTTCTGATATGGGATTTGCAGACTACGTTTTCAACACCTTCATACGACGACACACCTTTTCCTCCATCTCTGTGGGCTGCTCCGCCATCTGACGGCCCACACACCGAGAAGACTCTCGAGCGGAAGATGGAAGAACACCACCTGTCGCTCCGAAGGTTCGTAAAAGAAGAGGTGGCAGCTCTCCTGGCGGTGCTGGAGGTGCGGCCTCTGTCGGACGACATGCCCTTCCATCACGGGCACACTACGGCGCTTCCACCAACACACGGTCGTGGACGACGGAAGCAGCACTGACACTAAGAACTTCGTCGATACCCGCACCACCTACTTCCTTTACTACCACCTTGAATTCCCAAGAGTGTACCTAATCAGTGCCATGGTCATGGGTGCGACCTTGCACCCACTCTCACCTGGCTTAGACTCAAGTGGCCGGCCGATATACCATCACCCTGAATCCGCAGGTGCTTTACGCGGTACTGCCGGATATCCTTCCCTGAATTCTCTCCAGTGGAGGTTTTCTAGTAGAGTAGTACCTTCGGGTGAAGCCCACAGTCCCCCTCTGTGCCATCCCAGTGCACGGCGCTCCGTAAATGGATTTTTCCTCCACTTGAATAAAATAAATAAATATATTAAAAAAAAGCATTCGTTTACAATAGTCAATTTTACTCTACAAAACCAAACACTTACAAGACAATAGATGTTCTGAAGGATATGCAAACTCTTGCTAACATGAAAGTTAATTCTGTCAATAGTGCAAAATATAATGTCCAGAAAAAGGCAACGATCGAAAAAAATTGAATGACGAATTAATATAGATCCAACAGAACCATGCTATTGAAGTACCTAAATACAGTTGGAATGCAATTCCAAGCAAAACAAATTTAAGGAACTGACAAAGTTTTTACACAACAACGTTTTTAACCAAGCCTGTGAAATTCGGAAGGAAAATTGTTGTCTGTTTACCCCTGAATCAATATAACTTGGAATATAAAATATTGTAGTGGTATTTCGGAAACGGGTTCACAAACTACCCAGAAACGTTTCGCAAACGGGCGGTGAATTTCTTTGCAAACATGCTGAATTTCTTATCATTCGTTATCGTGCTTCCCTGACACAATTATTCCGGTCGCGCGGCTATTATTACGTCAAGACGACGGGCTAAGTAGCTGGTCAGGTCAGTGGCGCTTATCCCTTCGTGGAAGGTAATTAGTTTCGCGACCGCGGTGACTACTTTAACCAAGTTCTTATAATTAATACAATAAAGTAGTAAAATTAAATAGTATTTAATTCAGAAGTACCTACTGTAGCTCTCCTCCGCACAACCTTTAAACCTTTCAATGTCAGCATTTTAAGTATTATATGAACTACAGACGAGTAAGCAATTAAATCCTTTGTATCAACCTCAGGTAAACATATATTTTAGCATCTCCAAAAGTCTGTAAAATTCCTAGTATGGCGGTAATTTACTCAAAAGGCTCACAAAAATGAGTATTATACCTACAAATTGTTCATTTTCTTTCGATCCCATAGAGACATTTTGGAAATGTCTACGCAGAGAATAACGGTTATTATTCTGAAATTCAGCATAATTAGAGAGGATTCTACTAAAGAAAACACGTTTTTGCGTATGCATTTTCAAACTCTTTCGTCTTTAGCCGATTTTGGTAATGGGGACGAGATTTAACTTGGCACCTACTTTTTAGAAAGAGAAAGACATAGTTATTCTCCATCACCTAAGCCGTCCCTCTTTTATGGTGAGCCAGGAAGGGTAGTCACACCAGTGGCGGGTGACACTTCATTTTCACATTTACCACCGATACTTCTCTTGCAAGAGTTGCAACACTACTGATGTCTACTTACCCTCGTACCATCGCAGGTATTGGGTAGACCATTTCAAGGACAGAAACCCACAGTCCGTGCTAGACAAGGATAGAGTAGAAAGTGCCAAGTTAAGCCTCGTGCATTATGGTATAACTAATGTTTGTGGAAAAGTACCAGCGCTTCCACTTCAACCTATCGCTGCACCCTAGCAAACGAGGTCTCTTGAGAACCACTGATCTAGCGACGGGGGCGTTGGGGGCGTGCAGCCCGTGTTCTTTACCTTGTAGAATCTAAACAGAGATGACTTACCTGCTGAAGCATTCCATATGTAAAGCCCGAAGATACCGGCGATGGGTTCTATGGGGTTGCTTGTGGTGTTGACGACAGCAAATATGGCAGCGGTGACTGATGCTAACATTGCCACTATCAGAAATAAAATGGTGGAAATCCACAGCCCAGCGTTCACAAATCGAGGTTCTGAGACGTCATCATTAGATGAATTTCTAGCTAAGCCTATAAAATATTTTTGACACATGGTAAGTTATAACCTTCAAACTACTATACTATACTACTCGTATATCGATAATATTGCAAATTAGGGAATTAGAAAAAGAGCATGCTTATCTCTGTGAAAGTGCAAAACTGGATACCAAATTCATACCAGCATTTGGTGACACTGCTTTATCTGTTTGTTGGCATCCTCCAATGTCAATCTCAGTTTCACTATTGGTTATCAACTCTGCTGCCTCAGTTTCTCTTGCTTTGGAATCTAACTGGCAACTCAGCAGGCATTTATTTTCCTTCAAAATGCATGTCACTTGAAAAAGAAAGAATAATTAATTAATACAAGAATTTACAACGGAAGGGCATAGACACAAGATCAAACATAATATGGGTAGTTGTTTCTAAATTGCATAGACGCTGCTATTTATCAGCAAGTTGATGGTTTTTAAACATACAGCCACGTATTATCATCGCCTGGGTAATAATGGTACTAGATAATGAACTAAATTAGTCTAGAATGAATATTTCACCGCCACAGACTGCAGTGCGACCAACTTGTGAGTCTGAACGTCATCTGAACACCAATATTTCGGATGACGGTGCCCGAGAACAATCCATAGTTCATAGAGCTGGTTGTGGTCCGTCCTTCGGTATCTAGAAGATCAGACTCGACCCATGACGTAGTAGCAATGCTGCTGATGAGGAGAGCAAGAGCAGAGCAGGCTGGTAGAAAAGTCGCAATCACATATCTACGCTTAGTGATAGCCATTTCCAAAAACCTGAAATAAACGGAAACGATATACCACAAAGTATTTCCGGAGAATGGGTCAAAATCATCCCCACCATCACCATAGTTGTAATAATCTTTATTATCTTCACCATTACCCACATGTACGCTATTAATATCACCTTACCACCACCGACACCACCACCACCGCCATCACCACCACCGCCATCACCACCACCGCCACCACCACCGCCACCACCACCTCCACCACCACCACCGCCACCACCACCACCACCGCCACCACCACCACCGCCGCCACCACCACCGCCACAATCACCACCGCCACCACCGCCACCACCACCACAACCACCGCCACCACCTCCACCGCCACCACCACCGCCACCACCACCACTACTCCCACCACCACCGCCCCACCACCACTGCCCCACCACCACCGCCACCACGACCACCATTACCCCAACACCACCACCGCCACCGCCACCACCACCACCACCAACACCACCGCCACCGCCACCACCGCCGCCACCACCACCACTCCCACCACCACCACCGCCACCGCCACCACCACCGCCACCACCACCACTACTACCACCACCACCACCGCCACCACCACCACCACTACCACCACCACCACCGCCACCACCACCGCCACCACCACCACCACTCCCACCACCACCACCACCACTCCCACCACCACTCCCACCACCACCACCACTTCCACCACCACCACCACCGCCACCACCACCACTCCCACCACCACCACCGCCACTCCCACCACCACTACCAATTCCACCACCACCACCACCACTCCCACCACCACCGCCACCACCACCGCCACCACCACCACTCCCACCACCACAACCGCCACCACCACCACCACTCCCACCACCACCACTCCCACCACCACCACCGCCACCACCACTCCCACCACCACCACCGCCACCACCACCACCACCACTCCCACCACCACCGCCACCACCGCCACCACCACCACCACCACCACCACTCCCACCACCACCGCCACCACCACCACTCCCACCACCACCGCCACCACCACCGCCACCACCACCACCACTCCCACCACCACCGCCACCGCCACCGCCACCGCCACCACCACCACTCCCACCACCACCACCACCACTCCCACCACCACTCCCACCACCACCACCACTCCCACCACCACCACCACCGCCACCACCACCGCCACCACCACCACTCCCACCACCACCACTCCCACCACCACCACTCCCACCACCACCACCACTCCCACCACCACCACCACCGCCACCACTCCCACCACCACTACTCCCACCACCACCACCACCGACACCACCACTCCCACCACCACCACCACTCCCACCACCACCACTCCCACCACCACCACCGCCACCGCCACCGCCACCACCACCACTCCCACCACCACCACTCCCACCACCACCACCACCACCACTACCACCACCACCACCGCCAGCACCACCGCCACCACTACCACTCCCACCACCACCACCGCCACCACTACCTCCGTCATTACTGCTGTAATCATTCAATCTTTCATTTCGCACGGCACATTCGGCCAATAGATACACAAAAGTGATACTCACGTAACTCGACACATTAATAGCTTATACTCTAGGGTGACCAAGTCTCGAAAATAAAAATTCATGACATTTTCTGGGCTCTGTAATGTTTATTAACCCAACTATAAACCCAACTAAATGTGAACTGATAACATAAAACACTATTGTTTACACCGCATATGGACAAATTAGCATTAAAATAAGTAAAAATCTATTTCTCCTTAAGTGCCTAAAGAATTATGCCCCAGCAGCAACTACTAGGATAATTTATTTCTCTCTCATTCAGTCACACATGTCATATGATATAGAAATATGGGGCAATACTTCAAAATTAAACCAAAATAGAATATTTACTTTACACAAAAGAGCAATCAGATATATTTCGAACTTAAAAACGCAAGACTCCTGTAGAGAACCTTTCCGTCAGCATAAAATAATGACGCTACCTAGCCTGTATATTTATAAAACTATACTATACATGATAAAATACAAATTTACGATGCAAACAAATTCAGATATACATGACCACAACGCAAGAAATAAGAATGATTTGGCTGTTACAATACACAGACTTAGCCAGTTTTAAAAGCTGCCTAGTTACGCTGGAGCAAAATTCTACAATAGACTGCCAGCAGAAATTAAAAGGTGTGAAAACTACACTAAATTCAAATCTGCTTTACAAACTTATTTAGTTAATGTGTTCTATTCACTAGAGCAATTTTTAAATAGGTTAAAAGTTCAGTAATCAAAAGTCAATGCTATGTATGTATTTTGTAATCTGTTAATATTTCATTGTGCATAGTGTCTACTACTTGGTTAATCAGTTCTTTGTATATTATTATTATTATTATTATTATTATTATTATTATTATTATTATTATTATTATTATTATTATTATTATTATTATTATTATTATTATTATTATTCTTATTATTATTATTATTCTTATTATTATTATTATTATTACTATTATTATTACTATTATTACTATTATTACTATTATTATTATTATTATTATTATTATTATTATTATTATTATTATTATTATTATTATTGTTGTTGTTGTTGTTGTTGTTGTTGTTGTTGTTGTTGTTGTTGTTATTATTATTATTATTATTATTATTATTATTATTATTATTATTATTATTATTATTATTATTATTATTATTATTATTATTATTATTATTATTATTATTATTATTATTATTATTATTATTATTATTATTATTATTATTATTATTATTATTATCATCATCAGCAGCAGCAGCATCATCAACATCATCATCATTATTACTATTATTATTACTATTATTATTATTACTAGTACCTGGGTGACCGAGTTTCGTTCGGCGTTTTTCGCTTCTGTTTTTGTGAAATCTTGTTTTTTGTGGGAGAAGACACTTATTTAGATAAACTGAAAGTCAAAACGTTAACTAAATAATTTTTGTCGCAATTGTGAAGAGCCATTTCCGAGATACAAATATATCATAAACACCATCATTTCAGCTGTAAAACGTCTAATGCTGAATGCAGGTCTCCTCCATAGATATCCACCCAGTTTGAAACAAATGCGAATGTGTTGCCTCAAAGTGAGAGGCAAAAACAGTGTAAATGTAATAGCATTTCTATTTCAAACATACAGATCATTGTATGACTTATTTTAAAAGTGGGAATAAAACTTTTTTTATGTAAAATCACGTTTTTTATGAAAAATTGTTTTTAGAAGAGTGAGTAGAGAAAGAGATGTGAATGTGTTACCTAAAAGTAAGTAGAGAAACTACTGTGAATGTAATATGCAGCATCTCTATTTCAACCACACAGAAAATTGTATGACTAATTTGTAGAAGAGTGAGTAGAGAAACAGATGTGAGTGTGTTACCTAAAAGTGAGAGGAGAAAACAGTGTGAAAGTAATAGCATTTCTATGTCAAATATACAGAACACGGTATGACTTATTCTAAAAGTGCGAATAAAAATGTTTTTTTGGTGCAAAATCACGTTTTTTATGGAAAATTGATTATAGAAGAGTGAGTAGAGAAAGAAATGTGAATGTGTTACCTAAAAGTAACTAGAGAAAACACTGTGAATGTAATATGCAGCATCTCTATTTCAAACATACAGAAAATTGTATGTATACTTATTTGTAGATGAGTGAGTAGAGAAAGAGATATGAATGTGTTACCTAAAAGTGAGAGGAGAAAACAGTGTGAATGTAATGCCATTTATATTTCAAACATATAGAATATGGTATGACTTATTTTAAAAGTGACGATAAAAATGTTTTTTGGTGCAAAATCATGTTTTTTATGGAAAATTGTTTATAGAAGAGTGAGTAGAGAAAGATATGTGAATGTGTTATCTAAAAGTGAGTAGAGAAAACGCTGTGAAGGTAATATGCATGTATACAAAAATTTAATCAAATCTTTAGAGCCGTTTCAGAAATACCGTGAGTATATACAAGAATTGCACTGTAGAAGCGGGAATAAAAAATGTTATTTTTTATGTAAAATCGCGTTTTTTTCGGGAATTACACCTATATAGATGAACTTAAAAGGTAAAACTCTATCTGAATACAAAATTTGATCAAAATCGTTAGAGCCGTTTCCAAGTTGCGCGGAATAAATATAAATATAAATATAAATATAAATATAAATATAAATATAAATATAAATATAAATATAAATATAAATATAAATATAAATATAAATATAAATATAAATATAAATATAAATATAAATATAAATATAAATATAAATATAAATATAAATATAAATATAAATATAAATATAAATATAAATATAAATATAAATATAAATATAAATATAAATATAAATATAAATATAAATATAAATATAAATATAAATATAAATATAAATATAAATATAAATATAAATATAAATATAAATATAAATATAAATATAAATATAAATATAAATATAAATATAAATATAAATATAAATATAAATATAAATATAAATATAAATATAAATATAAATATAAATATAAATATAAATATAAATATAAATATAAATATAAATATAAATATAAATATAAATATAAATATAAATATAAATATAAATATAAATATAAATATAAATATAAATATAAATATATATACAAGAATTGCTCGTTTAAATATATAAGATTATTATTACTATTATTACTATTGTTATTATTATTATTATTATTATTATTATTATTATTATTATTATTATTATTATTATTATTATTATTATTAATGTTTTGTTATTTTGTCTTTTGCTACTTATATGTACTTGTTTACCTTTAACTGAATTCAATAATATATTACACTATATTGAAATATTGAATTGCAATAAAATTATTATCATATTGTTTTTGGGATGAAAGCTGATCGTGACCAGGCTATCTATCATTTTCGTGCAATACGTAACAAACCAGTATTGTAAGATTGAAGTATTGAAAATAAATACAGTTTTTCTTTTCAATGATGGAATTATTGTAATAGAAAAGCAGTATTAATACATCCGCCATTTTTCTTTATCACTTAATGGGCGACTAATACTGAAGATTGCAAAAAATGTATTTTGGTCTTTTGTGCAGTCCTATTACTTGGGATTTCCTTTATAATATAATTTATATTTTATAATTAATTGTTTGTAAATTACTTATATTTCAAATATATTTTTAAAAATGGCACTTCTGCCAGGGGCCTATTACCATAGGTACGGGCTTTGGTGTGCCCGGGTTCCCGAGCCACTCACCAACCTTTTCACCCCTTCCGCCTCCATCAATCGTGCCATGTGCTACTTTCATTGCTACTGCTCATCATCATCTTCCTCTTCTAGGATTACTATGATTATTAGTGTATAAGGTTTTGGGTTTATTAACTCCTGTCTCACTAGCAGGGATCTTTTCTCTCTCGTGGTTCTTTCCTAGGGTTTCAGTGGGGCTTCCGACATGTGTACACTACAGGGGTCTCAGTCGCGAAGGTCGGCTGCCCCTATGTGCAACCTTAGGTATGCAGCCCGTTCAAACCGCTATGAACCCCGCGTAGCTCTCTGAGGCTCGGCCTGTCTTAATTCCCCTACGGCTGTGTGCCGTGGGATAAGTATCACAGTCTGGACGTGTTACTCCTAACAGAGCCCCGGTGCAATTACCCACAAATACCCTTAGTTGGTGTCTATTGTACACAGGCGTAGCCTAAGAGAGGAGTTACAGGCGGTTATTCCTTTGGTAGGGGCTTAAAACTGGGGTGTGCGTGGTGTACAGCTTACACATATGGACAAGCAGTGGAGATTGGATGGTCACTTTTGTGAAGTATACCTTGAGATCGATCTAGGAAGGATCTCCATGACTTCACAGATCGTGAAAATTTGGTGTTTATCTTTAAGCCCCGTATAGGGGCTAGTGCCGGCGGTTCCGGAAGGGGATCTTTATATAAATGCATCCGCGCAAAACCCCTTCAATTGTTTCGTTTTCAGTTGTGACCTTGGCATTAAAAACGATGAAGGATCTTAGACCATTTTCATAAAACGTGAAGTTGACAGAATCTGTCAGTCGGTAAAGAACGTGACGCAACTTCGTGTTGGTAAGTTGTTGGTTGAGACCAACACTGCAGAACAGTCCCAGAAATTACTGAAAGTGAGTTTGTTGGGAGCTTCCCCATCCGAGTAGCCCCATACAAATTGTTAAACTCATGTAGTAGAGTTGTCACCACCTTCAGTCTGGACGGTCTGTCCAACGAGGGAATAGTCACCTGCCTCTCCTATCAATGAGCGTGTCAGGCGTACCGTTTAACTCGAAAGCAGAATGGCAAAGAGTGTCCCTTACGAGCGGTGTTACTCCTCTTCAAGGGTCGCCATTTACCAGAATATATTTTCTGTGTTGCCCCCTTATGATAGATAGTATGTCCCAAACCCCATGTGCTGTTTTAACTACCAGAGCTTCAGACATACTAAGACCTCGTGCAATAATCCTGCTACTTGTGAGCAATGTTGCGTATCAGCCCATAAAGACACAGCATGTGTTCGGGACCTTTGTTGTGGGAACTGTGGAGGGAGTCACTCATCTAGTTCGCGACAGTGTCCGAAGTGTATGGATCAGAAGTGTATAAAGGAACTGCGTGTTAAGGAACGCCTCATATTTCCTGAAGTTTGGTGGAGCTTTGAACAACTTAAACAAACGTGATAATACTACAGGTTATTTGTCAGCACTTCGCCACACTGATGTAAACACTGTAGGTTTACAGCATGTCCCCGTCGCCCATGCATCGACACAAAACGACTTGCCAGCGAGTACCTCTCCATTGTATCGTGCCGAACCTGCACAGGCAACTACATCTTCAGCCATGCAGACGCTAGCTTCCAAGGTGTCCACAAGTGCTAACCATCCTGCTGATAGACATCGATCCCGACCGAAACCTAGGGCGAGTAGCCGCACCTCCTCTAGGAAATCCCAGTTTCGCTCCGCGAGTTGCAGAGTATGTTCTGACTCCTGGACATCGGAGGAGTCGCAAGAGGTGAGGAATTATACCATTATCGGTCCGAATTCAGCTAAATTATTAGAGACCGTCCATTATTTTCTTTGGAACCATGGAAATAAGTACTCCAGTGGAGTGTTAATGGGTTACGGGAACGTGCTCCGGACATACAGCGTTTAGTTCCCCTGCGACCACCTTTAATCGTCTATCTATAATAAACCCATTTGCAGCCTAATCACGCTTTATTTCTTCCTGATTTACTGGCATAGGAATGATACTGTAACTGATCGACGAGCAAGCGGTGGTATTGCTACTCTGGTGGTGCATAATATCTCTGCCACCAGCATATCGCTTAACACACCGCTTCAAGCTGTAGCATTACGCGTACAGTTGCAGGGCCTGTGTTTTTTCAATTTGTAAAGTCTATCTGCCACCGATCACTGTCATACAAGAGAGCGGTATTCGAGCTCTTTTGGTACGGAATCCACCACAGCTCCCCTTTCTAGATATGAATTTCACACACATTCTCTGGGGCTCCGGCATTGACGATGCTCGTGGGTACCTTATAGCAGACGTTTGCGACATGTTCAACTTACTTTAGTTAAACACTGGTGTTCCTACCTTCTTATCATCTACCTATGGTACAAACTCGGCCTTAGACGTTTCTCTCTGCATCCCAGCAGCGTGCCCCGTTCGACCTCGTGCTCTTGGTAAATGCGTGCGTCGGTCTGGGTGGCTCAGTTGGTTAGACGCTGGCCTACTGATCCCAAGGTCGCGGGTTCAAACCCGGCCCAGGTCGATGGTTTTTAAGTGTGCTTAAAAACGACAGGTCCATGTCAGTAGATTTACTGACATGTAAAAGAACTCCTGCGGGACAAAATTCCGGCACACCGGCGACGCTGATGTGATCCTGGCAATTGACAGCGTCGTTAAAAAACAAAAATAATTGGTAAATGCGAAGATAGTTACACCTGAATCGGTGTTTCGTCAAGTTTTCACGGCACTTCTGGGCTGTTACCAAATTTCACTTCGGTATACACTGATGGTTCCCTGTTAGGTAGTGTGCGTAGTAGGCTACGCTTTCGGGTGCAACAGTGAAACTGATAAGTACCGTCATCTGGACGCCAGTTCCGTTTTTACCGCCGAGATGTTTGCTATATTTTCTGCCTTACTTTATCTGCAAATTAGTTCCTGGATGTTTTCTCACATGCTCCGACTCTGTGAGCGCTATTTGGGCGAGCGGGCCTCTGTAGTTTAGCGGTAGCGTGTCTCCCTCACAAGAGATCCATAGTTCAGATTTCGATTAAGGTGAGTTATCTGGCTAAGGTTTTTTTTCCCCCCGAGGGTTTCCCTTATCCTAAGAAGATGAATGTCGGGTAACTTCAAGCTCTATGAACTTCGGAATTATTTGAGCATCACTTCACCCATTTCATTCATTCATCGTCCAATATGACTTTACGTTGTAGGACATTAATATATAAAATTCAGGTCCCTCAACAGTTCATTAACTCCTCCGCCTTAATCGTGAAAATTCAGACCCTCATCTCTCAGTTACTCCTTCGCGTATACCAGTCAGTTTTTACTTGGTTCCCCATACCATATGGGTATTCCGGGTAATGAGGAAGCGAATGCAGCTGCTAAGTCCGCATGCCGTTTGCCGCAGTCTTCCACCGAAACTCTATCTTATACGGATGTTCAGCGGTATTTTCGTCACCATCTCTTATCGGCCTGGCAGCAATCAAGGGAAGCTATCTGGCGCTCAATTGCTCACAATCAAGAACACCGTACAACCGTGACCAACCTCTTGTCGGGACTCCAGGTGGTCTGAAGCTATTGTAACCAGCTTACGAATAAGTCACACTCGCGCCACTCATGGGTATCTTCTTCTTGATGACCTGTGTCTCTCTCTGTCCGACCTGCGGCGTGCGACTCTCCGTATCTCATGTTCTACCTGATTGTCCGCAATAAGCTCCAGTCCCTTGGCCTGCGGTTTACTTGTGCTCAATTACGAACAACGACCCAGCAGCAATAGAGGAGGTTTTTAGACTTTTACAATATGATTGCTCTTTTTTAGCATTGTAAGGTTTCAGTTTTTAGCGTTTTAACTTTTTACGTTTTACCTTGCACCTTTTATCTCTTAATCGTGTTAAATTTCACTTTTTAATTTTTGACTGTGGAGCCTAAACTTTTGTGAGCTTTTCCTGTTTTTCGCTTTGGATTTCGGATTCAAATGACCTTGTCGAAGGACCCTTAAACTCCACTCACCCCTCACTCACTCACTCGCGGAAAACTCTCAACTAGTTTCTGAGATAATTGGGCCATGCATTTGGCCGATTTCACACCGACTGGAAACGCATTTTAATCTTCCCTTAACCATTACTGCAAAGGGCTTTTAACATTAAAGTGGAATTGCAGAGTTCATGGGTTAAATAAAGAATACTGTCTGTTCACCAGCTCATGGCCTCAGGGGAATTAAGGGGAAAGGAGAGACATTCCAGTTGTGCAATCAAAGCTTTGTAAACTTCCGAGCAAACGTTGCTCTGCTGGTCAGATTGCCAACTTAACTCCAATGTTATTCCTACTATGTTTACTCGCAGCTTATGTCTCTTAATTTCAGTTGTAAAATCGTACTTGTCACTAGTTTTAAGTCGGAAGTAATGGTAAAAGTAATGTACGAGTAGGAGCAGATAATCCCCCGCCTAAAGGTGCTATGAAATTTGCTGATATTATGGTTGCAGAACAAAGGGATTCAAAGAGACAGTTCTATGTGTAAAACAGATCTTTATAGAATGACTGAAACAAAGAAAACTAAAGAGGCTCTTAAAACGGACACATCTTTGGTTTTATTGGGCCACACTGTCGTTTGCTTGCCCCCATACATGTGTGATCTCAATCCCATAGAACTAGCTTGGGCCAAAGTAGCATGAATACTTAAAGAAATGTTACAGCTGACTTATTCTTACAGCAATTGCACGATATAACGCTCGAGGATAGATAACTTGAGACCGAAACAGACTGGCAGGGTTTTTGAAAAGGGCAGAAAATGATCAGTGGGATAAGGACGGAGTAGTTGAAAACATCGTTTACGTTTTATAAGCTGAACATACTCCATGAACTGAAAATATTATTTAAATTGCGTAATTTGGGCGATTTCTTTGCTTTAATCAGGCATGAATGCACATTCCAAGGTTGGCACCATTATTGCAAGCGCGATTAGAAACACGATTCCTGCTTCAGATTACCTGCAATTGTTTACTGACGTACTGGCTGGCTGCATTCCTGCCAGGGACCATGAGCTGGTGAACAAACTGTACCTTCAAGTTTAGAATACCAAGGCATGGACTATAGTTGTTTCGTAAAAGTGAGCAGGTAGGGAGGAGTACGGATCGTATTTAGTTGCCACATTTAATTCTAAGGTGTGTGTCTGTGTGTGTATGTGTGTCGGTGTGTGTATGTATGTCTGCGTGTATGTGTGTGTCTGTGTGTATGTATATGTGTGTCTGTGTATATGTGTATGTCTGTGTGTCGGTGTGTCTGTGTGTGTCTGCGTGCATGTGTGTGTATGTGTTGGTGTGTGTGTTTACACGGTAGCCTGTTTACAATGGTAGCACAGTTTTACGCAGTAGTATTATAGACTTGTTTACAAAAAGATTTGACGGGTTACATTCATACGAGTTGCTTCTACAAACTGTTTTTTGAAAATAATTATTCTTCTATCTCACCGCTACCACCACCGTCACCGCCGCCACTGCCTCCGCCACCGCCTCCACCACCGCCGCCGCCACCGCCACCGCCGCCTCCGCCACTGCCACGGCCACAGCCGCCACCACCTCCGCCTCCACCGCCGCCGCCACCGCCTACGCCACCGCCACCGCAACAACCACCGCCTCCACCGCCACCACCACCGACACTGCCATCGCCTCCGCCACCGCCGCCACCGCCACCGCCACCGCCACCGCCACCGCCACCGCCACCGCCACCGCCACCACCACCGCCACCGCCACCACCACTATCTATGACTTTTGGCCTGTTCCGCTTCAGATTGGAAGTTGGTCTCTCCAGCGTATTCTTCTATGAAGTTCACGTTAATCGAGATAAACAGTTGCAGACATGCTTCTGTTATACCTTTTCTTCCACTGTCTGTTCACCACCTCATGGTCTAAGGGGAATGGGGGGCAGGGGAGTGACATTCCACGCACTGTAACCTTAGTTTCGTAAACATCCGTGCTATCGTTGCTCTGCTGGTCATGTTGCCAACTTACCTGCAATATTATTCACGCTATGTTTACTTTCTGCTAGTTCTCTTAATTTCAGTTGTAAAACCTTTGTGCCGGAAGCAATGGTAAAAGTAATGTAGAAGCAGATAATCCTCCACCAAGGAGCGCTGTGAAATATGCTATGATATTGCGGTTGCAGAACAAAGGGGATTCAAAGTGATAGTTCTATGTGTAAAACAGATCTTTATAGGATGTCTGAATCAAACAATCCAATAAGTTGCAAAGTAATGGGCACATGGTATTTTGGTGATCACTTTTTACTTGACTGGAGATAATCAAGTGCTTGCTCTATCTGCCACCTCATTTGTTTACATTACTCGCTATCTCACTGACAATACAAAGCTGCAAACATGAGAACAAACACTGGCATCGTTTCGTGAATAACAAGTGATTTAGGGCCTAAGTCGAAGAGCGTGAGCGACATATGTTTTTATCAGGGGAGTGAAATGCCGCAACTGCGAAATTACGACAAAGTGTAGCTGTGGGTTCCGTGTAGCTAAAATCCAAACTACAGTTTGTTCACCAGCTCATGGCCCATGGGGGGAATGCAGCGGGCCACTACATCAGTAAACAATTCTGTTATCTCAAGCAGCAGTCGTGCTTCTAATCGGGCTTGCGGTAATGTTGCCAACATTGGAACGTGTATTCATGCTAGATCAAAGCAAAGAAGTCACTTGAAGTAGCGGAACTTAAATGTTACTTTTAGTTCATGCAATACATTTAGCTTATAAAACAAACGACATTTTCAACTGTTCCGTCTTTCTCCCACTGATCATTTTCTACCTTTTCTACCCTGCCAACCTTTTCAAGTGATATACCTTCGAGCGTTATACCGTGCAATTCCTGTAAGGAAAAGTCACCTGTTACAGTTCCGTAACTGGCCCAACCTAGTTCTATGGGGTTGAGATCACACTTGTATGGGACAAGCAAACGACAGTGTGGCCCAATGAAAACAAAAATGCGTCCACTTTAGAAACCTCTTTAGGTTTGTTTGTTTCTATCATCCTGTAAAAATCGTTTTACATATGTCACTGTCACTTTGAACCCCTTTGTTCTATAACCACAATATCATAGCAGATATCACAGCACTCCTAGCCGGGGATTTATCTGCTTCTACACTCATCTTTTCTTTACTTCCGAGATAATGCTAGCGACCCGTCCAATTTTAACTGAAATTAAGAGATATTAGCATATTAGCGAGCAAACATAGCGGGAATAACATTGGAGGTAAGTTGGCAAACTAACCAGCAGCAGCGTTATCTACGATGTTTACAAAACTCGGGTTACACTATAGTGGAAGGTCTCTCCTCTCCCCTTCAGTCCCCTAAGAATGAGCTGGCGAACATGCAGTAGCTGATTTCTCGTCCTCCATTATAATCGGCGCCAGCCAAGAAAGGGATTGACAGCTCACGGCGAGGGAGAGGCGACGTTGTCGCTTATCGCGACCACGTGGACAGCACGGTATGATATGTATACGAAGAAGATTGCGCCTGGAATGTTGAGCGCATATTGTTTATATTCGTATGCGTAGACAGCAGTGAAATACTGAATTTACATTCAAAGAACAGAACATGCAAGTATATATCAGTCTAAAGATTTTCTTAACAAAAGAGGCGTGCCTGTGAGATGTTGATGCATATTTTAATGGGAAAATGCCGCTGATATTCCCATTGCTCTTCTTCTTACTGATTCCTACAGTACACCAAGTCATTAGATTGGAATAAGAGGTTCCCCGTTCAATTTCTCCTCTTCGAAATATTCTCTTACAGAACATATTATTTCCCGCGCTTGCCCTTCAGTCGCGAAATATTTACCAAAACAGTTTTATTTGGCTCACGAGTAGTCTCAATCTTTCGTTTGACAGCACTATCTTTGCAACTATTTTTCGACATTGTTAAATACTCATTAAAATCGTTAGCACAATTGGAAAAGCTCGCGACACACGCACAAAACATACTCAGACAAACGTAAACATAAGGCAAATGACCATATAAATAGAATGATACAAACGAATTTCTCAGTACTGAGACAAGCATTGCAAGTTCGGGCTACGGAAGACATTTGTTTATATGCAGCGATAGCGGAACATAAAAAAATAAAAAAATAAAATAAAATCTGAATATTATACCCCGGCACCTTGACAACTATACCGGGGCATTTATTCAAATTTTCTATTTATTTAACCAAAATTATTTATATACAATCATCATTATAATTTATGTTTCAGAATTTCTAACTACAAAACAAAAGAAAACTACAACAAAAACATAAAAATTTCCTAAAGTTTTTGGTTTCCAGCAAATCTAATTCTACTAACAAGAAAATAACTAAGACATCTACACTATTCTAAACAAGAAAACATTAATTTAAATGAACCTAACTCTATGCCACTGGTTTCCAGCGACTGGACAACTGGTTAAAAAAAAAAAAAAAAAACTTCCAGCTATCTTTTAAACAAAATACCATACTGGTAACCAGCACTATATATTAAAAATTTATTTACATTTATATAAATAAGTTATTTACATCTTCCCCTGGCTGGACTCCTCCTTCTCCTGCAACAGCAAACTTCTCTCACACGTTACTTCCGCCTCATTCCTCTTGCAGTCTCCTACGATAGTCGGCATATGCTTCTCCCTCTCTTCTTCTTGATCTTATCCTTCTTCTTTCTGCCCATTCTTGCTTACCCGTTAAGACTACAAAATATCTTCTTCTATTTACTTGATTTAAATAATTTCTCTCTATTTATTGTTCAATTTCTATCTGTTCTCTTTGTTGGCCTACTCCTCCTTCTTCTTCGATGCCTTCTATTGCTACGTTTCCTCTTCTCTGCCTGTCTCGTAATCTAGAAGATCTTCTTATCTCATCTATTTCAATTCGTTCATTTTCAATCCATTCTACCTCGATGTGTTCAGTTTCCCAAGCTTTTTTACTAACATAATTGGTTAAAAACTGTAGTTTTTCAATTAAATTTGGATTTCTAATTATATCATTTATATAATGTCCTCCTAATTGATGCCTTTCTTCTACATTCATAATTTCATACCTTTCGCATTCAAAGATCGCATGCTCCGGGTTATCTTGTACTTGACAGATATTACATATATCAGAATTCGTTTTTTTATTTTTTTCCAATATGTTTTATATGGTCCATGTCCAGTTATATAATGAATGAATCCTTTTGTTGGTTGAATGAAATTTAATTTTAATCTTTCTCTAATATTCTGGAAAAATCCATAAACTCTTCTACCTACAGCACATTCCGACCATTCATTTTGCCATTTATTTTTCAAAGCATTTTTTACTTCCCAAATTTTATCTGTTCTTACACCACTAATTTTATAAACTTTTTCTAAATTTCCTTTCTTTAGCCAGAATTTTGCTCCCTTTAATTTTACCAATAGATCAATGGGCCATATTGCTGTAGAGACTAACAGTGCCATTGTGGGTGTTGTATTTACTGCTCCTGTTAGCCTTAATAAGATCTTTCTTTGGGTTCTTCTTAGCAGCATTTTAATTTGCACATTATCCATTCTTTCCGCCCAAACTGCTGCAGCATAAGTAATGATTGAGGCAAAGATTGTATTGTGATAAATTTGTATGGTCTGTAAGGGAAGTACAAAATTTAATTTTGTAATTCTTGCCAATTTTAACATTATTTTCTCAGATTTCTGCCTAATATAATCTGTATGTTTTCTGAAATTAAATTTTTCATCCAACATTATCCCCAAATATCTAACTTCTTTTACTCTTCGAATATTTTGATTATTAATTTTTATTGTTGGATCCCTTTTTAAGTTTCCTTTTAAGAGCAAATAATTTGATTTATTTGGTGCAATTTTTAATTTGGTTATTTCACACCAATTTGATAATGTTGCAGTAACTTCCTTCGCTTTAATTTCCAATTCCCTTCTGCTTTGCCCATCCACCATTATCACAATATCATCAGCATACGCAATTATATCTAAAACATTTCCATCATTTTCCAATTGTTCCAAGAGACTTTCTGACAAAATATCCCAAAAAAGGGGCCCCAAAATAGAACCCTGAGGACAGCCTTTAGTAATTTGCTTCCTAGTGTCGTAATTTGAGCCTCCAATGTATGCTTCTCTATTTAGACAATAATCTTTTAATAAATTATATATGGTACCTGGATATTCCTTCCCTCTTAAGATGCCAAAAAAATACGGCCACCATAAATTATCAAAAGCACCAGATATATCCACAGATATTCCAATTACATAATTTTTTGAGCTTTTTAACACAATATCTTGTACTTTTAAAATAGCATCCTCAGTTGAATATCCTTTCCTGAATCCAAATTGTTTCATATTCATCCCTATCATTATTCTAAATTCCATCATCCTTTTATAAATTAATTGTTCAAATATTTTGCCTAAAGAATTTAACAAGCATACTGGTCTAAAAGATTTTGGTTGTGTTCTATCTTTATCTGCTCCTTTACTTAAGATCACAACTTTGGCTTCCTTCCAAATATTTGGAAATCTTCCTCTTACTAAACAGTCATTAAATAAAAAATACAAAAATAAAATTATTTCTTCCCGTAGATTATATAAGACTTCATTTATAATACCATCTGGACCAGGTGCCTTTTTCTTTTTCAATTTTTCAAGAATTAATTTTATTTCCATCAAATCAAATGGATAAACAACACTTCCTTTATACCGCAAATTCATCTGATTTCTTCTTGCCACATGAATATCATTATCCTCTTCCTGATTATCATCTGGCAGTAACGTATGTAACAATAATTTTACCGATTCTTCCCCACTTTCTGTCATTTGTCCATTTCCTTTATCTAAAGTTGTTAATATTTCCGGTTTCTTGATTTTATCCATGATGATTTTATATGGTTGTCCCCAGATATCCGTTTTTAAGTTTTGCTCAACAAATTTCTCCCAGTATTGTTTTCTTGTATCTTCTAATAATAATTTATATTTATTTTTGGCTTCCCTATATTTCCTCAAATTTTCTTCTCTTTCCATATATATATTCGATTTTTGATAAATTCTTCTCAATTTCCTGGTTATTGACCTTTGCTTCTGTAACTTATTTGTCCAGATTTTCTCTTTAGTATTAAAAATCTTTAATTTCGGAACAGATCTTGATACCGCTAGATTAATAGCTTCTGTTAGGTTTCTTGCATCAAAATCAACTGATAATCCCGTATATTGTAATTCTAATTCTTTAAATTCTTGCCTCATTTGTTCCCAATTTGCCCTTTTAAAATTATATCTTATTTCTACATCTTCTTGAAGTATCTTCTTCTCCAGCAGAAAGTCAAAATAAATCAAATTATGATCACTTGTTGTTTGACCTTGTGTGACCCTCCAATTAATGATTTTTTTCTCCGCATTGCTAGAAGCTAAAGTAATATCTATATTTTCCTCCGCCCCTGCTCTATTTTGAAATGTTGGAGGATTTCCAGATTTATTCATTACATATAGATTCAATTCCGAAATAATTTCTTCCAATTTCTCTCCTCTTTCGTCGGGATTTTTACTATACCACCATGTAGACTTTGCATTGCAATCGCAAACATGTATAATTTCTTTATCTCTAAATTTATTTTGAATATTTTGCAATTTATTTAAAAAAGGTTCAATGTCCCAACTATATTGAAAATAATAGTTTGCTAATAAAAAAAAAAATAAAAAAAAAAAAAAAAAACATAACACAAGCAGTTTATTTATACTGAGTTCCTCTATCGGCCATATGCTAATCACGTGTTGCATATCGGCAACAGGGTCCTTGTGGGTGCCGTTGCTATGGAAACATCTTAGCTCTAATTGGTTCTTTTCGTTGTTTTGACAACCGCTAAGACGCATCCATCCCCTCCCGTTTATTTAAACCTTTCCGCCATGTGGTTAACATCTGTCAATCTCCTTCCTGATTGGCTCCGAGTATGGGATGGCACTCTCATCTCAACATGTGCAGCATCATCATTAGGGCTAGGAAGTTCATGCATTTGAATGTTTTTTCATAGGGGTTAAAAATGTATGCTTTTACATTATGTGCACGAATTATGGAATATTAAGTTATTTGGACGTGATTTTATGGTGCATATAACAGCATATTTTCTTGATTTTGATAAATGCATATTATTTCAATACTATAACCTCTATATAACATATTTTAATGATGTTTATGGTTTTTTTCTACCTGGATAATATTTTTCATATTGGTAGTGTTGCACATGATGATGTAACTTGCGAGGTGGCGAGAAGCAATGCTAAGTCATGTTGTTATGCAGTGAATCCCCTGTTTCCATCCTTTAATTATATGTATGTGCGTAGGGAATAATCAGTGCGTTATCTGAGAGGTTTATATTAACAAAGATAAAGTGCAGGTCAACGTTTTGAGCAGCACAATTATAGCAACGGTTGCCTCTGCGTGGTCTTCAAACGTAAGAGTGTTGTGAACTGGTTCCCACCAAATTAAATTAGGCGTATAAAATGTTAAAAACCTCTTCAAATGCCGAAAATAAAACCAACGTAGAGTGCTAGATTAATTAATTTACAGAAAGTTTTCGGGTGATTTAATATCTAAAGATAATAGGGCACTGTTTTGTGGAGCATGTGACAAAAATATAGGGAGTGAGAAAAGATTTCAAATAGTTCAGCACATAAACACAGCAAAACATAAGGAGAATTTAAAAAGAAAAATCGCAAATAACCTGTTCTAAAACAATTAGTAGAGTGTTTAGGAAGTAGGGTTACTGAATTTTCCCATGACTTCTGCCAAGTATTTTTAGCTGGTTCAAAATTAATAATCCGTTATTTAAAAACTTTCTTGCCAAGTGTACTTAACAACACGTGGCTGAAGAAAGTACACTGCGTAAGACTTATGTAGGGCATTGTTACAATAACGTATTGTCAAATATACAAAATGAATTAGCGGATCAGTTTGTGTGGTTGTCTGTTGATGAAATCTGATTCTGAACGCCGTTCTATTGCTAATATAATCGTGGGTGCCTTAAATAATGAACAAAAGACTACAGCTTATCTCCTTAATGTGTGCAAATTGTCGGCCACTGACAATGTAACTGTGACACAGTTTGTGATGGACTCTTTGAAATTACAATGCCCATGTAGAATCGAATACAACTGGTTGCTTTTATTTGTTACCTTATATTGTAAAATCAGGAAAAGCTCTGAAAGATATTTTTCCTAACTTAATTCATATAACTTGTTAGGCACACGCTCTTCATCTCATTTCTGAGACAATACGCCTTTCTTTCCCAGTGGTAGATAGATTTGTGTCCAGTACAAAGAGAATTTTTGTTAAATCTCCTAAAAGAGTTAAGTTGTTTAGATCAACAGCACCTAATATCCGACTTCATCCTGCACTGGTGTTAACTCGATGGGGAACATGGGTCGATGCAGTTTTATATTATGCTGAGCACAGAAATAATCGAAGAGGTTGTTAATTCATTGGACTCGAACGATGCTTCATCAATACAAACTGTGCAAAATATCCTGTCAGGCTCTGGGTTAAAGAAGGATCTTAGTTTCATATCTGCCCATTTTTCGTTCTTACCAACAGCCATAACGGCTTTGGAAGCTGTAGGATTTCCTTTGCATGAATCACTTACTGTGCTTGAAAAAACAACATGTGATCTAAGTTCGGTTCCTGGTAGCATAGGACAAAAAGTGAAAGAGAAAGTGAATTATGTAGTTCCAAAAAATTCTGGTTACAAACAGATGTGCGATATTCGAGACATCCTCGAAAGAAAACCATCTGTCACACCAAGAGAGTTGACTCTCTCTGTGAAACAGTTAACATCATTTAAATATGCCACGATAACACCTTGTGACGTGTAAAGAAGTTTTTCACGTTGCAAAAGTGTTTTGCCAGAAAATAGACGACGTTTTACTGTTGAAAATTTGTGTAGTGTTGGTTGTGAACTGCAATTTAGCAGTTAATAGTAGCAGCGGGACCACTTCTGCTTCAACCTCTAAGGGATAAGGTAACTTTATTATTTATACTAACTTGTCTACTGCAAAGGGACATGAACTGTTCTAATGAAATAGTGCATATTTTTGGCATATTTTTAAGTTTTTAAGAGCATATTTGCATGCATATTTCAGTGTTTTTTAGGGCATGAACTTCCGAGCCCTAATCATCATCAACATGACATGGTGGTTGTCTTCACGCCATGGTTCTGTCATGAAAGAAAACCATCCAAATAAAGAGGACAGGAATGCGCATGGATTACACATTTTCAAAGTCGCAACATCTCCTCCCTACGCAATGCCTCACCTAATCTTGTTAATATTACTATCTCTATTACACTTAATTTTTCCCGCAGAGTAAAAATCTGCAATGTTTTCTAATGCGTTGAAGCCTCTTGCGTTAACATTCATCATGATAAACACGAAGGACATACAAATTGAGTTATGTATTTATAAAAAATTATAGTTCTTGTAGGTAGGAAAGAACGAACCAATCAATAAGCGGTACTAATGACGGGCTACAAAAGGAAATGTCTAGAGCAGAGTGTGTACCATAGGCAGATGATAGGAATGTAGGGACACCAGTGTTTATCAGAATTAGGTCGGACAGATCGCAAACGTTTGCTACAAGGCACCCACGAACATCGTCAGTGTCGGAGACCCATGAAGTGTGTTTGGCATTCAGATCACCCAGAAATAGAAGTGGAGGAGGAATCTGTGCCAAAAGAGCCCTAAGATCGTGCTGGTGTACGACACTGAGCGGCGGCAAATAGACATTACAAATAGACAAACACAAGCCCTGCAGCTGTACACGCACCGCTGCAGCCTGTAGCGTCGTGTTGGGCGGGATGCTGGTAGCAGAGATAGGGTGTGCCACCAGAATAGCAACACCACCGCTTGCTCGCCGATGAGCTGCAGAGTCATGTCTAAATGCCGAGAAACCGCGAAGATAGAGAGCTTGATTAGATTTCAAGTGGGTTTCTTGTAGACAAACGATTGATGGAGAGCGTTGAATAACTAGATGTTGTATGTCTGGAACACGTGCCCGGAACCCATTAACATTCCACTGGATTATTTGCATATTAAAAAGAGATTAGTGGCCAGTCTTTATCTTTTTCTTCTTCTTTCGTTTGACCTTGGCGCACTTGGGACCAATGAAGAGACTTTCCCCGTCTTCTGGCGACTCCTCCGATTTTTGGGAGTCCGAAGATTCCCTACGGCTCGCGGAGCGGGAGCGGGACTTCATTGAGGACGTGGGACTGCTGGCTCGAACAACGTGCCTGGCTCGAGGTCTGCCCACAGAAGTGGTGGCACATTGGGACGGTTCGAGAGCTGAGGTCTGCACTGCGATAGATGTGGTCGCAGGAGGATTAGGGCGACGCTGTGGAGGAGTGCTCGCTGACCAGTCGGTTTAGGTGGAGGCTTCCGAAACTGGCACATGCTGCAACCCGATATTGACCACAGGAAGTTGACGTATAGCTGACGCGTAACCGACGGTGTTAGCTGGTTTAAGTTGCTCGAAGCGCCGCCGTGCTTCCGGAAAAGTTAGTCGTTCCTTTACGCGCAACTCCTGTATTCGCTTCTTGTCAGCAAACTGCGGGCACTGCCGGGAACTAGATGGATGAGTCCCTCCATAGTTTACGCAGTGCGGGTCCCAAGTACAAGCTGTGTCTTCATGTGCTGCCAAGCCACAACGTTCACAAAGGGCAGGATGGGTACACGCGCTCCTAGTATGCCCGAACCTCTGGCACTGAAAGCAGCGCATCAGGTTTGGGACATACGGGTGAACTGCGGCACGCTCGTATCCACAGAAGATATATTATGGAAGATTAGTTCCGTTGAACGTCAGAAACACAGTTTTTAAGGGAACCTCTTTCCCATCTTGCTTTCGTGACAGACGGTACGCTTGAATGACTCTTTGATCGGAGAGGCAGGTGACAATCTCCTCTACCGACAGACCATCCAGGCTATATGTAGTAACTACTCCCCTACAAGAGTTTAAGGATTTGTGTGGGGCTACCCGGATGGGGTAGGAGCCCAACAAAGCTGCCTTTAACAGTTTCTGTGATTGGTCTGCGGTGTTTGTCTCAATCAACAGCGTACCGTCTCGAAGTCGTATCGCGATTTTAACCGGTCCACATATTCGGTCTATTTCTCGCTTAATATAAAATGGAATGATGTCCTTTATCGTTTTCCTGTCACAAGCTAAGGTCACAACTAAAAAAGGGTCCAAGAAAGGGGTTTTGCGCGGATGCATAGTAAATTTGGGCCCCCATCCGGAACCGTCGGCGTCAGCCTGCCATCCGGGGGTCAAAGGATAAAAGACACCAAAATCTCCTCGGCCTGTTCCGCCATGGAGACCCCTCCATGGCTGACCTCAAGGCGTACCTCAGAGGAGCTACCCTCCGATCTCCACTGCTTGTCCATATGGGTAAACCGTTCACCACGTGACACCCCGGCTTTATGCCGCTACCACAGGAATAACCGCCTGTGGCTCCCCGCTTTAGGCCACGCTGTTTCAACGGAGTCAGCGTGGGTTCAGGGGACTTCAGGTTGATTACACCGGGGCTCCGTCAGCGGTAACACGTCCGGCCGGTGACACTAACCCGACGGCACGCGGCCGTCGGGAGATTAACACCGGCCGTGCGCTCAAGGAGCTACGTGGGTGTACATGACGTGTGGACGGGCTCCGCACCTAAGGCTACACATGGGGGCAGTATGAAGATCCGCACAACCTTCGCGCCTGAGACCTCCGAAGAGCACACAAGTCGGGGGCCGCGCCGAAAACCGTGGGACAGGACCATGGAGATAGGAAAGATCCCTGCTGGTGAGACAGGAGTTAAGGCCTTACTAACTAATAATCATAATAAATCTAGAAGGGCAAGGAGGTGATGAAAAATAGCAACAGAAGTGGCTATTACGTGGCGCAGTTGACGAAGGTGGAGGGGGTTAAATGATTGTGAGTGGCTCGGGGCCCCGGGTGCGCCAAACCCGGACCTACCGAAGTAGGTTCCCCTGGGGGAGTTTGATTTCGGAGTCCTCTTCTCCTAGATGAGTCATCGGCCAAGACTACCGAGCCTCATCTACCCGTTTGGAAAGTTCTTAGCTTCCCCTCACCTCTTGCCTACCAGTGGTCAAAAGAGACTTAGTAGGCCGTCTGGTTCGGGTACTGAGCCCCTCCGCCACGACAAGGCGACACTCCTTTGGAGGGGTCATATGCCTTAGAGATAAGGTTTTGTGAAACATAAAAAATTTGCACCCACTCCTTTAGTTTTATAATACATAGTTAAACCATATTGACAATATTTATATACCCGGCTACTTGGCTCTTAATCCTGATGAAAGTTGTGAGAAATAATTTCAATGCACATTTAATGTTAACGTTGAGGTTTGTGTAATACGTGTGGTTTTCTAATGTATTTCCGTTTTACTTGACACTTTATTAATCAAACACGAGCACAGAATTCTAGGTTGCTGGTTTAACTCCTGTCATTCTTTGCACTTCAAATAGCCTTATATTATACATTTTTAAATCTTTCATGTCTTCAATATATTTATAAGCAGCCTGTGTCGTTATGAAAATCCTAAAATAGGGCAGCTATCCAACTATTGTATTTTCTGTCTTAGTGTGTGCCCAGTTAGAGGCTGGTTCACAACCACCGGTAATGATAGCCAGAACGAGAAAGTTGAAATACACGTATTCAAATGGAAGTGTTCACAACCAACGGCAAGCTCTTCCGAGTCCAGGGAAGGGGAAAGACTACTTAGCCAAGTTTTAACTTACTTGTTCTCGTTATAGGCACGACATGTTAGAGCCATGTTGTGCATATTAGGCTTTTCATTGTAGAAATTATTCAAGACGGCCGTACCATGAAACAACCGCTATAGAAATATCTCTAATCGCAAGCAAGAAAACATATTGGTCCGTTAGGAACAAATGAATTCCCAATGCTCAATATCAACCTCCACTTTGCTATCGATATACTAATCGGTAATATGTATTCCCTTTCTCGTTACTGGGCTATTGAGAATCAAAATGTTGAGTGCTGCCTTGATTCCGTTCTGGTTACGTTACCGGCTGGTTGTGAACCAGCTTTAACTCATTGATATCAGTATCTGCATATTAAGCATGTTTCTTATAAATATAATACCCTTTTCTTTATGTTCGTCAATTCTGTTAACTATCACCACTTCATATATTCTAAATTGCATTAATAATAAAATTAAGCAAACACGGTCATAATACAACATAAGAAACGACGAATGAATGTATGATGCTATAGTTTACTCGTGGATGCTAGAAATTGTGCTCATAATCTACTTCTTCCAGCAAATGTAGAATTTTAATGTGAAACACAATAAAAATGTATATTTTCCGATTTTTTGAAATGGAAATAAATATTGTCGATATTCACATAAATATAAATTACACACAAATCGCATAAAGGAAACCTTTTTAAAATAATTTTCACATATTTACATAAAATCACATAAAAGCAGCAAGAGAATTATTTTTAAGAAGTCACTATCCATTTCTTTAATACTCAGTTACACATGCCCGACGACGCAATTTGTTATTCATTATTGGAAGAACTGATATGTCAGCTATTCCTTCAATTTGAAGAAAGTATAAACATCCTGCATTTCTTAGTTACATGAGCTCGCAAGATAAAAATGGGAATTCCTCCACTGCCATATGCTTGAAATAAAACGCCTGTTATCGCTTCGCAGCCCGGCTAGGTTATACACCGATACGTTTAAACTGTATAGTCATTTACTAGTCATTTGTGAATTCGCAAAGTTTATACAACCTTCTATATAGCGTTTCACTCTTAGAAGACAGTATGGAGTTAAATGGGACATCTCTGTCTCTATCTGGCGCATACAAGTTGCCATTAGCCGCGTCCTTTTCTACCCTCGCTCTGTTGCCAGATTCCTAATAGCATGGTAAAAATATTCATTTGTTATAAATTTCAGGTTTGAACACATTATCCTATGCAGAATTTTTTTCTCTATCAGGTTATATCCTTTTCAGAGTCATTATACATTTCTATAGGTCCAAATATCTTCAGAAAACGTTTTTTTCGATAGAAGTCCGATATTTGCTGTTTCTACACTCATCACGCACTAACTAACAAACTAACTGCTAGAATGCATCTATATTTTTTTCTTAGGTAGAGTAAACTATAGTGCTACTACCTGCCTACTTTGAATTCTCTATGTTTACCCAGTTAAGTGTTATAATTTTTTAAATTAAATGTTTTCGGAAAATTTTATACATGTGCACTGCAAAAGTTGCGCAGTGTGAAACTTTTTTGTTATTGAGTTTACATCAGGGAACCAGCGAGAACAAATGTTGAGGAAGGTTGGAGAAAGTTTTTAAAATAAACCAAAAGGCAGTAACCTCTTTCTTTTATCCAGTAGGGCAAACAAAAGGTATTCATCTATTCAGCGTCAGGCCTGACATAGAAGATAGTATAAGGAGCAGCACTAGCATTAGTTCGAAAGAAGCCGTGTGTGTAACTGTGAGCTGTTATTGCGTTATTTGTTTAATATTTTTGTAAATATTTGTAGTTATGGAGGGTGAAGCTAGGAAGGGACGATATGTTGGTAAATAAAGAAGTAAGGAACGCCAAATAATTATGAATGTGTTAGATTATTTTTGAAGTAAAATGGTGTACGGGAGTAAAAGAAACAGCTAAGGCTATCGGGTGTTCAGAAGCAGTAGTGTGTATGATTAAAAAGGAAGTAATGGAAGGACCTCTAAGAACGCCATCGAAAAAGAAAGCAAAAAGGGCGGGACTACACAAAACGCTAGGTTAACGCAATATGATTGAATAGTGCAAGGTGGAGTGCGGCGAATTGTTCATTCTTTACTGTTTGCAAATATTCCACCCACGCTGAATATAATTTTGTCACAGTTCAACAGTGATGAGACCCTACCAAATTTCTCAAGGGCCACTCTGATTTGGGGTTCGAATATGAAAGAAAGGGTAACAAGTGCATATTAATAGAAAGAGACGATATCGATATCATCAGATGGCGACATAAATATCTAAAAGACGTAAAAGGTTTAGGGACCAGGGGAAATCAATTGTTTATACAGACGAGCCATTTCTAAATTTAGGTCATATAGTAACAAAGCCGTGGAGGGATACCAAAGTTAAATGTGCCCGCCTCGTCAAGCAGCAATTGAAGGACTAAGTACAGGACTCATGCCACCTCGAGTCGCTCGCGGAGAAAGATTCGCAACTAGAACATGTTGCAACACTGCGCTCCATTTAACGTGTACTGTCTTCTAAGGGTGAGACGCGCTTTAGTTGTGTTGAGAAGTTACATATCAACAGTTTTGACTTCACAGTGGATTAAACATGCCCAGATTGAAAAGTAGTACAAGTTATCGTGTGCAACAATATACTGCGGAATTTACGGATATTTTCAGTTCTGAGGTAAAATGTTGTATTGTCAGCCATGTGGTAAAGCTGTAATGGCAGACCAACGTTCACAAGTGATACAACATTTAAGTGGTAAAAGACATAAAGCAGCTATTTCACGCTTTAAAAAAATCTTTTATTAATGATCCAGTGTCAAGAACTTCAGCAGGACCTTCCAGATTTTCAGCGTATTGTGAGGATTTATGGAGAGCATTAGTTTAGAGGACTTACCCATCTCGAAAGTGAACCAACCTCAGTTTCAAACATTCCTGACAAAATATACAAATACTGACACACCTGATGAATTAACTTTACGAAAACATTATCTTACCAAATGCTACGAAGAAACTGTGACGTATATACGCAACATTTCTGCTAATGAAAAAATATGGGTGAGAATAGGTGAAACTCCAGATTCTACTGTCAGGAAAATTGGAAAAGTTATAGAGGTATTGAAGAATGATTCTGAAATTTCAAAGTCATCTTTCCTACTGACCTGCCAAGACATGCCTGCTGCAAACCTTGTGACTGTTGCCCGATTATTTAATGAAACAATGCAGATATTGTGGCCAAATGTTGCACGATGTGACTATATTTCGTTTTCTTTAACTTAAGCTGCACCATATATGAAAGAGGCAGCAGCAGGACTTGCAGTTAGTTGTCCTAAAATGAATCATGTTACATGTGTTGTGCATGGATTGCATAGAATATGTGAAGAAATTACGGCCATGTTTCCTGACATTGACAAATTGATTTCTAATGGGAAAAAGTGTTCATCAGGTCACCTAAAAGGATTGAAATTTTTCAGAACAAAAATCCGAACACTCCGCTGCCTCTTGTGCCTGTGGTAGCTTGCTGGGGAGCATGGTTGGCCGCAGCTCAATACTACACAGAAAACCTGGATGGTTCTGCTGCTGTCATAAGTGAACTAAACTGTAAAGATACCAGTTCAATTAAAATTCTTCAAGAACTTTGAAATGACACTATGTTAACAAATTACTTAGCATACATTTCAGCAAATCTGTGATTCCATAAAGAAACTGGAATCAGGAGGAATGCCTTTGAGAGAAGCAGTTCAAGTGGTTCAGGAGGTGGGGAAAAAAACTGAATGTTCTTTCTAGACCTGCAGCACAAAATTAAAAAAAAAAAAATCTGATGTGTTGCACTCACATGACTTTCTCTACTCTTGTACTAACCATTCTTATAAATTCTTATTCCTATATCTTCTTCGGGCCCAAATGACCTTGTTGTCGACGGGCCCTTAAACTTAACACTCCACTCCTATATCTTCTTTGTGTTAGTTGAGATAAACATTTGTACAACTTATCTTATTGCTTGTTTCCTTGTAGGTACAAAGGGAAATTAGAATACAGTAGGCTTTGTGCGATAGTCAAATGCTTTAAAGCTTTGAGATTCCGTTCTCTTTGCACACTTAACATTAAAAAAAAAAAAAAAAAAGAATAACGATGTTCCATTTCACGAAAGAAAACTCACACACATAACAAGGAATATCTCCGAAATGGTTCACTCTACAAGAAAATTTATCCGGACATAAATTGTGTATTTTAGCAAGATCTACATTTTTTGTGCAGTATGATTTGATCTATCTCTAACGGTTTACCAGTTATGCAAAAGTCGTCCAGAGTAAATACGACTACAGGGGCTATAGCCAGAAAATTCAAGATATAAAGCTCATTTGTCTTCAAAATATCTCAAACATATGACATTTTAGAAAATAAACATTTTCGAAACATTTTCCATGTAAAGGGTAGTTTAGGGTGGGACTATTTTCTTCAAAATGTTCGTGTCGCATCCTTGAAAGACATTAAACTTAAATACCAACTTTGGCTTTTGACAGACTTTTCGTTTTTAAGTTATGCAGTCCACAGATACAGACACACACAGGGACCTTTTTCTAAAAATGCTTTTTTTTTATTCAGGGGCCCTCAAAACATATATTTCCGGTGAAATCTCGACATCGAATTTTTGGGTGGAATACAAGACTTCCCCTACTTGCCAGTAGAGAAAGTAATAAAATGTAAGGAAGGGTTAAAAAATAATAGTGGATTTAACATAATGTGTAAAATTTCAATGTGTTGGATGAGCAACATGAAGAAATTATTGATGTGAGTGTGAATGACATTCCATGTTATAATTATGCTAGACTTACTTCTTGTGACGTGAAGTGATCATTTTCAAAGCTAAGGACACTTCTTTGTAACAATCGTCATCTTTCGGGACAGAAAATTTGAGGAAAGGTGTGGTCGTATACTGTAACTCAACAGTATTTGGTGATCCCTTCCAGGAAATATATCTGGTGAGTACCGTACATTTCTTATAGATCAGCCATTCAGTTCTTAAAAAAAATATTTTTTTTGGCACTTTTTTTTTAACACACATTTTTAACATTTTTAGTGCATAAAAAATAAATATTTCCCAGATTTTTAGCACCTAAAATCCGAGCTCTAGTTATGTTAGATATTTTAATTAACGCCTATAAAACGAAATAATCATACCTACCTTGATTAATATAAAGCGCCCAAGTGGTATTCGCTAAGACTGTTTAAACGAAAAAATAGTAGACTATATTAATAAAAATATTAATGTGTAGTATAAGTTATCACGAGAGCGATAAGATTGCAACTGTGCTACTTTTGACAGAAAATTGATTACTTAGTAGATAATATTTACAATTACTGAAATTGTTTATAACCATTTAAAATTGTCTATATTTTGAATGTAAACACGATAAGGGCTTAGCCCCTCAGTAGACAGGAAGCGTTAAAGATGGCACACCGCTAAATGAGGCGCTTTAAGTGGACTTAGCAGGCTTTTGGAGGATATTTGTAGTCTTTTTAGCAGATTTTACAGTATTTTAGCAAGTTTTACATCCAATCCCTGACGGTTTATAAGTCTGTTGTTTTTAAAGTCACTGGGTTTCGTTGTAGTTACAGTTTGTTCAATTTTTATTACAGGCATCACCTTCTGTTCTATACTTTCATCGTTTCACCTAGGGTGAGCAGATTGCTATAGACAAAAGAGAGAACCTTTACTGTGAAAAGTAGGACATTGGACAAAAAAGGAGGACACTAGTGTCTCTGTGTAACATTGGTACTTCCATGGTTCTTCCCATCTGCGGATATACCAAAACAAGAAATACCCTTCTAGCACTCAATAGTAAGCTAAGAGCATGAGACACAATAACATTGTTCACTATGGATTTACTTTTTGTTCTCGCTGACATTTTTTTTGACTACGCTGGAATTGTAAAGAATTTCTTGGTTCAATGCCGGTGTACTAAAGTCTCTGAGTGTATGGAGGGCCAGAGCTAATACACGTTGTGTCGATTGTAATTCAAGGAACATTTCATCCAATGCACATGTTGAACTTCTGCTTTGCAGCTTTTTTATAGTTTTGTGTATCAATATGATGTTCCAAATCTGGATCCTATATAACACAACAATTTTAAAGCTTTGCACTCGGCTTCAAATTCATTCTATCCCTTCTTAAAGGAAGGATATTTTTGGCGACTTTGCACTTTCGCTTGGGCATGTTGTATTTTGAAGTAGAAATCACAAGCACATGGACGCCACTGTCCACACACAGACCGGCAGGTGAAGAATGGACGAAGAGAATGAATTTTCTATGCAAAGACGCGACGCGCAATGGTGCAGCGAGTGAAAATACATTTCTCTGGCGCATTCTAATTGATGCTGTCTCTGCCATCTTATGATAATTCTGTGTTGGAAAATTCGAAGTCTTCAGTTTCGAAATCCGTGGGAAAACAAACTACAAAATAACCTAAGAAGCAGGACATTTACCGATTTTTTAAAAATCCGCCCGGAGACTGGACAAATCGATTAAAAAGAGGACATGTCCAGATTAATCCGGATGTCTGGACACCCCAGTTTCACTTAACCTAACCTAGGTGACCTAACCTAGCCTGGCCTTCCCTAGCCAAAGCTCTCTTCTTCCACTCGTTTCTGTAAGTATCATGTAGCAACTTCAGGACTTCCCGCATACAGATCTAAGCTTGAACATTGATATTTGTGGAATATTTCCAGCAATTACAGTTACTTTCAAGGGTAGTACAAGTCAGTGGCGTAAATAACTGCCCCGCAGACATCGCGGTGCGGGGACCCCAGATTGCCTTTAATAGTTTTCTTAAAAAAGACATTTTACATTAAATTCAACCTTGGAAAATCGCTAGCAAGAAGCGCTGGAACAGATACAGTTCACTGATGACATACTGACAACGGAAGTGTACCATGTGAGCATTTCCTATCCTTTATTGCTTAAAAGTGTACAACAAGGTTGTCTCCAAGTGCGTATGCACTCAATCCACAATCATATAGACATTCATTAAAGCAAGGTATTTTATTCAGTATGGTTGTTATTAAAGCCGAACAAACTACATTTGTAGTATTTACAACTAGCACCAATGCAAATATATCGATTAGTCAATAAATTGAATTATTTTAGAATTTGGTCATAAGGTATAAACATAAATGAATATGTGTTGTTCTAACCAGTTGCTCAGTGTTATTTCTTCAGAACGATATCTGAGATACCACAAATAAAAGTTTGTTTGGATTAATATCTACCTGAGTTACCTACAATATTGAATAAGTTCTGCATCTACGTGCATTATGCGTTTAGCGAGTATATATTGTTTATTAAGAAAAAATAATCATTGGTATTGGTAATCAGGGAGTGTTTTTAACACTTATTCTACGTGAGTAAATATGTAATATTTTAATCTCTCCATTTTAAGATTTATTAGTAAGTAGGGCCTTCAACATTTATTGGCAGGAAGTCCCCAAAACCTTAACTACGCCACTGGTACAAGTATTTTAGGATTTTCTTACATTTCACAGGTCTTTGGTGCTATTTCAAAACAGTTTCAGAGTATTTTTGAGCTCCATTATTTATATTTTGGCTACTGATACTGATATAATCTCTCCCTATCAGGGGATTTCAACACGCTGCTTCTAGCATTTTGGTCACTATTAGAAGTATTTTGAACTCTTTGTAAGGCTTTTAGGATACTTCCTCAGTAATTTCTCTCGTTTTATAGGAGCTGAGCCCCTTCTCGTGTCCATTTATCTTATTTTACAGAGCAGCAGCTTTCATCATGTTGGGTGCTGCCTCTGTTGTAAAAGGCAATACATTGGAATTTCGGATCCCATCAGGCCAAAATATTCTTAATATCCTATCGGGTTTTGATTAAATAATGGACTAGAAGTAACAACAGTGCCAGTGTTAAGCTCTTTTCTTAATCTTCCACACCGAATTTCTGTACTTAGTAGTAACTGAGCGCGTAAAAGCGCGCTACCGCGGACTCAGAGTAATACCGTGAACTTGGGTTGAATCACATGTAGCACACCTTTTTTTTTTTTCTTGTCCCTTCCTTTCCGTCTTAAGAGTAGCATCATTATTTATATTACCTGTGCCAAATATAGTATTGTACAGTGTTATCATTAGGGCTTGGATTTTTAGGTGAATACATATTTTGTTTGAGTCCTAATATGAACTTGAAACAAATTTAATGTTCTGGATATTCAAACTGGAGCAAGTATTTTAAGCTTTATTGAACATAAAAATGCATATTTTCTAATTTTCGTATGTAAATAAATATTTTCGGATATTCACATAAATTACACAAAAATCGCATAAAGAAAACCTTTTTAAAATAATTTTCAAATATTTACATAAAATCACATGAGAGCAGCAGAATTATGTTTAAGAAGCCACCATCAAACTTCCTTAGCTCTCAATTGCATAGGCTAGATGTCACAATGTGTTATTTGTTATCGGAAAAACTGAGGTCAGCTATAGTATCCCTTCAATTGGAAGCTTTCTCAAGCTACATGAGCCGCAAGTTAAGAGTGGGGAATTCCTCCACCGCTATGTGCTTGTTGAAGCACCTGTTACCACTTCACAGTCTGCCAGTCTATACACTGATACTTGTACATATGTAGGTGACCACTAGTCGTATTGTTAATTAATAATTTGTGAATAAGCAAAGTTTATACAACTTTGTGGTTGTGTTGTTGGGAAGTAATATATCGACTGTTTTCAGTTCACAGTGAACTAAACATGTTCAGAGTAAAAAGTACAGCTAGTTACCATGTGCAACAATATGCTGCTTCATTTAAAGGTGTTTTCAGTTGTGATAGTACAATCCTGTATTGTCAGCCATGTGGTAAAGCTATAATGGCAGACCAAGATTGGCAGGTAACACAGCATTTAAGTGGTAACAAATATAAAGCAGCCACTTCACGCTTTACAAGAAAACAACTTTTTATTAATGATCCAGTGCCAGTACTGCAGTAGAATCTTCCAAATTGTCAGTGTATTGTGAGGATTTGTGCGGAGCATTAGTTTCAGCGGACATACCCATTACGAAAGTGAACCTACCTCAGTAAGATATTCATGACGAAGTATACAACTAATGGCACATTGAATCAACTTTGCAAAACATTACCTTCCCTAGTGCTACGAAGAAACTGGGACGTGCATACGCAAAATCTGTGCTAATGAGAATAATATATGGATGAGCATAGATGAAACGCCAGTTTCTACTGGCAGGAAAATTGGAAACATTACCTGTGTAAGAGTGTTGAAGAGTGATTCTGAAATTTCAGTCATCTTTTCTACTCATCTGCCAAGACATGCCTGCTACAAACCAGGAGACTATTGCCAGATTATTTAATGAAACAATGCAGATATTGTGGCCATTTGGTGTATGATATGCAGTGATTTGATGTTGCACCATATTTATACGGAAAAGACAGCAGCAGGACTTGTAGATAGTTACCATAAAATAATTCATGTCACTTGTATTATGCATGGATTGCATAGGGTATGTGAGGAAATTAGTCATGTTTCCTGGTATTGACAAGTGTTTTTCTAATGGGAAAAAGTGTTTAAGTCACCTAAAAGGATTGACATTTTCAGAACAAAAATCCAAACACTCCGGTGGCTCCTGCTCCTGTGGTAACTTGCTAGGAAACACAGTTGCCGCAGTTCAACATTATGCAGAAAACCTGAATGGTTTTGCTGCTGTCATAAATGAAGCAGCAAGCTGTAAATATACCAGTTCAATTAAATTCTTCCGGCAGTTATGATACTGCGTTAAGCATATATTTTCGCGAACTTGTGTCTCCTCTCTGATTCTAAAGAAACTGGTATCAGTGGCAATGCCTTTGAGAAAAGCAGTTTAGGATGTGGAGGGGACAAAAAAAAAAAAAAAAAAAATGTCTGATGTGTTGCACTCACATGACTTTGTCTACTCTTGTACTAACCAGTCTTACAAACTCTTATTCCTATATCTTCTTCGTGTTAGTTAAGATAAACATTTGTACAAATTATCTTATTGCTTATTTTCTTGTAGGTGCAAGGTGAATATTAGAATACAGTAGGCATTGAGCGATAGTCAAATCTTTTAAAGCTTTGAGCAGGGGCGGCCGGTCCTAATGTGCTCATGTGCTACAGCACATAGTTAAATGAAGAGAGAGAAAATTACTTCATTTTATTATTTTCCCCCACCAAGAAAATGATATCTTGAAACAGGCACTCCGTTGTGTATTTTTAAACGATTTAAATCGTCCGCTGAGTTACACGTCAGCATTCAACCTCCAATGAAGTATGAGATGTGCTTAGCACAAGGACACCGTCGAGAAAAGGCAAGTGCGCGTGCGCCAGTTACCCTTTCTCCTCCCCGCCATGCACCGAAATCCTCCACAAACTGCGCCTTTCTGTGCTCAACGAAGAACAGACAAACCAGAATTGCTAACATTCGTACTTGGTCCTAAAGAGCTTAGGTTATTAAAATTGCATAGTATTTAGTTAGAAAACTTTTCTCATGTTAAAGTGTGGTAATAATAAACTATTTTCAATCCTTATAGTAAATACAATTAGACATTTACAGTACAGTACGCCTAATATTACGTGAGTATGACCTGCATACACAATAATAGTGGATTGCCTAGTATTTCAAACCCACTGTTGGCGCACGTGGTCAGACCATTCATATATACGAGCGTAGATTAGCGCCAGCCGCCATGTACAAATAATACTGTTTACGAGATTTTCAAATCTGTTTGGTGGATGCAGTATTTTTATGTCTAGTTGTGTTGTGTTTTTTAGTTTCCGAGGTGAGTGACAGTTTTAGACGATAGTGAACAGACATGAATTCAGTTGATAGTTTATTTATTTATTTTTTTAAATTTATTTATTATTTGAAGTCGCTTCAACATAAAAGTCATATCGCGACTAAACATTGAGGAAAAAAAAAAAAAAAAAAAAAAAAAGGAGGAAACATATCATGAAGTTTACAATGAGTTTAAATATTAAGTTTGCATGCTTTGATGAACTTGATTATTTTCTTATGATACTGTTGATCACCCAAAGCTAGCTGAAGGTTCTCAGGAATTCCATACTGAAGTCGCTGGTGAGTGTATCTTGGGCAAACAGTGAGCAGATGCTGAACGGTAAGAGTAGAATCACACAGAGTACATTTAGGAGGAAGTTCACGGGACAGAATGTAGGAGTGAGTAAGCGCAGTGTGGCCAATGCATAATCGGGTTATTAGCACCTGGTCTCGCCGGGTTAGTGTTGTAACTGTTGTGGACAGGTTAGGTATTGGACAGATATCATGCAGTTTGCTGTTGGATGTAGTTGTCCAATCTGTCTTCCATCGGTGTAGGATAGTTCTTTTAAGATGCCGTAAATAGTCTTCATGAGGTAGCTTAAGATCTGGTAAGCTTGGAGGATGCTTGGTAGCTTCTTTTGCGGCAGTGTCAGCAAGATCATTTCCTGGTATGTTACAGTGAGATGGTATCCATGCCAAGATTAGTTGTTTACCTGATGAAATAAGCTCACTGTATAATTCACGTATCTCCCTTACCAAGGTGTGGCAAGGAGATCGTTGTTGTATAGCCATTAATGCACTAAGGGAATCTGTGTATATAATGAATGATTTGAAGTCTCCATTCTTTGATATATAGTCCATGGCGAAACGTATAGCAAACAGTTCATTAGAGAAAATGGTGAGAGTGTTTGGTAGACTATACTATAGTTTATTTAAAACATCATTTTCTTCTAAATCTTTAGAATATAAAATACAAATTAAACAATTAGGTAGGCCAGTCCCCAACTTAAACCTAACACAAAAAGTGAAAGGCGCCGGCAATCGGGAATATACACGCCAGTTCAATAGGAAAGCATATGATACATGTAACTGGATTTGTGGCTGTGATATTAGAAATGCCCTGTTCTGCTTTCCTTGCCTTTTTTGGGAATAGTGATGCATTTAGTAAAACCGGTGTTAAAGATCTCGGCCATCTTAACTATTTAATTAAATTGCATGGTGAAAATAAGAAACACATCAACAATGCGTTAGATTTGTCCATTCTTGGAATAGTTAATATTGCCACTACATTAAGCAGCGCCTACCAACAGAGTATCATAAAACACAACCAGCAGGTAGAAAAAATAGACACATTTTATCTAGACTGCATTAAATTTTGCGGTGCATTCGAGCTTGCCCTCAGGGGACATATGAATCATCAGAATCACAAAATCCTGGAGTATTTTTAGGACTCATAGACCTTATCAGCAGTATTGACAATGCAGTGAAGGATGTGGCGGGAACTTCTCCCGAAAACCATATGCTCGAGGAAAAACAGCCAGGATTCCCGGAGTGGGCGTTTCGAAAACATATTTGTCCCCTTAGGTCGTTAATTTTAACGAGGGTGGATGTTTTCGAAACTAAAAGGGCAGAAATCTGTGTGGTCCAGATGGGAAGGTGCGGAGGAGGCACCAGACCTAGAATTGGGGGACTTGAGCGGTGTGACTTGGAGGAGGCAGACGTGAAAAGGATGTGTGATAGGAAGACTCTGCGAACATGCAGTGCGGAAATTAGTTACCTCGGGGATTAGAATTTCATCAGGGAAATGCCGGTTACAAGGGACAAGAAATTATGTACAACCTCGGAAATTGTTCTCCGAGAATTCTGGTGCATTTTGGGCAGATGTCACGATAAACACAATAAATCAGAAGTGCGGTACAGAAAATATTATCGTCTTCCTTGTTGGACACACGAAGGTCCTCTGTGACCTTTATTACACCCTGAGATCGAACCAACCTGTTTCCCCACATCCCTACATTGACCCTTAGTATGTGTGGCCGGCGATAAACACGAGACGCCGATCACGAGCAGCCGAGGAACAAAGACGACGACGTCCGGCGCCCGATGAAAACCGCCGCCGCCGCCACAAGGATCATATGGAGTCAAATAAAGTTTTCAAAGGAACAATCGATACAGCCAGAAATGTCGACGTGATTAAAGTTAAAAGCAATGTGACGACATTCATCAGGCGATGCATAATATCAGGCAATTCTCTGGAAGATCGCTACAATGAAGAAACAATTGAAAGACCTGCCAAACGTCGAAGAAACTCTTCCATGGCCAATGTTGCAAATGAAATATGCGATCGAATCATAGAAGAGGCTCGCACCCGTTTTCAATCTCTCGATCACTTAAATTGCGAACAAATTCTTAATTTTGAGAATTTTTTGGCATTCTCAAAGCAATTCCCAGATAATCTCATTGATGAAGTGGAGCAAACTTATCCCTCATTTGGCAAAAGAAGGCTTAAAACAGAGCTAAGTGTGTTATATTCCCGACCAGACTTCAGAAATATAGCTGGTGCCGTTCCTCTATTACAACTTATTATAAAGCAAAAATTAGCACAAGATACATTCAGCGAGTTCACCAAACTTCTAAAAATCCTAGTGACAACACCTATGACAACTTCGGAGCCAGAGCGATGTTTTTCTACTCTCAAGAGGATTAAAACGTTTTTGAGGAATTCCATGAGCCAAGACCGCTTGGTGGCCCTTGCAATGCTCTCTATAGAAAAAAATCTAGTGCTGCAAATGGAAGGATTCAATACAAAGGTGATAGAGAAGTTCGCCAGCAGGAAGGATAGAAGAATGGACTTGAAATTTCGCCAGTAGGGTGAGTGCTATTATTGTACCTACTTCTATTGCTATATTTGTGGTTATCGTAGTAGCACATAGGTTTAAAAAGCCCCGAGCCGCCACCGGCTTTGAGATTCCGTTCTCTTTGCACACTTAACATATCAAAAGATGAACAACGATGTTCCATTTCACGAAAGTTTTAAGTTTTCCGAAACTCACACACATAACAAGGAATATCTCCGAAATGGTTCACCCTACAAAAAATTTATTGGGACATAAATTGTGTATTTTAACAAGATCTACATTTTTTGTACAGTAAGATTTTGTCTATCTCTAACGGTTTACCAGTTATGCAAAAGTAGTCCGGAGTAAATATTAATATTACGACTACAGAGGCTATAGCCAGAAAATTCAAGATATACATTTCATTTGTCATCAAAATATCTCAAACATATGACATTTTAATCAAAATCGTTAGAGCCATTTTCAAGGAAATCAAGATTTTCGAAAAATTGTCTATCTAAAGGGTAGTTTAGGGTGGGGCCATTTTCTTCAAAATCTTCGTGTCGCATCCTTGGAAGACATTAAGCTTAAATACCAACTTTGGTTTTTAACCTACTTTTCGTTTTTGAGTTATGCTGTTCACAGACTAACAGACACACAGACACACATACGGACCTTTTTCTAAAAGTGCTTTTTTTGGGTTCAGGGGGTTTCAAAACATATATTTCCGGCGAAATCTCGACATCGAATTTTTGGGTGGAATACAAGACTTTCCCTATTTACCAGTAGAGAAAGAAAAAATACTGAATGTTCCTTCTGATTGTGCAGCACAACACTTGAAAAGAACATTATAGTGCATTTAACATAATGTATAAACTTTCAAATATGTTGGATGAGCAACATGAAGAAATTATTGATGTGAGTGACATTCCATCTTACAATTAAGCTAGACTTAACTTCTTGTGACGTGGAACGATTATTTTCGAAATTAAGGACAATTGTGACCATCGACAATCGTTAGGGATGGAAGCATGTAGTCCTATGCTGTAGCTGTAGAGTACTTGGTGATCCCTTCCAGGAATAAGGGCCTGTATTACGATCTCCGGTTACTAGCCACGGTTTGTTACCTCTCAGTTATCGCTAACTGTTAGTTAGGCCCGGTGCCTCGTATTACGAATGCCTGATCCAAGTTGACATGTTATTCAACATACACATACTACTAGGTGCTCTGTGATACACATAGTACCTGAAGGATAGATAACACTGATATTTAAGTAATTCAGTGAGTAATATTGCCGATTACTGCTCAAATATGTGTAAAAATCATGTATAAATACTGTTTAGTGAGTTAAAATCTATAAATTAGGGAAATGAATAATACTAGTATTAAATGATTTTTCACTAAAGGGTGGCACTAGCAGGTGACAAATGAGCATAAAAATGTGTGATACGTTTGTTGTGCAGTGAATTATGCAATATGTAGCAGGCAACGACGAAAACAATTGCTAATACTTGTAAGAAATTTAAATATTGATGGAAGTAATGCGAGTAGGTAATTCATATGGGAATGAATACAATCTATATATCACTTTGAAACATATTTTAAACTACAAAAGGGCTTTAAAATGGAGAACGTCATATCTTCCCCAATTCGTGAATTTTCAGAGAAAGCAGGTAAATGTTTATTAGAATATGAAACCTTATATAACAATTCCAGATTAAGCATGAATGAAGAGGATTACAACCAGTTTTCGCGTTTGTTAATGGATGATAGTGCCAGTGATGCTGATGATGAGATAACTGATACTTCACATGATGAATTAAATTCTTCAGCTGAAGTATATAAACCAAAAAATGTGTATTCCATAACGGACGGTAATAAGCCATTTACAGTTATAATTAAGAAAGAGCAAAGTTCCAATAATACTGACAATACAGCATATGAATCAAGGGAACCCCAAATTATTGGTGGTATGATAAGTGATGAATTTTCATTGCATAATTTTAAGCATGTTAATAATACTCCAGAAAGAGTGCCTCTTGATGTTAGTACTAAAGAAGAGAAAAAACAAAATAATGAAACACAATACAAACCTCCAGAATGTGTTGAGGGCATGTCTATAGAAAGAAAAACTTTTCCACTGCAGGATTTTAATATGTTTTGTGATGTGACAAGCAAAATGATGCAAAAGCTGTCTGATCCAGTAATTTCAGGATATGAGGCAAATTGTGAATCAGAAGATGAGTTGGGGAATAGTCACAGAATGTTAAAGTATAATGGAAGCGATGTTGAAGGACTTGACCGACTAACAAATCAACGTTGTGGCACTGGTGTTCGTGGAAAACATTCTATGGTGCAACAGGACAACATAGGAAAAATGGAATCAAGTATATCTAACATGGAAAATGCAGCTCTAAGTAAAAAGGAATTAAATTGCAAAGTACGTAACTAAAGCACAAGTGATGGTATTTTGGATCACTTTTGCACCCACAAGGTTAACAAACTTGTCAACAGGAATACATACTCTGCTAATGAATGTGATGATGTAAAAATCAACAAAAATCTTAATGAATCTGACAGTGGTATGGAATCATTTCCTACAAACAGTTACATTTTGGATCACACAAATAACCAAGTTTCACCTGTTCACTCATTGCAAAATGCTGATACATGCCTCGCTGTCAGTCATTTGCATGCAAATGACTTGACATGCAACAAAATGAAAAATTATGTAGATATGCATTTAGACGGTAGGAAAAGTAATCCTGCAGTTTCTGATTTTGGAAATTCTGCTGAAGATGGTAAACATAGCATTAATGGTAATGAAGTTATGGAAAATTATAGAAGTGATCAAGAAAGTAATGGAGGTATTAGTAAAACTGTGAAAATAATTGAAAATGAACGTGAAATGCCTTCCCATATAGTTCACAAAGTCCAAATGGAAATGTCTACTCATTTGGATGCAAATGATTCAATGTGTAACAAAATGAAAAATGATGATGTGCATTTAGGTGATAGGGAAAGTAATTCTGCAGTTTCTGATGTTAGAAATGCTGCTGAAGATGAACATAACACCAATGATAATGAAGGTTGTAGAAGCGGTGAAGAAAGTGATGGAGGTATCAGTAAAACTGTGGAAATAATTAAAAATGAATGTGAAATGTCTTCACATATAGTTCCCAAAGCCCAAATGGAAACATCTACTGATCTGGATGCAAATGACTCAATGTGCAACAAAACGAAAAATGATGCAGTTGTGCATTTAGATGATGGGGAAAGTAATTCTGCAGTTTCTGATATTAGAAATGCTGCTGAAGATGGTGAACATAACATTAATGATAATGAAGTTACAGAAATATATAGAAGTGGTAAAGAAAGTGATGGAAATATCAGTAAAACTGTGGAAGTAATTGAAAATGAATGTGAAATGCCTTCACATATAGATCACAAAGCCCAAATGGAAACCGCTGCTGAACATAAAATTACCAGTGATGCATTTGAAAGTTTATCTGAAGAGTCAAATAAACAAGTTGCTTTGAGCTTAAATGTTGCTGAAAATAGCAGTAAACCTATTCAAATGCACCTTCGTTGTGAGAGTGCGGAAGGTTTACAAATGCATGAGTTTCATCAAAGTGAGGACCATACAGAACAAAAGACTGTAATTGAACAATCAGAGGTAGAAAAAAGTGTTTTAGGTATAAATTTTCTAAATAATTTTAGAACTGACCATGCAGTATTATCTCCACAAAAATCTAAGCATGAGAAAATCAAACAAACTAAAGTGTTTAATCCTGTTAGTATTACATTGGAGGAAGAAGAGAACATTTTGGAATCTTCCACTGATAAATATCAAAGTGAAGCAGGAACATCTTTTTACAAATGTGAAATACCTTTCAATAACATTTCACCAGCAGCTGTACAAAAAGAAGATGGTGCTAAAATATTAGAGTCTTTGGGGAAACCTTCTGCAGTATCCATATTAGACACAAAGGGTAAAGATGATAGAATGCTTCCTGCAGATTCTTTTGCCGATGATGCAATGGATTGCAGTTACAATGACAGTTCATCATGTCTGGACCGTTCACCTCTGCTGTTCAGCTCAGATGAGGAAAACTATTATTATACAGAAGATTCTGTGGCAGAAGATACATCCAAGTGTTATGAATCAGAAAATCTGATACAACAGGAGCGACGAAAATTGCGCAGGTTGCAACGGTCTCTTGCTGGTGTACCACCTCCACCATCTGTTACCATTCCTCAGCTGGATGTTAATGAAATTCTCAAATTGATCAAGGAGAATCAGAAGCTGATGAAATTTGATGGCAGTGCTGAAGAAAAAGAAGGTTCCCCTGAAGGAAAAGAACATAAAAGGCCATTGACACTTTTCTCTACTGAGGAGGTGAAGAATTTATCATGGCCAGAAGCAAGGTCATGCAATTTTTATGGTATTCAATACAATAATGGAAAACTTTCTGAAGAGCTGGAAGCTCTCTATGAAAGATTGCGAGAAAGGTATGTTGGATGTGAAACACTTTCGTCATGCAGTATATGGTTTCCAGGGATATCAACAAAAGCAATAGAAAAGAGGATAAAAAGTAGAAGTATTGGTCAGTCGCCAGGACGGCGTTTGAGCCATTTGGCTAAAAGGAGACAGGCATTTTCTAGTGCCAACTTGTTGCCAAGTGTGGCAGGCAGTCTCCCCACTGCAGCAGCACGTCGAGGTTGCAATAGGCTCATCATGGTAGAAGTGAAAAAAGGGGACCACAGAACCAAAGCTAAAGGCCAACCAGCTAAGAAAGCAGCATTAAATATAAATAATAAATTACAGCAGACAAAACGTGCTTTATTCAAAAGTCCACCTAGTGGTCGGAAAAAGGTTTCTTCAGCCTCAAAAAATAGATCAAGTTCAAAGAAAATTAAAAGAGAAGTTGATCGAAGCAAAGTTCATAACTCAAAGCGTGCTCTTTGGCCAAGTTCAGGGAAGAGTGAAAATACAGTGCCAGATTCCAACAGTTCAAGGCAGTTGAAACGTCAGAGAGAAGAGAGTGAAGATGAAGGACTGCAGAATAAATTTCCACGTCGATCATTATTTGGTGAAAGAGACCGAGAAAAAGAAACCAATAATCCAAAAGTGTTGCATACTAATTCATCTAATGGTCAGATGCTATCCCAACAACATAAAAAGAAGTTATTATGGGCTGTTGCTGAAACTCTCCGCACTAAAGGAGTGAGCATGAATCATCCTTCATTTAGAACTCTGGCTAGTTCATTAGCTCGCAAAGTGTGTAACAGTTTACCAGATATGTCCAAGAAACGTGAAGGAAGAACAAGTGAATTTATGCTGCAAATTTCTAAAGAACATGTAGATGATATCCTTAAAACAGCTGCCTTACAGGACAAGACTGGCCTGATAAAAGTTTAATATACACAGTAACTAAGTGTAATTTTGAAGTGAAGGTTTATTTCACTTTGTTGTTTGTACAAAAGTTAGCTCATTAAGTTGGTCCTATTTATTTAAGAAGTGTATAAATGAAAATAAGTGTTCATTGATTGAAACTGCTGAATGTACAAAATGGGCAAATTGCCTTGATTTTTAATTCTCTTAGGATTTATTTGAAGTTGTTGGTTCTCTGAGCTATTTGTATTTATGATGTGTTCATTGTATGGTTCTAAATATAAGTAATGGAGTTTTGTACAGTTGACGCCTTTTCCATTGGGAAGGGCTATACTTATAAGTTGTAAATTTGTTTGATTTTTTAATTGCATCTGTTAATGTGTGATTACATGGTCCAAGCACAAAGTACATAATGCTCTTCATATTTTTCATTCATTTTCTACAGAAGAAATCAAATTATATCTTAAAAAAAAAAATAAAATAAAATAAAAAAAAAAATAAAAAAAATAAAAAAAATAAAAAAAAATAAAAAAAAACTCAATTTAACTGTAGGTTTGTTACCCTGAAGATTATGATGCCCTGAGAGCAGTTGGTAACATTTTTCACTAGGCTTTTGCTGTGTTTGCAACGCTATCTCGTGGGTAAAGCACATCACAGATGTGTGGGATGGTTTGAAGATTTGTACACATTGCATAACCTAAAAAAAGGCTTCTGTTTTATTCACTATTCATTCAGAGCCTTGAAGTGCTTTGAAGAAGCGCAAAATCGTTGTGTCCACAATGAATAACATGCAACGTTAGTTAAAGATAACGATCTTGTTCCGTGAGTTTTTGAACTTGTGTACCTACATATTGTAGTTTTCCGTGTATTTTCTGTTCGCAAAATGTGTAATTTGCCATGCTCCGTCTATTACATTTGCGTTAGTTAAAACGTGGTGCCGATGTAATGAAAATCGCACAAAACATCGTATTGTTTGTGTCAATCCACTACACTTACTTGGCTCTAGAATTATATTTCCCTAACCTAATGCCCATCAAGAAATACCTACAATTTATGTTGGTTTAATTTATTTCATTTTAAGAATGTCGGGAATATACAAATATGCTGGTATAATGTTATATACGTGCTGAAAACTGCCATTTTGTCGTAAATTCTATTCGATGCCTTATTTCCGCTAAAATTCCGGATGTCGAAGCTTTTGATAACCTGTATATTTGTTGGAACTCTTCCACGTTCACTCCTCGAAATTATCTTTGCGCATTCTGAATCTCTTCGCTCTTGTATTAAATAAATAATGAGCCAGCATTTCATCTTCAGAGTCGCTGTGGACATACAACTGTGATAGGAGGTACGCCATTTTTGTGTGTGAAACCGAGTAAACTCCAAGTTAACGCACTAACCCCTACTTGAGGTTGCGGTTAGTGCACCTCCAGAAATAACTCTCAGTTAGCCCTTAACCGAAGGTCGTAATACTGACATCTGGGTGTAACTTCAAGTTAACTGTTAACCGAAACCTAAGTCTGGTGAATACCATGTACAGTTTAGCTCAGCTATTCCGATCTTAACAAAATATTTTATTACAATTTACATTTTTTTTAACATTTTAAGCACATAAAAATAAATAGTTCCCAAGCTTTTAGCACCTAAAAATCCGAACTCTAATTATCATATTGCTGCAATACGATTGAAAGTTTAAAGCTGAAAGCTTTAGATGAAACTGGTTACAATTGCTGTAGATAAAACAGGGATTACGCCTACTTCAACTACCAATCATTCTTCCAGAAATTAATACCTAATATTTTCCTTTAAATAGCCGCATTCAAGGGCATCTATCCATAAATGTCAAAGATTATTACCAAGTTATAAAATTTACTTCCGTCATGCACTGTTACTATTTAGTTAGCTTATAAACGACATAAGAAAGCAACATATCTTATTCATGTTAGAAAATTCGACATGCCTGAAAACTAAAAGGTTTCAGGCACAGGAAGCGAAAATAATTATTTAAGAAATTTAATCATTCAGCATGATCGCATTCATTTATACTTAATTATGCAGTAATACTACACAAATATCTCAGTATGCGAGAATAAGACATAGCATCGAAGGAAAATAAATCTAGTGCATTACGTACAATACGAAAGAAAATGGGTTACCACTGGTCACAAAAACTCTTAGTTAGAACTTGATGTTAATGAATAAAGTACTTAATGATGTATTAAACAGAATGCAATTCAGTTGTAGATTCCTTCAGCGTGAAGCAACCTTTGGACCTGGCAGCGTTGTCATTTTGTTTATTTCCAAGCCTACAAAGTGTTGACATGTGTCCGTTAACTTAATTTCTAGACGTGTGCCTTTATCCCAATTCTCCATTTCCAATTAAAAGCTCTGGAGAACTAAAGGCCCTGATAATTTTCCATTTCAGAAAATAATCATGCAGGAGACGAGGTTTGAACCACCAACACTCAACACTTTCAACTGCTACCGACAGCCAACCATCGACTTCGGCTATTTCTGGGTTGGGCAATATGTGCTCTGTTCACATCATATTAAGTTACATTCTATCATTACGTTGGCAACAAATTTCTTTGGAAGACGGAAAGCTCGTAGCACCATTAACTAAAGTTTAAGTATTTTGCTTTTGTTTCTAGATATTTGTTTACATTTATTTAGGAAACAAAAAATAACATTATCTAGAACAACCCTGAGTGTCACAGTGTTCAGTGTGCATGGTAAGTTCCTTAAGTTACTTTTATTAATAACAAAGACGAAACGATAAAATGATATAATGGGTAATACATGTCCCCAACGATGGACGTTTGAAAATACCGCTGTTTAAATTCACATCCAGACAGAGGATTGCATAGTAATGCAATATATATATATAAAATATGATATACTTAATAGATATTATAGTTCAATAATATTAACTTCATAGTCAAACCTTCCATCTTGTGTTGCAGAAAATGTCTGCTCTGCAAACTGGAGGTTAAAATCGAATCTGTTTGCAATGACAGGTATTTAAAGGAAAATATTATGCATTAGTTTCTGGTAGAATGGTTAATAGTTGAAGTAGGCGTGATCCTACAGTAATTGTAACCAATACCTTCTAAAGCTTTCAGTTTTAAATTTCAATCGTATTGTAGCAATATGATAATATCGTATAATAGTGTATTTGACACAGGTAATATAAATAATGATGTTCCCCTTAAGACAGAAAGGAAGGGAAAAGAAAAGAAAAAAAAAATGCTCTACATGGGATTCAACCCACGTTCACGGTATTACTCTGAGTCCGCGGGAGCGCACTTTTAAGCGCTCAGCAACTACTAAGTACAGAAATGCGGTGTTGATGATTAAGCTTACGTTGGTAAGCAAACAGCTAACACTGGCATCATTGTTACTTCTGGTCCGCCATTTAATCAAAACCCGATAATAATTTATTTTCTACAGATGTAGTAACGTTGAATTTGCACTATTTGTGCGCTGGTCTAGAATGATTGCTGAAATATCGCTTTTCAAAGCTACGAGGTGAGCCAATGGCTGCCATGTCCTCTGAACAGCAAGGGAAGTGTATATGACAAATTTAATTCTCATACCATCTATTTAGGAAGGCCTGAGGATTAGATGACCCTTCACACAGGTCTCACTGGAGTTGGGTATTTACTTTTGTGAAAGACAGTATATTAAGCACATACCTTGAAAAATAGGGGTAGGAGCTAGCATTCACTCTAAGAAATTGAGTTCCCAGTAGTGGCCAAGTTCATAATGCACACTCCACGAAAAATAGAGGCGAGGGTTAGCACAACACATACTTAATTCCAAGAAATTGTATTGACAAGGAAAAATACCGAATCATAATAAAAAATCTTGAATTAAATACGAATAACCTTACAGCCTTTCGGAAAAAATGTTTAAAATGCTCAAAAAATCATAAAAATTGCCAAGCTTTACTTATCCCTAAAAAATTATGAAAATGCCAAAAATTATATGTCCTAACAAATAAAATTGCTTTTACTTAACCCGTTATTCAATGCCATACATTTTCATATATGCAAGCATAAGTCAACTTGAGTTTAACGACGTACGTGAAGTGCACATCAGGTATTTACGGTTTGTACCGTCACATCATGTGACCTCGATGGCACCTTCTCGCAATACAACCAGTGCTTGAGGGAAAGCTGCAGGAGACTTCCTTTTGAGACTTTTCGAAAATAGTGCACTGTACTGCTCATTCTGCAACCATAAAAGCATATTATGGAAAGAAACGGACTAATAAGAAAACTTAGATCAATTAACACACTGTATTTAACAATGGGCATGTTGTGTTTCTGCTGTGAATACTCAAGTTGTAAATCTGTCACATAAAAGGGATGTGTTTTAATTTTAAAATATACATGTGTAATTATTAATTGTGAAAAGTGAATATTTATTATTCCTCAGTTAATTATACGTATAAAGTATTTCTCTGGAGGAGCGAAATATCCAGCCAAAATAAGTGCGCCATGAAAATTACCGACATTACTTTTAAAACATTTGGAAGCGTGAAACAGTGAGGTAATACGTATAGTGTTGCATCACATTCACATCGGCTTGTTTGGACTTGCCACTCGCTCCCTCTGCACTCTGACCCTCACAACCTACAGTATGGTTACACCTAATCAAGTTTCATTGCCTGATAATAAGCATATAAACAGCTTGCCTGATCTTAGGTGCATTAGGTAATGCTAATATCGCAACTACAGAGGCTTGTTTCCTATCTCTGATAACGATTTTGACTTTGTTCCTACTTTACAAAAAGCCATGCCTCCACCACCGATCATGTTCTGTTTTTCCTCTATCCAAGTAATCGCTCTGCACCTCAGTTTCCACTGGAGAAGGTTCTTGCGTATTGCAATCACACCCAGAAGTTCTCACTCCTCTTTACAGGCTTTCCAAAGAGCATCACTTATTCTAGAGCGTCTTCTTCCTACTGTCCTTTCCAAGAGTTCAAATCACAACATCCATTGGAGAGGCATCAGGAGATTTCACTGGCATGTTGCTGAATGGAATAGCGTGCATTCCAGTTTCCTGCTCCATTCTTTGCAAGACTGCAACAATCGAAACAGAGGTGTGACTGGACACCTTATCTTGGTGCACCCAGACATTGCTTTGGTTTCTCCCATATAGAACTAGGATTTCAGTGAGGTAAATTTTGGAAAGAACTTAATCTTCATAATACTGGGAATTGACCTGGGCCTTTTTAGCAACTCTACGAATTATCAGTTTCCCTTTGTAGCAGTAACCAGCGATAGTCATAAATCCCTTTGAGAAACTTTCTCTGCATTCTGCATACCATTTTTGAAAGGTTTTTCCACCCCTTGGTCAGTAGTAAATAGCACGGAGTTTGTTGCAGTCACTAAGATACACACATGACTCAAGTAATGTGACCACAAATTTCAATTGTTCTCCTGCTAGGTGTTTCTCATAGACCTTCTTCTGTTAGTGCGACGCTCAAATGTATGACTGGCAGCAGCTTATGAACTCGACCTTCGTTACGTTTCTCCATATTTAAATCCTTGTTTATACTGCTGTTAACAGTTTTCAGGGATGTTTCCAGTTTGTTTGCGATGGTTCGTTGTGTGACTGGATTGCTGCCAGACTGGATTACTGCCTTGATCTTCCTTATCATCTCAGGAGAGTGTTCGGTAACAGGTCGTGGGTTTGCCTGTTTTCTTCCTGTTAGAGTTAATCCCATGCAACCCTTTGCCTTTTTATTCAACATTCAGATAATACCGTACTTTGACAAACGAAAATTCACTACTTGCATGCTTCAATAATAGCAGAATAACTATACTATGCGTCGGAAAGGGCAGTAATGTAGCCTTCCCAATATAGTTCAATTTGCTTGGACATAATGGCAACCACACACATAATACTGCTATGGAGGCAGCACAGGAACTGGTTTGTTTGTTTCACATATTCTTGACCTTGCTGCACACGCAGGACCACAGTAGTCACATTCGCAATTCGTTATCAGAAATCGGAAACAACTCTCCGTATATTAAATCTTACCTATCACGAAGAAATAGTGAAACACAGTCAGCAGATAGGGGAAAAATATTTATTTATTGCATCAAATATTTTGGTGGTTTCCAACTGTGTTTGAGAGGACACCACGAGACAGAAACATCGAAAAATCCAGGTGTCTACTTTTCATGGATTTAACTTCTGATGTAGGCAGTGCAGCGAAAGAGAATGTAGCAGATGATCAGGTTTTTAAGGGGATTTTAAAATCCATCCATACTGAACATTGTTACACAAGCCGCAATGAGTGTTACGAAATAGTAACAAGCGTAACCTTGCCTTTACACAAACTGACATATAAGCGCAAATGAGCAGAATAATTGGTTAAACGCTTTCACATTAGCTAAGACGCTAAACATGTCTACAACAAGTTTTAAGAACTGTGGATTAAGTTGTGTAACAATTACAATGTGTGGCTCAAAACTGAGCTCCTTGTTGTCCTGGCATAAACAAACTAGAGAATACCGTAAAATCAGTTAAATAAGTAATTACGCAAATACCTTATGCATTCCCAAACTATATCAAATATAGAACAGTGCCCTACTTTAGAAAATTTATAACTATAAAACCATTCATAAAAGGTATTATGAAAATGGTGAATTGAACTGTGAGGTTTAGGCTGCACTACAGGCTTCACATGGAAAGTCAGTCTGGGTGGCTCAGTTGGTTAGTCACTGGCCTACTGATTCCAGATCGATAGCTTTTAAATGTACTTAAAAACGACAGCTCCATGTCAGTAGATTTACTGGCATGTAAAAGAACTCCTGCAGGACGAAATTCCGGCACACCGGCGACGTTCATGTGACCCTGACTATTGACAGCGCCGTTACACAACAAAATAATTTAATTTCACACGGAAATTGTTTAACCATGAAGCCATCTATGAAAGGTATGCTGCAAAATGTGAGTTGTACCACTACTGAAATTAATGCAAATATCAGCCTTAGCTTACTCTGCAGTTTTCATCTACTTATTTGAAGAGCTCACTAATATGAAAGTCAGTTCCAGTGGTTATTACTTGAGTGCCTTACGCACCTTAAGATGTGCAGCATTTTCAGCAGAGTGCAGATGGTTGCCCTTAAAGAAATTGTTTAACCATCAAGCCCTCCACAAAAGCTATATTGAAAGTTGTGAATTGTACCACTACTGGAATTATAATACATTACCAGCTTTAGGCTCCACTGCAGTTTTCGCTTGCTTATTAAAGCAACTGCATAATACATACAAACAATTTAAGTAACAGTTGCTAACACATTTTGGAGCCAGAGTAATATGTGAGATCAAAAACATACTCAGATCTACATTTGCGTGGTAAAAGTACCAATTGCAATACCTTACATAGATAAAAGTGCTATTCCTAAGTTCATATGGAACCCAAGCGAATACGTACCAAGCCCTATACCCATGCAACATGTACACAGAGAAACTGGAGTATACGAACCATAGCTTTACAGACATTATGGCACAAACCCCAAGAGTACTCGCATATTCCACCGAGCAGGGCGCTAGGCACAATGTCGGTAAGAAGTGTGTGTGTGTGTGTGTGTGTGTGTGTGTGTGTGTGTGTGTGTGTGTGTGTGTGTGTGTGTGTGTGTGTGTGTAATATACAGGGTGGAGAGGAAGTCATTACATTAATTTAAACCAGTGATAGATCTCGGTATTTGGAACACATTTTGCATCTTCTGTTTTTGTCTCTGACCATTTCCTACAGAGAAATTTTAGTTTTGTTGAAAATAAGCTGTGTGGGTGTCACTTTCACTAGGTTAGGACATAAACAACCACCGCAGCGTGGTGTCTCATGAACGTAAACAAATAACATGCCGTGTCCTTCCATGTCTACTGTGTCAGTGTAGGCCAATCAGAAGCGTTAGCTCCCAAAAGCGACCGACCTGTTTACGTCCAGGAACCGGTTTAATTCCCTGACTAACCTCAAGGCAGCTTTGACGAGTTACTTCACGTCCGAAAAAGCTGTTCGGTGTATTCCTTCAGTTCTTTTAGGTGATTAGTTATTTCGAAACCCTATGTCAAAAATAAGTTATTCTACGCATCTTACAAGTAAAAAATTATTATCTACGTACATTCTTGTGGAATTACGCATCCAATTGAAACAAAAACAATTTATTTTTTCGAAATCGACTGATCAAAGAACAAAACGCCATTAGAATTTTTGTTGAGCTCTCTCAGCAGTCACACTGGTCACATGTTATTCGCCACTATGTGATAGATGCAAACTCATTTGTAACCACAGTGTTCATAACAGAAATACCAAATGTTCATTGTGAAATACAGTGTTCATTGACGTAAGGTTTTTCATTGGTCCGTTTCTTCTCCATGATATGCTTTTATGGCTAAAGAATTAGCATTACAGTTTAGTCTCAAAGTCTAAAAAGTAAATCTACGGTTTTCACTTACACACTCTGTGTATAACCAGAAGGTGAGCTCGAGTTCACATGATATGATGGGGACAAAGCATAAATACTTGTGTAATTCGTATTATGACAAAATCAGTCCAATGACTTTTTTCTCACTTTATTTACTCGTAAACTTTTGCACAAATACGCAGTTCTCCTCTACTGAGGGGCTCTAATGACCTAGCTGTCGACGGGCCCTTAAACCCTAATCACTCACTCACTCACTCTTCTACTGACGTTAACACAGTATACAGTCTTTCGTGATATTACATCTCACAACTGTTTTCTTCTCATAACCTTGACTCATTCCTTTCACCGTCTTTCTTCACTTTCTCTGTCTCTCATACCCTACTGCTACGATACAATCACTCAACACTCATTACAACTTTTTCACTTCGACGTGATGTATCTTGCATGACAGTACCACACACAGATGTCTCGCACTCGTTGACACTCTAACTCATGCCAGCAACCGTAACTCCTCGAACTCGTTGCCTCACCTCCTTATATGACGGGGATGACGTCACAGGTCCTTTCTGGGATTTCCACGAACACGCCGGCTGCCGGATGCCTCTCGATGGTTCCAGCTATCCTTTGTTGTGCGCTGCACCAGAGTCATACGCTACCTTCTCAGCGCTGGTCGGGCGCCGGTTGTAGTTGGTCAGACGATCCCTATGTACCACCAGCATCTTCTCTCGGGCAGTCTCTGGGTACGGTAGAGTTGGCCATCGAACCTCTTCTCCAGGTGGCACGGTCTTTGGTAACGTTGTTGGGTAGGTCCCTTGATCCGGGTAGGGCAGGCATCGGCAAACATGTACTCAATGAGCTATCGGTATGACGTCTCAACATGCAACCCGCAATGCACATGACGTAATGTAGAACAGGGGATGGCATTGACCTTCGTTCAGAGTCAGTGCTGGACTCGCTCGCTACAACAATAAGGAATATACAGATACTTGAATCCAGCTATTTTGGTTTATGATACTTTAGGTAGGCCTAAATATTTGAGCAATATATTTCAATTCACTTCTATTTGCAATGTACCATGAAAATCTAGTGATATTTCACAAGTAGCCACTCTCAGTATAGCACGCAAATTATCATCTGCTAATCGCGATACACGACTTTTTTTTTTTTTTTTTTTTTTTTTGATTCAGTTTCTTTTCTTCTACACATTTCTTAAATGCTTGAAATAATTCTGTCCATGTTGTATGTTCCCTAAGTGGAATGACTTCAAGCATATATTCTTGTATCAAGAGGTTGTTAGTAACCCCACAAGTGAAAATTACCAATTGTGCTGTGTCAACGTTGTCAGTGCTTTCATCCAACGCGAGGGAAACGGTTATAAATTCATGGACCTCGGTTTGTAGTCTTTTTTCGGTTATTTCTGTTATTTTATGTATACTTCTCTGTATGGTTCGTGGTGATTATGCAATATTACTAAAAATATCATATTGTTCAGGGCAAATTATGTTGGCAGCTTTACTCTTACATTTTTTATGAAATCTCCATCACTAAAACACCTCAGTGACTGAGCAATCTCCAAAGCAACAGCATAGCTGGCGTGAAGTTGTCTATCAGTTATTATATTTGAATTAATATTAGGTGTATTATCTGAATATTGCTCTTTGAGCTGTTACAGTTGGTTAGTCCAATCTAACCTGAAAAAAAAAAAAATGAATAAAGGACACTACGTCAGTATTATGCTACTTTAAATCGTGGTGTAAATTTATGAATACATGCTTGTCTATAATTGTATGGTGATCTTATGACATGTATCATATTGCCGCTTGATGTTTCATTGATGAATGTCTTTTTGAACTTTAGAGCACAACAAACACCTTACGTTCCTTACATGATGAGAGAAGAAATCATCAAAGTGCTATTCTAGATATCAAATTTAATAGACCAGGAATAGTTAGATGCACTCTAGTTCAATGAATATACTAAGACTTTAAGTTAAATAAACTAATGTCCTTCAAAGTTATAAATAAAGAAATTTATCTTTAAGTCTTAGTATTAAATTACACTTTGACAGACATGTTTAAAAGTGCAGGTAAATACGACAGGACAGTCCGCCCGTGATCGGTGTGTATGCAGTGCCAGTTAAGGCTGTGAGGGACGGGGAGACAGAGTAAGCGCTGCCCCTGACACGTCATGGTTGCGAGGCCTCATTGAGTACATGTTTGCCGATGCCTGGGGTAGGGCGATGTCTGCCATCCTGCTTGAAACCTCTGCGGGAACCTTGCCGGTTATGACGAGTCTTCCTCTGGTTGCCCTTCACCCAGATGGTGCCGTTGACGTGCCATCCTGCGCATAACGTGAAAACGACCCCCGTGGTTCCATGACCGCCGACCTCCCCGGTGAACCTTCTCAGCTACCTTGCTCCTGACGGGCCCAATCGCAATCTCATCCAGGGTCACCTTGCCGACCTCCAGGTGCTCGCTGGGTCTCCGGAGCATTATCTCGTCTTGTCCGACTCGCAAGACTTGCCGACATCGACCGTCGCCTCCTGGCTTCTGATGACATATAGTTCCAGTATCACCTCAGTCACCCTCGCGACGAACACTCATAGACCCATAGCGCCCCTTTGATGTGTGGTTTGCGTGTCGGCTTCACATTCAAAATGTCTAGAGTTGGAATTTCCCTTGCGGGTGAGTAACTTGGATAAAGTTTTTCGATTTTTTGTTTTGTTTTATGTTATTTATGTTATCGGATAACCCGATAAGACAAATGTTGGGTAACCTTATACTCTATGGACCGCAGGCTCACTCGAGCATCAGTTCATTCATCGTTAGATGTGGCCTATCAGGTTAAAGGGCGTTTAAACTTCAAGTAAAAATAAAAAGGCCAAATTAAATATTTCTCAGTTTGTTTAATGAATATCCAAAAGCTTTAGCCCTAATTTAGAAAGGTACACTGAAACTTCACTTCATAACATTAACATTATTGAAAATTTAGATATAAACTATTAAATAAGTAAATGTAGATTGTATCACATTCTCAAAGGTGTAATCAATAGATTGATTAAATTTATGAAAGCATTGTCTCTTGAATATTTGTGTTACAGGTGAAGTAAAACACATTTGTCAGAAGTTCAAGATGTTGTTCTAAATTATATCTCCTTATACCATATATTCTTCTTCGTCTTTACCTGATTACCCTCCCCGCATGTAGGACTTACACCTCCTAAGACTTACAAGCCAGTGCCTAAGGTCAGACGCCTGTCGGAGAGCAGAGGCACCTATGGGCCGGACAGAGTGAAGACCTGGAAGCGCGTAGTCAGTCCAGCACCAGGTATAAGGATGATATGAAATGCAGGCGAAATCGATTAATGGAAAACTGATGATGGAGCAATTGGAATGAGTGGCGGAGGAAACCGGAGAATCCGGAGAAAACCTGCCCGGATGCTCCTTCGTCCACCATGAATACCACATGTAACTCCCAGGGAAGAATGAAATGAAATGAAAAATGTTATTCGGGCATGTTATACAACATGCCCTGGCTGTTTAGGGACAACCCTCTTCAGCCGCGTTTTGATATTTTTGTTTGTCGTGTGTGAGAGATCTTCCTGGCATGTGTGTGTATTGTTTTGATTGTGGTGGTGTGGTTTATGTGTTTGTTTGTGTGTTTGTTTGTGTATGTGTTGTCGTCCCCAGCTGCATGGAGGTGGCTTCTGCCCTCGAAGATTTTAGTTTTGATTCTAGGAAAAGTTTGTTGTTTGTTGTTGCTGCCACGGCTCATATGTAATTTTTTGTATTAGTTGTGTTGTTTTGTGTGTTAGGTTATGAAAGTGTATGTGTGTGTTTATGTTTGTTGTGTATTTATGTTTATTGTGTGTTTATGTTTTTTATTGTAGTTTGAAGTGTGATTGTAAGTTTTTATCGGTCGTCTATAAAGATGGCAAGTTGGTTGCCAACTCTGGTTGTGTTGACATCTTTTTTCAACGTCTTTTGTGCAATTTGTGTTAAGTTGTGTAGGAATCTGGGTCTTTGTGCAGGTGGAGTTATGTCGTATATTGGTGGAATGAGCGTGCTTAGGATTTGTGTTATTGTGGTGTTCGTGATTTGCCGGATGTACTTTGTGATGTTTTCTTGGATGTGTGTGATTTGTTCCTGTAATGATTTTATTTGCTGTTCTGTATGTCCTATTACGTGTTTAAATGTTCCAATGGTTCCATTTGGCGTCATGTCTTTCTTTGTCCTTGGGATTTTTGGAAAATTTATCTTGGGCCAGTCAGTCACGTGTTGTGGTTTTGGTGGTGTTGGGATATCCCGTGTCTTTCGACTGCCTAGGTGTAGTCCCGGCGGACTACAGGACTTTTGTCCTTTGGCTAACTGGGCGGGCCCAGTGGTTACACAAACCTCACCACAAGGAGGAGTGGTGTGGGAAATAAGGGGTGAGGTGGGGTTTTTGAGGTAAGGGCGCGGACTCTTGATGGTTGCACTCTCAGCTTGCTCTCCCAGGGATCGAACCCTGGTCACCTTTGTGATAGGCGAACGTTGTAACCGCTCGGCCACGGCGCCACCATACCATATATTCGACAATCAAAAAGAAATGGACACATTTTGATAAGAATTTAGATAGAAACATCATGCATCATCGGATATAATTACTTTAAAACATTTGAAATATGAGTTGAATTTTCCATGTCACCTATAAACAGAGTTCACTAGAAAGAAATTTCAAACCTTTTTTCGGTGCGCGCTTGCATCATTGCAAGCAATAACATGTAGGCATGTATTACCTTCTCTACCACATACCTGGAGGTATGGTAGGTGTAGGAAGGTGTTGCATTACACTTAAAACTTCGATATCGAGATTACATAGGAAATACATGTTCTGAGGCTCTGTGAATTGAAAACAGTACTTATAGGAATAAATCCGTGTGTGTGTATGTGATCAGCATAACTCTAAAACGAAAACCCAGTTAAATATCAAATTTATAATTTTAAGTTCAGCGTTCTCCAGGGATGTGATACGAAGATATTCAAGAAATCATTGGTGTATCCTATCAGATTCTGGTATGTCACCCAACGAATAGTGTAAAATTCGTTAAAATATGACCAAATTTAAACAGAATTGCCCTTCGGAGTTTTCACCTTTTATCATTGTCTGAAAGAAATATTCAACAATATTGAGAGCATGATTCAAAAGAGAATCTCTTTTCTGTCAGAACTTACATCTGTAAATCAAATAAACCTCTCTTCAATGTTCCCGTCAACATTTATGTAACGAACGGTATAGAGTTGTTCTTCGCTATTAATGTCAGGAGTTTCATCTAGTATCAATAAAACAAAGAAGGCATAAGAAATTTCTTTCTTAATTCCATATGTTAACACGGCACTCACACTTGAAATTAAGTCATTCTGAATATCAGGTGTAGCTGCACGAAAAACAGTCGATTTCTCCAAGTGCACTTTCAGAGAGGTGTCATATATTGCTAATTCATTTAAATATTCACTATGATTGCCACTGTTTCAAGATCCTTCATTCTAATTGTGACCATGAAAAGCAATTGCTTGTTTTCACAGAAAACATACAGCTAGTACAACATGAGACAGTAAAGCTCTGTTTTTTTTTAAATTTTTTTCACTTCATTGTTATGTTGTTCAACTGAGAGCTTATACTAATTATCCAGATAGATCCTGGATCTATCTCAAAGATTTCTAGTTGTTTTTCGCATATTATGTGACTACTAGAATAGTTATGTTTTATGGTTTCCTTATAAATGTTATTCAATTCTTCATAACCTCTAGAATTCCAAACTCACTTTTCCTTTGAGGGAAAAAAAAAAAAAGGTAAAACATTTCTTTAAAGTATTACGACACACCCAGGATTCACTTTCATGCACTTTGATGTTGAAATGCCTTATACATATTTTAGCGTTCGTCGTAATACTGAGTGCGTACTTTGGAGGATCTACTTTAATTACACATTGCTGTTTAGAGAAGTTTTAATTTTTGGAAGCTTCTTATATTCAGTTTGTCGATCATACAGCAGTTTATTTTGATTTTCATTGCAACAACGATGCGGAAACGCAGTTATGTTTACTGCTCTGGCTCTGATTCGTTTCGTGACCTCTCGGATGTGATTGCCTCTGTCACATACCTTCATCCCAGAATCCTCACAGAGCTTAACCTACATTTTGCTTTAATAATAAATAATCAATTGTCCAAATCATGCTTAAATGTCCACAATTGAAGAGCACACATACAAGAAGCAAAACAAATCGCGAATTACTCGCTATTCACGACTATAAATGCAATAATGTGAGCGCGATTCTTAACACGAGAGGTGGTCTTACATACCACATAACTTGGATCAGGCGCACAACACCAGTTTCTTGCAGCTGACGACAGATGCCCTTGACCCAAGGTTTTTTTCCAAACATATTGCTGCAGAGTGGCGCGAATTAAAATCATGATTTTTAACGACATCAAAACGATTATATACAACAAAATTATAATGAACACCAATTTGGCAATCAGTTTGAGAAAAATTACAGGGTATGTGATACATGTCTCACATTCATTGACGCTCGCCCCTACAAGAAATTCTCCCACAAACGCTCGCCCCTACAAGAAATTCTCCTACAACAAACTATCCTTTACGTTGGAAATGTTCGTTTGTCATTTCCTCAAAATTGGACCTAACGCTTTTTTATTAAATTACCGTATGTTTAAACTTTTGTATGAAAAAAATAAATGTATATGTTAAATTTTCTGAGATTAGCCTTTAAACTCTTATTCATTTATTTTGAATACATTTTGATAGCTTGTGAACTGTAAGAGATAGGCAAAAATGTATTACACAAAAAATGTAGATCTCGTTAAATCACATGATTTATGACAAAATGCTTTGACAAATACTTCTTGAGGCATTACCCCTTTCCAAGATATTCTTTATTATTGGTTTGAATTTTCAAATCCCATATACTTTTCAACTGCAAAGTTGCTATTCGTCTCTCTCTCTCTCTCTCTCTCTCTCTCTCTCCCTCTCTCTCTTTCTCTCTGGTGGTCATTAAAAAAGGACGGAGTTTCAACATCACATAGCGACCGCTCTTAAAAGATTTGTCTGTCACTTAAGCCTACTTACTATATTCCCCTTGTACCTACAAGAAAATAACAAATTAAAGCATTTCTGCAGATGTTTATCTCGATTAACATGAATTAGGTAGACGAATAAGGTTTTCTAAGAATTGGTAAAGTCATATGAATGCAAAACATTAGATCTTTTTGTCCCAAAATAATACAAAAAGCTTTAAAGAAGGCGTTCACCGAAACAAAACAAACAAAACAAAAAAAAAAAAAAAAAAAAAAGGTGTTACTTACCAAAAAAGACAGTAATTTTCTAAGTAGATTCGAACAGTCTTAAGGCCATTCTGTTGTGAGTAATGCCAGGAAGTGGTTATCATCCTTGCACATAGCGTAATCTGTCCCGATAATAGATCGCAGATAACTCTCAGAGATATAACGTGACGCGATTAAGAGATAACTGAAACTAACAGACGGAATCCATTAGTGACAATGACACACGTTATACTTTTATGGTTCCTCTGTGACACCTCCTCACTTTAGTACTCATTGTCAATATCATGAATTTGTACTTACACTTCGGTACTGTTAGTAGTATCAAGACATATTTTTAGACAGAGACAATGTGCACCGTCTAACTGGAAAGACGGCGGTCAATATGAAAACGCTTTGAACGAGAACTATAATGGATTAAGGATGTCCATATATAGGAAGTTCAAGAATTCGCACATTAACTGTCCAACTTCATACTCGGCAAACAAATCGCAGAAACGAAGTTACAAATCAGCTATCTTCGAATTGTAAATAGCCCGTTTCACCTAGTAGAAAGATTGGCCAGAAGATGATGCTCTTCCCATATTGCTGTTGATGTCGAGACCCACATCCGGCGAACTAATTGAAAATCATGCGGTTGTCCTGCACTTCAGTCCTGCATTAACATTGTTTAGCCCACCAATTTGAGGAGCTGTGTGTGTGTGTGTGTGTGTGTGTGTGTGTGTGTGTGTATGTATGTATGTATGTATGTGTGTGTGTGTGTGTGTGTGTGTGTGTGTGTGTGTGTGTGTGTGTGTGTGTGTGTGTGTGTGTGTGTGTGGAGGGGAGGACAAAAGAACAGCAAGTTGAGCTTCGACTGATTTTCCGGGTCTAAGTGTAAACAACAACAGCAAGCGGAGCAGATCCTCACGTGAAGCTGCAATGGGTTTGGCGCCTTCTGATTGGCTGATTTATACAGTCATAACATGAGAACTGCTACATACAAGATAAATAGTTTCTTTAAAATTTTTGACTGTGATATGCCTGAAAATGACGACCAAGAAAATTGAATTTGTGCATGTTTGCAGCAGTGGTTGGCTAAAGCTGGGAGGACTGAAATGTAAAAAATATGTGTGTAATAACTAGGCTTCGGACGCGGTTACTCTTTCGTTGCACTTTGGATGGAAAATGGTTACGTACGCACAGGGTTTCCCTGTTACCTCCCACTTTCCAAACACTGCCTGCCGTTCATCCTAAGCGCTCGCTTGTAAACAACATACCGGTCGGTATACTAGAAGTGCACCTATCCTAAATGCATGTCCGAAGCCTAGTAATAACATATCCGAAGATTATTCAGTAACAACTGACAACTCTTAAAAATATGTCACGTAAAAGTATTTAGCTAGATGCACAGTAACAATTGAGGTTATGGGAAGTATTGCGCCATCTCCATTCTGTCATTTCAAGAGATCTATAAGCTGAGACAACTATAAGCAAACGGATTATCTTATCAGTAACTGCATGAACAAGAGTAGTTTTCCGAGGTGACTTGGAAAGAACGCAGGCTGAGTAAGTAAACTCTTTGAAAGCAGAAGATTCAGGAAATAATATGTTAAGATATATTTACAGAGTGTGGAAGTATTGTACTGTCGGTTCACCACCTCATGGACTAAGGGGAATGAGCGGCAGGGGAGAGATTCCACGCAGTATAACCTTAGTTTTGTAAACATCCGTGTAATTCTTGTTCTGCTGGTCATGTTGCAACTAACCTCCAATATTATTCGCGCTATGTTTACTCGCTGCTAATTTCTCTTAATTTCAGTTAAAAATGGCACTTGTGACTAGTTTTGTGTCGGAAGTAATTGTAAAAGTAATGTAGAGCAGATAATCTTCCGCATAGGAGTGCTGTGAAATATGCTATGATATTGTGGTTGTAAAGCGCATTCCACCCTTAGATGACAGTACACGTTAAAGGGAGCGCAGTGTTGCAACATGTACTAGTTGAGAATCTTTCTCCGCGCGCGACTCCGAGGTGGCCGAGTCCTGTACTTAGTCCTTCAATTGCTGCTTGACGAGACGGGCACTTTTAACTTTGATATCCCTGCACGCCTTTGCCACTGTATGACCTAAATTTACAAATGACTCGTCTGTATAAACAATTGATTTCCCCTGGTCCCTAAACCTTTTTACGTCTTTTAGATATTTATGTCGTCTTCTGATGGTATCGATACCGTCTCTTTCTATTAATATGCACTTGTTACCCCTTCTTTCATATTCGAACCCCAAATCATGTAAGAACCGACTAAGAGTGGCCCTTGAGAAATTTGGTAGGGTCTCATCACTGTTGACCCGTGACAAAAGTATACTCAGCGTGGGTGGAATATTTGCAAACTGTAAAGAATGAACAATTCGCCGCACTCCGCTTTGCACTATTCAATCATATTGCGTTTTGTGTAGTCCCGCCCTTTTTGCTTTCTTTTTCGATGGCGTTCTTAGAGGTCCTTTCATTACTTCCTTTTTAATCCTACACACTACTACTTCTGAACACCCGATAGCCTTAGCTGTTTCTTTCACGCATTTTACTTGAAAATAATCTAACACTTCATAATTATTTGGCGTTCCTTACTTCTTAATTTACCAATATATCGTATCTTCCTAGCTTCCCCCTCCATAACTACAAACGTTTACGAAATTATAAAATAAATAACGCAATAACAGCTCATAGATTCCACACAGTTACACACACGACTTCTTTCGAACTAATGCTAGTGCTGCTTCTTATACTATCTTCTGTGTCAGGCCTGGCGCGAGAATACGCTGAATAGATGAATACCTTTTGTTTACCTTACTGGATAAAAGAAAGAGGATACGGCCTATTGGTCTATTTTAAAAACCCGGGTTCGATCCCAGGGACCCGCATGTGGTATTCGTGGTGGACGAAGCGGCGTCAGGGCGGGTTTTCTCCGGGTGCTCCGGTTTCCCCCGCCATCTCATTCCTCCGGTGCTCCATCTTCATTCCATGTATCATCAGTGTCACCGCCTGTGGTGCCGTAGTAGTAAAAGCGGGCGTTAAACACTACAACAACAACAACAACAACAACATTTTAAAAACTTTCTCCAACCCTCCTCAAAATTTGTCCTCGCTGGTTCCCTGATGTAAACTCAATAACAAAAAAGTTTCACACTGCGTAACTTTTGCAGTGCACAGATATAGAATTTTCCGAAAACATTTAATTTAAAAAATTACAACACTTAAATGAATAAACATAGAGAATTCAAAGTGGGCAGGTAATAGCACTATGGTTCATTCTAGCTTAGAAAAAAATATAGACGTATTCTAGCAGTTAGTTTGTTAGTTAGTGCGTGATGAGTACAGAAACAGTACATATCGGACTTCTATTGAAAAAAAAAAAAAAAACGTTTTCTGAAGACATAAGGGCCTTTAGAAATGTATAATGACTCTAAAAAGGATATAACCTGACAGAGAAAAAAATTCTGCGTAGCATAATGTGTTCAAACCTGAAATTCATAACAACTGAATATTTATACCATGCTATTAGGAATCTGGCCACAGCGTGAGGGTAGAAAAGGACGAGGCTAATGGCAACTCGTATGCGCTAGATAGAGACAGATATATCCCATTTAACTCCATACTGTCATCAAAAAGTGGGACAAGGTATAGAACGCAGGCAGGCAGGCAGGCAGGCAGGCAGGCAGGCAGGCAGGCAGGCAGGCAGGCGGGCGGGCGGGCGGGCGGGCGGGCGGGCGGGCGGGCGGGCGGGCGGGCGGGCGGGCGGGCGGGCGGGCGGGCGGGCGGGCGGGCGGGCAGGCAGGCAGGCAGACGTACGTACGTACGTACATACAGACAGACAGACATACATACATACATACATACATACATACATACATACATACATACATACATACATACATACATACATACATACATACATACATACATACATACATACATACAGACAGACAGACAGACAGACAGACACACACTCACATACATACACACACATACACACATACAGACATACATACATACATACATACATACATACATACATACATACATACATACATACATACATACATACATACATACATACATACATACATACATACATACATACATACATACATACATACATACATACATACATACATACATACATACATACATACATACATACATACATACATACATACATACATACATACATACATACATACATACATACATACATACATACATACATACATACATACATACATACATACGCACGCACACAGGCAGACAGACAGACGCACGCACGCACAGAGACAGACAGACTGACAGACAGACATGCAGGCAGACATTCAGACATTCAGACAGGTAGACAGATAGGCAGGCAGGCAGACAGCAGACAGGCAGACAGACAGGCAGGCAGGCAGACAGACAGACAGACAGGCAGGCAGTTAGATAGGCAGACAGACATTCAGACAGACAGACAGACAGACAGACTGACAGACAGACAGACAGGTAGGCATGCAGGCAGACAGGCAGACAGGCGGACATGCAGACATACATACACACATACTGTGTTGTCATGTTGCTTTCCCCTTAAGTGGGACTTGACGCGTGGCAAGAAATATGAAGAGTGGCGATAATGAGCTTGCAACGCTGTGCATGTAAACGTATCTCATTGGCTGCATATCAGAACTCTTCCGATTTGAAAATCACTATAATCTCTTTAGTTTTATGTTTAGGCATTTATTATCAGTCCAGCTGCGGACGTAAGTTTATTTAGCTGTTATAACTTGCCATTTATGTCTGAGAACCTGTGTGCCAACAGACAAACATATCAGCATATTCTAAACTTTCGAGTCTTTCCTCTAGTCCACACTGTATACCAAGGCATCTTCTACTGCATAAACTATTCATGGCACCATCCAGAGTCAAAATGAATAATAGTGGTGATAATAAGCATCCTTGCTTAACTCCTCTTTTGGTAGTGAAGGGTGTAGAGAGTTTTCCATTGTGAGATGTATAACATATAACATATATATATATATATATCATACATCATTTTAATTATATTTATACTTTTCAGTGGCACTCCGAGTTGATTTAACCTCCTCCAAATAATACTTTTATTTACCATATGGAAAGCCTTGATAAAATCAATAAACGCCAAGTAGGGTGGACTGGTCCTTTCCAATGACTGCTCCATTAGTATCCTTATAGTGTCTATTAAGTCTGTACAGGATTTTGTTCGGTCTTAACCCGTATTATGTCCTCCTCAATGCCTTTTTAAATGCTTCTCTAATTCTATTTTACATTATCCTGGTGAACATTTTGATTGAGGCCCATAGCAGCGTAATACTGCACCAATTATCACATATGGAACGATCCTCCTTTTGGGGTAGTTTATATTTCCTTTGCCCCATTCCTCAGGTATTTTCTCTTTCAACCATATCTTTTGAAACTAAGGGTGCAGGATGTCAGTCGTAGTATTTAGGTCTGCTTTTAGCCGTTCAGCATTGGTATTATCGTAGCCAGATGCTTTACTGCTCTTTGTCTCCTTGATTACTTTTTTAATTTCACCTTTAGTTAAAGGAGTTATACTTATATCTAAAGTGTAAACCTCAACTAGGGCCACTTCAGGATCTCTTGCAATTTCATTTATATCTTCACTATTGAAAATGTGTTTCAAAAGTTCTCGCCACTTTCCACTTGCTCGGCTTCATTAACTAAAATTTTTCAATTTTCATCTTTAACTGGTATATTTGTTAAAATAGTTTGTTTGAAAAACTTTTGGTTATTATATACAATTCTTTAGGGTTGTTTTTATTCGCCGCAATTTGGGCTTCTTCTGCTAAGTTTTCTGTCCATTTTCTCTTGTCTCTTCTTAAGTTATTCTTAACTTCTCCCTTCTTTATTTTGTATTGATTAACACTCTCTTTCCTAAGCTTAGTTTTAGCGCTATTTAATATACAATACTTCTAGCGCCCCATCCATCAGTTAAAAATATTGGAGAGCAAGAGGATTAATGTCGGTCTGGGTGGCTCAGTTGGTTAGACGCTGCCCTACTGATCCCAAGGTCGCGGGTTCAAATCCGGCTCAGATTGATGGTTTTTAAGTGTGCTTAAAAACGACAGCTCTATGTCAGTAGATTTTCTGGCATGTAAAAGAACTCCTGCGGCACAAAATTCCGGCACACCGGTAACGCTGATGTGATCCCGGCAATTGAAAGCGTCGTTAAACAACCCAATATTATTACAAGAGGATTAATGACTTCATTGTCAGAAATCCAGCATTAGCTAACAACATCAATATTGAGATCCGGTGAATTATCCAAATTTCTTCCATCTTCTGCCAGAAGAGCAAAACTGGTCTTGAGTTCGAGACAGAACTGTATGTTGACTTCCTTATCCTGTAGTTTGTTAACATTTAACTTAAGACCACTGTTGCTCACCTGCTTTTTTCGCCTTTAAAGTTTCAGTCTCACTCTAGCTAGCATAAGGTGATGGTCACTAGCAATATCTGCTCCTCTTTTGTTTCGAATGTCCAGCAATGAAGTTCTAAACCTTCTGCTGATTGCAAAGTGGTCAATCTGGTTTCTTATGTTCAGATCAGGAGATACCCATGATATTTTATGGCAATCCTTATGAGGTAAAATAGCACCTCCTTTAATAAGATCGAAGTTGCCATACAGCTCCACCAGATGAGTTCCATTATCATTTAAGACACCTAAGCTATTCTATACATTACCATCTCTGCTCCAAGATTATCACAGCCTAACTGGGCATCAAAATCGCCAATCGGTATAATGGAGTCACGTTTCTTAATGACTTAGAGTTTCATGGAGTTGCCCATAAAACTTATCCTCTTCCTTCTCAGCACTTCCGTTGGTGCATATCACTGTAATATAGTTACAGGTCGCACTCTGGTCTTCAATCTTACAGTAAAGATCCTATTTGAAACTGGATTCCAATTCAATAGACTTTTCCTGGCTCTTTATTGAGGAGAATTGCCACTCCTTGTCTATGCACATTCTGCTCTTCTTCCCTTCCCGAGTTTAAGAGGGTATTGCCATTTTTGTTTATAATTCTCCAAAAGATTTCCACCTAGCCTCACTAATGGCAAGAATAGAGAGCTATTTCACCAGTTCTGTCTCAACGTGAGCCAGCTTTCCTGCTTCCCACATTATTTGCACGCTCCAATAGCCAATTCGAGCAAAGTGTTTCGTGCCAAAAGTTGTCAACTTTATATTATTCCGGCTTGCCTTCATTTCAGTCTCTTTGATAACAAGGACTTAGGAGTAAGTTATCAGCCCACGGCTTCCGATTCCGGTGATGGGGCTGCCATCTGACATCCGGACCTGCCTCCTCTGGTCTTGCGGTGGAATAAAGACATTTCCTCCCTTATTCATACGTTTTGGTTTTCCCGCCAATACTCGGAATGTCTGACTGCAGTGATGGATACGCAGGAGCATATAAAAATACAGAATATGATTAAGATAAGTTAACAGAGAGGAATACCTCGTTCGCCTCGGCCCAAGGCGAGTCTTTTGTGCCTACCACCTTCCAGGAGGAGCGGATGCAATGAAGAAACCGCAGGAAGCTAGACGAAGCTAGTCATAACTGACTGTAGAGTCTAAAGCTTACCTTCGACATTTTTTTCTTATTATTAAGATTAACTCCCTGCAATATTCTTTTCTGGCAGAAAATATTTCAGTGATACGATCTCTGTGTCTACTGCAAATGTGCTTAAATTCCACAAGCTGAGATTTCTTTCTTAATTTCTTAATTTATTATCTGAGATATACTTCAATAAGATTATTTTGAATATTACTTAAAGTTCCTTTAAAACCTCAGGTGGATTCCAAGTTGTCTCTTATAAACTGTTGTTCGTGCCCAAGCTATTCAAGATGGTAATTGCTTTTATTAGCAGTCCTCATTCACTTCGGGCCGACGAGGAAGTTCTCATTCCCTAGGTAACACACCACTTGAATTAATCTTCAATGAATCGTTTATTGCAATTGACTGATTCGTTGTGCTGCTTCTGATAAGGCATGATCGATTATACATTTTCTAAGAAGACGAAAACGCTCGTTCGATATATTCTTTTAGAAACTTGATGTTTTCGCGCCCTTGCGCAGCCTATGCCAATCTCATCCCATTCGCTTTCTCCTCCAACTGATATGTAAAATTATGCTTATAATTTACAGTTCGTTATACTTGCAGTGAGTCATAAATACTCCCTACAATTGGAACTGGGAAGTTCTTATTTGACTTCTATCCATCCGTACAATATTCAGATGCGGTGTCTGTCCCTTATTTTTTAGATCACAATTTTCTTCAAAAGAAAAGGACGATAATAGTGTTTTAATAAAATGGATGACCAAATCATTAATCTCACTAGTTGTAAGATATGCGAGAATGGTACAGAGTCTAGGAAAAACTGGAAATACTTTGAATTCGCAGCACAATAGAATACAACTAATCAGTGGCGTAGCGTGGTGTGTGTGTGGGCTTGGGTATGCACTTTGAACTCGTGTTATGGGTACGCATAAGTGAAATTGCTAAATTCTACAATTACTAGCGGATTTTGTTCAAATTCATATCAGACATAAGATATGTGAGGAATAATGTACATTTAATCTTTAACACCTTGAAATTTATTATCTTTTTTAGCTTTTTTCGGCAGCGTACCTGAAATGATCCATACGATGAAGATTTCAAAATTTGGATAATTTTGAATATTATTCTGTTATGGATAAGTATTCTCATTAGAATGTTGACAACAGAAAATTTATAATGTTTTGGTTTACTAAATAAAAATGATTGACTTTAAAAAAATAATTATTTTCACAATTGCTATAGTTCTCATAGAACTTTATAATTCACCAACTAGTAAATATTAAAATGACAGAGAAATCACTCCCACGTTTTTATCCATTCAGTGTTTGTTGGTTACAAGCACTCGGATTCCATATCCGGAGCTGTAGGTTTCCAGAAAATTCAGCGTTTTCTCTACAACACGTGTTTTCCTAGTAGTGAACCACGTGGATGCACATGAGCAAGGTGCGTACCCTGACTTCGATTACCTAGGGTATTTTTCTCTTACATATTCACACATTACTGTTCAAAATGCTGCTGGTTGTACTCTGATACGAACAGAAGAAGTTAAAAATATAAAATTAACCTTCACTGCCAAACAAAATACCGAAAATTTAGCCTTAAACCTCATCAACATTAACAAGCGAGATGTAGTTTTCTGCGTTACATCCACTGCGGGCGCACATTGTCTGATGTGACTGGCGTCAGGTCCCTCTGGATAACGGACCTGACACTGGCATCCCAGTTGTACAAAAATGGCGCCGGCTGTTGGTGGTGATTTCTGAGGTGTTTCCACACGCTATCCTTCGTATTGTTTTCTATGCCTTTGAGCTATTGTTTGTTATAATAATTCCTATGTAAGTTTGTCTTCATATTAGCAAAGCGAGTGTTTAAAAACTTTTATTTGGGTAGTATAGGGATCGGGAATAAATCTAATAACGTGTTGACTGTGCCGTGTGCTCTCCACGTGTTTATATTTGTGTTCCATCTAAGACTATAGCTACATTAGGCGTATAATGTGGTTAATTTATCTGTTTGCAAGTACAATCTGTGTCATGATTACAGTGGTGAGAGGTTGTTGGAAAACTGTTCCAGTAGTGTATGTTATTGTAGTCATACCTCAACCTAACCTCAAACATGACAATGCCCCTAACTGTTGCATTCCCGGATGCAAATTAAAAATGAGAAACTTTCAGTTAAAACAAAAGGTAAATTGCTACGCAAAGCTTTTAAATTCAGTATTTAATTGCTATAAATTGCAGCGTTACGTGTGTTAGTTGCCAGTGTATATATAACATGGTGAATAGTGAAAGACAATAATTTCAAGTGAACTCAATTAGTGACAGCTGCAACACCAACAGTTTGTTTCATGTAAGTAGTATGCTGCTTGTATTTATACATTATCTTTTGTCTTTGTAATTTAAATGTGTAGCTGTAGTTTAGAAGAAATGTGTTATGTTGCTGCATGTAAAACAGTAGACTATAGCAAAGTTGCTTTACAATGCTGATTTAAGGTTACGTATTTCGTCTTTTTCATTTACAGTGCTGTTTTAGGGTTATTATTTTTAATCTTTCATCTGCTTCTGTGGATTCCTCCAGTAAAATGAAGTGTCATGAAGTGCTGAGTAATATGCTGTTGCAAACTGAGCAATCATAAGTTTTCAGTAAAAGTAAAAGCAAAATTCCATCCTAAAGCTTTTGAATTCAGTGGGTAGCTAATTATTCTAAATAGCAGCATTTGTATATCAGCCATCCAGTATATGTTTTGTGTAGGTATATAACATTATGTACATGGTGCAAGTGTGAAAAACAGTGTAAACAATGATTAATAATTCTGAGTCAACTCAATGTCAACATTTCTGTTTTATTTAAGTAACATGCTGTTTGTAGTTTTGTTTATCTTCTTTGTAATTTGAGTGTGTAATGCAGTTACATAACGGCATGTAAAACTGTACATTACATGAATGTTATTTAAGGTTATATATTTCATTGGCCATGGGTTATCGTTTAATATAAAGTGTCATTCTTTTTTGTTTACTTGAGGTTATGTTTAAGACAGTGTTTTTGTGTTTGACACAGCCCATATTCACAAAATAGGTGTGTTATTACACCACATTTTTATTTTACTGCGTTGAAATCGTAGCCTGTAGACGAGTTGTTTATTAGTTCCCACCACAGGTCGCCATCTTGAGCCCCAGTGTGAGGTCCGGTATCCAGAAGGTCCTGCTGGCGTGAGACAAGTACAACCACCAGCCACTCTGTTTCAATGCTTGGCGTCATACGCTAACAATACTAATTCATAGTAGATTGCTATTCGAAACTATTCCTCAGCAAGCGTTACCCAATTGGATTAGTATATAAATAATAGAAAAAGTTAACTAAGGAAAACTGGCAGGGTACGCACCACATCATCCACAACCGTTGACGCTACGCCTCTCCTTGCGCTGCAGGAGTCGGAGTCTAGACTAGTGGCGGCTTGTGACTTGCCAATTTAGAAGGGCGGCATAATATATTTTCAGAATCAGCACGCTTTACATGACAGTTAATTCCGAATTTCACCAGAAAATGTGTGAAAAGAAAACAAACCATATAAAGTGAAAGATTGTTATGCATGACCTTCAATCTGTTCATTAAATGCTCCACCCCCTATTTTAATTCCTAAACATTAGGTAGGTATGCAGGATCACCAGCATTCATTACCAAACAGAAATAACAGAAAACCCCATTTTTACTTTCTCTACTGTGTATAGTAAGTAAAGGAAGTATTGTATGCCACCCAAAAACGCAATGCAAAGATTTCACCAAAAATGTATGTTTTGAGGCCCCCTGAATTAAAAAAAGTATTTTTAGAAAAACGTCCGTGTGTGTGGGGGGGGGAGGCAGTTTGAGGACAGCATAACTCAAAAACGAAAAGTTGGTTAAAAACCAAGTTTGGTATTGAAGTTTAATGTCTTTCAAGGATGCGACACGAAAATTTTGAAGCAAAAATTCTCCGCCATAAACTACCCTTTACATGGAAAATTGTTCGAAAATTTTTATTTTCTTGAAAATGGCTCTAACTATTTTGATTAAAATAACATGTTTGACATATTTTATGGCAAATGAGATGTATATCTTGAATTTTCTGGCCATAGCCCATGTAGACCTATTTACTCTGGATGACTTTTGTATAACTGCTAAACCGTAAGAGGTAGACCAAATCTTGCTATAGGTACCTACAAAAATGTAGATTTTGCTAAAACACACAATTTACGTCCAGATAAAGTTTTTTGTGGGGTGAACCATTTCGGAGATATTCCTTGTTATTTGTGTGAGTTTTGGAGAACATATACTTTTGTCAAATGATATTTCACCGGTATCGAACTATCATAAATTCAAATTATCGTATGCCCCCATAATTATCGTACTGGTTGGCAACCATGCCACCCATCAAAATGGCGACCACTAAATACATGCGCTCGCATTTTGTAACAAGACCTACTGTCGGGCACTCTCCGTTTAATTTAACTGGTTCGTGCTAATACCTCAAAATGCCTGAAAAGTAACTGAAATGTCGCCATCTAAACTACTCATAAAAGTGCTCTAAATGCCTTCACTGTCTAAAATATCACCAACATGTCTCGTAACGGGAGTCAGAATACGACACAAAATACTAAAAATAACTGAAAATCATCTACAAAGCAAGATACACATCGTGGTGAAGTCGAGGTTAGGGTAGGTCGTAAGAGTTCAGAATTTTGTTTGCCAGAAGACGGTAGATAGACTATAGAGGATAGAATGAATTACCCGTTTCCAGGGTAATTCAAGTCAATCGGAGTTCTCATTCCGGATTAAATCTAACATGTACTGCGTAGGAATGGTAACGCGGAAATGGGAAAATCTCAAATCGAATTTAATTCCGCATGGAAACATAGTAAGTGAAAGAATAATAATGGGATAGAATAAATGATCATAAGAAAAGGGACAGCATACCAAAAATGGTTGCGAAAACATCACAAACAAATATTGTTACAATACGCCGACATTACCTATTATAAGTGTATCTTCTTACCTACTTGCCGCCTTTGTGATATCGGCGGCTTTTTACCTTTGGAACAATTGCTCAACAGTGTTCGCTCGCTTACAGCGGTTTTAATCTTTGGGTTGGTACTACTTTGTACCAATTAAAATTGCCAATTAAATTACACTGAATTCACACTCTCATTCATACTTCCAGACTCTAGGGAGGATGGGGCAATAATCCTGGCTAAAGAAAACTTCCTACCCTCCAGCCAGGAATCGAACCCGGGACCTCTGGACCACGGAAGCAGTTGGGTTGCTATGGCGTCTGCTAGCGGTCGGCGTGATGGTGTGTGGGCAACATTCAAGACATCCATAGAGTAAGAAATTCAGCTGAAGGCCATTACGTAACTATTAACTATAACTACTACTTGCATTATCTTTGTTTTGAACAAACGACTAACGGAAACAGCATTCTTGCTAAGTTACAAAATGAGCGGCAGTGTAATATTAAATGCTTCTGCAAGTGAAAAGTGCTTGGGAGTTTAGTAACTGAACATTCAGTGCCTAATTTTCGAAGTATACTTTTAATATACTGCGTAATTGTGTGAGTGTAATCAGATTCTATGACTATTAACATATTATACCAGTGGAAGTGTTAGGAACGCTGAAACCAAACGATTGTGCAGAATTTTGCAAGATTAATCTTGTCCGTGTGCTCTACATCAACTTGGGTTAAGCACGTTGAACAGTAACATATGTTAAAACTGTGAAAATTGTGTTTTTTGAGTGTTATAGTGGTGTCGTTCTGGCACACTTAAGTCGTGTTCAGCATTCCACAGTAATATCTTTCATACCCTAGTGGTAATATTAAAAAAAAAAAAAAAAAAAAACTTTTTATACGAAATACGGCAAAGGCCATCTAAAACATTGGCTAACTATATTCTAACTTCTCATTGGTGCAACTAATTCTGCACGCAGTGACTCTTACAGACAAAGACTATTGTGCTTTCTAGCACACTTACGTTCTTTAACTTACCAGTGGGTAAGATTATAAGGTCAGAGCCATCAGTTCTTTAACTGGTAAGGCGCCTTCGGGTCGGACACTATAATCTGCGCCTAACAGCGCTCACCTATACGTAATACGACAACCATGGCATGTCCCCGGACAAACGATTTGACTGATTCTTCTTTGTATTACCTGCGTGCAGAGAGGTAATATTTCCGTATTTTTGGATCAACCGCTCATCAAGGAGCCCACACTGCCTCTAGAAGAGAACACTCATTCCGTTCTCCAAAAAGAACGTCAGGCTAGGCTAGCCTACATTACTCAGGCGGATCTTCAACTACTAGAGATTTTGCCTAAAGAAGATGTACCCCGACAGGAAATCACGCACCTGTATCGCTCTATGGCCGCACACAAAGCACGTGTTGATGCCATTGCCAGCTATTTGTCTCACCATGACCAAGCTGTACATTCTTCACAATGGCAAACAGTACAAGCGAAGAGGAAGCGAAACATCCCCGCTCCTGCTGCTTCCTCCGTTCCTGTAAGCACGGCCAATCAATTTCAACCTCTGGCCAGCACCTCTTCGGTGCAAGATCCTGCACCAGAGTGCATGGAGGAAGATGCACCTCTTCCAGCAAGAAACCCACCTCCTCCGACACACAGTGCCGCACAGCCGCTACAACAACGGCCTAAACGGCCTACCCCAATATTCCTGCGCAACCCCGCAGACGCCAGGAAAATTATTAGCGCCGTACCCTCAAACAAAGCTAATTATGCCCTAAAGAATCTTCGAGGAACAGTGGTATTACTACCGACATCGCCTGACGACCATCGCTTTCTCAGGAAGCATATGGAACAACAACAAATTGAAGGAGTTACTACCCTACTACCAGAAGACCGGTTCCTTCATGTAACCCTCAAGGATATCCCGGTCTTTATTACAGAAGCTGAGATTAGGGAGCTATTGGCACAGAAAGGGTACACGGTGAAACGCGTAGCCCAGCTAACTACAAGAGGGCCTAACCCGCAACCACTGCCACACTTCCGCGTCGCTCTAAAAAAGACCGAGAACGTGAGAAACATATACGGTGAAACACACATGTTTCACGCAGTTATTCGTGTGGAAACTTTTAAACCCCCGCCACGTCCTCGACAATGCACAAACTGCCAACAATTCACCCATAATGCCGCTGGCTGTTTGCTACAACCTGTTTGTGCCTTTTGTGGTGAGACTGGCCACAAAAGAGTCAATTGTCAGAGACTTGCGATACCTGGCTCCACACCACGCTGTTGCAATTGTGGAGACTCGCATTCTTGCAGATATGCAAAATGCCCGGTGTGGCAGGAAGCCCGTCTAGAATCGATGGCCAACAAGCAAGGACGAATGTCCAAATACAACGCAAGACCTCACGTTCCTCACCACCTGGAAGTACCTCTGAAGCCTTCACAAGAGCCCGATGGCCCGGACTTCCCAGCCAGACTCCAATTACTTTCCCCAGTTATGCTGCGGCCACTGTTGGGCGTCAAGAGCCCCAGCCTACACCAGCCCCTGTCACACCGCCTCAGCCACAGAGGCACCCTGCTGTGCCCTCTTCCCAGCCATCGACTTCCTCGGTAGCCACACCATGACCACAACATGCACTACAACCTGCACAACAACGTATTGCAAGACCACGAGTCTCTCATCCTCAGCAGCCACCTACTGACTCTACCCTAACTCGCCCACCTCCGCAGAAACCTCTTCCCACTGTTCCGAATGAGGCCTTTCTAAATACCATGAAGCAAATCCCCATCCCACTTCAGCCTGAGTTTGCGGTGTTCCTGGCAGAAGCTCTCAGCACCAGACCCCAACACATCCACCCCTACACGATTTTCGTCCACACCGTCCTCTCCTTCACTATTCACTATGGGTGCTAGGCCAGATGGACGATTCAATATACACTCCCTGAAAATCTTTTCCTGGAATGCCAATGGCATTCGCCACAAATTACGTGAGACAACCAACTTCGTGGCCGCTAAGGGCATACACGTTCTTCTAGTTCAAGAAACGCATCTCACACCAACGCACAAAGCTACCATTCCAGGTATGCTTTGCTACCGGACCGACAGGGCTGACGGCTATGGTGGAATCGCCATCTACGTGAACCGTAGCGTTGCTCATCATCAACTTTTCACTACCCCGACTACCAACCTGGAAACCACTGGGGTCCAAGTGGAGACCAACAAAAGACCACTCAGACTTTTTTCTGTGTACATTCCCCCTGGTCGTCCCATCCTTGACCAGGAGTTGAACGCCTTATTTACCAGCAACGTGGCCACCATCGCTTTGGGCGATTATAAATCAAAAAGTCCTGCTTGGAACTCTACAGTGCTTACCAGTCGGGGTAGCGCCCTGGAACGCTACGTGCAAGCAAATAATATAGTGGTTCTCTCCCCATCATCTCCAACCATGTACTACGGAGGTCGTCGTCCCCCTGATTGGCTGGACATTGCCCTGGTCAAGAATACAACTCTACATTCCCAAATTTTTTCCCTTCCAGAACTAACTTCCGATCATTACCCTCTGCTACTGATCTTCCATACCAAACCAAACTATAAAACACAATCCCTCTTTCCATCTCCCAGGCGAGTCGATTGGCAAACATTCTCCCGCATAATGGCCGACCTGCCAGCACCTATAGACCCCTGTACTACGACACAGGATGTGGACTTACTGGTGCACCACATCACCACATCCATCACTACAGCCATTACACAAGCCACTCCACCGAGCAGAGGACCCGCTCAAGCGGTCAGGAAGTTGCCTCGTCACCTTCGTGACTTGATTGCCGACAAAACCAGAGCCCGCCGACGAGCTCAACATACTGGATGCCGTCTCGACCGTAGAGAATACAATCACCTGCAACGTGTGCTAAAAATGGAATTGGCCGACCATTTAAATGCCGACTGGGACCGAAAATTATATATCACTGGATACTAAAGACAACTCGCTTTGGCGGATGTCCAAAGCGTTGCTCCGATTACCCACACAGGACAAACCCATTCACCATGGCACTCGCGTTGCACAATCTGCCCGAGAGAAGGTTGAACTGATGGCGGAATTCCTTGATGGCACCTTCCATCCAGCTGACATCTGTGACCTAGATCTCAGGTGTCAAGTTGAAGACCACGTCGCTGACTTTTTGTCCCGGCACTTCCTGCCAGAAGATACAACACCAACCACTGTAGAGGAAGTTCGTACTCTACTTTCTAGTGTCGCCCCCTACAAAGCTCCCGGGTTTGACCAAATACCGTATGTGGCTCTAAAGATCCTACCGCAGCAGTGGGTGATCCTTTTAGTACACCTCTACAACGCCATGATCCATCTGGCGTACTTTCCGACGGCCTGGAAACATGCCAAACTTATCACACTGCCAAAACCAGGGAAAAACTCTTCCTCTCCTGACGGATGTCGTCCCATCAGCTTACTCCCCTCTTTGAGCAAGCTGTTTGAAAAGATTGTGCAGGCACGGCTCCAGAACTTCCTAGATACACATCAGGTCCTCCGATCGGAGCAGTTTGGCTTCCGTAGAAATCACTCCACTATTCACCAACTCCTTCGGCTAGTGAACGACATTATCAAAGGCTTCAATAACCGGCAGTTTGTGGTCTCCCTCTTTCTTGATATCACACGGGCCTTTGACTCTGTTTGGCATGAGGGGCTCCTCTACAGACTAATTCACTATAACATTCCTCCCTACCTTGTTCATCTCCTCCATTCCTATCTGCACAATCGAACCTATTCCGTCTGCAAAGAAGCTGTATTCTCCATTTCTCGATCTATCCATGCAGGTGTCCCTCAGGGAAGTGTTCTGGGGCCACTTCTCTTCCTCATATACATAAATTCCTTACCCTCCTTCCGGGGATGTACCCTCTACAAATTTGCCGACGACACCGCCATTGCCACTGCCTCTTCCAAACATACAGAAGCAGCAAACAGGCTACAATGCTATGACAACTCCTTAACAGCCTGGTTTTCCGCCTGGCGCCTGAAGCTAAACCCCACCAAGTCACAGGCCGTCACCTTCACCAGGCGACTGGTGCAGGAAGATCCTCCTGAGCTCCAAATAGCTGGTGGCAGCGTGCATTGGTCCAACAGAGCCAAATACCTGGGAGTCATATTAGACCATAAACTTCTCTGGAAACCTCACATAGAGGAGATCACCAACAAAGTCAATCGCAAGATGGCAATGCTGTACCCCCTGTATAATCGAAAATTGACCATGTCAATTCCCAACAAAGTACTACTCTACAAGCAGATTCTAAGACCAGCTCTCGCCTATGGTTGCCAAGTCTGGGGCATTGCAGCTGCTACCCACCTCAAACGACTACAAACCCTACAGAATCGATATCTGCGCATCTCTGTTGATGCCGATTGGTACCTACCCAACAAGGACATACAACGAGACTTATCTATCCCCACTCTCACAGACTACATATTAACTCTCTCCCGCACCTTCTACGATTCCCTGCCACAAAGTTTCAATGCCCTGATCCGGGGTCTCGGGGAATATGACCTTGACCCCGGGGAAACCTACAAACGTCCCCGACTTCTACTTGGACAAAATTAGAACATATTCCCTTTCCCGACTGTGACAAAAAAAAATCCCAATCCTATAAACACAACTCATTCCTAACACATTTACCACCGCCCTACCACCTTCCCATATCCATATCTCATTCTTGAGCCAGTAAAGGACTTGTCCTGGAATGGAATTTATCTTGAGGCTCCACTACGGTGGAATTCCTCATGTGACACCTACCTCAGAAAAAGTGCTTGATCAGTAAATCTGCACAAATGGAAGAAATCGAAGTGGAAGTGCGTGGTAAAAATGGGACGCTTTATAAGGGCTATGTTGTGGATGTGTTAGACGATGGAGTGTGTGTTACCTTTGAATGGGATTAGATGCCAGAATCCAGGTTTCCATTCTCTCAGGTTTAACTTCCTCCTGAAGCTCCTACAACTACACCAGAATACGCAGAAGTGGAGGTGTACTCAAGGGACAATGAGCAAGAGTCTTGTGGATGGTGGAAGGCAGTAATAAAGCTAAGAGGTGACTACAGAGATCACTTTCATGTAGTTGAGTATTTGGGCTTGGAAAGTACATTATTTGAAATTGTGCCTTGTGAAAGATTAAGACCTAAAAGCCAAAATCTTCCAATAGATAAGAACATGTTTTACAAATTTGATATTAAAATTCCTGAAGAACTTCAGGAATATGCATAAATGGATAATGTTCATAAAGAATTTCAGAAAGCAATTGGTGCCACATTTTGTCACTACATTCCTGAAAAGGATGTTCTAAATGTGGTTTCTAGAAGTGAGCATTCCAAGAAACGTGCATCAATGTTGTAGGAAATGCATTTCAGAAATCTAAGTCAGAAAGTATTACTGCTAAAGCGCACTGAGCAAGCAGTGAGACAGCTAGAATCCACAAGATTACATAATGGTGAAGGTTATTCAGAAAAATTTAGAGTTCAGGAGGATCTTATGGGTTTAGCTATAGGTGCTCATGGGGCAAATATTCAGGAGGCTTGTAAGGTTGAGGGAATAACTAACATAGAACTTGAAGAAAATTCAAATATATTTAAAATATATGGGGAAACTAAAGAGTCTGTGAAGAAAGCTCGTAGTTTGCTGGAATACAGTGAAGAATTAATTCAAATTCCACAAATCTTGGCGGGAAAAGTGATAGGAAAAAATGGACGAATCATAAAGGAAGTAGTGGACAAAAGTGGAGTGGTACGCATAAAAATTGAGAGTGACATTAAACCACAGTCTGCAGTTCCTCATGAAGAAGGTAAAGTTCCATTCTTGTTTGTGGGCAAAGTAGAGAACATATCTAATGCAAAAAGTTCTTCTAGAATATCATATGACACATTTGAAAGAAGTGGAAGCATTAAGGCAGGAAAAGCTTGAAATCGACCAACAGCTCCACAACTACCATGGATTAATGCAGAGCTTTCCAGTACAAAGGCGTAATGATCAAGGTTATAATTCTGATATGAATGGAGGAAATGTTCGAGGTCGGGGAAATCCAATGAGAGGTAGAGGAAGAGGTCGTGGTCGTGGTAGTGCTCGTGGCCGTGGTGACTTAGGCAGACATAGTGACTCGAGAGTTAACTCCAATTCATGCCCACCTTCAGATGCACTGGATGATGTTGCAGGAAACACACAGCCAAGTCAGCAACAGAAGTCCCGCTAGGTATGAGTGCCACAGGCAGTGCTACAAATTACTGAAAAGCAGTCCCTAGGACATTCTGAAACATGCAGTACATTTAACACATCAAATAAAAAGTTGGGAATGTATACCTGCTGAAGTGAATGTATTAATGATTTTAAAAATTAATTAAATATTTTATTTATTTTTTAATTTAAAATGCATTTTGGCATGTTTCAAACCAGGTTAGTTGTAGGTAGACACTTTTGAATAGAAACAATTTATTAAACCAATGGAAATGTTAATTTGTATTGTCATTTTATTATCATTGTATTATGAGAAGCTGTTTTCATTGTACTGTTAAGTGCAGCCAGAAGAAAGGTAGACATGCTAAAAGGAGAGATAACTATTGGACAAAGAGAGGTAGCGTTAAAATGAAGCTTTCCAGTTTTTTTAAAGATCATAGGCTCCTAACATTCAAAACTGAAGGAATCAATCTATTGTTATTCTGTGGTTTAACTCAAGTAGATGAAGCACAATGTTAGTTTAATTGTGATTTTCAGCATCTTGATTGAGAGGTTATACTTGAGAAAATGTATTGTTGTGAAGGAATATTGAAATGCATATGATGTAGCATTCAACATTCATTAAATAGTATGTTCTGTCATTTACACTTGATCTTCATTAATAATATGGTCTGTTAATAAATAGCAAAAAACTTGTTTGGTTCCCTTTGATCTGCATTATGATTTGTATAGTTGGAAGACATTGCTTTTATTTGACTCTGTGAGAAACATTACTTCATGCTAAAAAGGAAACAGTTTAAATAACATTCATGCAGTTATTTAAGATCAGGTATTATTTTGCAAAGAAAGATAAAATAGAATCAAAGCTTAAAGCATTGCTGTTTATCACTGGACTTCGCAAAAAGTTAATTTGTGTCATGTTTTATTAATAATAACAGTGTATTATAAGGATAGGTTAGTAAAAATGAGAATGTTTATACTCTTATGTTGTTGTTGTTTTTTGTTTTGTTTTGTTTTGTTAATGTACCATTAATGCAAAACTGTTTGATGGATATGTTGAGTTTGAGTTAAATAACCATATTTTGTCAAGATTACTTAAATCTTCATACAGGTTGTGCTGTAGTTGAGGGGATCTAAGAAGGTCCTTAATCTTCTTTATTATATTATAAGCAGTTTTCATGATCAATTATGCACAACTTTTGTGAACAGCAATCAGCCTTACAAATGTAAAAAGTATGATAAAATCAAAACTAATGGGATTAAAAATAGTTGTGAAGTGTTCAGATTGTATTTGTGAATACCTGGAAATATTCAATTGCACAACTCATGCTGTTTGTCGCACTCCACTCTCTCCCAAACTCTGTGCAGGTTTCGACATTTTGCACAGATGACACGCCTTAACCTGTAAACGAATCTCGTCGTCCATTCCCTTCCAAATAAACTGGTCCCTTATTTTATTCCTGGTTTTAAATATGCCTAAATGTCCTCCACATGGACTATTGTGAAAATATTGAAACAATAGTTTCTTCAATTGCTCGGGTACCACAATTTTATTTTTCCCTGTTCTATCTTTGCAACAAAGAACGCCTCTTGATAAGAGATATGGTTGACATTCTTTACCTTGCCGCAACGTTGATATTATGGAAGCTAGATTCTCATCTTTCATCTGATGGTCTTTGAGATCTTCATAAGCGAAAGGAAAATTGCCTAACACTGTCAATACTGGAGCATGAAGAGTATTCGAGTCAACTTGCTCGTTCTTTTCCTCTCCGTACATTCGAGAAAGAGCATCTGCTACACAATTAAATCTGCCCCTTATATGGTGAACCTTAAACTTGAATGCAGAAATTCGCAGAGCCCATCTAACAATTCGACCACTTTTCCTGGGTCTGGCCAAAACCCAAGAAAGAGCCTGGTTGTCAGTCTCTAGTAGGAATTCAACATGTTCTAGGTAAAACCTAAATTTTTCTACCCCGTACAACACAGCTAAAGCTTCCAATTCGTACATAGAATATTTTCTTTCCTGTTCATTAAGGATACGAGACGCGTAGGAAACAACACGTCTACCTTCAGGATGTTCCTGAAGTAAAACGGCAGCAACCGCAGAACCACAAGCGTCGGTTTGCAAAATGAATGGCAAAGAGAAATCAGGTACCGCCAACACTGGAGGAGGAATTAAAGCTTCTTTAAGCCTAAGGAATGCCTGATTCTGTTCCTCATTCCATTTAAACTTTACCCCTTTCTTTCGTAAAACGTTTAAATGACATGCTTGCTTGGCATAGTCGGGAATAAACTTCGCGAAATAGTTGACCATTCCGAGAAATCGCGATATCTGCTTAGCACTCTTGGGCACTGGATACTCCCTGATCTTATTAGTCCTTTGAGGATCGATGGTTACATTGTTACCAGAAATAATATGACCTAAGAAAGTTAATTTTTGAGTAGCAAACTTAACCTTATTTGGATTAACTGTCAAACCCGCCTTACGAAGTCGAGAAAATACTTCATGGAGATGTCTTACATGGTCATCAAAAGTTGTGGAATAAATGCACAAGTCATCTAAATAATGATATAAGTAATTAAATTTTATGTCACCAAAAACTCTGTCTAATAATTGTGACAGGACTTGGGCGCCCACTGCTAAACCAAACGGTAAACGATTGAATTCATACAGATTATAATCCGTGGTGAAGGCCGTTAACCTTTTCGATTGTTCTTCCAACGGAATTTGATAATACGCCTGATTTAAATCGATGCTCGTAAAATATTTTGCCTTAGCAAACCAGTGGTAATTTAGATGGACATGTGGTAGAGGAACTTGATCAATTTTAATTTTGCTATTTAACACTCTGTAATCTACTACCATTCTAGCATCATCATCAGCCTTGGGGACAAGGAAAACCGGACTTGAATAATTCGAATTCGACATCCTAATGATTCCTTGCTCTAACATAGTATTTACCTTTTCCCTCAATATATGTAGTCTCTGAGGTGGTAAGCGATATGGAGGTAGTCGAACCGGTTGCTTGTCATGCAACTCTATCTTATATGTTACTAAGTTCGTGCAACCTAGTTGGTTCGTGAGTACATCTGGAAACTCAAGTAATAAATTCTGTATCACTTGTCTTTGTTCGTGGTCTAAATGGTCTAAACTAAATTCAGAAACAGGTTGTTGTTCCATAGTATTATCTACACTAGCACATGACGTCATCCCGGGAATATTGCTCAAAGCCTTAAATGGTATTTTTACTGAAGGACAAAATTTGAAATATAAGTTTCCACTTGAACTATCCAATATCAAACCAGTATGAGCAATGAAGTTATTTCCCAAGATAATCGGTACAGGTAATTTCTGAACCACACAAAATTGCATTTTCCAGCGAAATTTTGCTATACTCAGAGATAATAATACTTCCCCCAAAACTTGAATTGGTTCTAAATTTGCTGAAATGATCTTAACAGTACTTGTGTTTAAATTACGACGCAACTTACTAAACCATCTGTGATCAACTAAGGAAACTACGCTACCTGTGTCGATCAATCCTAAAACCGGAATTTTATCTACTTCAACACTAACATACGGCATTGGAAAACCTACTATGGCTTGAATATTTTTCTCCACAGGGATACTATCCGCATAGACTGGCATAACCAAATGTCCGCTATCTTTCTTTTTGGTTGAGAACCTTGAATTGGAATATATACATCCTTTGTTTTCCGGGCAATTGTATTTGACATGACCTGTCTGTTTACAAGTCCAACACACCATACTTCTTTCTGAACCCGATTTGACTTTTTCTTCTTTCCTTTCAGAACTGCTATGTTCCGTGGGCAAATGTCGGAATCTAATGACTAAGTCATCCAGTTGTTGATATGACTGTAAATATTGACCTAAAGCTAATGCACGTATTTCCGCATGTCGGGAATTGGAAATTATATTCTGTACAATTTCTGGTTCTGTGTAATTTACACATAATGCCTTCACGATCAACTTTATGTTCTCCACAAATTCAGAAAAGTGTTCCGTTTCTCTCTGTCTGCGAAAGTAATGTAAATTAAGTAACTGATTATAATTCAATGGAGACAAAAGAACTCTAATTATTTCTTTCTGAAATTGCAATATACTATACCCATTCGTAATTGATCTCAACAAAATATCTAGAACTGGGTTTTCTACATGCACATGGAAAAATTGCAAAATAATTTGATCACTCAACGAGTATACCTTCGCTTGATACTGGCATCTAATTAAAGTAACAAGAAATTCCAAAATCTGTTCTGGAGTATTCGCTTGAATTGCCTTAATATCACCTAGAATTCTCTGGCATGGATGCGGTAATTTTAGTTTAGTTAACGTGACTTCCGTTGCATTATCTTCCTTCCCCATTTGACTACCTAAGTTTTCCTGAATAAATGGCGTTATACCATTTGCTTCCATGGGCTCACTAGTTTGTTTAGTGTATTTTAATTCTGAGAGCTTATCTCCTAACTTCAACCAAAATTCCGAAATATTCCTAGTTTGAGATTTCAACCTTTCTGTAGCTAACCTTTGCAAACGGTTTGTTCTATATTGCCAATACTTGACACGACCTTTAATCCTACGCAATTGTGACTGTGTACATCCTACCTTTACATATTTGTCTACTAGATCACCAAGTGATTGAGACGCACGCTCACAATACTGAAATTCTATGGTTTCATTACACGGTAAACTTGCACCAATGGTATGTGGATCCTGTGTTAACTGAGCTCGCAGTAACTGTTGTAAATCAGTGACAGAATTCTTAGTATCACACTCAACCTTAATGTTACACAACTCATTTTCAAGTTCACTTCTATTCATAACTTCGGGTTGAAAAGGTAGTTCCATGTTTATAAAATACACAACCTATAGTGAGGCAAACAATTCATAAATCAAAACAGTAAATACATTCAAGGATGCATTAGGATACCTTTCAATTTGTGTCGAAGTTATTTTCAACTGTAAAGTTATCAACCAGTAATCACAAAAATTACAAGTAACCAAGAGAATTAAATGTAACCATGAAATTACAAAGAACCGCGATGTCTGTTACCACTACTATTTAACCACGGCATGTAACCACGACATGTAACCACTGCATGTAACTACTGCATGTAACCATTGCATGTAACTACTGCATGTAACCATTGCATTGAACCACGCATGTAACCACGGCATTGAACCACGCACTGCTACCACTGCTGTCGCACTCCACTCTCTCCTTGTTTAACTACCATTACTTAACTTGACATTTGCTAAGCCTAGCCCCATGCTTTTTCTACTACCCCACTTGACTTGGCTTAGCGAGAGTGAGTGGACATCTATTTGCGGAATCGTGTTGGGAATGGATCGGTGGGGTATATTGTGGTTACATATAATACCAAATGCCTTTTCCTTGAATATATTTTGGAAACATAAATAAATACAAGACTTAACACTGACGGTGTTAAGTAACAAAATATACATAAGAACATTGAAAGTATGGTGAATGATAATATATATTACGAAAATGTAGTAAAAATAAACAGTTACATAAAATAGACATGAATGTAAACTATTCTTTGTACTAAGTAATAATTCCTTCCTGACTATTTGACTTCCTGAGCAACACTGGTAGAATGGGCCTGACTCACCAATATAACTTGGCACACGAAAGTCATCCCTTTTAACCACACTCAGTTGATTGCGTTAGTCGGAATTATAACTATTGCCGTTTAGGCTACATTAACCGTGATACAAAGATCATCTACCCTGCTTTAGCATAAAAGCCCTAAAGCACTAAACACATACATCTAAATGAAATACAGAACTGTTTGTCTCACCCAAATGTCTGGTGTGTTTTTGGAACAGGTCCTTATCCAATTATGTTGAAATGAACATGCACATGGACTGTGGCACATTTCTGCATATCAACCATGAAGAATAAACGCGTCGTTCCTGCTTAATTCCGCGTATGCCCAGTGTATGCCTGAATTAGCATACATCTCGAAGAAATGGTGGTGAATGCCGACGTTGCTTCTCTACGGAGAAAAGTTGCTCACTTGCTTGCCCCCCTTTGACAAGCAAGACCAAGAAACATGACCCTGTTGACTTCGATGCGTGCTGACGTCACTTGGTGAACTGCTTGGCTCGATGAAGAGGAGCTTGCCGAGTAATGTTAGTAGAATTGAGAATTGCTAAGCCTATCGGCTCATTACTGACGAACATGTAGGCAAGTATGTAAGATACTAATGCTGAGCGCCTCGGCTTGATGAAGATTAAACCATAGTGTATAAGGCTCATACACTACGCTTGGTCGAAGCTGACTATACTTTGATTGACGAAGACAACTGATGGCAGCGCCTAACGGAGCTCAACTACTTGACGAAGACTGGAGGCAGCGCTGAAGTAAACATCGAAGACTGCAGGCAACGCACTTCGCGTTGAAGTGAAGATCAAAGACTGCAGGCAGCGCTTCGCGCTGAAGTGAACTAACGACTGGTTGGGCAGCCGGATTTTATACTGTGTGCGGGGCGTAGCGGGGGTGAGAGGGGTTACGCTTACCAACCTGACGGCTATACACCTCTCTAAGCTTAAGGCCAGTCGATATCTCGAAGTGACGACCTTCCATGACGTCACAGACTCCCGGGGGCAATTTAAAATAAAAGGCTTCAGACTTTTATTTTCCATTAATAATCATACTTAAACTATATCTTTTGGCTTGTAGACCTTTCCAGCACACCGCCAGACATTTAAGTTTACAATAAACACACTAAAATACACCTTACTTCCTAACACATACATACAATATAGCTTGAAATTATGGTTTGAGTTGGCTTACATGTGCCCTTACTTCCTTGTTTGTGTGCACATTCTTTACTATAACAGATACATCAGACATGAATTTGTGCACCTTATAAGGTCCCACATACCTTGGAGCAAGTTTCGCTGAGTATTTATCCGCAGCTTTACTCTTTGGATAATTTCTCACGTAAACAATATCTCCTATATTAAATTTATGAGGTTGTCTCCCTTTATCATAGTTACGACGTGTCCTCAGCTGAGAACGTATTAAATTTCGTCTCACTCGGTTCCATACATCTCTAATGTGTGTTTTGTCTACCTGCTCTGGAATTATATCGCGGACATTCCACATGTTCGCTAGCGGAGAATTTGGTGGAAAGGAAAACATCAAATTAAATGGACATTGCCCATGAGATTCATGCTTAGCACTATTTAACGCGAATGCTAGCCAATATAATGTTTCGTCCCACTTGGTGTGATCCTGAAAATGATATGCTATTAAGGCGTTTTTCAAATTTCTATTCACCCGTTCACTTAATGAGGGTCTAGGATCATACGGAATAGTTGTAATGTGCTTGACTCCCGAACTAAAACAAAATGTTTTAAATAAATTGGACTGAAAATACGACGCATTGTCACTAACAACTATCTCGGGCACCCCAAAACAAGAAATAATAGTCTTCAGACCTTGAACCGCGCTAGCTGCGTTGGCGTCCCGTGTGGGCAACAACCACACATACTTTGTAAAGGCGTCAACTACCACCAGCACAAACCTATTTCCCTGTTTACTCCTGGGTAGCGCCCCAATGTAGTCCACAAATAATTTTTGCATTCGTCTCTCTGCAATCGTGGAAGTCAAAAATCCCAAATGTTGTAAGATCTGCATCAGAATATTTTGTTCAAGAATAATTTATCATGAAAATATGAGCAAATTATAAAGTAAATGTCCCATTAGGAATGAACAGTAATAGGGATTATTTTAGCTTGTGCAGTTTTTCACGTGTTACTGAATTTCAAACTGTGCCAGAATTGTAATAACTGATTAGGTTTATTGAAGATTAGTTATTGCTTATTATGAATTGTGAGATTTTTATTGTTTAATGTTTTTAATCTTTTGGTTTACTATTTGCACTTTTGTAATCTCATTTGTTTATTCCTCCACTTGCTTTGAATGTTAATTTTTTGCATCAGATATGAATCAATATGCAGCTAGAATATAGAGCTGAGAACTTAAGCAGTTTTGTGTCACTAAAATGCTGTTACCAAATTAAACCTACCTAAGATATGGGCCCATTTAAAATACACATGCTGATCAAATGGGACATTATTGCCTGAACTATACTTCTGACGTGTCAGATGAAGATTTTAAAGTGATGTTTGTAACAACGTTGACATTTATATGTGTTGAAGAAATGCAAATTGCATTATCTTCTTCATGTACAATGAGCAGGGACGGTTGTACCCTTAGGTCACAAGGTCACATGCCCCTCCAATCATGTTCTAGTGCTCTAGACAGAACTGTAATACGTTTTATTTTTTCTTTAAATATGTTATTTGCATATTTCGCTTGCATATGGTCACAATAGTGATGAGACCTGACACTATGCAGCGCTGACACTACAACTTGTGAATGTGTTCCCTCCTTCACTGGCTTGTTTCGTTTAAAACGTTACAAGCTCATTGTTCAGTTTGCTGCAGTAGTGTCCGTTGTAGTGCAGTGTTGATAGTATATTTTTCAGTTTTAACTGTGAATGAAATTGTGTATAACAGTATTTTTTATTCAGCTGCTAAGTTTATATAATTTAGCACCACTAATGTGTAGTGAGTGAAACTATTAAAATGAATCAGGTGAAGTTCTTACAAACTAAAACCTTAAGTTTCGAGGACCGATTGCTAGCAAAGGAATTAGGACCTCGTAGACCAGATCTTTGCATAAACCAGGTTTTTAAAGATAAAGGCAGAACATACAACAGAAATTTAATAAAGCTGTGTATGAAAAATCGGAATGGATATGCGGGTGTTCTGTAAATAATGCACTGTTTTGCTTTCCTTGTGTGTTATTTGGTGAGGAGGACACGTGGGCTAAAACCGGCGTAAAAGACTTGAAACATTTGCCGGAAGAAAGCAAGAAACGTAGTTTATCAAAGACTCATTTACATAATGAAATGAACCTCGCTGTTCTAGGCAAAACTGGTGTTAAAATACAGCTTGATGATAGCTACAGGTGTCTGTTTGCAAACACAATGAACTTGTTGATAAAAATAGGTACATTTTATCACGCATTATTGATGTTATTAAGTTCTGTGGCGAATTTAAACTAGCTCTGCGTGGCCACGACGAAACAGACGATTCCGTTAACCCAGGTGTTTTTAAAGGTCTAATAAACTATGCCGCGGCCCTTGACAATGTTTTGAGAAATCATTTAGAAAATTGCACTGTCTTTAAAGGTACATCAAAAATAGTTCAGAATCACATTTTAGACGCAATTTTATCAGTTTGCAGAAATTATATCTTATCTGAGCTAGGTGATGTAGGGTTTCTATCCCTTCAGGCTGATGAAACAACAGACATGTAAAACTTTACCGTCCTTAATTGTAAGATATCAAATTGAAGGGAAATATTCGAGAGATTTTGGGGATATTTCGAAGTGACTTACAGGAGTGCCACTGGTTTAGCAGCAATTATTGTAGAACAGTTACGTGAAATGGGAGTAGAGAAAAATCCAGGGAAACTTATATGCCAAACATGTGATGGAGCTTCTGCTATGAGTGGGAAGAAGGGTGGGGTGCAATGTTTGATAAAAGAAAGGTATCCTAATGCAAACTACATTCACTGCTATGCACATCAAGGAAATCTTATTCTTCAGAGTGCAACGTCAGCTTCATTTCACAGCAGAATAGTTTTTCAAGACTTAGAGGGGATGGGAACATTTTTTTCGAGGTCTCCAAAAAGGATGGATTATCTAACTGGATTTTAGAAAAACCTTGGTAGTGTCGCACCGACAAGGTGGTATTTTCAGTATCACACTGTTAATACCGTTTTCGAGCTGAAAGATAATCTACTAAAATGTTTCGAACATATAAGAGACAACAAATTAAATGATAAAAAAGCGTCTAGCAAAGCAACAGGATTTATAAGAACATTGGGAGACTCTGAATTCACTTTTTGGCTTGAATTCTATCACAAAATTATGCCTCATGTAGCAGTATTCTCTGACTGTATCCAGAGAAAAGACATCGATGCTGTTGAAGTGAGTTTGTCAAGCACTTAGTTAATGCTATAGTGAAAGTTAGGAAAATGTATGAACATGAAGAAGTGTCTGTATACGAACCCCCAAGTAAGAGGCAATGTGTTGAACACAGCAATAGTAGGAGTAATAGGGTGGCAGCTCTAGAAGTTTGTGACATGATTACAAGCAATATCAACGATAGGTTTCAATTCTCAGGTCATTTGAGTGTCTCGAAGCTATTTTTGGTTGACAGGTTTCCCCAATAGTGCAATGTATTTCCTGAAAGTGCCTTTCAGACAACCTTGAAATTATATCCCACAATCAGTGGTCCGAAATTTCGAACTGGATTAGAGTTGCTGTATAGTCGTGAAGATTTGCGTAAAGCGTCCGGTGCAACGCCTCTTCTGCAGTTTTTATGTGAAAACAACATGACACGAACATTCTCCGAGTGTGTGATGGTTTTAAAAATAATTCTTACCCTTCCAATGATGACTGTAGAGACCGAACGATCATTATCTACCCTCAATAGAATAAAGACATTCTTACGAAATTCCATGGGGAACGAGAGATTGAACGCGCTGGCGATGCTATCAATAGAGAAGATGATAAACACTATTCCAGACTTCAACAAACGTGCGATTGAGGAATTTTCTACAGCCAAAAATAGGAGAATTGAGCTGATCTACAAAAAATAACAAGTAAGCCTTACATCATAATGTATTGCTTTATTTTCCCTATATACTACTGTATGTTGATTTTTGTGTACCCTACCACATTTAAATGTCACGAGCCACCACTGACAGTGATTGTAAAAAGTGTTCGTATACATAGGAAATTACATTTAAATACCTGTAGGAAAGCAATAAACAAATTCATTAATAATCTCCCCTTAATATAGACAAATCATATTATTTGCGAGGTAGAACTGGAACTTCGTTCCTTCCCTCAGAAACACCTGCTATCCAGTGGCAGGCACACAAGTGAATGTTGAGTAATTCTGCCTTTGGCAGCCTTCTCGAACCACTACCTCAGGTGTAGGATCACTTCGTGCCTATTTAAAGCACCTTTTGGTGCGTTTTGTATAATTTTTAAAGCTTCTACTCATAATGTGGTTTTATTGGTATAGGGAGCGTTTTGTATTCACGCCTTTGTTATATTTCTTGAAATCCATGTTTTGTTTGTTTGTTTGTTTTTTTTTGTTTTTTTTTTTTTTGTTTTTGTTTTTGTTACACGCAAGTAATATAGGTGTACGAACGCTTTTTATATTCACTGTATTTGAATTTTAAATTTTCTTAATTACATTTTGTGTTATTTTCGTTACAATTTTTTAAAATTTGTTTCATTTGTGTACCCCTTTAACCCTTTCCAACCAAGATTAGAAATATTTTTTTAAAAAAAGAATAATTTACTTTATTTTAGGGTTTGGAATATTTTCCAAAATACAAACAAACCTTAAAGTTGTACATTTTGGAACTGATTTAGGACTTTTTAAAGTGGATCCATATGGACGCAGTGGAAATACCAGGTGGATGAGTTCTACTGATTAATAAACAACATATAAATTGCATGTGACACAAAATTCACTTCATTAACATTGAAGACAGCATTAAGGTAACAAACATTGGACTGGCACTTGTTCTAGGAACTGCTGTTTTTATAATCTTGCTGCTTACTATCAGTCAAGTGAATTCAGTGCCACATAGTATAATGCACATACAACCAAGCCTTTTTATTTAACTACTACATTACAATGCAAATCAGTATCGTGGAAAAATACATTATAATACAATTACTTGTTACGGTGCAATAGGAAACTTTGGGGGAGGGAGGGCCATGGGTCGGAGGCCAATGGCACTTCATATTTTGAACACATTATTTAGGACTTTACATTGTTATTTTCAATTAAACCCCATTCAGTCTAAATATTCGTATTATGTATATAAATCTCGTGACTCCATTTTGACCTATTGGGCTGAAAGGGTTAACTATGGGGGTTTGACTTGAGAAACTAATGGTGTTCTTATTCGCTGAACTGTAGGATTTCTTAACGCTGATCGTTATCATTTTTAACATTAGAGACACTCACATTCATTCCCACATCCATACTTATAGATTCTGGCGAAAGGGGTTAAAAATTCCCTACTCCAGCTGGAAATCGAATCCGGAACGACTGGATGGAGAACTCACAACGCCGATCGCTCTATCTCAAAGGTTGATTGTTATCCTACAACAATTTCTTGTTGAAATTGGGTGAATATTTCCCAAAGGTTGGGTAAGTTGACACATGCGTCGACGTTCAAATAAGATAGTTACTACCTCGATGAAATATTGTTATATTGTGTTATAAACCTATCTAAATAGGTACACTATCTACGTACACATTTGCACAATGTTAATTATTATTGTGAAATGAGAAGTAGGGTTACTTTCAATGTCACTTCATGAATTGCTTAAAACTGAATCGAAAAATATAGTTCTATTTTTATCGTTACACAATTTACATTTGGTAGTGACATTGCAACTCACAGCTGTCCTGTTCAATCATAACCTTGACGTAAATACTGCTAACTGTCCGCACCTTCGCTCTGATAGTTCTCTTCGCTTACAACTCAATTCCTGATTACAGATTTGTTTATTCAAAAAGATGTTCGCCTGGTGCCGGTGCATGTACCTCGGCTTACAGGCTAAAATTTTTATAGATTTACAATTATCAACAATTTTTTGTGTAGTCTTTTTGGTTTGTATAAAACCCATACGTTGACCGCATGTAGGTCACCGAGAACAGTTTTATTAGAACTTAATGTCTCTATAAATTAGGAAACCGAGTTTCTTTTTTATTACTGCACACACACACACACACACACACACACACACACACACACACACACACACACACACACACACACACACACACACACACACAAACACGCAGTCACAGTTGGGCATACACCGTACGCCCCATTATTTACACTATGTAAATTATTTTACACATTCCGCGGTTTTGCTGTGCAGCAGCATGCAATTTGTGGTGCCCAGGTTGCAGTGGTGGCGATCTCTGCCGTAGTTTGTGACCTAGGGTCAGGGTGGATAGGTGCGCAGAGTTGGCGAGCCGTGGTTCTATAACGTTTTGATTTTCGCCAGGGTTGCCAACTTTTAAAAGTAAAATTATCGTACCGGCCACTCAAAATTATAAACTTGGATTCAAAATGATCGCACATCACAAACCAAATACTGCAACAACGAAAATATCAGCATAATAATAAAATGTAATATTATTGATGTTTATGGTATCCACTTACAAGATTGATGACCTCAATCAGTATTTCAACTTTAGTACTTATGTTTCTCGCACTATTCATCTGAAAGTTCATCATCTTCCTCAACTGTTGTAGCATTATACAAATTTGTTGTTGAGATAAGCTTCAAGATCTTCTCGGTAACTTGCACACCACATTCTTTTATAAGCTGAGACGACAGAATAAGTCCATTTACAATATCTAGCGCCAATCTGTTTCTAATTTTGGCTTTTTTAAAGCCCAGTTTAGAAAAAAGTCTTCCACAAGAAGCGTTTCTGTTGGGCAATGAAATCACTGACAATGCAAACTCATCCGCTTCTTTGAAATCAGTATTTCCACCTAGGTAACACATGTGTTTATTTCACACGGAATATCACTATTCCGAGTTTTCTCCATTGATCATCAATTTTCTGAACAGTGCCTTCTTCATTGAGATTACCAGATCTGGCCACACTGGCAATAAGAGGATAGAGGGTAGAAGGCTTAGTGGGATACGGAATGGTTGTCTTAGAGGGGTGGAGACAGACCGTAAGGGCAAAAGTGATGTCGCTATTTGTAATTAATTGTATTTCGCTGGTGTGACAAACCAGTGAAAATGATACTTCGCCGGTATCGAACTATCAACATTCAAATTATCGTACACCCCCATAATTATCATACGGGATGGTTAGCATGAGTACAAACATTAAAATTATCGTATGCCCCCATAATTATCGTAAGGGTTGGCAACCCTGGTTCCAATTGAGACGCAAAACTCGTTATATCCCAGCAAGGAGTATATTAGCTACTCTATTAGATTAGTGGTTCACTAATTTATTTCACAGTCCCAGTGAAGATTCACACCACGACACCACTCATAGCGCTGTTAAAACTATGTTTAACCGCTTCCAAACACAGTGAATTACATTACGTAATACGCTACGAGCAAAATTAGCAACATGAATGTAGTACTAATGCACTTTCTTGGTATCGTTTTATCGGGAATATGCAACTCTATACCTTAAATGGTAAAGCTACAACTAATTTAGTTCAGAACTAAATTTCATTTACAATCGATGTAAATTATAAAATTCAACTTAAGAGAAAGGAGCATGTACGGCATGCTAGTGGCAGCACTGTTAGCAAAGATCACACGACGTTGATTTGTTTCATTCCAGTCAGCCATCTCAGAGGCGCTTTCCTCCTCCACTCGCACTCCGCTCAGATTATGTTTCGCCTCCATGCCCCTCGCCTATAGTCGAAGCCATCCCCGCACCTCTCCGCACCACTTGCAGTATCCCTAAGATGCGAAGATTCCCGGACAGGTGAGGTGCAGTCCAAAATTGCATCCGTAATGAAAACATCGGCGCTCTTCCGGGTATTAGCGGCGTAAAAACATTTAAAGCGAAACAAAATGGGTAAATGGAAACAGGAAGCGCAGGAATGTATTTTGGCATGGTGCCTGATGTCCAGCATATTTCAACTAGTGCTTTCAATGTAATGTTGCCTTTTCTTTCTTATTTTTATTTATTGGGAGAGCGCCGTCCTAGAGTCCTTCATTGCCAGCCGCCACTGGTCTAGACTTGGAAAATGTCTACAAGCATGGCTTGGAGAGGGGCGGTTGCTTAGCAACGCCTAGTAAACCCCTCCCTCGTCACAGCAATTATGAGTCTCGCGCGATCCAGACTCCTAAGCGAGCGTATATAATTTTACGCTGTTATAAGTCGCTTTAGGAGCGTACAAGCAACTTATTGGCGACTTTTAGACATTATTTTCGTGCTTTGCACATACAATATATACTATACAATTTATTTATATTTAGTTTGGGTAACCTGAGACTCCCAGATACCCCTTCAGCTTCACCACTACAATGAGCAAGCATCTTCGTCATCTGTGCAACATCGACTGACACTGCACAGCCTCGAAGCCCACTGAAACATAAAAATGGAAACGAAATGAAGGGTTGAGGGGACAGGACATTCGTCGTAGAAGAGAAACCGTTCCAACATTTGTCTAGCAGCCCGGGGAAAACACGAAAACAATAAATCATGGTTAGGGTGGCCTGGAATCAAGTCCGCACTTTCTGTACACTTTACCGCGGAACCATCTTGTTCGGTAATATAGGACATGTAATTAAGTTGACAATCGAAATATCTTCGGAATGTAGTTTTACTTAATGAACTTGGGCCACAGAAGTAGTAAAAAATTAACGGATTTTTTCCCTCCAGAATTTAGTTACTCCCATATACCAACTTTCAAATAAGTCTTTTTTTAAAAAAAAATAGATAATATAACGCTGACAAACTTTTGCTGCAAATCTAAAATCTGTTGAATTTGTAAAATCTATAGTGCGTTTCATTTACAATAAAACAGTAGCAACTTCCAGTAAAAATTGCACAACGTGGATATAATTTCTTAATTACTAGTACATATTTCAAGAACATCAAAGATATACTTTAAATGTTAATTGTGGCACGGCACTTTTAACTAATCCTTTATTTAACACCCAAAGCCCAGTGAAAACGATGTAGCGTAAGTAGGCAATATTTGCAAATGGAAATTAATAACAGTTAAACATTTGTGCAGATTAAGAAGGAACGTACATAGAATGAGTGGTAAAGATAGGCTAACCAGAAACACACATGGAAATAAAAAACAACTTAAATAAGCATCGAAAAGGTAGAAATTTAAACAACGGACATAACGAAATATGAAATGAAAAAGTTTCGAGGTAGCACGATAAAAATATATAGAGTAATATCAAGGGTATTTGAAAAACAAAATGAGTATGTCTGCGGATACATATTACACACACAATATAGAAAACTACACGCCGAATTTTAAATATGTATGTCATTTCGAAAGTAAACCAAAAAAGATGGTAAATATCTTAAATTTAGATAGTTGTAAAGCCCATCTGGAACTTTAAATAATAATTTATATAGAAATACTGTTTAGAAATATGTACCTGTCAACTGGATAGCCAATATAGGCGATTTTGAAATAAAAAAAATGATGCGTTACACTCACACGCCTTTCTCTGCCCATCCTTGTACAAATTATTCTTAATAATAATCTCTAAGGCGTCTTCCTTATACAGAGAGCATCCTTATCTTCTGGGCGCTGCGTCCTTTAGTCGCAGCCAAGGCCACGAAAAAGTGCAGGATTGGGCTGTCAGGTGTCAGCGCGCTGACTCCACCGACCATAGGGCTTTCAGGGAGGCTACCTTTCCATCAGAGTAGCTACTCAATTGTTATCACGAGATTGTGTGCAACCCGGACCAGACCTCCGAGTGAGAAAAAAATCCTCACGCCGGTACCGGGGATCGAACCCGGATCCCCCAAATGAACAAATTACTCTTACAAACGCTCATTCCTTTATCTACTTCATGTTCATCGATATAAACATTTGTAGAAATTATCTTATAACATATTTCCTTGTAGGTACAACGCGACTAGAGAAATACAGTAGGCTTTAAAAGTTTAAGTGACAGTAAAATCTTCTAAGAGCAGGTCGCTGTATCATGACTTAAAATTCCGTGCAGAGAGAAGAAGAAGAAGAAGAAGAAGAAGAAGAAGAAGAAGAAGAAGAAGAAGAAGAAGAAGAAGAAGAAGAAGGAGAAGAAGAAGAAGAAGAAGAAGAAGAAGAAGAAGAAGAAGAAGAAAGGGGAAAATGAATAGCGAATGCCTTCTTATTTGAGAAAAGTGTATGTATTTTAAAATGCAACCAATATCAATGAAAATCTCGGAAATGGTTAACTCCATAAAATTTGTGACTTTAGCGATATCTATAAAATTATGTTTATATATTATCTACGGTTTACCAGTTATGCAAAAGTTATTCAGAATGAACAGATTTCAGAGAAATTTCAACATATACATTTCATTTGTCATGAAAATAGCAACCGCAGGTCGTGAAGGCCGCATAACCGGCCGGGAGGGTTCGGGGTGCTGACCACGTCCCACCCTCCAGTTCTGCATCCCACTCATGGCGTCTTTAGTGGGCAGAGGTAGAGGACACAGTGGCCGGGCGAAGGCTGTTGCTCTAGGGCAAGACACAGCAGATCCTTTCGCTAAGGGTATATTGAGAGGACCCTTTTTATTGTGTTCATGTCATTAGCAGCGGAAGAAGGTTAAGGGACAGTTTTAAAACTTCTTGGAATATGGTCGTTAAGAGATGGGCTACTACTATAAAGCCTCATAGGAACATAAAATGTTATGGGCTATTTCAGTTTCTTTCATGCACAATCTGCGATGTAAGTTACCCTGAAACATTCCCGTCATTATAAAATGGTTTTTCATCGGAGCGTGTCTAATGAGAAATACAGTAATTAATCTAAGCTGACTTCTGTTACATTTATGCAAATTAGCTTTCAAGTCTGAGTTCTTTCCTTTCATGATTTCTAATAAATAGTTTATCTTGTTTCATTCCTGAGGATTTAAGCCAGATGATATTCTCAAAGATTTGTAAAGTTAATTACACTGTACAACATGAAAAATGTCCTTTAGATGAAAATATGTGTTTCTTGTACAAGTATGGCTGAAAATAACGAATCTGTAATTAGTTTTTGTCTACCACGCACCATTTTCCCAAAAATCCACATTTAGTTTTTTACGTATTTTCGCGATAAATTTGGGTCTTTGATAATTTAAATCATTTTTTTTAAATAACCTGCTTATTCTATTCAACATTAACACTGCAGGCATATGTGTACACCAGGGCTAGGAAGTTCATGCATTTGCATGTTTTTTTCATAGGAGTTAAAAATGTATGCTTTTACATTATGTGCAGGAATTATGGAATTTTCAGTTATTTGGGCATGATTTTATAGTGCATATAACTGCATATTTTCTAGATTTTGATAAATACATAATATTTCAATATTGTTGCCCCTATATTGCATATTTTAATGATTTTTATGGTATTTTATTATTTTTTTCCATCTGGATAATATTTTTCATATTGGTAGTATTGCCCATGATGATGTAACTCGCGAGGTGGCGAGAACTAATGATGAGTCATGTTGTCATGCAGTGAATCCACTCTTTCAATCCTTTCATTATATGTATGTTCGTAGAAAATAATCAGTGCGTTATCTGGGAGGTTTACATTAACAAAGATAAAGTGCAGGTCAACGTTTTGAGCAGCACGATTATAACAACGCTTGCCTGCCCACCAGTAGTTGTGTCGTGATCTTCACGTAACAGTGCTGTGAACTGGTTCCCTCCAAATTAAATTAGGCGTATAAAATGTTAAAAAGCTCTTCAAATGGTGAAAATAAAACCAACTTCAAATGCTAGATTAATTAATTTACAGAAAGTGTTTTCGGGTGATTTAATATCCACAGATAATAAGGTACTGTTTTGTGGACCGTGTGAGAAGAATGTAGAGAGTGAGAAAAGATTTCAAATAGTTCAGCACATAAACACAGCAAAACATAAGGAGAATTTAATCAGAAAACTCGCAAACAAAGAACCTGTTCAAAAACAGCTAGTAGTGTGTTTAGGAAGTAGGGTTACTGAATTTTCCTATGACTTGTGCCAAGCATTTTTAGCTGCTGATATTCCCTTGTTCAAAATTAATAATCCGACATTTAAGAACTTTCTTGCCAAGTACATTCAACAACACGTGCTGAAGAAAGTATACTGCGTAAGACTTATGTAGGACATTGTTACAATAACGTATTGTCAAATATACAAAATGAATTAGCGGATCAGTTGGTGTGGTTGTGTGTTGATGAAACCCCTGCTTTTGAGCGCCGTTATATTACTAATATAATCGTGGGTGCTATAAATAATGGACAAAAGACTATACCTTATCTTCTTGGCACACGCTCATTGCATTTCTGAGACAATACGTAATTTTTTCCTAATGGTAGATAGATTTGTCTCCAGTACAAAGAGAATTTTTGTTACCTAAATCTCCTAAAAGAGTTAAGTTTAGATCAACAGCACCTAATATCCGACTTCCTCCTGCACCAGTGTTAACTCGATGGGGAACATGGGTCGATGCAGTTTTATATTATGCTGAGCACATAGAAATAGTCGAGGAGGTTGTTAATTCATTGAACTCGAAAGATGCTTCATCATTAGAAACTGCAAAATATTCTGTCAGACACTGGGTTCAAAGAGGATCTTAGTTTCATATCTGCCCATTTTTCTTTCTTACCAACAGCCATAACGGTATTGGAAGCTGTAGGATCTCCTTTGCATGAATCATTTACTGTCTTTGAAAAAAAACAAAAAAAACAAAAAAAAAACAATATGTGGTCTAAGTTCGGTTCCTGGCAGCATAGGACAAAAAGTGAAACAGATAGTGAATTATGTAATTTCAAAAAATTCTGACTATAAACAGATGTGCGATATTCGAGACATCCTCGAAAGAAAACCATCTGTCACACCAAGAGACTTGACTCTCTCTCTGTGAAATAGTTAACATTATTTAAATATGCCCCGATAAAATCTTGTGGAGAGAAGCTTTTCACGTTACAAAAGTGTTTTGTGAGACAACATACGATGTTTTACAGTTGAAAATTTGTGCAAAGTGTTGGTTGTGAAGTGCAATTTAGCAGTTAATACTAACAGCGGGACTACTTCTGCTTCAACATCTAAGGAATAAGGTAACTTTATTATTTATACTAACTTGTCTTGCCTACTGAAAAGGGACATTAATTGTTTTAATTAAATAGTGCATATTTCTTGGCATATTTTCAAGTTTTTAAGAGCATATTTGCATGCATATTTCAGTGTTTTTAGGGCATGAACTTCCGAGCCCTAGTATACACATATTAAACAATGGATACCTATATCAAACATTCACTTTTAGCTTGATCTTTCGACTATGTCAGCATTTTAACTGTAAAATTTTATTTTAAGATGTTTCCTCTCTGAAGTGTTGCTGGCAGGAATATTTTAGTGACGATTAGTTTTAAGTGTTTTAAGGACAAAACTAAACATTGCATTCAGTATCCAAACTTACCCTTTGCTATTCGACCAGTTCCCCACTCTGACAATCTTCCTATACCTACAGCTCCAGGTTCATATACCGTTGATTCAGAGGAAGGCATCATAGACGACGCAAACCATCCAGATCCTGACTTTCAACCGTCTACATCTATGACTTGTGCACATTATGAAATCACACAGAGAAAGCTTAACGTGACTTGAAACTTGTACGGGACTTGAAACTCTCAAACAGACTCAGAACTACTGGGTTTCAGGCTTCAAGGTTGGAATCTATTAGATAAGGATGTGAAAATAAGTTCATTTAGAAGACGACAAAACCATTTTGCAGACTATTTTGCATATATAGAAGACATTGTATATTGCTGTGATGTGAATGGCCTATTTCAGACATTAGAACATAAACATAATCAGACAGACTGCTGCTTGTAAATTGACTCGTCAAAACGTAGCGTCAAAGCAGTGCTCCTCCATATAGGCAATGTTTGTCCATCTGTTCCTGTAGCATATTCTACAAATACAAGGGAGACATATGAGGTTATGTGTACTATACTAAATTTAATTGAATACACTACATTCAAATGGCACATTTGTGGTGATTTGAAAGTCATTGGGATATTAACAGGCATGCAACAGGATACACTAAATTCTGCTGCTTCCTATGCGAATGGGATAGCCGTGATCGAAAAGATCACTACACCCGCAAACAGTGGCCTCCAAGACAAGGCTTCATTCCTGGCACCAAAAACATAGCACATGAACCACTTGTGAATCCACTATGTGTCTTTCTTCCCCCACTGCAAATTAAACATGGTTTAATGAAATTTTTGTAAAAGCTTTGGACAGAGAAGGAGTGGCTTTCTTGCATTTCAGGAACAAACTCAAAAAATTAAGTGAGGCAAAAGTGAAAGAAGGGGTTTTCATTGGTCCCCAAATTAAAGCACTCATTTATGACGAAGAGTTTGAAAATAAACTGTCAGACGGAGAAAAAGCAGCCTGGTAGCAGCCTGGTGTGCTCACGTGCTCACGTTTCCTTGGAAATGAGAAAGCTGAAAGCTATGAAGATCTTGCCAGTGACATGGTACAATGCTTCCATGCTATAGGTTGCAATATTTCATTAAAACTACACTTTTTGGACTCACATCTGGACTTCTTTCCTCAAAACCTTGGCTCAATAAGCGACGAGCACGGGGAAAGGATCTGCAAGGACATTTCTATGTTTGAAAAACATTTCAGTGGATGATGGAATGGAAGTATGCTAGCTGAGTATTGTTGGTCTAGTGTCAGGGACACACCAACAGATGCCTACAAGAGGAAACGGTCAAAAAAATAATTTTAGTGTATGTGTTTTCTGTGTTCAATCCTCGTGTTTCATTTCTCTGTAATCAATTTCGATAAATATCGAAAGTGGGTCTCCTACAAAAAGGGTACGTGATGGACCATTTTGGTTTTCAGATATGAGTCGAGCACCTTTTGTTTATACAGAATCACGCAGTTTCATCTAAAGGACAGAAAGAAAGTTCAAATTTGTTGTGCAGTGTAATTTATGTTTGTGTACCTAATCTGTGGTATGAAATTCATTTTAATCATGCGTTTCCTTCTTGGTGTTACAACTTTCAGAAACAGTAGTGTATATACAGGAGATAGGCAAAATAATGTGAACAGGGGTAGCAAACGTGTGGTTGTGTTAGACTAGGCATCCCCAAGCCGAGTCATGGTCGCTTGAGGGTGCGCAGGGCTGAACATTACACTCAGTGCGGGCCGCACAGCCACACAGTCCAGTATATCATTACAGTGGTGGTGTAACGCTACATATTAGTACTGCGGTGTGCTACTTACGATGGCTCCGACAATTGCATGAAGAATTCGAACCTAGATTCCAGGACATTATATCACTTGAGAAACAATTTAAGTTATTTGCAACACCATTTTCAGTGGATATCCTCGATAGTCCTGTTGAACTGCAGTTGGAAGTAATAGATTTGAAAAAGATATTGAGTTAAAAGATAAATATCAAAATAGAAAAAGTATAAACCAATTCTACACCTCTGTAAAACGCGAAACATTTCCTAAACTCCACAATCTAACTGGAAGAAATATGTACATGTTCGGGACAACCTATGTTTGCGAATCATTTAAGTACACAAAGTCACGCCACAGAAGTCAAATAAGTGATGAATACTCGAAAGCATGTTTGCGATTGGGTAACTGGCAAACAATAGTCCAACGTATTGAACAGCTGGTGGAAAATAGACAACTGCAGAAACCACGGTGATTGTCGAATGGCTAAGAAAGGGTAGTTTTCATAGAGACTTTTATTTGAAAAATATTTTGTTTATTTGTATTGTTTACTTCATTGAATTGCATAGTACCAACAAGAAGAAAGTTCTATGTCATATTACATTACTTATTTAGTTTATTAGTCTGAATTTTGTGCCAATTAGCGCAGTTGTTAGAGCACCTGGCTGTTGTGCAAGGGCTCCCGGGTTCGATTCCCGGCAGGGGGGTAGGAATTTTTCTCCAGCCAGGATTATTCCTTATCCTTCCCTGAGTTTGGAAGTATAATGGCGACGCCGTGGCTGAGTGGGTAGACCGCTCGCCTACCACCTAGGCGGAGACGCATGTGGTATTCGAGGTGGACGAAGCGGTGCCTGGGTGGGTTTTCTCCGGGTTCTCCGGTTCCCCCGCCATTAATTCTACCAATTGCTCCATTATCACCCTTCCAATCATCCATTTCGCATGCATTTATTTCATATCATCCTCTTCCTCACTATCATACCTGGTGCTTGACTGACTACCTGCTTCCAGGTGTTCACTCTGTCTGCATACTTCATACTTGCATTCAGAGGTACAGGTAGACTTGCAATGAAAGACTTCACAGAGTTTCAAAGAGGGCAGACGGTTGGGGCTTTATTAGCTGGTGCAATAGTAACCAAGACAGCCAACTTATTTAACGTTTCAACAGTCATGACACCCTACACAAAATATGGAAAGACATAATGTAAAAGTAACAGTGGGGGAAAATCAAAACTAAATGGCAGAGATCGTCGTACCTAACAAGAATTGTGTCAAAACAGCACAAAACTACTGCAGCTAAAGTGACTGCAGAACTCAATAGTCATCTTCTAGATCCTGTATCTACTGAGACTGTCCGCCGAGATATTCATGGACGAGCTGCTATAACTCAAACCTTAGTGAATAAAACCAACGCAAAGAAGCGTAAAAAATGTCAGGAACACAAATCCTGGGCTACTGATGAGTGCCATATGGTCCAATGAGTCATTTTTTACGTTACTTCCAACATCAAGCCGGATTTACGTCTGTGTTTTACAACGTAATGTCATATCGGACGGTGAATGAATGAAACTGGTGAAACGATGCTCAAATGAGCCCGAGGTTCATGGAGCTTTAAGTTACCCGACATTCGTCTTCTCAGGATAAGAGAAAACCTCGGAAAAAGAAAACCTTTCCCGGGTAACTTACTTCAAGGGAGATTCGAACTCGCGACCTCTTGAGCGTGAGGCAGACACGCGTACCCGAGGCGGGCGATTTACGTCTGAGCTCCAAAAGAAGCTTGCAGTCATGGTTGCTTGATTCCAACGGTTAAGCATGGAGATGGAAGTGTAATGGTGTGGGAAGCCATATTATGGTATTCTGCTGGTCCCATCATTACTCTCAAAGACCGTGTTACAGCCATAGAGTATTTGAACAAGCTAGGTGATCAGGTGCATCCCATGATTCAAATGCTCTTCCCCAATGACGATGCCATATTGGTCTGAAGTGGTTTGAGGAGTATGAAAATGAACTGCAGCATCTTCCCTGGCCAGCACAATCCCTAGACTTGAACATTATATGGAGAACCAGTTTGGGCAGTATATATAAATGTACCATAATACAACAAGTATATTGCTCCCAAGTATACGTTCCTTAACCTAAACTAACTTGACCAGCCGTGACGCAACCGCCGAAAGCTCAGCCCACTAAAATTTAAAAACCACATCTCGGCTGAAGAGGAATAACCTCCTAAGCAGCCTGGGTATGTTTTAACATACCCGAATTCCTTATTTTATTTATTATTTTTGCAGTGTTGGAGAACAGACTACATAGCAGATTTCCGCCTCCCTCACCACTACAGGAGTTAGACGAGGTTCTGACAGAAGAGTGGCATAACATTCCACTGGAGACTATAAAATCATTATATTGCAGTATTCCAAGAAGAATTGCAGCTGTATTGCGGGCAAATGGGAGTTAAACTCTTATTAATAAACCATTCCAAAGTAAGTGAGAGGTGTTAACATATTTTGCCTATCCCCTGTAGTAGTACTGCCATTAATTCAGGAGACTGTCTTTGTCCTTGAACGCGGAATGGCTCTGTGGTGTCGGGAGCTTTTTGGTACGATGTAAAGAGCGTAACATCGGCAGTTCAAAATTGTTGCAGTTGAACTGTAGGCAGTGCCAGTGTTGCTACAGTACTATATAGTATGGTTTCTTGAGTCTCCAGTAATTCATTAGTGATATTATTGAAAGTACAGTAAAGCCTGACTAAACCGGACCCCCTATACATATATGGGGCACATGGAAAGTCGGAAAATAAATCTGGGAACGGAGCTATTTCATATGCTAAACAACACTCTAAATCGGAAAACTGCCTCACGCGGAAATGGAAGTTTCTCCGGAACCGTTTGCATAAATAACCTAAGATGGATTTCATTATGCTTAATACATAGTTGCCTACATGCTTGGATAACGAACTTGCCACGACTAAAGACAATCAAAGTGCAACAGATCTTGCTGCTGGAAACAACAGTTGTGAAGTCATGGAAGACGACGAAGCCAAGCAAAGGGAGCCAAAAATACGCACTTTTAGGGAAGCATTACCTGTTGTGAGTGACCAAGAACTTGCAACTCCCAAGAATGTCCCAGAACTCCTGGATCTGATGCAGAATGCAAAGATCATAGAGCGTTCTCTTGTGAAGTCGCGACAGTGCACTTTGACGGATATGTGAGAGAAAAGAAACTAATGGAGAAACTGCACTTATGTATGGCATGTAAGTTGAAAATACAATAAAACATACAATTTAACCTATTTTTTATTTACAGAATTTTATTTTAAATTATTCCTTCAGTTTAATTCTATACGATTATATTTTTGCACTTCGTTTTACTAAAATATGTACAATGCTTTGTAACACGGAAACCCGTAAAAACCGAAAAATATTACTGGAACGATCGCGTTCCGTTTGGGGCAGGTTTTACTGTATGATCATAATTGCTTTATTTGATGCGGTAATGTAATGTACTAGATGCTCTTTCGCGTAATTACTGTCCCGGGAAAGAGAGGGTAAGTCACTTTTGAAGCAGGGTTTAAAATGTCAGAGCGAGAGGAATAAAATAACAGCGCGTTATCCTAGGTTCACCCGTGTCAGCCAGTCATAGCTAAACTCCTGAGAGAAATACAGTAGTCACAGAGAGAACGTGGCACTATGGGCTGATCACATCGGAGGATATCGGTAATCTCCGCGGAACTCCGTAACATTCGTTTACTTTCGGTTTTTCGCCTCCAAGCGACGACTGTCGTGAAGTCAATGGTAACAACCGTGTTTGATTGTTTCGTTTTAAAAGAAAGTTCTAATAAAACATATTATTTAACATTTTACACAGCAAAAAATGGCTTATGCACCAGATGGTAAGTTGAATAACAGATGAAAAAGCTTCTATGATACAATTGGTTTTCTAAATAATAATAATACGATTAATTTAATTTGCAGAACCAAACTTAAAGAGAGTTCCCGAAGATGCGTGGTCAATTAAAGAACAGCTAAGTCTTGCATCTGCCGTTGTACGATACGGAGAAAATAATTGGTAAGTAATGAAAAAGATTAGGTTTGAAATATTCAAATTATACTCGTACACTGCTACTCTTTCATGCATAAAACTCGCGCAGCAGCGCCAATTCTTGTCATACCAGCAGCAGCGCGGTACAATTTTGCTGTTAGTTTTAATTTTATTACTAAACCTCTTTCAAAGTTGAAACCAAACCGAAATATGCGAAATGTGAAGCATAAACCATTCAAATGTATTCTTTACTAGAAATATACAAACATGCCGGGGGAAGTACTCTCCAACTATACGTTAACCAGGGATTCTACTCAACGAGTGTAACAAACATATCTAATACAACTATTGTCAATAAAGAACCGTTTCGCCAAAAAAAAAAAAAAAAAAAAAAAAAAGAGACAAAAATACTAATAATAATTTGTGCCAAATATATAGAGTATTTGGAGCCATCTAGCTTCTTGACGAATGGACATAATTAGTATATTATTTCACTAACTGTGAAATTGTGTGAACAATGCTGTAATATCGTTTTCTTTCAATTCAAATGAATTTAGTCACAATTTAATGTTAACATTACATGGCTAAATCTCTCTTAGAAATTACATTTTGTGTGAAATTTTAACGTTAAATTGTAACAAAATTCATTTGAATAACACTTTTTCATTTCCTGTTCACAATCTCGAAACCAATCTCCAGAAGCAGCTTGTGGAGGGAAGTTCGTTTTAAATCTGGAAGATCGGGATCAGAGTTAACTGCCAACAGCACTTTGTTTAAGGTAGAAGTTCATTGTTAACAAAGAACTGATGAACTTTTCGACGGATTGCAGATCTCACACTCACAAATTCGTCTCAAACTACATCCACCATTTATCTGGTACGCTCTGGCCGGGATCTTCACCAACTGACGATTTCTCTTTGCGTGTGCTGTAAATACTTGCAACTGACACACCGGTAAACTCGGATGTTAATTTCATCACGTCTTCGATAGCAAGCTCGGGATATTTCTCGCAGAACTTGTTAAATACGTTCAACATTGTTGTCTTTTCACCACTTCAAAACGGTTTGCCGCGCTTATATTTTACAACACTCACTTGTTCCGCCATGTTACTTTCATACTGAATAATGCGCGCGCAGAATGAATTAGACTGGTTACAGATTCACTTAACTGCGTATTCTTACACTTTAACTATGCTTAGTACACTTAGTTCATGCTTTAGCAAACATTAAGTGACATTTCAGACCTCAGTAACAGTATTTCTTCAAGGGACTATTTAGACGGCGAAAGCGTCAAGAGGGCGCGCTGTGATCAAAACGCACGTGGCTTTGTTTACGTCTCCTCTAATCTCTAGATGAACAGAGTTTAGCATGGCTAGCATTTTGTACCTAGTCATATCTCTATAGTTCCTGTCTCTGCAATATTCACTGTCTTTGTTTATTTGTTAGGTCCCACTGCAAGCAGAGCTCAGAGACATTGAACAAGCATACAATTTGGAACATGCATCATGACTAGTAATAATCCCACCACCAATAATACTCTTTCCCTCTATCTTGCCTTATGTAAGAAAGAAAAAAAAAAAGTAAAATTTTTAAGCCACTACCATTTCGGGAGTAACTTCACAACATGCCATCACTTGTAATCTGCCCTATATAAGTTACCTGTTGACGAGATATTATAGAATTCCTCCGCAGTAGATATATAGGGAGTGAGTATATAAGAATGACTTTTTTAAAGGATTTTATATTGACTAGGACTGCCTAATAGTTTTAGGTAACAGGGAAAGTTATTATTAAGGAATGGATTTTTATGTAATAACAACTTTAATATATATTATTTTTTATTTAGGAAAAATACAAAAAATATGCTTTAAGATGCAAAAATATTTTTTCAGTATTACAGAAATTGTAAATATTTATGTTAACAAATCAATCATCAATTATGCTGAGGCAGTGGTGGATCCAAAGAACTTGCTGTTGCAGTGAATCACAAAAATTTTCCCCAATTTTTCCATCGCAAACTGATGTGTCTTGAAACAATGCACAATACTGGGAGAAGGACCTTTCAACATCACATGAAGCTAGGTTACAAAACCTTGGCAATTTACGCATAGTATGAAATCCACTATTTTTTCTAACACTTTGAAATTTTTGTGTAATAACTGCCACTTTTGGGACCTTGAGTGAATTTTTTCTCATTGTCATGCACTTCATTAACTGTCTCAGTTAACAAGCTGGTTGATGTTTCTGATTCTTAGAGAGAGTGAAAAAAAAAACCTCAATTTTGTAAATATGTAAGACAATTCATTTTTTAGTGTACTGTCATTGAGTAAGTTCTGAAGAATTTCAACTGAAGAAGCTTCATTCTCATTTAGTTAATCAATCACCAATCTAAAGTTTTCAAAACTGTTTGCATAATGCACTACTGTTTCCAACCATATCTCCAATGAGTAAGTACTGGTCTATGTGGAAGTGCAAGATCAGGATTCTTGACTTTGAACAAATCAGTTCTTGTTGACGCATTCACAAACACCTTTTACAGTTTGTCCACTTCAGTATACGTGTACATACTGCTTGCATACTCTGTCCAAACCATGTACTATTCAAGTTACATATAGCATGTGTGGGAAGCTTACAGAAAGGTTTTTGGCTGCCTTCTTCATGTATGGGGCAGTATCTGTAACTAAGAGTAAAACACCATTAAATTTCACCCCATTCAGCCATAACAATTGCAGAGATTCATTGAATAAGCTAGCTGTTGTTACATGATTTGATGCTGGTATGTTCCTGCATGCTAATAGAAAACACAGCTTAGAAATTCATAATTTTCTAGCACACCTATCACATTTCCAACTTTCCTACCACTAGAGTCTGGTGATTCGTCAGTGCTTACCCAAATGTTTTTATTTTCATATTGTGCTCTGATTTTCTCAGCATTTCTTTTTAGAAGGCAGTCACAGATAATTTTCATAGTGTTGATTTTTCTTGTATTTCAAAATGTGTGTATTTTGTAAGAAAATTTCTAAGCTCTGGGCTTCTCAGTTTATATAAAGGAATATCACATGAAAGAAAAGTTATGCATAAATGTGCATAATATTCAGAACTTTTTGAAACTAGGGCATGTGAAGAGGAATCTACTTCACCTAAGAGAACTTGTTGTATATGAAGTGACCATTCTGTATTTGCTATTGCTAAATGCTACAAGACTTGAGACCGTTGGCTTGCATTTACTGATTTCCCACATTTTTGACAGAATGAAATTCTCCCTTCACTTGTATGTAAAGATGCCACTAAATTCAGCAATATATTGTTGCAAATGAGAGCAAACACTTGACTTTGCTTTCATCATTAAATCATCAATCACTTTACATAAGATACCTCACTGTGTAAATGCTCTGCTTTCAACAAAACAAGGGCATTGACTGAAGACTGGTATGTACATTGCATCAGCCATCCACATCATATATAAGGGATTCCCCTTCCAAATAGTGAGGCAGCACATGTAGTGGAAATCACTCACTGTGCAATATGTTTACGAATGAAGTTCATTCAAGTTGTGTTCTCTTAATATGACAATGCACAAGATTTTTTGTTAAAATTAAAAATTATAACAAAGAAAAGTGACAAATTGTGGTTTTAGCAAAATTATTTAAAATATTTATTTACATAAAAATATGAAAAAAAATATGTATTTCTATGTGAAATAGAATTTTGTATACGAGTGAATTGTGCTGTTTTGGGAACTTCTGTCTTGGTTACAGTTTTTTTATCTATAAGAAAAAACATAATTCACATATAAATCCCCTCCCCAGTTATTATACATTTTTATTGCAGAATAGTAATATTCCTTTTGGAACAATTTTAAGCTATTTGCTAGTCTATGTAAATTAACTGCATGCCTAGTACTGTGGTTCTGCATAGCAAGGTTTGTTGTGAAGTTATCATAATTATCTGTAAAATAGTTCAACAGAGAATATATGCATTTACCAGCAAGAGTAAGAATTTTATAGGTTCTAAATAATGGCCCACAAAATGATGCAGGAAATGAAAGAAGGCAAAATATGCTGATCAAAAGCATTTTCATTAAGCAGATTCTTCAAATTTCTTGATGCAAAGCAAACAGAGCTAAGTTTGGATAGCATTACTTTTATTTTTCTCCAGCTAAGTTCTTCATCTATTTGGAGTCCTAAAAAGTTTGTATCAGATACTTTACTTATAGTAAGTATAATTGTTGTATTTGATTGTTAATGCATTTGCTTGCTTATGCTTTGTTTTAAACTGAATAAAACTTTAGAGGTAGAATCAGGACTGAAAAATTCAATGCCATAGCCAGGATTTAAACTGCAGAACTTTTGCTTCACGTGCAGCTGTTCTGACCACTAAGCTACCATGGCCAACTTGCCAGTATGACATTAAATTCACTAACTGATTCGTATTTTCCCAGTAGACCAAAAGGGAATCTCACATCAGAGATTTATACCCCAAGGGTGACTTTACAATCATAAGTACTTTATATTCCAAGTTTAAATAACCTTTAAATGGCAATTATTTTTATATGCCAACCAACTTAGTACTGGTGTTGTTAAACACACATTCCCTTGTGGTCTACTGAACCAGTTTATAGGGATCTCACAGAAACCATAAAATTTTAACTTTTGCAGTCAAATGCCTTAGCTAAGTAACAAAATATTCCTAATGGTAGCTCTTATTTATCCGAGGCTGTTACTACTTCAGAAGTTAGCATATATGTAGCATTTTCTGTTGACATTCTGTTTCTAAATCCGAACTGGGATGATAGAGAGAATGTTGTTTAACTCCATGTGTCTTAAAACTTGATCATATACAGAAGGTGTGTACAATCTGCAGCCTTCGATCCCATAACATGCAGCCCAGTCATGTCTAAATTATATTATTTATGAAATAAGCAATTCTATTTGGAATAAGAAAACTTCAAAAGCGCAAGACTTCTTCCGTTTCCAAAACAGTGTTTGCAAAAGTTCATCAGGTATACTCTTAATCAAAACACGAGAAATCATATGCATTTTAAGAAGTACCCAGCCCAGATTTTCATTTATGATACTACCTACCACGTATCATTGGGGTGGGGCAGCCTGACCTTGAGTATCTTTGATACATACACTGCCAGTGGGGTGGGGCAGCCTGACCTTGAGTATCTTTGATACATACACTCCCAGTGGGGTGGGGCAGCCTGACCTTGAGTACCTTTGATACACACACTGCCAGTGGGGTGGGACAGCCTGAACTTGAGTATCTTTGATACACACACTGCCAGTGAAGTGAGGCAGTCTGACCTTGAGTACCTTTGATACACACACTGCCAGTGGGGTGGGACAGCCTGAACTTGAGTACCTTTGATACACACAGTGCCAGTGGGGTGGGGCAGCCTGACCTTGAGTACCTTTGATACACACACTGCCAGTGGGGTGGGGCAGCCTGACCTTGAGTACCTTTGATACACACACTGCCAGTGGGGTGGGACAGCCTGAACTTGAGTACCTTTGATACACACACTGCCAGTGGGGTGGGGCAGCCTGACCTTGAGTACCTTTGATACACACACTGCCAGTGGGGTGGGACAGCCTGAACTTGAGTACCTTTGATACACACACTGCCAGTGGGGTGGGGCAGCCTGACCTTGAGTACCTTTGATACACACACTGCCAGTGGGGTGGAGCAGCTGGGCCTGTACCATCCTTTGTTGTGTGCCGTTGCTGGCATGAGAGAATCATAAATGCATTTATAAATAATACATAAGTCTTAACTCATATCCATTTATAACTCAAGTAGGGTTTGCATTGCGTTATCTGGGTCACTTTTGTTTCTCCTCTTCTTCCTTTTAAAATGTGAACAACGAAATGTGGTCGTGGTACAAAACACTTGGACTTACTTTTAATCCCGTTATTTTTCATTTTATTTATTTTTGCTTTTTCTGTTTGTTTAATCCTTTTACTCTGTGACACACACCCGTACCCTAGGCAGGACAGGAACACACTAGTCACTGTACAGCAGAGTGCCAAATACATACACTCCAGTGTCTGCTTTTCATACCTAGTCATTGATAACACAACTACAACCATTTATTCTGACCTTACTCAGGGGTCTCTGTCTAGGGGATATGTGAATGGCAACCACAAGGTACCCAAGCTGAGCAGAACATTACTTCCACTTACTGGTGTTTTGCTCCTCACTGTAACTTTTCTATCTGACCTTACCTTGGTCATCTCTTGTTCTCTTCCAACCCCGATGCTGTTAGGGTTCCTGAGGGCTAGGGAGTCTTTATTTTTCCATCCTCTCCATTTCTCTAATTTCTCTATAAAACTTTAACCCCTAACATGCTGACCTGTCATGGCATGTAATACGTCCTCTGATTGGTAATCAGAGGATATGGTCGGTGAATTTATTTTGATAACTCTCCCGGTCAGGTCGGTGAGACCCATAAACCAACGACAGGTGTGGTCCTCCAGACATTCTGGGGGTTGTGAGAGAGTGATGTGACTACCAAAACATAAAAACATGGTGCTCTCTAAAAAGCGGTTACATTTACTGCTAAGTCTCTTCAATATTTATATATAAAATATATAGGGAAGTGTTCATTATTATTCCATACGTCCAAATACGCTATTTCAGCTGAATCCTTATTATTCATTAATTTAGTGATTTCAAATTTTTATGTTAGATTTCTCTTGACTCCAACTATAATTCCGCTTGCAACTTGTCTGTTTTTTGATAGAAGATAAGTTGTATAACCTTTCAGTTCAAAATATTTTTTTTTTGTCTTCTGCAATATTGGCTTCCATGAGACCAAAGACATCTACATATATTTTCTTTTTGTAATAGTGTAAGAAGTTAGATTTCTTGGCTCAAGTTTAGAACAGCTCACTTTCCACTTGCCAGCCAGATTCTAAGTTCGAACTTACTTACTGCGCATGCGCCAACAGTAGTTTCACAATCGCCCACTAGATTTCACTGCATGACTAGCAGACGATTTTCACATCTGCCAACATTGCTCTTTACACTACACTAGTTTTCGTTGCCAACACATTAAACACAAATGCACTCACTCACGTCGTTGCCGCCACAGACATACCACTATCACGTATGATGATGATTATTACATTTATATTATATATATTATTTATATATAATACTATATATTATACTTATATTTATTATTATTATTTTATTATTTAATGTTATTATATTTATTATATATATTTATATATTACATATATTATATTTATTATATTTAATATTATTATATTTTTATTATGTTTACTATTTATCATTCTTTTTTATTTATTTCATATTATATTATAATATAATGCTAATGGCTTCATTGCCAGATGCAAGGCACTAGAAAACAACATATTATATTATTTTATTGTATTATTATTATTTAATATTATATTATATATAATAGTATTATATTATTATATTTATATTATTTTTATTAATTATCGTTCTTTTTTATTTATTTATTTATTTTTTAATTTTCGAGTGGAGAAAAAATCCATTTGCGGAGCCCCATGCGCTGGGATGGCACAGATGGGGGACTGTAGGCTTCGCCCTAGGGCACATCACATTCCCTGCATAGCATTTGAGTCCTCAGGAGGCCCTTGTCGTACAGGAACTGCATGCATGACTCCTCATTAAAGCACAGAGGCACCAAATCTAATATACTGATAAAGCGATCCGTTGCACTAGTTACTTCTAAGAAGGTCAGCAGCATACTGCCGACTCCCGCAAAAACATTCAAACTCACTATTGGCAACAAACTCCTAGGGACATTCTGCTGTTGGCAGCGCTGCATTAACACAGCAACTTGTGCAACTTTCATGACCATTCGTACACACTGCCGAGTGGGACTTTGCCGAAATTTTGACCAAGTGCTTGCGTAAGTTTTCTAAACAATATCCAATTTCTTATCGTGACTAAATCCCGTCACATTCATTGCAGTATTTTTAATGTAAATATTTTGCCCAAATCAGTCCCCACTCAGAGATCTGATTGGGGGACTATTACTCTGGAAAATTTCAATTTAGGAAACATACCCATATATTTGAGCTAGTTCCAACTGTTTCTTATGTGCACCATATTTTTACAAGTAGACATTCGAATCATTCCTCTTCATATTTTGAAAGGATCACACTTATCGTTGGTCAACGGATCAGACCTAGCTGGGAGGTATCATAGGCAAACACCAACCATTCCTTCTTCAGCCACTAGAAGGATATTCCTATATGCTGTGATAAGTCAGCAATAGTAAATTTTTATAAGACACAATAGAAAATTAGAGAAGTGGAAAGATTGGAAAAATAAATACTCCCTAGCCCTCAGGTACCCTAATAGCATCAGGATCAGAAGAGAACAAGAGATGACCAAGGTAGGTCATATACAAAACAAAAGATTACAGTGAGGAGCAAAGCACCAGTAAGTGGAAGCAATTTTCTGCTCAGCTTGGGTACCTTGTGGTTGCCATCCCATATCCCCTAGACAGGGACCCCTAAAGACCTTCTTAAGAAGCTACAACAAATTGGCATCAGACATAACATCCTTCGCTGGCTTTCAGAGTTCATCACTGAAAGGCATTGTAACACATCCTATGGCTCTACAATGTCAAAATATAAAAATCTGATGTGTTGCACTCACGTGACTTTCTCTACTCTTGTACTAACCACTCTTACAAACTCTTATTCCTATATTTTCTTTGTGTTACTTGAGATAAACATTTGCACAAATTATCTAATTGCTTATTTCCTTGTAGGTGCAAGGAGAATATTACAATACGGTAGGCTTTGAGCAATAGTCAACTCTTTTAAAGCTTTGAGATCCCATTCTCTTTGCATGCTTAACGTATAAAAAAATGATTAATGATGTTCCATTTCATGAAAGTTTTAAGTTTTCCGAAACTGACACAAATAACAAGGAATATCTCCAAAATGGTTCACTCCACAAACAAATTTATTCTGACATAAATTGTGTGTTTTAGTGAGAAACTCTCCAAGAAGATGAACTGTTGCTATTTCTTGTCTTCTCATAGGCCATGATTGTCTCGGTAAACATCTATACAAAATAGGATTAGTAACCTCTTCCCTATGCATGTTGTGCACCAAAGAAGAGGATATGGATACAAACCCTCTAGCAGTATGTGAAGGTCTAAAGATCCAAGAAGATTCAATCTCCAAATAGTGAGAAGCCAGACGGAGAATGATTTTCTTATTAACTCCAGAGCATTAGACACACACACACAAACACACATACACACATTTTTTTGTATAGTAAGATTTGGTCTATCTCTGTTGGTTTACCAGTTACGCAAAAACCACCAAGAGTAAACATAACCACATGGGCTATAGCTAGAAATTTCAGAATATACATTTCATTTCCCATATAAATATCTTAAACATATGGCATTTTGATCAAAATCGTTATAGCCATTTTTGAGAAAATCAGAATTTTCAAACAATTTTCCATACATTTCATTTCCCATATAAATATCTTAAACATATGGCATTTTGATCAAAATCGTTATAGCCATTTTTGAGAAAATCAGAATTTTCAAACAATTTTCCATTTAAAGGATAGTTTAGGATGGAAGAATTTTCTTCAAAATCTTCATGTCACATTCTTGAAGGATATTAAACTTAAATACCAACTTTAGTTTTTAACCAACTTTTCATTTTTGAGTTATGCTGTTCACAGATACACAGACATACACAGACCTTTTTCTAAAAGTGCTTTTTTTAATTTTTTTTTTATTTAGAGGGCCTCAAAACACATATTTTCAGTGAAATCTGGACATCAAATTTTTGGGTGGAAAACAATACTTCCTCTACTTACTGCAAATAGTAGAGAAAGTAATAACTTAAATAATGTGTGATTAATATTTTAATAAGAATAACATCAATATATTAGCAATTTTTAAAATTAATTGGTGTATCTTAGAATTTAGATCCTATTTAATAAAGTAAAAGCATTGAATCGTGTGACCTGCAAACCAATTCACCTTAGCAACAGTTGGCCTTTTGAAAAAAAAGATTGGATAAGCTTGATGTACAGCTTCCTCCATTATTTTAGAAAAGGCTGTGAAGAACGAGATGGACCTATAATTATAATATATATATAATTATATTTATTATAATTATTATATTATATATAATATAATCAAGCTTTTATCTTCTTTTTTGTATAAAGGCCTAACAATTGCATGTTTCACTTTCCTAGAAATATCATTGTGACTGTGACTAAAAGGCTTACTCAACTCTGGTAGGCAACATTTTAAGTTTGGTATTTATCTCATCCCAACCATGAAAAGTTTTGCTTCTTAACAAGGTAGTAATATTTTCTCTCTCTCTCTCTCTCTCTCTCTCTCTCTCTCTCTCTCTCTCTCTCTCTCTGGGAATTGTATAATCCATTTGCTACTTACAATTTTTTTTGGGATATGCTCCTTTTAGAGTGCATTTGAGTTTGAATCTGATCAGTTTGTTTTACTTTTTGTTACATTAAGGAAATATGTGTTAAAGGCATTAGCTATGGCACAGTAGTTACTGACTTCTTCCTTCCAATAGTTATGTGAACAGTATCACTATTTGGATTTCCTCTCCCTGTTTCAGTTTTTTGGGCTCTAATGACCTAGCTGTCAAAGGGCCCCTTAAACCCTACTCACTCACTCACTCACTCACTCACTCACTCACTCACTCACTCACTCACTCACTCACTCACTCACTCACTCACTCACTCACTCACTCACTCACTCACTCACTCACTCACTCACTCACTCACTCACTCACTCACTCACTCACTCACTCACTCACTCACTCACTCACTCACTCACTCACTCACTCACTCACTCACTCACTCACTCACTCACTCACTCACTCACTCACTCACTCACTCACTCACTCACTCACTCACTCACTCACTCACTCACTCACTCACTCACTCACTCACTCACTCACTCACTCACTCACTCACTCACTCACTCACTCACTCACTCACTCACTCACTCACTCACTCACTCACTCACTCACTCACTCACTCACTCACTCACTCACTCACTCACTCACTCACTCACTCACTCACTCACTCACTCACTCACTCACTCACTCACTCACTCACTCACTCACTCACTCACTCACTCACTCACTCACTCACTCACTCACTCACTCACTCACTCGCTCGCTCGCCCGCCCACCCACCCACCCACCCACCCACCCACCCACCCACCCACCCACTCACTCACTCACTCACTCACTCACTCACTCACTCACTCACTGTTTCAATTTTTATTATGTTCCACAGTGTTTTAATGTTATTGGATAGCTTGTGAGTAATGCCTTCTTTTTGTTTCATTAATTATTTTACAGTATACTTTGTAGTATACTTTAATATTTGAGTCATTGTTTTGTGATATAGTTACAACAATTTTCTTTTACTGCACAGGACTTCCTTATATCTGAAATAATCCAAGGTTTCACTATTGCTACATATGATAAATTTACAGTTTGCTTAGGGAAAATAGCTTCAAATGATAATAGAACAATTTTGAGGTATTCATCAAATTTCTCATTCACTTGAGTGATGGCATAGACATTTGTCCATTCTTAATTTTTTAATGCTAGTTCAAATTTATTGATAAGCTCATCATTAACTATTCTTGTTGTAATTTTACTTTTCCTGTTTATTTGCCATGGCAGGCAATGACAATACCTGAGCATCACGGTCTGACATGCTATTAACATGCTGCGTGTTTAAAAACACCAGCTGTAAGTTTGTTGGTATAAATAAAGGTTATTTAATTCCAGGACAGAAAGTACTTACAATTGTGAGTCACCCTTGGGGTATTTGTCCCTGATGTGAAATTCCCTTGTGGTCTACTGGGAAAAGTACAAACTGGTTGGAGAATTCAATGTCACACTGGCATGTTGTGACAGTGGCTCAGTGGTTAGAGCAGCCATGCATGAAGCGAAAAGTCTGTGGTTGAAATCCCGGCTGTGGCATTGAATTTTTCAGTTCCAATTCTACCTGTCAAGCAAAATATTATTTATTGTTGTTGCAGTGTTCATATGAATTCTGGTCAGAAAGTGAACTACATATTCCAAGTTATATGTATGTTGCAGGGAAGTGAGCATAGCATTAATTTCAATGTCATTAACTTCACAACATGCCATCACTTGTAATCTGCCCTATATAAGTTACCTGTTGACGAGATATTATAGAATTCCTCCGCAGTAGATATATAGGGAGTGAGTATATAAGAATGACTAAATTTTTTAAAGGATTTTATATTGACTAGGACTGCCTAATACATGAAAGAGTATACCTTAAACTATTTTCCTACATAATTTCTGCCAATGTTTAAACACTTGTCATAGCGGGTGATCAGCTTTTCTATACCTTCTTCACAGAAACTTCCTGCCAGAGATGATAGTCACGACTCCACAGCAGACCGCATTATCAGTTTGTGAAATGTGCGGAAATTTGTCTGAAAGCATTGTCATTGTGAAATGTCCTGGATTTTTTCATCAATGTTCCTTACCAAACCATCATTGACAACAGAAGTCTGACCACTCTGAGCATCATCGGGGACATTTGTGCAACCTTCATTAAACATTCTCACTTTCTCGCTATTCCTTCACTCATTGCATGTTCATCATAAACATCTTTAACTTGGCAGTAAATTTCAGCTGGTTTCACATTCCTTGCATTCAGAAATTGAATCATAGCACAAATCTCACAGTTGACGTGATCATTCTCTTAAACATTTTAAAGGTGCACAGCAAACAGAAAACACAACATAGAGCGACCAAAATGGCATCAGTCGAGAGTTGGTGAACAAGGAAGACTAGTGCACATGTGCAAAATGCCAATCACAATGCTGTGGCAGCACTAGAATGAAACAGCACTTACTTTCTGAACATGCCTCATGCATAGCTGTAGAGAACTGGCACGCTCCAGTGACAAAAAGTAAAAATACACAATGATTTTTATTTGCTGTGTGGGAAATTAAATAAAAATGTCTGAACTGCGTTTTTACCACAAATTTATGCAAACTGTATTCCTTTCAATAGTCTTTGTATCCTTGTAAACAGAATCTAATTTTCTGTATGCAGATTATGTGAGCAATAATAAGTCATTCTAAATATTACATACCCTACAATAGAATAGTGCACATATTACATATTTTCCCCTACTAACTCAATCTTGCATCTTTGAGTTTGAAGCAATCAGTGCTGATGAAGTTGTTCAGTTTTCATAAGAGGTAGCAGCAGTCTCTAAGTAATATAGCATTTTATACTTACTTATATATTTAAGAGATTTTCCATCAATTGACTTTTTCCATGGTGCTATTTCTACTAAGCTGCTGTACAGTACTGGTAGATCAAATTTGGAGAAAACTCGTACTGAAGCACTCAAAGGAAGACTGTAAACAAATTGTTATTTTAAGTAAAAAAATAAAATTTGTCATACTATTAAACTGATGAATTGCCATAAGAAAAAAGATTTCCTGTGCAGAGACCAAAGACTGCACATGAGTGGAGTTAATTCCATTGTGAGACACAGGCATTGCAACTGCACTCTATAATCTATTTGTTGTTAGAATAAAGTAGTGTATTCCTCGTTGCTCCACCTCTAGTATGCTATTGGTTAACATAATATCTGCACGTGCGCATGTAAACAACAATATTAATGTTGCCACTGCACAATTTACTTAGTTCAGATACCTGAATTTAACTGCTCTCTTTGTAGTTACACAAACCATTGCATTATTGAACATATGAGAGCCATATGTTGTGTGGGATAGATTAAGGTGTGTTGCAGCTAAAACGACCCAAATACCAATAGCGGGACTAAAAACAGCCACAGGAGCTGTTGTTGATTCATTTGAAGTGGCCAATACCTTTGGCAGTGCTTTCGCACAAGTGTCTAGCTCAGAAAACTACTCCCCTGAGTTCCTTCCATTTAAAACTCACCATGGCAGAGCTGGAGCATTCCCTGAAATCTTCACGATGTTCAGCACCAGGACTGGACGGTATTCATGTACAAATGTTACAACAGCTCTCTCCTGAAGGTAAGGCATTCCGGCTCAAGGTCTATAATCGTGTTTGGGTTGACAGTATACTTCCAGAAAATTGGAGGGAGGCCACCGTTATTCCCATCTTGAAGGCTGGGAAGGACCGTCATCTTCCCTCCAGCTATCGTCCTATTTCCCTCACCAGTTGCGTTTGCAAGGTGATGGAACGCATGATCAATGGACGATTGGTATGGTGGTTAGAAAGTCATAACCTACTGACTAACATCCATTGTGGTTTTCGACGACGCCGTTCAACTGTTGACCATCTTGTGTCAATATCGACACAGATAATGGACGGGTTTATGAAGAACTGTCAAACCGTTGGCATATTTTTCGATCTTGAGAAGGCTTATGATACGTGCTGGCGAGCAGGGATTCTACGTTCCCTGTATGCCTGGAACATACGTGGACGCCTACCACTTGTCATTCAGGAGTTTATGAAGGACCGCTTTTTCCGAGTAAGGGTCGGCTCGGGTTTTTCTAATTCTTTTTTTCAGGAGGAGGGAGTACCTCAGGGTTCGGTGCTAAGTGTCACGCTCTTTGCTATAGCAATTAACTCCATCTGGAAATGTGTTCCACCTGGAGTTTCGTCATGCCTATTCGTAGACGACTTCGCTGTTTATTGCACTTCTCAGCGCACGGCATTCTTACAACGGCGCCTGCAGCAATGTTTGGACAACCTTAGAGAATGGAGCGTGAAAAACGGCTTCCGTTTCTCAACTGAGAAGTCAATCTGCGTTAATTTCTGGCGCCGTAGCAGACGATTACCACCTTCGCTCCGATTTGGTCCAGATGTACTTCCCTTCGCAGAAGAGACACGCTTCCTGGGTTTGATCTTGGACAGGAAGCTTAGTTGGTCGTCGCATATTGCACAGCTAAGAGCGAGATGTGACCGTTCCCTAAATACTATGCGAGTACTGAATGGCAAATCGTGGGGAGCGAATCGGACAATTTTGTTGCGAATATATCGCGCATTGGTCCGATCCAAGCTAGACTATGGGTGTATTGTTTATTCGTCAGCACGACCATCTGTGCTGAGAAGATTAGACGTGGTCCATAATAAGGGCATCCGCATTGCAACAGGAGCTTTTCCAACAAGCCCAGTGGTGAGCCTTTACGCCGAGTCCGCAGAACCACCTCTGCAATATCGGCGTGAGATTCTCTTGGCAAATTATGGTTGTGCGCTGAGATGTATGCCTAAGCACCCAACGTTCGCTTTTTTTTTTCACCACCACGCTAAGAGAACGATATAGGAATAGCACCCTTAGTCCTAAGCCTGCGGGGTTCCGTTTCCAAGAGCTCGTAGTGAAGCTTGGAGTGGAACTGCCTGTGATGTTCGCCAAGGGCGAGAGACTTTACCCCCCTTGGCTATCTGGTACGCCCCATGTAGATCTTGGGATGACCGTACACCAGAAGTCCACGATGCCTATTTCAAGTATCCGCACGTGTTTCTTAGAATTTTTGTCAGGCTACACTGACCGTCGATATATTTACACCGATGGGTCAAAGGGCTCCAACGGTGTTGGATGTGCTTATGTTTATGGAACCGAACCATATACATTCGGTTTTCCAAATAGCACCTCGATTTTTACTGCAGAGCTTTATGCAATTTATCGAGCCGTTTTGTATGTTCGCCGTCGTAAATTAGGTAACTGCCTGATTTTGAGCGATTCCCTTAGTGCACTGCAGAGCCTTTGTCAGTTGCACAACCCCCACCCTATTGTACAACGTATCCAGGATGCCCTCCATGTTTTACACGCTTCTGGCGTTGACGTGGTGTATCCATGGATTCCTGGTCACGTAGGTTTGCCGGGGAATGAAATGGCAGATTTAGCAGCAAAGGCGGCAACTACAGAACCTAGTATTACCATCTCACGTGTTACTTCGGAAGACTTTAGGCTTGAAGTGCGGAGAGCGGTGCTGTCGTCCTGGCACGACGAGTGGTCAGCTCTCCGCGGTAATAAGCTTAGAGAAGTGAAAGAACTTCCGATAAACTGGGTAACTTCCTGTCGCACATCTCGTCGCGAGGAGGTTAGTTTGGCTCGATTAAGAATAGGGCACTGCAATTTTTCGCATGGTTACCTATTTAAAAGGGACCCTGCGCCTCTATGTCCGCTGTGTGACAACCTTTTGTCAGTTCGCCACGTGTTGCTGGAGTGTTGCTCTCTAGCGCAACTTCGGGATTCTCTGCAGCTGCCTGCCAGACTTGCAGAGGTCCTAGCGGACGACAAAACAGCGGTTGATAGACTTTTTAATTTTTTAGCGGAGTGCAATATCAATTGGAGGATTTAAATTTTTTTAATTATCTGTTTCTGCTTTCGGACATATTTATCACCTTGTTTCATACCTGGCTATTGCCACTGCTTTTTACCTTTGTAAACTTTTCTTGTTGCTAGTATTTTTATTTTTTGAGTGAAATTTATATCTGGCTATTGCCATGAATCTTTTAAGGGCGCTGATGACCTAGAAGTTGAGCGCCCTTAAACCAAATCAAAAATTCAAAAAACCTCTGGTCGAGGTTATTGTCCTGATGCTGGTCAAAAATAAGGGGATATTTAGAGAGGGTTTACTAGGTTCTCTGCAGGTGCTAATGACTTGAATACAATAGAAGGGTTCCTCTCACCTGTTGCCTGTTGCAGTCAGTGCTGGAGTGCGTATTAATTAAAAGAATTTGGAATTTATGCTAGACTCTGTTGAACAGGAAAGAGATAGTCAAACGAAATTTAAGTTGCAAGAAAACTGTTAAACAAAACAAAAATGCTAAAAAAAAGGACCTTTGAATAAAAAAAAAAAACAGCTAAAAAGGCAAAAAGGACAAATAAAAGTTTTAAAAAAGAACCTTCAAATTAAAAATAGCTAAAAAGGACAAATAAAATCCTCCATTTTCTGATCTATAGTGACCCATAATTAACATATATTATGTTGGGCCTCATCTTCAGACACTAGGGAAAAAAAAGGATTTTTCTTCATCTTCCTAGCCCTGGTCAGTACCACTCAGTCCACAGTGAGCTGGTATCCATTGGAAGACTAGGTGTTTTTGAAGTGCTGTTAGATGGGTAAGGATTGCGCAACATTTCTATAATTGTTTGGTTTTTTTGGTGATAACTTGGAAGTAATTGCTATAATTGCCACCTGGAATCTGAGAGAATAACTGCTTGATGAAAATGTGAAATTCTATTGAAAAGATTTTGTAGAGCCATTCGAATTGCTTCAATTTCTCTATCGAAGTTTGTAGTTCCAAAACTTAAAGATTTGTAATAGGAAAAGATCACAGATGCATCAGTATAAATATGGAGCCATTCATGTTCCAGAAATCTAGTACTGATTGTCTCTAATGCCAATAATTTTAAAACACTAGTTGGAGTATCACTTTTTTTAACTTATTCTGTCAGGTGTAAATAATATGTAATGTCTAATGTTTATGTCAAATTGAATTTATACGACTTTATACCTCATATATGAGGTTTTTCCTTTGAATTAGGAAGGTCTACATTCTTTTTGATGTCTTGAATTTTGGAAAGAAAGCTCTCCTGAGTTTTACGCATGTAAAATTTCTCTTGTTCCATGTATTGAATGGGAGTTTGATCAACTTTTTGTGCTGAATAAGAGCTATTTTTTCCATTCCATATTCAATGGGGTATTGGCTGGTTACTATTTCCATAGCTGGTATTGGTGTGGTTTTGATAACACCTGTAATTAGTCTCAGACTTTGGTTTTGAAAGATTTGAATTTTCTTTTGTATTTGCTGTTACAAGAACTTTGTTGCAGTAAGTAAATAATGGCTTTATATATACATTGTATGTCGTGTTAAGAGTTGCTCTGGAACATCCCCACTTCATTCCTGTTAGACGTTTTAACAGTGAAAGGCACCTTTCTGCTCTTCGTATTACATTTTCTATTTATTTGGTCCATCTAAGTTTGGTATCAAATATGACTCCCAAATACTTTGCTTCCTTTGCTTTTGGTAATTGTTGACCCTCAAAATTTGGTTTTATTTTGAATGGTTGTTTCCTTAGTGAAAAGATTTGGTAGTTTGATTTTGTTGTATTAATAGTCATTAATTCATTATATTTTCTTTGGTCCACTTTTGTAGGTTAGTTAAGGATTGTTGCATGGTTTTTTCTAGTTCTGTACTTTTGCTTTTTGGTTTTGAAGTCCACATTACTAAGTCATCAGCAAATAGTGCACACTTCACGCCTGATTCTTGTATTTCTTGTGGCAGATCATTAAATATATTAAAAAGTGTTGTGTTCAGCATTGCGTCTTGTGGTAAGCCACGGTGTACTTGTTTATATTTCGATATATTCCTTCCATATCTGGTAGCAATAAAGCATTGAATTAGAAAATTACATAGCCATGAAAACATTGCACCTTGTATCCCTATTTTTTTACCTTCTTTAGTAGTTTTGTTCTGCATAAGAATCATATGCGCTTTGGAAATCAATTAAAACTGATACATGATCTTCTTTTCTGTTGAAGGAGTCTTTGATTTCTTGACTGAGAAATAAGACTTGTTCATTTGTAGAGTGGAGCTCTCTGAATCCAACTTGACATAGGGAAATTCAATTTTGCAATTCTAGAAATCAATTTAACCTGTTTGACACCATTCTTTCCATCATTTTTGCTATTATGCTAGTAAGAGCTATTGGTCTATAATTTTTTATTTCTGATGCTGTTTTATCATTCTTCGAGGCTGGGACAGTTATTGCTTTTTGCCACTCTACAGGTACAGTGGTTTTCCAGGATAGATTTTAGAATTTTAGTAGTTGTTTTGCTGTTTTTCCAAGGTTTTTTATGAACTCTGGATGTATGCGATCTGATCCAGGAGACTTTTTTTAGATTATTAATTGCAGTGTCCAGTTCTTGCATATTAAAATTTTGAATCAAGATATTGTGATGAATGTTAGGATCACATTCTCTTTTTTCTTTGAAGTTTTTCTTAAATTATTGATGTACATTTTTATTATTTCTTGTTACTTTATGTGAATTAGCACAATATTTATTAAAGGTTTCAGCTATAACTGCATCATTTGTTAATATTTTATTGTGTGTGATAGGTATGCTATTTCTTCTTTCCTGTCCTTGACATTTTTTATGAACTTATGAGCTTTATTACCATCTGTCCTATAATCCATTTTTTCTAAGATATTTAGTGATTCTGTTTAGCTGTGTTAATTTCTTTTTTTAGTGAGGCACATTTCATTCACCATATTTGTGTATCCAATATGTTTTTTTGTTTGTTCAGCTGTATTGCTAGCTATATCCCCTTGCTTTTTCAGTTCTTCTAACTGGGGGATCCAAAAAGGTTTGACATTTTTTATTCTTCCATGAGGAATATGTTTTTTTGCGGTTTCTAGGATGGCTTTACAGAAATTTTTATTCATATGATCTGGTTGGTCATGCAGCTATGAGTTTGTTTGTTCTTTAAATTTATTTTCCAGTTGTTTTATATTTATTCCAATCTGCTTTTCTGAAGTTCCAATACAGATTCATGTGATGTTGACTGACATTTGTATTATCTAGTTTTATATGGCAATTACTGCTCTGTGACCAGAGCTTGGGTCTTCTGTAACTTGATTTTTACCTTTGAAACAATATGTGTTGTAGCTAACAAGAGGTCTAGGTTATTGCCTGCCCCAGAGTAATGTATGATGGTTGTGAGATTTTCTTTATTACGAGGGTTGTCTGTAAAATAAGGTTCCCAATCTTTTTTCCACAAAGAAAAATATATTTATTTACATTGAATAATACATTTTTGGAAAGCTTAGACTTTTTTCTATTTTTCAACATAATTGCCATTCTGATCAATGCATTTTTGCATTTAGTGTACCATCTTTTGTATGCCTACATCGTAGAACTCTCCCGTCACATGGCAAAGATAGCTTAAAACAGTTTCTTTCAATTCCTCTCTGCTTCTGAAATGTGTCCCACACAGGTGTTTCTGCAAGTCAGGGAAGAGGTGGTAGTCTCTTGGGGCTAGGTCTGGGCTGTAAGGAGGATGTGTGACAGTATCCCATACAAATTTGTTGATGAGATTGGTTGTCACATGGGCAATGTGCAGACGAGTGTTGTCCTGATGGAAATGCACTCCCTTCGTGAGCATGCCTCCACCCACCTGGGGCCCAAATGACCTAGCTGTCAACGGGCCCTTAAACACTATGCACTCACTCCACCCACCTTGGTATACCCTAAATGATAGGTCAAAATTTTGTGAATGCAAGTCTTGCTGACATCAGGGATCATCTCGCAGGTCTCCTGAACCATCACCCTTCGATCTTTCAACATTGCTTCTTCCACTTTCACAATAGTTTCATCTGAAAGCGATGGCCATCCTGAATACTGGTCGTCCTGGATGTCTGCATGTCCGTCTTTGAATTCTCTGCACCATTTGTGCTTGTGTTGTATGCTAATACACTGCTGTCCATACACTTCACACAGTTGGAAATTAATGCCCACCGGTGCAGTCCTTTTGTACACAAAAAACATATCACAAAGCGTAATTTGCACCTGGTGGGAGAAGCGAATGGAAGCTGCATTTCTAACAGCTGCCAAGCCAAGACTGAGCATCGCAGACAGTTCGTAGGGTGGAGTACTGGGAGGGGGAGAACCAAGCTACACACCAGTGTTGCCGGATCTCCTGTAACAGTGTTCATCACAACTGCAGATCCTGTGAACCTTATTTTAGGGACAACCCTCATATAAATCAGTTCAAAGGTTGTGGTATTCAAAAATTTTTCACTATCTTCCCTGTAGAATCCACTTTTTTATAACCCCATCTTTTGGAATGAGCATTGAAATCTCCGATTACGATTGTTTTATTTAATTTGTCAATAATTGAGAGACCTGGTTCATTCCTGGGAGGATTTTAAAAGATGTATTTTACTATCCTGAAAATTTACTTTTATAAATTCAGATTTATCTGCATTATCCATTTCTTTAACAATTTGAAAGGAGGATTTAATATCCTTTTTGACTCCAACTAATTTTCCACTACTTATCTGTCTGTTTTTAGCTAATAGGTGTAGTAAAAGTATGAAATGGTTTTTTTCAAATCTGTTGATAAGTTGTTGGAAGTTTCCTGTGGAAGCTTTATATACTATTAATATGACATATGTATCACTACAAGATTATATTCTTACTAAACTACATTCAAGTTCTTTTTCCTCACAAAATGATGCAAGATTTATATTGGTGAACTTTGCTGCACTTTTGGCAGATATAGGGGAGACCGAGGCAATGGTACCTACTTAAGGGATTTTTATTTTTCTAGAGTACGCCAATGCCCAAAATGATAAGATACTTATGCATACTTAACTTCAGTTATTCCTTTGCACAAGCTAATATTTAAATATTGTAAAAGGATGACTTTATGTCAGTTATAACCAAATAGAAAATGACATGTTAAGTGGCAGTATTGTCCCTGTACCTGGGGTAATGGCACCTTATCCATCATATCATGCCATATCCATTGCATTATATGTAAAATGTAAACCCCGCGCGACAGCCCACGAAGGGCCAAGGCCTACCGCCCAGCCGCTGCGTCCCCCACCTCTGCCCACTACTGGCGTCATTGGTGAGGTGCAGTACTGGAGGGTGGGACGTGGTCAGCGCCCCGAGCCCTCCCGGCCAGTTATGCGGTCTTCTCGACCTGGGGCCGCTACTTCTCCATCAAGTAGCTCCTCAATTGGTCCCCCTGGGACCTAACGAGGCTGAGTGCACCCCGTGCCAGACCTCCCAGAGGGGATAAAATCCCCATGCTGGTACCGGGGATCGAACCCGGGTCCTCCGCGCCACAGGCAGGCGCGCTGCCAGCTGCACTACGGAGGCGGCCATTATATACATATATATATATATAAATCCTGTACAAATAGGCTTTTAATTTTCTTGAAGAGTATGAGAACTGTAGTTAATATGTACTAGTAAATAGACATAGACATCGTTACAGATAAATAATACAATTTAGTGTACAATATGAAAAAATCTGATTTGTTGCCCTCACATGACTTTCTCTACTCTTGTACTAACCATTCTTACAAACTCTTATTCCTATATCTTTTTCGTGGTAGTTGAGATAATATTTATACAAATTATCTTATTGCTTATTTCCTTATAGGTGCAAGGAGAATATGAGAGTGCAGTTGGTTTTGAGCGATAGTCAAATCTTTTAAAGCTTTGAGATTCCATTCTCTTTCCACGGTTAACATATAAAAAACTCTGATGTGTTGCACTCATATGACTTTCTCTCCTCTTGTACTAACCACTGTTACAAACTCCTATTCCTAAATCTTTGTCATGCTAGTTGAGATAAACATTTGTACAAATTATCTTATTGCTTGTTTCCTTGTACTTACAATGCAGTAGGTTTTGAGCGATAGCCAAATCTTTTAAAGCTTTGAGATCCCATTCTCTTTGCACACTTAACATGTAAAAAAATGTACAACGATGTTCCATTTCACTTAAGTTTTAATTTTTCCAAAACTGACACAAATAACAAGGAATATCTCCAAAATAGTTCACTCTGAAAAACAATTTATTTGGACATAAATTGTGTGTTTTAGCAAGATCTACATTTTTTGTAGGGTAAGATTTTGTCTATCTCTTACAATTTACGAGTTATTCAAGTCATCCAGAGTAAACAGGACTTCATGGGCTTATAGCCAGAAAATTCAAAATATACATTTCATTTGTCACACAAATATCTTAAACATATGGCATTTTAATCAAAATCGTTAGAACCATTTTCAAGAATATCAAAATTTTTGAAAAATTTTCTGTGTAAAGGGTAGTTTAGGCTGGGGCTATTTTCTTCAAAATCTTTGTGTTGCATCCTTGAAAGACATTAAACTTAAATACCAACTTTGGTTTTTAACCGACTTTTCGTTTTTGAGTTATGCTTTCCACAGACTGACAGACACACACACACACACACACACACACACACACACACACACACACACACACACACAGAGACCTTTTTCTAAAAATGCTTTTTTTGGACTCAGGGGGTCTCAAAACATATTTCCAGTGAAATCTCGTCATCGAATTTTTGGGTGGAATACAATACTTCCTTCTACTTACCAGTAGAGAAATTAATAAACCTAAAAGAAAAAATGTAATTGATCTTTGGATTGTCAAAATACTACTTTTGCAAAGGTTTATTTCGATTATGTGCATCTAGCCTTCTAAAGGATGAGTCTAACTGTAAAGAAAGTGTGAGAATATACACTGGCAGAAAAAAAATGCAACGCCATCAAGGGTTGTTTGAATTTAATACAGAGTTAAGTGAGCCGTAATATGTCATGATAGTATTATATGATAACAAAATCAGCACAAATGATGTAGACATGTCACAAGGAGGTATGTCCCAATAGTTGCAGCAATATTTGGTGTAAGGCCCTCGAGCAGCAATACAGGCATGTATTCGTGCAGGCAGATGATCGTACAGGTGGCAAATGGCATCCTGTGATACACTGTCCCAAGCATCTTGCACCTGTTGTCGCAGTTCGGCAATGGTTGTGGCTGGCGTGGAGACCCAGTCACTTTCTTTCCCATCATGTACCATACGTGTTCAATGGGAGAGAGATCAGCAGACCGTGCTGGCCATGGCAGTTGTTGTATACCACGCAGAGCACATTGCATGGCTTTAGCTGTATGGGGATGTGCGTTATCCTGTTGAAACAGCACATCACCTTCCTGTTGAAGAAATGGCAGTAACACAGGATTAATTACCTGCTGGATGTAGCTGGCACTGGTTTCACGTCCCTGCACAAACAGCAAAGGCGAGCGGGAGTTGTAAGTGATGGCATCATACACCATGATGCCAGGAGTTGGGCCTTTGTGTCGTGAGCAAATGCACTCTGGACGAGTTCGCTCACCAGCTCTACGCCTATGCCTACACGACCATTACTTGCATACAGGTAGAACCTACTCTCATCACTGAAGACAGCCGAGTGCCATTCCATTATCCAATGAGCCCTTTCTCAACACCAGAGGAGACGTGTATGACGGTGTTGTGGTGTAAGAGGTACCTTGGCTAGGGGTACACGTGATTTGAGTCCTGCTGCAGCAAGACAGTTTCCAATAGGCCGTGCTGACACTCCAGGTGCTACCTGAGCCTATATCACCTCCCTGGATGCTGTTCAGGCACTCCCTGATTCCTGTACAATGTGTCGATCCAGATGTGCGTCTGTAGAATGTGGTCGCCCAGAACCTGGTCTACGGGAGTGAAAATGTTCCACAGACCATTGCTGAAAACACTGGCACACCACCGATACATTGCATCCAAGACGTGCAGCAATTTGTCAATAAGTTCATCCAGCTTCGCAGAGGCCAACAATTTAACCCTGTTCAAATGGCTGTAGCTGTGAGACAGGAGCATGTGTGCATTATCGTGGCATCGCTACACCCTAGAGTGTCGTTTCACACCATCATTCAACTGTTAGGTACCACAGTGACTGCCTGCACACAGAAGGCATAGATACACTGCTGTGCAGTGCCATCTATTGTCCACCGAGCATGACGCATCAGTGATCAGTTCTGTAACCCCTCAATATCCATATACTATGCCCATGTGTTGATAAACACAGTTCTTACTGTCACCAAATTCTCCACAAGTCAAACACATTTCCATGTTTATATCGACCATGTCATCATTTTCACTGCCATCACACAGTTTGGTTTCATCCACATCTATAGTCTCAGTTGAAGAATCATCTAATTTTAGTTTTCCTCTGCTTGCCACCTGGCCAAATGGCCTAGCCTTCACAATAGTGTTCTATCCGCCTTCTTCTGTTTCTTTAGGCCTACCCATACACTTTACTCAATTTATTTGTGAATTTTCATGTTTTTTTTTGGGATACTTTGCACTTTTGAGCTTTATTTTTATTTTTCTCTTGTAAAACTTTCCTCATATGTGAACCAGTTAAAATGGCAGAACAAGCTTTGCATCTTTTTATAGTATCTGCTTTTTTCTGATACAGCAGGAACCAGAGACATCTCCATCAAGAGATGTTTCAAACTTCTGGTTGAAGCCACTTCATCTTCAACATAATTACCCTGTTTATTAGTAGTCCCGTAATTGGAGGTTGAAGCCATGAGTGTCGGCAGGCTTTTTTCCAGGGGGGAGCCACATGTTGTAAATTTGCAATCATATAATATTAAATCATTATTTTATAGTCAAAATTTATAATATTTGTTGCAGATAACCGTATTAATTTGTGCTAAATAAAAATTGTTCTTTACATCAAAATTAAAATAATAGTTTAATAGTTAGTAACCGGCTGCACATTAAGTTCATCAACTTCCAAGGGGGGGCCGCAGCCCCCCGTTGCCCCCATTTCGCGACACCCATGGTTGAAGCCACTGGTTCTTCAATTGAGAGCTCCATAGGATCAGTGGGAGATGGTGTGATAGGCCCATGATTTTCCTGGCTTCCTTCTGATGTTTCAGTAACTAGCTGTGAAAGCTGATTTGCTATCATAAAGTTAAATTCATTTATTTTACTGGAATTAAATGGGTAAATATAAGGGCTATCAAATCCAGACACACCTCTCTAGGTATTTTTTCTGCAACACTTTTCTCTGAGCTGTCATTTTTCACCATTTCTAGGGCTGTCCTTAGGTAATCCTCTCTCCAATTGGCCTTTCTGTAGTTCTCGTTCTTGACTTTACCATCTGAAATCACAAATGCATTTAATAATGAAATGAATGAATGAATAATAATGATAATGATAATAATAATAATGATGATGATAATGGTAGTGGTAGTGTAATAATAATAATAATAATGATAATAATAATGATAATGATAATGATAATGATAATGATAATGATAATGATAATGATAATGATAATGATAATGATAATGATAATGATAATGATAATGATAATGATAATGATAATGATAATGATAATGATAATGATAATGATAATGATAATGATAATGATAATGATAATGATAATGATAATGATAATGATAATGATAATGATAATGATAATGATAATGATAATGATAATGATAATGATAATGATAATGATAATGATAATGATAATGATAATGATAATGATAATGATAATGATAATGATAATGATAATGATAATGATAATGATAATGATAATGATAATGATAATGATAATGATAATGATAATGATAATGATAATGATAATGATAATGATAATGATAATGATAATGATAATGATAATGATAATGATAATGATAATGATAATGATAATGATAATGATAATGATAATGATAATGATAATGATAATGATAATGATAATGATAATGATAATGATAATGATAATGATAATGATAATGATAATGATAATGATAATGATAATGATAATGATAATGATAATGATAATGATAATGATAATGATAATGATAATGATAATGATAATGATAATGATAATGATAATGATAATGATAATGATAATGATAATGATAATGATAATAATAATAATAATAATAATAATAATAATAATAATAATAATAATAATAATAATAATAATAATAGCTTAATGTGCCCATTAAAGGGCAAAGGCCTCCTACTAGAAGGTAGCTCTTTCACTAACATGGTGAGCTATTCTGCGTTCGGTTGTGTCTAGTGTTTCTACATCTGGTTTAGGTTGATTTCACTATGACTTTGAGTCAGCTTGGGATGTTATTTGTAGGTTGGCACTTCTTCATTTTGTAGTTGACTTCCTATTACTCTCCTTGTTTCTCTGCTTCATGCTATGCTGGACCATAGCTGACCTGCTTGTGTTATGTAGAAGTTTGCCCACCTCTTTCTTGGTCTGCCTCTGTGTTGGTCTCCTGTGCGCAGGTCCCACATGGTGGCTTTGTATGTCCATCTTTCGTCTTTCATCCACGCGATTGCTCTGTGTGTGACTTTTTTTGCTGAAGACATTTGGGACAGGAACTCATTGGAAACTCTGTCTCTCTTAGATATTCCCAAATCTTTTGCTCCATCTTTCTTTGGCATATTTGTAGTGTGTTTGTCTGTCTAGCTGTTGTCAATCATGTTTGGCATCCGTATAGTAGAGTTGGGTAGACACAGGTTTCTAGTGTTTTGAATTTGAGTCTTCTGTTGATTGTCTTGTTGAGGAGTATGAACTGTAGGGACCAGAAGGATCTCCAAGCTAAGGAAATTCTTATTATTTCTTTTTCTGCCTAGTCTTTGAAGGAGATTGGTTGGCCTAGGTAAGTGTATTCTGTTGTATATGATAGCATTGTTCCTTCGGTTGATATGGCGATCTGCTGTCTGTTTGTCATCAGCTGTGTTTTTGTCATGTTCATAGATAGTCCTACGGTTTTGCTTTGCGTGCAGAGTTGTTGGAGAATTCACTGAAGTTCTTCTGGTGTTTCCACGAACAGGACTACGTCGTTGGCGAATCTTAGGTGTGTTATGTGACTTCCATTTATGTTTATTCCATGTTGCTTGCTCCAATTTATTTCTCTGAATACATTCTCCATCACGCTCGTAAAAAGTTTGGGAGAGATTGGGTCACCTTGTCATACTCCACGTTCTAGATGAAATGGTTGGCCTTCTACTTCGGTTCTTACCTTCACAAAGTTTGGTCTGTAGATATTGTTCAATAAACAAATGTATTTATCTTCCACTCCCTGTGTGAACAAAGCCTGTGGAATGCTTCTGTGTTCGATTGAGTCAAAAGCTCTATGTAGTCCACAAAGACTAGGCACAATGGTAAGTTAAATTCTTCTGACTTCTCTATCAACTGGTTTATGGTTTGCAGGTGATCTGTTATGCTGAAACTTGTGCGGAATCCTGCTTGCTTGAGAGGTTGGCTTTCATCCAGGGTTCTTGTTATCCATGTTGTTATTATCTTTGAAAACAATTTACACAAGTTTGACATTAAGGTTATAGGTTTGTAGTTGCCTATGTCATCTCTCGCGCTTTTTTGTGGAGGAGGATGATAGTGTTTGTCTTCCATTGGTCCGGGATTGTCTCTGTTTCTATGATTCTGTTGAATATAGTACATATGATGGGTGTTAGTTGTTCTAGTTTAATGAGCTCATTATAGATTCCGTCTTCGCCTGGGGATTTTCCATCTTTCAGCTCATTTATTGTGGTTCTGAGCTCACTTTGTAGGATTGGTTGGGTGGTTTGGGTGTTTGATGGCGTGTGTGTAGCTTGATTTGGATCTTCATGTTGAAGGGAGGACTTGTATAAGTTTTTGTAGAAGTCAGTGATTGTTTTGTTTGTCCCTCCTTGCTGTTATGCTTTTTCCTGTAGGACTCCACCCCAAGTATCCATTGTTTCCCTGTTTGTATGCTTCTCCTTGCTGGAAGTTTTCAGGATTTGCTTCGTTGTGGGTGAGCAGTAGGTTCTAATGTCTGTTCTAATTCTTCTCTTTGTCAGTTTGTCTGCGTATTCGGTTCTTTTAAGTTCTGAGTTGTCTCAGGAAGCCTGTAGTTTTGCTCTTTTTTCGAGTAGTTTGATGGTGTCTGTGCTTAATTTGTTCCTTTTTCTATTTCTCGCTGTGTTATTGGTGGTTGTTTCGCTCGCCTTTTGTATGACTTTCTCTAGTGCATTGTCTTACTCCTGAACTGTTAGTTCTGATGTGAAAACTACTTCTGATAATTGCTCTTGTAGTTTGGTATGTAGTTTGTCCTTGTTTAGGGCCTCCAAATTGGTTCTGTGCAATTTCATATAGTTCCTTCGTTTACGAATCCACCTTACTTTTGCCCGCACCATTCTGTGATCTGTGCTAAATTTCAAGTTTTGTATGACTTGAATATCACTTACTTCTTCCAGTGTGTCACACAGAACGTAATAGATTACCTTCTTGGTCTTGTCGTCTGGAGATCGCCATGTCCATTTCATGTGTATTGGTTTTTTGAAGAAGGTGTTTGCAATTTTCAGTTTGTGTTGTTGGGCGAATTGGTTTGCTATTTAGTAGCAATTAGAAGCACTTAATGCTTGCCTTAAACTTATGTTCCTCACAAAACCAGATGAAAAGGCACAGAAAATACATTTGTCACTTTTATTACAAAGTAATCTCATTACTGTTGCGAAAACAACTACATAGTTTTCTTTTTTACCATGGAGGGAAAAAACCTGGGTACAGGTGAATGCTCACATGCTATAGCCAACAGTGTGAGGGTTCCTATGCCCTGAAGAGGGAGGCTTACTCACTATAAAAAAATCCCTCCACGTGTTCGTGTATTGCTAATTTTTTGTGCATCATCGTGCATTTGTCGGGTCCCACATAGCACCCCGGTTAGTAATTGAATGCATGCAGTGCATGCGAACATGTTAAAAGTTACTTTTTGGTAATGCCCAAGAAACCTGGACAGGACCAAGCCAATTACATGCATTTATATGTAAGTTTGGCACAGGTGTTGACCTGCCAGTCGTTAGCTAGATTGTTAGCTTAATGTTAGGTTAATGTATAATATTCATGCTATCTTAGTCTAGTGTTGCAAAGGTACAGACCTGCTAGTCGGTAGCTAAATTGTTAACTTAATGTTAAGTTAATGTATAGTTTTGTGCTATCTTAAGTCTAGTGTTGCACAGGCACAGATCTGCTAGTCATTATGTCATATGCTAGTTTTTAATGTTGAGCATATTAGTATTAGTGTACAGTAATGTGCCATTCATGCATTCTTTATGCTTATATCTAGCACTACACTTGCTACCTCCAAGTCGTTAGCTTCTGGCTAGTGTTTAGTGACTGTGTCATTGCTTAACGTTATGTGTTTGCACTAGAATTCTAGCTTTGTCAGCCTATTGCTATTGAAATTGTATTTTGATGATCCAGCTGATCCCGGCAGGTCTTGGTGTCTGCTCCTTGAACCTTGAAGATCGCCCGGTCATCGGGTGTTCTCCATCATACGGTGGCCCGTTTTCACCGCCCACGTAGCACACTGGTGGGAGGCCCTTGTTCTCTCAGTCCACCTTGGCAATCACCAAGGACTTGAAGGGCTCTGTGTCTGAAACAAATAAAAAGAAGGTTTAGCTGTGTGATAGATAAGGGAACAGTCCTGTGTCAAAGTCTGTGTCAGTCGTGTAGTAGATTGTTCAAGAATTCCTGTGATTCTGTGTTGTTTGGTGTTAGGTTCCTGTGTATTTACCTAGATTCGCTACTAATGGGTTGTGGTGCTTGTGTAAGCATTTATAGGTGTCATGTGAGAGCTTTTTAATGAATTGTTCTATCGTGAGCATTTTTAATTCATCATGCAGTATGTCAGCTGGAGCTATGTAAGGCACTTTTGCTATCAGTCATAGTATTTTGTTTTGCAGCCTTTGTAGGCACTTGAGGTGTGTTTTGGCAGCATAACCCCAGACCGGAGCAGCGTATGTGAGTATTGGGCGAATTAGCGTCTTGTATTATGTTAATCCCATTTTGAGGTTTAGCTGTGAGTTCTTGTTTATAAGGGGATAGAGTTTGCCTAGCTGGGCATTCGCTTTTCCCCTTATTTGGAATCATGTTGCATCCATGTGAGTCCCTGGTCCATTTGAAGCCCTAACCAGGTGACTGTGCTTTCCAACTCAATATTTTCTCTGAATATGGTGAGTGGGGGAAGCTGGTGTTTCCCTAGTCTATGGTTGATTCTTTTGGTGAATATGATAGCCTGCATTTTCTTGGCATTCAACTTAAAATTCGCCATTTGGTGAGCCAATCCTGAAGCTCGTTTAGGGCGTTTGTAATCTCCTATGAGTGAACTGTGTTTTTCCCGATTGCGCGACAATTGCTGTATCGTCTGCATAGATGAATACATTTGTGTTGTGTGTCTTCAGGATGTCGTTCATTGTTATATTAAAAATATTTGGCCCCAGTATACATCCTTGTGGGACTCCCGCTTTTATTGGGCGGGGGAGCAGAGATGGTTGTTTACTCTAGACTGAAATGTCCAATTGTGTAGGTAATTGGCGATTAATTTTACTAGCGAATCGTGTATGTTAAGTGTTTTCAGTTTCTTGAGTAGTCCCGCGTACCATACTCTGTCGAAAGCACGCTCTACATCAAGTAGAAGTGCGCCAGTCGATTTTCTAAAGTTAAACCCGTGCGTAATGTGTTCTGTGGCTCTCAGAAGTTGCAGAGTTGTAGAGTGGCGCGCGCGGAATCCGAACTGTTCGGGTATGGTTATATTCTATTTTATTAATTGTGCGTTTAGGCGTTTTAGGATTACACTCTCAAGTAGTTTTCCCAGAACGCTTAGTAGACTAATTGGTCTGTAGATCTGTGGGTTCGAGAGATCCTTGCTCTTCTTGGGAAAGTGAGAAACAATTGCCGACTTCCATCTGTCTGGGTAGTACCCACTCTCTAGCATGTAGTCGAAAATGTTCGATAGTAGTTTGATAGCGTCTTCAGGTAGGTTAGTTAAGGCTACCGTCGGAATGCTGTCTGGCCTAGGGGCCTTTTGCTTAGGTAGATGTTTAATGAGCCATTTAATTTCGCTGGGACATGTTTTTCTGATTTTATTGTGCGGTATTTGGTCTTCGTATTCTCACGTTTCTTCTTCCGTTTCGGCGGTGAATTGTGGGCAAGGAGGAGTAACGTTGGGTGTTAGTGTTTCTTGCAGCGCATCCGCGTTTTCTTGTTCGGTGGTGGCTATAGACTGGTTATTATGGAGTGGAGGGATTTGTGTTTTATCACGTGTTAAGCAGCGAGCTACCTCTCACACGGAATCTCGGTCATAATTGAGATTCTCTAGTGTGTTCTGCCATTACCTCGAGACGTGTTTTGAGATCCTCTCGCTTACTAAGTTACTAAAGTATCTAAAGTACCCGAGGTCTGTTATATGCCGCGTTTTTTGCCATTTGCGTCTGTTTATATTTCTTTCGGCTGTTAAAGAGGTTATATCTTGTGGCAATCTTGTGCCTAGGCTGGCTCATTGTCATCGAAGCTGCCGTTGCTATTTTTATAGCCCTCTACAATTGGATGACAGCTTCATTGGTGCTTTCGTTTGTGTTTAATGGGGCAGTGGGCAGGTTTTTGCTAACTGTATCCACGAACTTGACCCAGTTTTCTTTGTTATAGTTTGAACGTTTAATCGGTGGAACTAGAGATGCATTGCCCTCGAGAGTAATTATCAGGGGCAAATGGTCAGACGACAGCTCATTTATGACTTTTGAGATGAATTCTGCGAATCAAGTTTCTGGATAGGGCCAGATCTAGTACGTCGGATCTGTGTGTCCTGCAATAGGGGACGCAGTTCCTCGGGAGTGTGAATTATGAAGTGCGTGGTGTTTTCGAGGTGTAATTGTGTTCTTCCCTCTGTTTTTGTCTCGTTGAATCCCCAAATTTGGTGTTTTGCATTGAGATCCCCAGCGATTAATGCCCTGTTGTGTTGCTGCGTTAAGTGTGTTAAATCGGATGTGGTTAAAGTACCGGGAGGGGCATAGGCCGAGGCTATAAGAACTTTGTTGTCTAGTGTGATGAGAACACTGATAGTTTCTAAGTTGCGGGGGGGGGGGGGGGGGGCAGATCGTGTTGAATGTCGTGTTTTATTATGACCGCGGTGCCACCTCTGCGCCTGTCTCTGTCTGTTCGATGAGTGGTGTATCCCGGAATATTGAGTCTATGATTGTCTTTAAGTGGTGTCTCTGTTGCTAGGGCATTGTGTATTTTGTTAGAGGTAAGGAATTCTTTGAACTCTTGTCTTTTTACATCGAGCCCTCTCGCGTTCCATGTCATGTTGCCTATATATTGACTGTTGTTCAGCTTGTCGTTCAGGGGAAACCTGGAATTACTAGCAGCTGGAAGAAGTCCCTGTAGGCTGCCAGTATGGAGCAGACCTCCGATATTTCCGCTTCCATCAGCAATTCGAGGATGTGTCCTGCAGAGTCTCTCAGGTCGCTAGTCACCATTCCAGTGCTCACCACACGCCGTTACATCTGCCGCTGACGCTGAAGTCTGGGGTCCCTGGGTTGTCGTGGGAGGCCTGGCCGGTCCTTCCTCGCTGTGCGAGGCACACCACGAAGCTGGCGGGGCATCCGCGGTCTGGACCGTTCTTCCGTGCCAGGCGCCTGAGCCGTTGCTCCGGCTACACTAAGAGGAGGTGAGGCCCGCACGGGTGCAGCTCCTTGCGCCTCCATCCCAGCCCTTGCAGCCATGCGTCCACCCATCCCTGGAGGCTACGTGCTGCCGCCACGTGCTGCAGGTACTCGGGACATGCCCTATACCTAGCACCGTGGTCCTTAGGCAGACACAGCGTGCACGTTCTCTGGGGGGGGGGGGGAGAGGAGGGGGGGGAGGCGGAACTTCACAACTGCGGGAGTCATGGTCCCCGGTGCACTTAGAGCACACCCTCACTGCTGCCGTGCACCTTGCCCAAGGTAACTAGAGAAAGAAGGTAGGCCACTCCGGCACAATTGCTGCCATTGGTTGCCGGCAAGATACGTCACACGGAGGTCTCAGAGCGCGCGCAGTTCAGACGGCAATAGAAAGTGAGCGCTTTAAACCCGTTTCGACATATACCATTTAAAGCATTGACTGACAGTTCCAGTGCGTAAACACTTAAGCAATAATTAATAAAGTGTAGAAAAATACAGTGATGTGTGATAGAAAAGATACCTTAACTGAAAACACATTAGAAACGTTCACCAACCCATTCTACTAATTACAAACCAATTTTACCACCGCCACCGAAACTACAATCAAAATAATAAGTAACAAATTATTGTTTGATCTTAAAAGTAGACTCACATTTGGTCATGTTGTTGCAGAAGAAGTAGCTGACGCTTCCTCGCGTTCGTTTTTGTCATACTTACAGCTTTTAGTTTGTTATTTAAATGCCGTATCCTAATGAAAGTGCGGGTCCTGACGTATAGTGAAACAATTCTTTCATCCAATTCAGGAAATTTAGAGCAAATCATGCCAGTAAGCGCTTTCATCACTCCAGCACATTTTGAAACATTAAAGCAAATATAACTTCAAATTCCTTCACTTTTTGGTACCATCGTTCAGTTGGCCGAACAAGTTCGCCCTTTGAAATAACTGTAATCCAGTCCTGTGGCACTTGTTTTGGCAAATTATAGTCACTGTCTTTGCTTCCCAAAGTACTGTCAAAAGACCGGAATTTGTATGCAATGTAACCCGCAAGATACTTTATAGCGTCCTATGTTAAAATCTTTCATTTCAGAAGTATCGCTTATACTCGTATCTTCTAGTAGTATTGCCTCCTCATATTCAGTGGGTGCCGAAATTTCTTTAGCAACGTCCATGCACAGCTCGGTAGAAATGAAATCTAAGTACTGAGTGTCACAATCGAAGTCTTGTTTAGACTGGTTTGTCTGATTAATCGCCTCCACTGATGCTCCATCGGAAATTGGAACTTGTTGTTGCCTGTAAGAAGCAGTAGGCGAAATTGGGGCACCTGATTGGTCAGTATAGTGAATCACATAAAGATATTATTTAAAATATTGTTCTGTGATTTGTCGAAATAATTGCATAGGTGTGACTTCAAGATGTGTTTTCCAGAAAATACGAAATTTTCTGTCTTAGAAATTAGTGCGTTAACACGTACGACAAAATGCATCTCATAGGGCAATTCGGCACGTTTTATTATGCTACTTCGTGCCATTTTAAATGCGCCCGGGCTCAGACAGAATAACTTCAACCCTTTTAAGATAAACAGAAAGATAAAAGGAAGCGAAATACAATGATCTTTGTTTTGCCAAAGGGTGTGCACCGCCTTATCCCAAACCGTACTGAAATTCAGGTATAACATGAACGAAAGGCCCTTCCTGTATAGCTATGCAGTGCTTCTTCTCGGCGGCGCCGTGGCCGAGCGGTTAGCGCGCTCGCCTACCACCTAGGCGGCCCGGGTTCGATCCCAGGAACCCGCATGTGGTATTCGTGGTGGACGAAGCGGCGTCAGGGCGGGTTTTCTCCGGGTACTCCGGTTTCCCCCGCCATCTCATTCCACCGGTGCTCCATCTTCATGTATCATCAGTGTCACCGCCTGCGGTGCCGTAGTAGTAAAAGCGGGCGTTAAACACTACTACAACAACAACGCAGTGCTTCTTTCACATTCGGGAAATACGGACAATATTTTCTTTCCCATTTTAAAGAAAAGGAGCAAGATGCTGGAATTACCTTGCAATTATACAATACTTTGATGATATTTCACAAATAAACGTAATTTGCAATTAATCACATTATTTTACAGCCTCAAATCAGATTTTCTCTAGTTTTGATCACTGTCATCTATGAAAACGCGCAATATGTATAAATAAAATTATTTATAGTTGTTTAATGTATTAAAATATGCACAGCATATATTTCCATGATAAAAATCTGATGTGCTATATACAAATTATTTTCTTTGCTCACTCTTGCGCAAAGTATTCTTACCAAGGCTTATCCTTCTATATATTCATGTTAACATAGATAAAATTTCATTATACATTATAAAGGATTCATAGGTGAAAGCGATAGACAAAACTTCTCCCCCCCTCTCTCTCCGTTTTTGGTATTTTCAAAAATGATAGCTCTCGTAATTGTGTTATTTATTTCATTTTCCTCTGCACTGCATTTTCATATTGCTGAAAAAGAGTGGCCACACATCTATTCTTAGAAGAACAGCTCAGTCAATAAAATACTGTCTTAATAGGGAAAGAATGTCAGTGTCACATTCTGTTTTCGTTTATTACATTATTAAAAGGCCTTTTAGTAAGGGCTGCGTTGCAGTTATAACCTAAATCCTAAAGAAAGTGGAAAAAGCGTGTTGAAAGCTCTTAACAAAGTAATAATTGCACGATTATGTGGCACATTGTTGTTCCTTCCACCTACAGATAATTTTCATTTCTGTTTTACAAAATATAACACAATGAGAGCTTTGTTTTGTTCAATTAAAACGCCTGCGTTGACATTTCATGTCAGAAAACAAGGAAAGTAGAGTAGAGATACTTAGATAGTACGATGGGATTTGAATTATATCGTAAAATGTAAGCTGCACGTGTGCATATCGGTACTGTGAGACTCCCGAGGCTGACGTGAATCTCAGGCTCTGGCCCGGGGTGATCAGCTGATAGCCGGGAACCGGGTATGCTAACAAACATGGCTACCAGTGTGGAATGTTATGGGGCAACACGTGTTAGTTTTGTTTAATTGAAAGTGGATTAGTGGCGGTATATGTTGTTTCAGTGATTGTGTTTATTTGTAAATATTGTGAATTAATCAAAATTAATTTTTCAGTAGTTTTCTTGTTGTAGTACGAGAATTATAACATGTTTTTCGCTGCAATGTTTAACGGTTTCTTTTGAGCAACTGAACAGTTTTTCGCCTGGTTTTCGTAAGTTCTACTTGTTATAGTTGAACTATTAAACTAAAATGATTATTTTCATTTATAGTGTGTAATTTTAAGTGATTTAAGAAATGGTTAATTCTTCAGTGAAGTTATTAAAGAATCCATAACCTATATTGTAACATGGTGATACCGGTACTGAAAGGTATGTAATTCTACTTTTGTTTTAGATGTAGAATTGAACAATATGGGTCGACGTTGTATATATAAACTGTCCTAACTAGTTTTACATCGATATATATATACAAAACACATTGAAAGGACAAATCTACACCCAAAAACTGTTGAACTAAAGATGGTATAGGTTGGTTTTTGTTAAACCATTCTGGCAACAGTTAAATACAATGAATGTTATCAAAACATTTACCAAGTTAATCAATAAATTTAGAAAACAGGCAGTAGCTAGGTCATTTACATTTTTCCCACCTTCATCAAAAAGGGAAAACTATTATACTTGGGTGAAATTTTGTCCCGTCTTTACTCACACATGATGGAATTATGTAGGCAACGACACCCAGGTTAATGTGTACCTATATGAACAGGATGACAGAGTCCTGTGTTATCAAAATTTAGCCTGTGTTATCACAGGCAGCATCCACACCTGCCATCAATAATAATATGCAATCCTAACCTAACTTTATAACATCATATCTCAACTCTTTCTCCACTTTTACAAATTAACACAGGTATCACAGCTTAGCCTATTGTTGATAATTGTTATTTATGTGCAAATTTACCTAACCAGCATGGTAAATGTTGATAGACTGAGTTTAATTAGCATCTTGCTTCAATTTCTGGGATGCCTATCTAAAGGACAAATCCACACCCAAAAACTTCTTGGTATGGTCACCGTATGGGTTTTGTTAAACCCAAAAGCAGTAAACTTTGTAAATATTTATAATTGTAAGTTAATGTTAATTTTAGCCTGTAAGCCGGGTCCTTTGTAACGGCACCAGGCCAAACTTTCAATAAACAAAACTGAAACTGAGAAAACTATATATGCCCCGCTGATAATAAATTAATATTTATAGTTTCCATCATTAATAAATATTATGTAAGGTAAGTGGATGCATTGGTAAGTACTTTATACAAGTGCTATTGAAAAATAAGTCTTCCGGCTTCTCCGGGGTAGGCAACATATCAATATTACCATTATTTTGATATGATTGACTAGTTATAATAATATATCGGTTAGTCACAATGGGCCATTAAAAATCAAAATATTGAGGATGGAATATTTCCATTTACATGTATATATTCAGATTCAGTGGAATTAAGTTTGGCAATAATCACGTGCCTCATGCTTAAAATTTGATGATAATAACAGCAGCTATTGAGATAGATAATTAATCTTTATTATATTGATATGTGATTTATTATTTATGTAACGTATTATAATATTGTGCAGGTATTTTTGTTACGTGTTTTTATTTTCAATAATGAGTGACAATTCAATGGATATCACTTCCTTACGCTGTTCCTCCAAACGGAGAAGTCATATTCACGTTCGGCTTCGATCGGTTCCCTTCGATCAGCTGTTTCAAAGATGACGCAATCGGACCGTAGCCTGTATTTCGCGCGAGCCACGTGAGACTCCCGTGTGACGTCATCAGCAGACAGCTCTAGGAAGGGCGATTGCGCGGGAAGCGGGAAGAGGCCCCCCTGCACCTTGCCTCTGTGTGCCTGAGCTGCATAGCTTTTCTAAAATTGTTTGGTAGAGTGTAGTACTAATCAAGCTCTCCTACTGGTAAATACCAGCAGTTGGCAGATGGTGGTGGTATTGCCCCAGGTAGCGCCATTCCCCTGGTCTCTCCTACGCACTCCTCCACATTCAATATACTTCTACAAAAACCAGAACATAATGTGTACTTACAGGGACTCATACTTTTTAACTCTTCTTCTGTCATGTGGTGCTCTATTATGCAAATTACTGACGTTTCATAATTTAAATCTCCTTTAATTCACCTTTTGGCCTTCAGGTTTCGATGATACAAACCAAATGAATTTTTTTATATTGACAGGGAGTCATCCGTTTTTAGATATATAAATTTTACCTGCTAGGGCCTCCTTTTTATCTTCTTCCTAAAAAAAGCGGGATCTGGCTCCCACGATGGCAGCAACTGTCAGTTTTCATATTTCTTACATATAGGTTAAGGCAGATAATTATTTCATGACACACATTATCATCAATAAAATGGGAAAGAGCATGGTTTTCTTCAGTCATACCTTTTTCATTACCCTTAACATCAAGAAAAGTTTTTTTTAATATTCTTTCTCTTTGTTTTGGAAATCTATTTGCATGTGTCTTACTCAACAGGGCAATACCATCTTTCCCTTTATAGATGATAATCAATGTCACCTAGATAAAAATTCATTATCACCCCCTTCCTGCTCAGAATTAGCATTATCAGTAACATAATTTTGAAGTATTTCTCCATTTTCTTCATCTGAGGAGTAGCTCAGGTTTAGTGCATCGTTATCATTTTCAAAATGCATTCATTCCTCAACTACTGCATCACTCAACCCCCTTCCTATTCCAAGACTGAATAATTTAGCAAGACAAATAAACAATTTTGGGGTCACCCACTCTGAAGTTACAGTTTACTACAGAAAAATAATTCATGTATAATAGAATAATATATTTGCTGCCTTCTAAGAAATCATATTAGAAGTTTGAGAGGTAGAACTGGAAGTTAAAAATTCAATGCCACAACTGGGATTTGAACCACAGACCTTCCGCTTACCGGGCGGACGCTCTAACCACTGAGCTATTGTGACAAACTGCCAGAATGGCATTAAATTCTCAAACCAGTTCGTATTTCTCCTGGTAAACCACAAAGGCAGTCTCACATCAGAGATGTAATAAATAACCTTTAATCCTGGGATATAAAGTACTTACAATAGTAAGTCACCATTGGGGTAATTTGTCTCTGATGTGAGACTGCCTTTGTGGTTTACCAGGAGAAATACGAACTGGTTTGAGAATTTAATGCCATTCTGGCAGTTTGTCACAATAGCTCAGTGGTTAGAGCGTCCGCCCGGTAAGCGGAAGGTCTGTGGTTCAAATCCCAGTTGTGGCACTGAATTTTTAAGTTCCAGTTCTACCTCTCAAACTTTGCCCACACACGGCTTGTGTGTTTAAAAACACCAACAGTAAGTTTGTTGGCATAAATAAATAATAATTACCATTCTAAAGGTTATTTAATCCTGGGATATAAAGTACTTACAATTGTAAGTCACCATTGGGGTAATTTGTCTCTGATGTGAGACTGCCTTTGTGGTTTACCAGGAGAAATACGAACTGGTTTGAGAATTTAATGCCATTCTGGCAGTTTGTCACAATAGCTCAGTGGTTAGAGCGTCCGCCCGGTAAGCGGAAGGTCTGTGGTTCAAATCCCAGTTGTGGCACTGAATTTTTAAGTTCCAGTTCTACCTTTCAAACTTTGCCCACACACGGCTTGTGTGTTTAAAAACACTAACAGTAAGTTTGTTGGCATAAATAAATCATATTAGAAGCTTTGACTTGGGAAGCAATCACTTATTGGTAATGATGTTTGCTAGTTTACATTTGGTCATTGTGTTATATTGCTTTTGAATTTTATACGCTTGCTCACGAGGATAGGAATAATCAGGGGCGGCTTACTGTCCTTCAAGGCACACTGAAATGCCTTGCCTAAAAGCATAATCAGAGGCTGAAGGAAATGACTGGATGAATACATTGTCGAGGGTATGCCATTTGCATGACCATTTACTCTTTTCAAAGACAAGTGTTTCAGTTTATACGTCTTAAGAGCTTTAAAAAACATGACACATCTATCTTATCTTATATATTTAAATGAGCAATTCTTGTATATATATTCCGCGCAACTTGGAAACGGCTCTAACGATTTCGATCAAATTTTGTATTCAGATAGGGTTTTGCTTTTTAAGTTCAGCTATATAGGTATAATTCCCGAAAAAACGCAATTTTGCATAAAAAGTAACATTTTTTATTCCCGCTTCTACTGCGCAATTCTTGTATATATATTCCCGGTATTTCAGAAACGACTCTAAAGATTTGATTAAATTTTTGTATACATGCATATTACATTCACAGTGTTTTCTCTACTCACTTTTAGGTAACACATTCACATCTCTAACGTTACTCACTCTTCTATTAACAATTTTCCATAAAAAACGTGATTTTGCACCAAAAACATTTTTATCGTCACTTTTAAAATAAGTCATACCATATTCTACATGTTTGAAACATTAATGCTATTACATTCACACTGTTTTGTCCTCTCACTTTTACGTAACACATTCATTTCTCTATCTCTGCTCACTCATCTTTAAATAAGTATACATACAATTTTCTGTATGTTTGAAATAGAGATGCTGCATATTACATTCACAGTGTTTTCTCTACTTACTTTTAGGTAACACATTCACATTTCTTTCTCCTCTCACTCTTCTATAAGCAATTTTCCATAAAATACATGATTTTGCACAAAAAAAAACATTTTTATTCGCACTTTTAAAATAAGTCATACCATGTTCTGTATATTTGACATAAATGCTATTACATTCACACTGTTTTCTCCTCTCACTTTTAGGTAACACACTCACATCTCTTTCTCTACTCACTCTTTTACAAATAAGTCATATAATTTTCTGTATGTTTGAAATAGAGATACTGCATATTATATTCACAGTGGTTTCTCTACTTACTTTTAGGTAACAGATACACATGTCTTTCTCTACTCACTCTTCTGCAAACAATCTTCCATAAAAAACGTGATTTTGCAAAAAAAAAAAAAAAAAAAAAAAAGAAACGTTTATTCCCACTTTTAAAATAAGTCATACCTTGCTCTGTATGTTTGAAATAGAAATGCTATTACATTTACACTGTTTTTGCCTCTCTCGCTTTTAGGTAACACATTCACATCTCTTTCTCTACTCACTCTTCTACAAATAAGATAGGTATGCAATTTTCTGTATGTTTGAAATAGAGATGCTACATATTACATTCATAGTAGTTTCTCTACTTACTTTTAGGTAACACATTCACATCTCTTTCTCTACTCACTGTTCTATAAACAATTTTACATAAAAAACGTGATTTTACACCAAAAAATGTTTGTCCCCAATTTTAAAATAAGTCATATCATGTTCTGTACGTTTGAAATAGATAGATATGCTATTACATTCACACTGTTTTCTCGCCTCTTTTTTAGAACACATTCACATGTCTTTCTCTACTCACTCTTCTACAAAGAAGTCATACCTACAATTTTCTGTACGTTTGAAATAGAAATGCTACATTCATACTGTTTTGTCTACTCACTTTTAGGTAACACATTCACATCTCTTTCTCCACTCACTCTTCTACAAGTAAGTCATATCATCTATATAACTTGGATGTTTGTATATATCTAACTGTTAAGCTCGAAAACCACTTAATTGATCATCGCGAAATTCGGCACGTATATGTATTTTTTCAAGGGGAAAGTTTTTATGGTAACAATTTTACTACACAATATATTACTTTAAAATGGTTTTCTACTCGCATTTCTTTTACGTAGCGCATTCATTTATCCTCTGTTTTCCCTTCAACATACAATTCATATAATATTCTATGATTGAATTATAAATGCAACGCATTACATTCACACGACTTCCTCTACTAATTCTTCCTTTACGAGGCACCATCAGTCTTCTTTCGCTATTCGCCCTTGAACATATAATTCATACAATTTGATATGTTTGAACAAGAAATACAACGTATTACATCCATACTATTTTCTCTACTCACTTTTGTTTTACGTAACAATTCACATGTTATTCCTTATGGTTTATCAACTTCATACATACCAACGGCTATAGCTACATATCGTATGTTGAAGAGTGAGTAAATTCCAAAACAGGTTGCCTGATCGCCATGAATAGTGACATATCTAATTGTTTTCATGGCGAAGATTTTTATGCAATCCATTTTACCACCCAAAGTATTACGTTCAGATGTTTTTCTCTACTCCCTTTTCTTTTACCTAACATACTACTTCTCTTCTACAAACAATCCATACATTTTTCCATACACTTGATATATAAGTGCAACGTATAACATTCACACGGTTTTTCTATTCAATCACATTTCTCTCACTACTCTCGCTTTGGCGACAGTAAAATTACGAATAATTCATACAATTTTCTCCATGATTGAAACAGAAATGCGTAGTAGATTCACATGACTTTATCAACCAGCTTTTCTTCCTGTAACATTTGTTATTATTCAACAGTGCCTTTGCTCTGCTGTTTTAATAAAAAATAAAGAAATAGTTAAAAAAGTAAAGTAATCACAATTGATGTCAGGAGTGCGCCGAAAAGCACGATATGGAACAGTTGAAATAAATGTTAGCCAAGATTGATATAATGGGAAATGAAATGAATTCCGGAATGCGGTAGAGGAAACAAACATGAAAACCGAATTGGAAAAATGAAAACTACGGAATAGAAAATATAGGAACAAAAATGGACAAAATGGAAACAAAAATGGAAGGCAAATTGAAAATGCAAACTCCGAAACAAAAAAGATGAAGACGGGAATGTCTAATATGAAGATAATTCTATCGGAGAATATTAACGAGCGACTGGCCAGGGTAAAGGAAGCCATGCGCAATTCTTGTATATATATATTCCCGGTATTTCAGAAACGACTCTAAAGATTTGATTAACTTTCTGTATACATGCATATTACCTTCACAGTGTTTTCTCTACTCACTTTTAGGTAACACATTCACATCTCTTTCTCTACTCACTCTTCTATAAACAATTATCCATAAAAAAACGTGATTTTGCACTAAGAAACATTTTTATTTGCACTTTTAAAATGTCATACCATATTCTATATGTTTGAAATATAAATGCTATTACATTCACACTGTTTTCTCCTCTCACTTTTAGGTAACACATTCATATCTCTTTCTTTACTCACTCTTCTACAAATAAATACATAATTTTCTGTGTGTTTAAAATAGAGATGCTGCATATTACATTCACAGTGTTATCTCTACTTACGTTTAGGTAACACATTCACATTCATTTCTCTACTCACTCTTCTATAAACAATTTTCCATAAAAAACGTGATTTTGCACCAAAGAACACTTTTATCCCCACTTTTAAAATAAGTCATACTATATTCTGTATGTTTGAAACAGAAATGCTATTACATTCACACTGTTTCTCCTCTCACTTTTAGGTAATACATTCATCTCTTTCTCTACTCACTCTTCCACAAAGAAGTGATACAATCTTCCGTATGTTTGAAATAGAAATGCTACATATTATATTCATACTCTTTTCTCTACTAACTTTTAGGTAACACATTCACATCTCTTTCTCTACTCATTCTTCTATAAACAATTTTCCATAAAAAACGTGATTTTACACCAAAAATCGTTTTTATCCCCACTTTTAAAATAAGTCATACCATGTTCTGTATGTTTGAAATAGAAATGCTCTTACATTCACACTGTTTTCTCCTCTCACTTTTAGGTAACACATTCACATTTGTTTCTCTATTCACTCTTCTACAAAGAAGTCATAAAATTTCTTGCATGTTTGAAATAGAAACACTACGTATTACATTGTCACTGTTTCCTCTACTTACTTTTGGGTAACACATTCATAACTGCTTCTCCACTCACTCTTCTAGAAATAAGTCATACGATTTTCCGTATGTTTGAAATAGAAATGCTGCATATTACATCCACAGTATTTTCTCTACTTAAGTACTGTTAGGTAACACATGTACATCTCTTTCTCTACTCACTCTTTTATGAACAATTTTCCATAAAAACGCGATTTTACACAAAAAAAATTATCTTCGCTTTTAAAATAAGGCATACCATGTTCTGCATATTTGAAACAGAAATTCACACCGTTTTCTCCTCTCACTTTTAGGTAACACATTCACATCTCTTTCTCTACTCACTCTTCTACAAATAAGTCATACAATGTTCTGTATGTTTGAAATAGAAATGCTGCATATGACATTTACAGTGGTTTCTCTACTTACTTTTAGGTAACACATTCGCATCTCTTTCTTTACTCACTCTTCCACAAACAATTCCTGTATATAGAAATTGGATGTTTGTATATATTGAGGCGAAAAGTCGTTGTGTCCTCGTTGTTGGATCGCCATTTGAAGCTGAAGTCGTTGTTCGGTTCTCGTTGTCGCCCGTTGATTTGGTTCGTTCCGGGCTAGCTCAGGATGAGATCTCTTTATCTCGGGTACGCGCAGGTGTTTTATAGAATAGACTACCCAAGAAAACCTTTTATATATATTGTTTATTGCATCTTAGATACTTTCGGGAGCTATGCCGATTGTATATGTAGAGGAATCGCACTCACGTCCGCACCGCACAACCCGCAGTACTGGTCTGGGGCGAGTGGTGACGCTTTCTCTCTTACCCACGCTAAGAAACCGTTCTCTCCACTTTTGAATGTCATGACGTCATCCAAGAAAGCCTCGTATCCAAAATGCTATTTCCTTTTCCCGCAATTTAGAAATGTCCCTTTCTATTATAACATGTTCTTTTTTGAATTTCGAATATATAATTACCTTTTTATGATTAAACGATATTTACTTTATATTTTATTAAATATATCGCGCGACTTTTAAGGTTAGCAAACCTGAATTTTTACTGATTTCAAACTATAGGGTATGACGTCATGACTCGTTAATTTCAAACCAATAATGTGTTTATCCTACAAATTTAACGACTATTATTTACTCATATCTTGCTCACCTTACAACACTTCCTACTCTATTATCTACATATGTTATTACTCAACACTTATCGCAAATCTCACATCCGGCAATTAAATTAAAACGTGTCTTTATCAAGCCCATTCGATTGGAAATCTAAATTTCGGTATCAATATGTAGCTGTTAATCTCTTAAACCGTTTAATCGATCACCGCGAAATTCGGCACGCATATGTATTTTTTCATGGAGAAAATTTTTATGGTAACAATTTTACTACACAATATATTACTTTCAAATAGTTTTCTACTCACATTTTTACATAGCACATTCATGTATCCTCTGTTTGCCCTTTAACATACAATTCATATAATTTTCTGATTGAAATATAAATGCAACGTATTACATTCACACGATTTCCTCTACTAATTCTTCCTTTACGAGACACAATCAGTCTTCTTTCGCTACTCACCCTTCAACATACAATTCATACAATTTGCTATATGTTTGAAACAGAAGTACAACGTATTGCATTCATACTATTTTCTCTACTCACTTTTGTTTTACGTAACAACTCACACGTTATTCTCTATTATTTATCAACTCTCATACATACCAACGCCTACACATACATAGCGCATGTCGAAGAGTGAGTAAACTCCAAAGCCATGAAAACCATGAAAATTGACATATCTAAGTGTTTTCATGGTGAAGGTTTTTATGAAATCCATTTTACCACGCAACGTATTACGTTCACATGTTTTTCTCTACTCCTTTTTCTTTTACCTAACATACTAGTCCCTCTTCTACAAACAATCCATATATTTTTCCATACACTTGAAATATAAGTGCAACGTACATATAACATTCACACGTTTTTCTACTCATTCTTGTTTTACTAAACACAATCACATTTATTTCACTACTCCCGCTTCCACAAACAATTACGAACAATTCATACAGTTTTCTATGTGATTGAAACAGAAATGCGCAGTACATTCACATGGCTTTATCAACCAGCTTTTCTTCCTGTAGTCTTTATTCTTGAACAGTGCTTTTGCTTAGTGTCGCTCCGGTGTTTTAATAAAAAATAAAGAAATAGTTAAAAAAGTAAAGTAATCACAATTGTTGTCAGGAGTGCGACGAAAAGTACGATATGGAACAGTTGATGAAACATATATTATCCAAGATGGACATAGTGGGGAGTGAAATGAATTCCGGAATGCGACAGGGAAGACAAATATGAAAGCCGAATGAATAATGTAAATTACGGAATAGAAAATATGAGGACAAAATGGAAACAAAATTGGAAGCCAAATTGAAAATGTAAACTACGAAACGGAAAAGATGAAGGCGGGAATGTCCAATATGAAGATAGATCTATCGGAGAATACTAACGAGCGACTGGCCGGGGTTAAGGAAGCCATGGAAGAACTCGACGGAAATATGAAGCACCTTGGCTAACGTGTTATCGCTCTGGAGTCAATCGCAGCACCAAAGAACTTAACCCCATAATGGAAAAAATACTCGACGAAAACCTCAAACTAGATGGATATCTATGGGACAGGCCTGCGTTCAGCAGTAGACGTTTTTCAGCTGAAATGATGGTGTTTATAAAATATTTGTATGTATTTCTACATCTCTTGTATCTCGGAGATGACTTAACAATTGCGACAAAAAATATTATTTAGTTAACGTTTTGCCTTTCTGGTTTATCTTAGTATCTTCTCCCATAAAGGGGGAAAAATAAAATTCACAATAAGAGAGGCGAAAACTGCCGAGCAAAGCTCGGTCGCCCAGGTACTAGAATAAATTCAGCAGAGAATATTGAACTATTTAATTTTATTTTCTTTTTGAATGATTCTGATATATTATGAAGCAAAGTTTTGTCACAGGTGTGACAAAAATAGACAGGTCTCTGCTTTTACTCTTTTATTATTGTAAAGATTTGTAAATTTTGAAAATTTAAAACATCTAAATTGTACTGGCGTGGTAACTTATTTTCTGGCAAACATGTTCCATATCTAGGAATATAAGTGACATGCCTATTTTTTAAAAAATATTAAGCAATTTTTCTGTCACATGTGTGATACTGTCCAATAAAGCTCCACATTTTTTTCTTTCAAATATTTGTTATTACTATTAAATTACAATAGCTGGTTATGTATGATTTTCATTATTTCTTTCTAAATTTAGTACAAAAACAAAACATTAACCTATACAGAACTTAGATAAATCTAATGAAAGTGTTACACAGATGTGACCCTTAATCTGCCACCTCCTACCCCCCAGGGGCCTACTGTGGTATGTATGGGTATTGATGCACCCGGGGTCCTGAGCCACACTCGATTGGGTTCCTCTAAGGGGTGAGAGGGCTTATGCCAAACGCCTAATCAATTTGGTCCACACATGTGTTTGACCTCCAACTGTATACCTCGCTGAACTCTGATGGATACCTTTCTCATGGGTTGTTGGTGAATGGGGAGATGCAAAGGGTGAATGGGTAACTGCATAATTCCCATCCCTTGGTTATCATGTAGGACTTGTGTTCGTATCTGCTGATAAAGGTCAGTCCCGGGGAGGGGCCATTGCATGAGCTGTTGCACTCCTGAAGGCGATTGAGTCTCTCTGTGTATGTGCTGGGAGGTGAGACCCTAGAGTAAGCAAGGTCCAGGCTAGGACTCTCACCTAAGCCAGGGTGATACCCAGGATTTGAGCATGCCATCAGAGACATTTTGAATGGTGGAGGATTAAGTTGCCATGGTACACACAAAACCACCCAACAAAACTAATAAAGTGTAAAGGAGGTAGTCGAGTTTTTTAGTCCTTACTACTCAGTAATAACTAGAACTGAATGGGGAAAAAAATAAACGTTGGTGAATCCATTTATAATTCAAAAGGGTCTTGACAAAATAGCTGGCCCAATGAAAGGCTGCACTAGATTTCACAATGGCACACAATGGTTTGAAGCTAATTGAGCATCCCAGGCAGCTTCTATACTGAAAGCCAGTTTGTAGTGAGCTACCTGGTACATGTAGAGCTACACTGGACTCCTTGTGCAGAATGGTAAATACCCATACATTGGAAAATGTGTCCAGTGAGGAAATTCAGGAGAACCTAGAAGATCAAGGTGTGACATCCATATGTAGGGTTCAGCAAAAGGAGCGTGGTGAAAACCTGCCTATTCGTACCTTGTTGCTTACCTTTGATTGGGTAGATCTCCCACAAAGGACTAAGCCAGATTATGGGCCATTGAAGTTAGGCCTTACATCCCGAATCCATTGAGATGTTACAAATATCAGCGCTTTGGTCAGACAAGTGACCTCTGCAATAGTAGAGCTACCTGTGTCAACTGTGTAGGTGTTATGCACGATGAAGTATGTGCATTACCTCCCAGTTGTGACTACAGCAGTGAACATCCATCAAGTTCCTGAGAATGCCCCTGGAAAGGACCATCTAGGAGATCAGGTTTAGAGAGAAGGTGTCCTTCTCAGAAACCTGGAAACTCTTGCATTTGCACTAACCCTCTATCCTGAAGTCTGGTACCAATAGCTTGGTTGCAGCCAAGCTGATACCACATTGGGAAATCTGAACTCAAACTAGCAATCCAAAGGGGGCCACATGTTCAGACATTATTCCTGTAGCTAAGTCATCAAATAAGAATGGCAGACACATTGAATACGATACTTCACAGATAAAGTTTAAGACCCTGTATAACAAAACAGACTTCCTCAACGATGACAATAATAAAGTTGCTCCCAAGACACCAATGGGAAACAACAGCACAAAGACCTCGTAGGAGATCCTCTTCTGAGGAATCTTCTGGGATGACTTCAGATCTGCAACTTTCATCTTTGCTGGTCTCCATTTCCTATCGGTTTGACGGAATTGAACCAAAATTAGCAATGGAAAAATGGCCTTTCTTGGTAGAGGAGATGGAACAATAAGATCCTGCTCACATTGCTAGAACCCCAGTGAAAAAGAGGCTGGATAAAGCTTCAGAGAAGAAGCTCAACACATAAGAAAAGGGCCAAATTGAATCGGCCACTACCTACTTCAAGGTAATGGAGAGTTTACCTTGAGGTGCCTAGTATCAAATGCCACCAAATTCATTCACCTAATGTTTTTGATAACTGCAAAAAACTGTCCAGAATAAGCCATTATCTGAAGTAATTTAACTTGAATATTAAAACGTTAAATGAATCATTTAACATGACATTTTTTAATATAAAGTACTTCTGGAATATGGTTTTTGCAATATTTCAGTAATAAATTTGAGTAAAATTGGATGTGTTGGGGTTTGATAACAAAACTGGGATTTAGTGGCTTTTAAAACTGAAGAATTAAAAATTTGAAATTACGTGTAACACTAAACGAGGTTCTGTTACTTGCATAAAATAAAAGTAGCTTTTCAATGAATTCAGTTATCTAAAAGGTTAGTGTAATTCCTATATTAAATGAAGCAGGTGTCACTTGATTACAATACAGATCAAGAGGCATTGTTAAAAATGTGAATCTTAGATTTATGAACTTTTCTTTCAGTTTACATTACATTTGTGTCTATTTCTTGCTCTTGAAGTACTTCTTATTCATTTTCTTTAATCTGATGTCCTAGATCTTGTTGGCTTTCTGAAGCACAATAAAATTGAACCAGTTCAGTGTTGCTACACTCTTCTCTAAAATATTTTGATAGTTACTTTGATATATCACGTACCTTCACAGAAGTACTTCTCTCTTTAAAGTTTGTGGACTAATGTGCATCATGTTTAGATTAGTCCTAGTGATAAGCTTAGCCCTACAAACTGCATTTCGATAAAGAAAAACTCCACCTTCAATAACAACATTCTTTAGGTTTCTTTCTTCCCCCTTTTTTTCTGGGTTAAGCTTAAAATGCCATTGCCCACGTTTCTTATGCACTTTTTCAGTTGCAGATTTCCAATAGTGATCAGGAATCTTATTTACTTTGAATACTGTTCCATGGCTTTGGATAATTTCTTCATCTTCTTCCAGCTGAAGGACAGGATTTTTTTCGGTCTTTTTCAATTAAACCAAACACTCGATTTGGTGGAATGAAAGGAAATCTTACCATCAGATTGGAAGTGTTCTTCCTACACAGCAACTTGTTCAGAATAATCGATTACGAGCTACTTTCCCAGTATAATAATGAGTACGGTGTTTTATTTATTTTATTTTTACATTTTTTTGGTGCATACTCCCATCCGCAAAACAAGAAACCACTGTTTTCTCTTAAAACTCAGTGTTTATTATTGTGATAATAAAGAAGAAATTATACTTGCATTTTCAGGAAAGTCACTTTCAAACCATGAGTAACCAGCAATATTTTCTTTTGTCAAACCGGGAAGTCAACAAAGGCACTGACTGGTCAAAAGGGATTTGGTGGACATTGAAATTAAAAGTGTCAAATGTATTTTAATAAGATGTGTCAGATTTTTCTCTCATATCATAGCTGCACTGAATTCCTTGAGATAAAATGTAGCAGAAGTGGTGTATAATTCAGTTTGGTCAAAAAATGGATTTGGCAGCTTTTGATACTAGGCACCCCCCTTACATATTCCATTAAAATATTAGTATAGATGTCCTACAATGGAACATATGTGGTATTAGAACACAATGACCAGAGTTTGAGCATTTGCTCAGTGATTTTGAGCCTTTGGTCGCATGTTTGCAAGAGATTAAGCAGGACTTTTTTCAAATAAGATGATACACACCAGTACAGTGTGATCTTATACCGGAAGAGGGGGTCTCTGCACATCATGGAACTATGATACTCATCAGAGATGATATGTATCTGGAATCTATACCCATAAAATCTGACATCCAATCAGTCACGGTAAGGATTGCCCTGCCATTCATACAGTTTACTATCTTTAGCTACATCTCCCTGCGTCTGATGACCCCTCTCTCACTGATTTAGAAGATCTAGTTTCTCAGTTATGAACAACTTTTCTGTTGGTGGAAGACTTCAATGCACATCACCCACTTTGGGGTTCACTAGGGCTTGTGCGAGAGGGAAGCTCATCGCTGATTTCATGGAAGATTACAACCTAGCTCTCCTCAACACTGGAGAGCCTACATTTGTGACCGCCAAAACATAAAAATATGGTGCTCTCTAAAAAACGGTTACTATTACTGCTATTGCTCTCTTTTTATATATTGGAGAGCAAGAGGATTAATGACTTCATTGTCAGAAATCCAGCATTAGCTAACAACAACATTTGTTTCTGACTCCTTCAATAGCTACTCACACCTTGATCCAGCAGCTTTTTCACCACAGTTGGTACTTTCCTTGCAATGGAGCATCATCACTAATTTACACTCTAGTGACCACTTTCCATATCATATTAGTTGCTTAACATAAGATACATGTTAAACATATATACTTAAATGGCTCTTGGCACAGCCTCAGTGAATGATTTGGTGCAGCATTTTTCCAAGAGCAATCTGGCTGCTGATCAATCTATTCTATGGTCAACTTCCCACCCACACTTATTTCCTGTCCCTTGGTGGACGGATGAATGTCAGAATGCCATTTGTGCTTGTAGGTGTGCTCTTAAGGCTTTTCAATGTCATCTTACATTAGGTAACCTAATTCAATACAAGAAAATGCACGCCAGGTCTAGACAAGTCATTAAGGTAACAAAAAGACATCATGGAGTAAATTTGTAGCTTTATTTAATCGACATACACCTTCCTCGGTTGTATGGGATAAGTTAAGGTGCATAGCTGGTAAATCCACCCACATGATAAATGCAGGCCTTAAAACAGCTACAGGAACTGTTGTTGATCCATTTGATGTGGCCAACACTTTTGTCAGTGCTTTCACTCAAGTGTGTAGCTCTGACAACTGCTCCCATGAGTTCCTTCCAATTAAGACTCAGGTGAAATCTCAAGGATTCACATTTCATTCAAGAAATGTAGATTATAATCACCTTTTCACCATGGCAGATTTAGAACATTCTCTTTCATCTTTGCGACTATCAGCATCAGGAACAGACGGTATTCATGTACAAATGTTACAACAGCTCTCTCCTGAAGGAAAGGCATTCCTGCTCGAGGTTTATAACAGTGTTTGGCTTGACAGTATTGTTCCAGAAAAGTGGCAGGAGGCCACTGTTGTACCCATTTTGATAGCTGGAAAGGATCATCTTCCCTCTAGCTACCATTCTATTTCCCTTACCAGTTGCATTTTTGTAAGGTGATGGAATGCATGATCAATGTACACATGATCAAACTGTTGGCATATTTTTTGCCCTCGAGAAGGCTTATGATACGAGTACATGTAGGCATGCAGGGATACTTCATTCCTGTGCAGCTGTAATGTACACTGATGCCTACCATTGTTCATTCAGAGTTTATGAAGGACCACATTTCCCAGAAAGGGTCAGGTTGTTTTTTCGTAATCCTTTTGTTTAGGAGAACAGAGTACCTCAGGAATCAACACTGTCATACTGTTTACTATAGCAATTTATTCAATCTGGAAATGTGTTCCATCTGGAGTTTTGTCATGCCTATTCATAGATGACTTTGCTGCTCTATTGTACTTCTCAGTGCACAGTGTTTTTGGAACGGCACTTGCAGAAATGTTCAGACAATCTTTGAGAATGGAGCTCAAAAAAGGCTTTCGTTTCTGAACTGAGAAGTCAATCTGTGTTAATTTCTGGTGCCGTAGGAGACTAATGCCACCTTTGTACCATTTCAGTCCAGATTTACTTCCATTCACAGAAGAGATGCATTTCCTGGGGTTGATCTTCGATAGGAAGCTTAGCTGGTCATTGTATATAGCACAGCTAAAAGCACAATGTTACCGTTACTTGAATATCTTCTTTATTTTTTTCCCTTTTCTTTACCTGATTAACCTCCCCTTATATAGGACTTACACCTCCTCAGACTTATAATCCAGTGCCTAGTGTCAGACGGCTGTCAGGGAGTACAGGAACCTATGGACCAGACAGAGTGAACACCTGGAAGCAGGTGGTCAGTCAAACACCAGTATGAGAGTGAGAAAGAGGATGGTTATGAAATGCAGGCAAAATCAATGATTGAAAAGATGAAAATGGAGCGATTGGTGGAACGAGTGGCAGGATAAACCAGAGGATCCAAAGAAAACCCACCCTGACACTGCTTTGTCCACCACGAATACCACATGTGGGTCCCTGAGATTGAACCCGGGCTGCCTAGGTGGTAGGCGAATGCTCTAACTGAATATCTTGAGGGTACTAAATGGCAAATCATGGGGTGGATCAGACAGTTCTGCTGCGAATGTATTGTGCATTGGTTCAATTTAAACTAGACCAATGGTGTATCATATATTCTCCAGCACGGCCATCTGTACTGAAAAGATTACACACAGTTCATAACCGGGGCTTAAGCATGGCAATAGGAGCTTTTCTAACTAGCCCAGTTGTGAGCCTTTATGCCAAATCAGCAAAACCTCCTCTGCAATATCGGCGTGACATCCTCTTAGAAAATTATGGTTGTGGGCTTAGATCTCCTTGAGCTTGGGCCCTATCCCTTTCATCTTGGCAGCTCTCTGCAATAAATTTTATATAATTTTATTACATTTGTTGCTGGACATGTTTGGATCATGCTCATGTTCTTTATTTATAGTCTTTCTCTTTCATTTCTATTAGTATTAAATTCATTTATTACTTATTTGCTTATGCCACCCTTTCTTTATAATTTTTAATACCTCTATCTTTTTTGTATCCTAATATTCTCTATAATTACTCACTATTAACACTCTCCTTTTCTTTCTTTCTCCCTATGTTCCCTACTTCACGTACATTTCCTTGGTTTCACTTTTAAGAGCACATGCTTAATTTGATTTAACATATCTTCTCTCACTCCTAACTACAGGTTTCAAAACCTTTTGCTCTGTCTCGTCATGTCAAGGTGTATCTGCTGCTGGTTTGTTACCTTTCCACACATGCCTTTCTGATCTCCTTTCTTTTCACAACTATACTTAACACCCGTTTCTTTGTCTTCCCACTTACACACATCCACTGCTATATATATAATCTTTTTCACTCGTATTTTTTCTAATTTTCTTTGGATTTGCCCCCTTGCACTCACTACTTACTACCCCAATAACCTCACCTCACAATGGCAAATCTAAAAGCTTCACAAATTTCATAGCATCTTACTTCCATCCCTAATCTTCTTCCTAAAAGTTCTCAAATCTCTCTTCCTGCATCTTTTTCTGTTCTTTTCTTAGTTCCCGTAATTACTAGATTGTACCATCTGCTCTTATCTTCCAGGTCCTCCACTCTTCTTCTAATGTTCACAATCTTGTACTTGACTTCCTCCACATTTCTATTAATCTCCTCTTCTCTATCAGCCATTTCTGTACCTGTGCTTCTTTCTAATAATCTCTCTAATTCAAACAATTCTCTCATTGTATTATTGGTTGTTTCCCCAGCTGCCATGTTCACTGTTGCCTTCTTCCTCTCATGAGTGAATGCCACAAGACACATCCCTTCCTTCCACCGCTGACATAGAACTCCAGCTTATTAAGAAGCTCGCTATTAAAATGCCTAACATGTTGCCCAAGGGGAGCAACACACTGAACTAAAAAGTAGAAAATAATTTTTAAATATGAAAAGTTTGTTGTATAGAGATATAGTCTACTAATTCATCATATTTCAAAATTTTATAATAAGTTTAAAATAAAAACTAATTTATATTAACAAAATAATAAATGTAAAAAAAGTGTGGGGTGTCTGACATCCAATGTTATAAATAGTTCATTGGTAGCTATTTATAAAAGCAAAGATACGATAAACATATCTAAAAAGGACCCCACACTTTTTTACAATATTATTTATTATGATGCCTGACACCAAATGTTATAAATAGTTCATTGGTAGCTATTTATAAAAGCAAAATTATGATAAAAGTATCGTAAAAAGCACCCCACGCTATAACTATAACATTGTATATCTGACACCCCACGCGTTTTTACAATATCATTTATTATTTTGTTACTATAAATTAGTTTTTGTTTTAAACTTATTATAAAATTTTGAAATATGATGAACTAGTTTACCTGATTAAGGAAATATTGAAGCTATTAACAGTGAAGCAACAGAATCTAAAATAAGAACAAATTAGAAACTAAAAGCTTCACTTATCTTAGTATTATTGCAAGATTTTCCACAGCTAACATGTTTCAAGTTGTAATCCAACTTATTTTCAAAGCTATTAGTTTATAATTTGTTCTTATTTTAGTTGACTTGATATCGCTATAGAACAAACTCTTCATATTTTAAAATTATTTTCTACTTTTTACTCTGTGTTATAAAAGAGTGTTTTTTAGTTTTTTTAAACTATAATTTATTCTTCTTTCTTCTGGTATCCATTCCAGTATTTTCTTTGGCAGTCATTGCTCTGGCCTTCTTTTAATGTGCCCATACCACAGTGGTCCTTTCTTCTCTATAATATCCAAAATATCTGATCATTCTTTTACTCTCATAATTTCCTTTATTTTCTGGTTTTTTGTTTGTTTTTTTTTTTTTTTTTAATTCCTTCCATTCTTGATTTTTAGCACACCTCAATACATCCATTTCTGTAGCTAAAATTTTATTTTTTTCTCTGGTTGGGATTTGCTATACCTCTGCACCATATGTAAGGATACTTTGGATTATTGTTTTATAAATAATTTCCTATTCTTTTTTATATTTTTTCTTACCAAATTGAATTTAATGCATTTATTATCTTCTTTGTTTTGGAAATTCTGTTTTATTTCTGTTACAATTTTACCTGACTGATATATTTTTATCCCTAAACAGGTAAACTCATTGCTTAATTCTATTTCTTCTCCACTGTCAAATTTTATTGATGCCTTTTCTTCCCCAATGCATAAATATTTAGTTTTCTTAATACTAGTCTTCAGTGCCTTTGTTCATATTCTTCTTTTATTTTTCTTGCCATGTATTATTCCATATCCTAATCATCTTCTGCTAATAGCACCTGATCCTCTGCAAAACTCAATGAGTAAACATATGTGTTTTGTACTGGTATACCTATCCCTTGACATTTCCTTTTCCAATTCGTTAATACGCACTCCAGATATATTTTAAACAAAGATAAACATGAATCTGAGAATTTAAAAGTTTAGATATAGAAATGTTATACTTTATCCACCTCTTTATAACTTTGTTTTAATTCTGGGCTTTGACTGTTTCTTTGGTATATTATGTGTAGTTGTCTTTACTATATTTTATTTTATATTGAAATTTATCCCTGGCTTTTGCCATGATCAGTTTTGCAAGGGTGCTGATGACCAAGTAGTTGAGCACCCTTAAACCTAAACCAAATCAAGCCACTTTCTAATCTTGAGTTAGGTGATTTTGTGATATCACTTGCAGACACCAGGCTACAGTCTCTTGTTGTAGAAAGTAAAAAATTCACGACTCCCTTTTCTTCTGCAAAAATGTTAGTTGAGAACTATCATGTGCTTTTCCTTCTATCTGCCCAACAAAATATGTCCTTGATTTTTTACTAGCAAATTCAACCAGAACAAAGTCGTAAGATTCCATTTTTCTAGCATTTTGCACTGACAAAATAAATTATCCTCCTCCTGATCTGAAACTTTGTTATCTGCCCTGGAAATTTGTTCAGACTCTGAATTCCTCTATATTGATTCTAAAATCTTGGTATCTGTCAAGTATGGAGGTTAGTATGTCCAACTGTCATAGCTGTTCACTTTAAAAATGTGTTTTGACTGTAAAAATGGGATTGGTTTTACACTTTCCCACCTCTTTTCCAGCATGTCCTTATTTTCTTTTATTGTCTTGGATACCAAAAGAACAAACGACTCCTGTTACTGTTGTGTTATCACATTTAAAAGAATCTTCAACAGAATTAACAGTGAACTTCCTTGCCTCCATTATACTCGTATTACACAGATCTCTATTCACACATCCATCAATACCTCTACAATTTTTGTCTTTCTGCATTATTTAAATGCTTCAATTTTAACTTTCTGGCACTGTTTGAATTTATTTCCTTTGCCGTTTCTTTTCCTTTCTTTTCTTTTCTTTGCTTTTATTATCTTTTCTTCTCCCTGTCTTGTTCTTTTTGTAAATAAGCTTCTCTTCTTTATTTGTCTTCCTTAAGTTTTTACCTTAGGGTCCTCATACAAACTGTAAAACTAATTTTACCCATAACTAATTTAAAAAACTTTGAAAAAGATCAAAACTAACCATTACTATTGCATATATCTCATCCTAATCACAAATAACATGTTCTTATAATTTATTTTTCCATTTAGTTTTATATTAAGAAAATCCTAATGAAATAGTTTAGACCAATGTAAAACTTTTATAGATTTATTTAATTTGTTTTGACAAATATTGTGTAATATTTTGTGTTAAAGAGGTGAATGAAGATTGTTATGGAAGGATGTCATGTGTCATGGGTGTAACATAACTGGAAGTTAAATTTTCTTCTTGAAGTAGATACATTTCTTAAAACTGATGCTTTCCATAAACAATGCTCATCTATATGACCTCTCTTTCACAAAGGTATTTTAACCATATCCTACTCAAATGAAATATCATTTATTTTTATGCTCTTTTCTGTCATGGGTCTGACATACCTTCCTATTATATTATTAACCTGATAAAATCAACTTACCTTCCAGATGTGAGACATTATAAGAGTGGCTCTTTCAACCACCAAAGAGATTAGCAACTTGGGGTAAACAGTAACAAATGAATCTGCTGCCAACTTTACTATGAAATATTTATCCCTATCCATTAAATATTACAAACACATGAATGATATAAAATATCTCAAAATTAAGCTGTTACAAACAATACTCATTTGAACAGTTAACTGCAGTTCATAAGCAACAAGAATAAAAAAATAATCCATTTTTGTCCATTTTAAACTTTTTATGGTGAGGCTCACCCTTACAAGTAAAAGTTGTAGGTCTGTAACATTACTATATTACTATTCTGTGGATCCCTGGCACTTCAAATCTGACTTGGATTTATACTATTCTGGAAGTTAAGTCTGGACACTAGTGGGGTTTGGAGGGGTAAGGAGATAGCTCAAATCTGTGTCAGTTAGTACCTGTCATGGCTATCATTGGTAATACATACCAACCACTAGTACCAACATTATCATACACCTAAGAGGGCTGTACCAGAAGTACCCAACCTGACATATAGATTGCAGTTGTTTCAAACAAATGACTATGGTAGAAAACACCAATCTTATAAAGTTTAAGTTTGAAAATGGATGGTGCTGCATTGTTTAGTATTTGTTTTGCAGCCATCAAAAGTTAATGCTCTCAGCAAAATTGCAAACATGGATAAAGCTAGTCATTATTATGTAATACAATGCTTTAATTTGAAAGGTCTTACTCCAACCATATTGGCGCACTCTTAGTTGGCGATTGATGTTTCCTGCCCACATCCTAATGTGATCTGAAAACTTGAGGAGGGAGAAAAAAAACTATTTTGTTGTTTAACGACGCTGTCAATTGCCAGGATCACATCAGCGTCGCCGGTGTGCCGGAATTTTGTCCCGCAGGAGTTCTTTTACATGCCAGCAAATCTACTGACATGGAGCTATCGTTTTTAAGCACACTTAAAAACCATTGACCTGGGCCGGGTTTGAACCCACGACCTTGGGATCAGTAGGCCAGTGTCTAACCAACTGAGCCACCCAGACCGATGAGGAGGGAGAGGGTTAAAGTGTCACTCTGATCTCATAGCAACCACTGGAGGGACCAATTAGAGGCAAGCTTCCCCAAGCCGTTTTCTTTGTAACGACAGGGGCCTTTGTGCGGTTGCCAGCAGTGACATTGAATACCATGTGTTTTTCATTTAGCATGGTGACTGAATTCCTTTCCAGGAATCCATACCTGATCATAACAGTATGCTATTGTGTTGCATTGCAAATCTATGAATTGTTGACATCATGTACCTGGTACATCAGTTTACTTGTTTCATATGCACTGTTTAGTTTGTGAAATGTCGGTTTATGAAAACAGAATTCAGTGATAATTATTATGTGTAGTGTCAATATTACCCTCACGTTTACGAATACAAAATTCAGTGATAATTATTATGCATAGTGTAAATATAACCCTTGCATTTACGAACATAAAATTCAGTGTTAATTATTACACATAGTGTAAATATAACCCTTGTGTTTATGAACACAAAATTCTGTGATAATTATTACGTGAGGTGTGTATGTATCAGGGTTAAATGTTGTTATTTAACTACGTCTACTGAAAATAGTGAAAGTCAAAAAGACAAAGCAAAGCTTTCTGGGAAAATAAACAAAAGGTTTTTTCGGAAGGGGTGTTCCAATATTGCATTCATGCAGATAATTGTTCCTTATTTTATAATAAATGCAGACATAAGCATTGAATAAATTATAACGATCATTGTGTTTAAACATTTGAATGTAATCTTCATTCTCTGTTTGTGTTTGTTGCCTTAATCTGCTATGATCCATTATTGTGTACAGTCATTGTTAATTCCTGCAAGTTTGTGCGGCATTATTCATGTTTCTGCTATGCATTTGGTTACCACGTGGGTGGTGGCACTAAAAGTGGTAACACTGTTGTCTCCGCTGGTTGAAACATCAATCACCAACTAAGGATGCACAGACTTTAATATTAAAGCTGAGGTAGATTCTACTCTGGAGGAATCTGCTTGTTCATTTATAAGAGTAAAATATGGGATGGCAGAGTTTAAGCGAGGCCATATGAGCTGTCAAGATGAACATCACAGTGGTCAACCAAAGGAGGTGACCAAGCCAGAAATTGTAAAGAAAATCCACAAAATGGTATTGGATGACATTGACTAAAAGTGGAGCTAGCAGACATTGCAGGCATTTCAAAAAGTGCTGTACATCACATACTGACTGAAAATTTGCATATGAGAAAGCTGTGCACAAGATGGGTGCCATGTTTGCTCACAATGGAACAAAAACAGGGTCATCAGAATGTTTGAGTCAAGTGTCTGGTGATGTTTTGCCTCAATAAAGCTGAGTTTTTGCATTAATTCATAACCATGGATGAAATATGGGTCCATCACTTCACACCTGAGATGAAGGAACAGTCAAAACAGTGGATTGAAAGGGGAGAATTGGCACCAAAGAAGTGAAGACAGTTCCATCTGCAGGCAAGGTCATAGTGTCAGTTTTCTGGGGTGCATGTGGGATAGTTTTCGTAGATTATTTCCAAAAAGGAAAAGCAATCAATGGCATGTGTTATGTGAACTTGCTGCAGTGTTTGAGTGATGAAATCAAGCAAAAATGGCTGCATTTAGTGAAAAGGAAAGTTTTGTTTCATCAGGACAATGCACCAGTTCACACACCCATTATCACTGTGGCCAAAATCAATGCGTTAAAGTTTGAGTTGCTTCCTCATGCACCCTATTCTCCAGATGTAGCCCTCTCTGATTATTTTCTGTTTCCAAACTTGAAGAAATGGCTTGGTGGTAAAAGATTTGCCAACAATGAAGAGGTGAAGTCTGCAGTTGATGGGTATTTTGCAGAGCTTGACAGTTCTCACTATAAACAGCGTATCGAAGCTATTGAGCATCTCTGGAAAAAAGTATATCAAGCTGAAAGGAGATTATGTAGACAAATAAAGATGTTTTCCTCCCAAAATGTTTGTGCTTTCTTTGTTGGGCTTGGTACTTCTGGGATAGCCCATGTGGCACAGAGTGTGCTTAATTGAGATGTGGGAAATAAGGCACTTAGCACCACTTTGTAGTGTAAAAGTAGGTGGAAAATTGAGTTCACACACATCATTGTTTTCTAATAATGTTAGATGCATTGTATATAGCCTGTAATATTATCTGCATACAGCAGACAATTTAAAGAGAGTTCTCCTAAGTAAAAAGTGTAGAGTGCATGAGTACTGCAATATGAATTTTTTTTATTTAACTAACATGAATAAAGTAATATTTTTACTAAGTAGCCCATTTTCTACATTATCATTAGAAGACAAGGGGAAGCTGAAATACATGGGAAGACCTGCTCCTGATCTGCACATAAATGTGGAATAAAAATGTGACAGTTAAGCTTGTAGGAATTAAATGGGACATTTACACAAAAAAATAAGTGGTTCTGTGGATGTAAAGTCAAAAATGATTTATTCTGCTTTCTGTGTATTTTGTTTGGTGGTGATAACCATTGTTAGAAAAAGGTGTGATGAATTTAGTTTACACATGTGGAACCATTAAGTTACCTAAGGGAGTACCTTAAGTTGATGTTGCTTAGTAATATATTTGTAAATTGTACAGTAGTTTGATATTTGCTTGAGGGAAAGGGCAGCTAAGCTTCAGAGTCCGATGGATGTGATTGTTTCTGTGTTGTGTTTGTAGGTGGCACTTAGTGCCAGTTGATGTGCAGTGAAAAAAGTCACTACTGATGATGGTGCACATATTGCATCATATAAAATGTCATTTCAACCATTTCTTTCTCCACCATTGACTATCTCAACCTGGTTGCTAAAGGATGTTAATCATCTTAAAAAAAATTGACAAACTAATGCTGACACTATCAGTGCATTCATCCTTCAGCTGCCATTGGGAGTAATCCATATTATAGAAAAATTCCTCCTCCAGCTAGGAGTTTAACCCAAGGCCTTTAGATCTACCAAACATTTTGTTTCATAATAAAAAGTGACTTTATGCAAATAATTCAGTGTTACTTAAATGACTAGCAGCGTGGTGCGAATTTGCTCCAAATTATTACATCATAGAATACTTTATTGTATGACACACAGGTTTACAGTATAAAGTCAGAAACAGTACTGAAGGCATTGTTAAAGATCGATAGAAGTTTAGTTAAAGCAACAAAGTTGTACAGTCATTGTTGTGGCAATCAAGATAATATGAGTAAATTCATTTGGTAGCAAATTTGCACCAACACTGCTGCTTGAGGGTTAACAATTGACAATAAACTAGTATGCATGACTTCTGTCTCATTAGGTTCCACTCCCACATGCTCAAACAATTGTAATACTTAAAAACGATAAAGTATTGTACCAGTGCCAAATTGAGGATGTTTTTTTCAAAAATCGATAGATGCACAAAATGCATTTCTGATAAAAATGGTATTTTCTACTTATTAGGAATACAGATTGTTTAACACTGCAACTTTTTTAATGGTTCATTTTTCTTCCTAAAAGTGGCTCAACACATGGGAAAACAAACAGCGTAGTTTAGTGAAGTTTTGAGGTTTGAAAGCTCTTGAGGTTTTTTCAAAAACCAATAGATGCTGATTATTATTTAGTTATGCCAACAAACTTACTGTTGGTGTTTTTAAACACACAAGTGTCCCCCCGGCATAGCGGAAGGTCTGTGGTTCAAATCCCAGTTGTGGCATTGAATTTTTAAGTTCCAGTTCTACCTCTTAATCAATAGATGCTGATTAACTTTTTCGCACAAGTATGAAATTAGCATGTTGATTATGAGATATTGTTGCTTATTGTTAAGGATAAACTATTTTTATTTGTTAGCTTCATTATGGAATGTCCTTTTATGGACAGAATTATGAAGTAGCTACTTAGTAGGTATGTTGACCAAAGTTTATTTGATGTTTTAATGCCATTTTTTTATTGTTTTAGCTTTATTCACTTTTATTTGGAATATTTAATGCAATAGTTTACCAGCAATAGTATAAGAGAGATATTTTTAATTTCTGATTAAACAATTTTTTGCTGTTTATTATATTGTTAATGTTGTATATTAATTTTTTATTTATTTTGACCTCTTCATAATATATAATATACTATACAAACACCATATTAGCATTTATACAGATTAGTTAGTAGATATAAATTAGGAACTAAGTATTGTGTTGTATTGTATTGCACCCTTGAGCCAAGCTCAAGGATATAGAACATGTCAAACAACCATGTACAGTAGAGTCCCACCAATCCAAAAGCCTACCTAATTCGAATAAGGCTAGGAAAAAATATCTACCACATTTGTTTTAAATTTTAAAACAGGAAAAAATAAAGATTAACATTAAGCTAGTTTTTCCAAGTAAAAACATAAATTTATAAGCACAAAAAAACATGAAATATATGCTACAGTAGTAAACAGTGAATCTGTTGGCTATCTTATACACAAAAACTAAAAAAACAGAAGGCCTACACCTACTAACAATGTGCATAACAAAGTTTGAGTGCAATTTTTTTATGTTAATGAGAAAACAAAACGATAAAGCAAATGAACACTAAAGAAGTGAAGCCAGTGATCTTCCTTTGATGCAATGCACTGAAACAACTTGAAGAGACAATGTTTCACCAACTTCCATTTCGACTTTCACCAGGCTGCTTGCACTAGGTAGACATCAACACTGGTTATAAAAACATAACAGTAGTTGGTTTTCAAGCCTCAGAATGTAGTTGTAAAATAAATTACAACATACTGTACTAATTTCTACTTTCAATCATTTTAATACTTAACTCATAAACACTTAAGGAGGGATGTAGGTAAAAAAAAATATCACCTCGAAAAAATATTTATAACTCCTACATTTTCTGACTGAAATTTAAGGTTATAATTATTAATGCTTGTTTATATACTGTATAACTTCTTCAGAATTTTTTGATGTCTTTAAGTTGTATTATGCTTTTGACTATTTAAAAAACCAAAAAGGTGCATTTTCTCAAAAAGTGCTTGAGATATTTAATTGAAAATTTTTTATGAGTTCTCTTGAATATACAATAGGTAATCCTGTGGAACAGAATTTTTATATGTGTTACCATTTTTAGATAAAAAATATGTGTTGCACTCACATGACTTCCTCTACTTTTGTACTAACCATTCTTACAAACTCTCATTCCTACATCTTCTTCGTGTTACCTGAGATAAACATTTGCAGAAATTATCTTATCTTCTTGTAGGAACAAGGAAAATTTGGGAACACAGCAGGCTTTAAGCGATAGTCAAATGTTTTAAAGCTTTCAAATTCTGTTCTATTCGCACGGTCAACGTATAAAGAAATGAATAGTGATGTTCCATTTGACAGAAATATGTTCTCCAAAACTGACACAAATAACAAGGCATATCTCCAAAGAGTCATTCCATGTCAAATCGCACAAAATTTGACCTTCATGTCTCCGATTTCATTAATATTAAATGTACGTGTTCTGCGAATGAAAAAATGATACCCCTATTTTTTTGTTTGCCTTTAAATTAATTATTTTGGTAAATATAAAGCATTAAATTTTCGGATATTTCTAGCACACCGTTCTACATAAACGTAAATATCTCTGGTATTATTTTTCAGATAAATATGACCTGTAGCTCATTTTGAACATTGAAATGTGTACTTTACTTATATGTTAAACAGAAAATAATTAGTTTGATATTTCCTATTTTTACAAGGCCATTAACATTATAAAGATCATTAACAATGCTTACTCTAAACTAAAAATTTCTGGAAAAACTTTTAAAACATAGCTTGATGATGCCATGTAATTCTAGAAAAAGTTCAGAATGGAATTCTAACTACATGCAGAGAAATTAAATAACTTACCAAGCCGTGCAGACTGGAGTAACGCGGCTTTCACAGCTAGAAGGTATACACACCACGTGCAGCTGATTGCGTGTCATGCATTGCACTTCCGTCAAGGTCAAACTGTTAGCATAAACACTGAAATGGGTCATTTCACGTCAAATCGAACATTTTTTAAACTTGACATACTATTTTCTCCAATTTTTTAAATCTTATCAATAGATGAGATTAAATAATCCGTATGTTTTCTTTTTTGTGTGACACATTTATTTTGCACTTTATTAATATTATTGTTACGGTATATTCACATACTGTATTATATAAAAATCATTATACCGAATATTATTTGAAATTTAGAATTTTCGTGGTTGCAGCAGTCTAAAGTAAAAAAAAAATTGCAGTTTTGCATGCCATTGTTTTAGGTTCACTCAAAATATAAAATAGGCTCCTTTTAGGGGGTAGTATTTTTAAGATATATTTTAATTACTAAACGCTGAATAAACTTCAGAAACATTTTGTAAAGTCTAAATGTTTTCCGGACTTGGGGTACGGGGTTGCTAATATTTCCCTTTCTTTGGCCACCTGTTTGAATATTCGTATCATGTGAGTTGAGACACCAAAATGTTGTTTTATTTTATTGTACGACCAGCTGTCAAAAATCGTCAGTATTTGTATTTTAAGATTTTTGTCATCCGTTTCATGGAAAGAATCTGTTAATTTTTGTATTATTTCACAATTATTTGAAGTTTCATATGAAGCAGAGTCTGTAGCATGAAATATTTTCTGCTTCATTACCTGTGGTATTTTCTGCAACTTCTCTCTAGGGTAGTGTTTTTGCGACAGTTTTCTTTTCTTTATTGGAGATTCTCCTATTGCAGCCAAACTGTCGTTCAGTTTATCTGTTACATCTGTTTGGACCATACTTACTGCGTCACTAGAGGATGAGGAGCTGTCACTATCATGTTCTTCTGCCAAACTTTCACTAGCACTAGGCACATATAACTCAGTGGTGTTTTGTTCCTTTGGAAGTTTTGAACTTTTATAGGCAACTATCACAAAATTTCAAATCGCAAGATAAGTTTAAGTCTTCTAATTTAAGTTTAATCGGCATTGCTGATGTCACTGGTCTCAGCTTTTTATTCCAAACTCTGTGATTAATTTGAATGGGTTAAAACAGTAGCCGTAACTCCGTTGCACCAAATCAGCCAAGATTATACACAAGCACAATCAACACCACAGCTCACACTAAAGGTCAACTAGTGAGAAAATTATATTATGCAAACAATAAATACCGGATGTGTAATGTCACCTCGACCATGTGTTCACAGCATTTTCCTCAAATGATCCAAGTGACTCACCATGCACACGTTATTAGTAAAGTATTTATATCACATCTTATTTGAATCCCATTCTGAAATGAGCTTAGTTCAATGCACAATACTTCTGACTATAATTATATTTTCTCAGTTTTTTAAAAGTAAGCATTTAGTAATTAAAATATATTTTAAAAACACTACACCCTAAAAGAGGCCTATTGTATATTTTGTGTGAACCTAAAACAATGGCATGCAAAACTGCAATCTTTTTTTACTTTAGACTGCTGTAACCACGAGAATTCTAAACTTCAAATAATATTCAATATAATGATTTTTATATAATACAGTATGTGAATATACCATAAAAATAATATTAATAAAGTGCAAAATAAATGTGTCACACCAAAAAGAAAACATACGGACTATTTAATCTCATCTGTTGATAAGATTAAAAAAATTGGAGAAAATAGTATGTCAAGTTTAAAAAATGTTTGATTTGACGTGAAATGACCCATTTCAGTGTTTATGCTAACAGTTTGACCTTGACGGAAATACAACGCATGACTCGCAATCAGCTGTACGCGGTGTGTATACCTTCTAGCTGTGAAAGCCGCGTTACTCCAGTCTGCACGGCTTGGTAAGTTATTTAATTTCTCTGCATGTAGTTAGAATTCCATTCTGAACTTTTTCTAGAATTACATGGCATCATCAAGCTACGTTTTAAAAATTTTTCCGGAAATTTTTAGTTTAGAGTAAGTATTGTTAATGATCTTTATAATGTTAATGGCCTTGTAAAAATAGGAAATATCAAACTAATTGTTTTTTGTTTAACATATAAGTAAAGTACACATTTCAATGTTCAAAATGAGCTACAGGTCATATTTATCTGAAAAATAATACCAGAGATATTTATGTTTATGTAGAACGGTGTGCTAGAAATATCCGAAAATTTAATGCTTTATATTTACTAAAATAATTAATTTAAAGACAAACAAAAAAATAGGGGTATCATTTTTTCATTCACAGAACACGTACATTTAATATTAATGAAATCAGAGACATGAAGATCAAATTTTGTGCGATTTGACATGGAATGACTCCAAAATGGTTCATTCTATGAAAAACTTTATCTGGACATAAATTGTGTATTTTAGTGAGATCTACATTTTTTGTACAATAATATTTTGTCTATCTCTTGCGGGTTATTCAAAAGTCATCCAGAGTAAATGCAACTTCAGGGGATATAGCCAGAAAATTCATGATATACATTTCATTTGTCATAAAAATATCTCAAACATGTTAATTTTAATCAAAATCATTGGAGCCATTTTCAAGAAAATCAAAATTTTTTTAAAAATTTTCCATGTAAAGGGTAGTTTAGGGTGAAGCAATTTTGTTCAAAATTTTCGTGTCACTTCCTTGAAGGGCATTAAACTTAAGTACCAACTTTTGTTTTTAACCAACTTTTCATTTTTGAGTTATGCTGTCCACAGACAGACAGACACATAGACACACACATGGATCTTTTTCTAAACACATCTTTTTTTAATTCAGGGGGCCTCAAAACATATTTTTCTGGTGAAATCTCAACATCAAATTTTTGGGTGGAATACAATACTTCCTTTGCTATATGTAGTATGGAAAGTAGAAATAATATAAATTTGACATAATTCTTGAAAATCCATTTTAATAAAATCCTACTATGTAACTAAAATGTTGATTAAAATTCCGGCCCACATGATTATGCAGTAGGACCTTTGCCATCAAACTGCCAAATTTGATAACTGCACATGCAATAGCTTTGGAGAAAATACACCTTCAAGATGAAAACATGTAAATTGTAGAAAAGTTGAGTTAAAGATTTAATTTCATTTTTATTGTTGCAAAGGTGTTTCAAAAGTAAACACTTAAAAACAAGGCAACTTCAATAAATGCACTTTGCCATGTTATTTACAGCCTTCTAAAAGTGCACAAACAAAACTTAGGAAACCAACAATCAAAACAGCAAGAAGTACAAAAATGGCCAACTCTTTTAAAGAGCAAGTAAAAAGAGGCAGTAGCATTCATTGCTATTTAAATTATTTGTTAATACTTCGAGTGATGACAGAAGTGTGGAACTTTGAGAATACAATCCCAATACTATAAACTATTTTTAACGAAAAGAAAAAAAAATGCAACTTTTTAGTAATTTTACCTACCTCTACTCTTAAGGCCAATATGTTGTTGTATTTGGTGAAAACCCACCTAATACGAATTTTTGCTAATCCAAACAGGGTTTGACGCAATTAGTTTGGATTAGTTGGACTCTACTGTATTTGAATTTTTCCCCTGTAATAACTAAGCACAATCATTATAAGAGAGAAAGGTTAACATTAAGGGGATAAAGAAGCTATATTATGGCATTCTTTGTTATAAATAGTAATGCATGAGTAAGAACTTTCCAAATTCTTTTTTCAATCTTGAAGTCTTTCGGTTTACATAGTAATTTTGAAGCTAAAATACCACTTTGTACCTGTATGGCAGAGTAGCAGGGACCTTCTTGATAAACATACAAGGATTTACATGGCCTCTGCAAGTCATTTCTTTGTTTAGTATTATGGCTGTATACCAGAGAATTAGATTTAAAAATGTATCAACCACATAACACATAGGCAAACATGCATGTATTGACTTGTGACTGTCAGAATATGTATTTTTTTGAACAGTGTCAGTGCAGTACTGCATTCACAATAATGTTTCATCACATCCACCTCAGTTAAAGCAGAATATACATTTTGAACTTCTACACATATCTTATGATCTGCCTTTGATTGCTTGGAGTATGTTATGATTTGCTGTGTATTCGACTTGAAAGAAAGCTTTGACTTCAGATATGCTTTGCTTTTTCATTCAAATCTTAATTTTCCAGTCTTTAAACAACACTTTCACAGAGCTATGATTTTGTAATATCTGATGGTATTCATCAGTGGCGGCTCATGGCCTGAACTATAGATGAAGCTCTTATCACATAAAAATCACATGCAGCATATCTATTTCTTATATATTAAGTTGATTCTTCTGTCCTTTCTGTTGGAGTATTTATCAGTTATGTCGTCATGAAAGGCTGCTTCCTTTCCAGGTCATTCAGCAAGTCCTTGTGCATGCAGATGTTGGCTAGAGACCTTAGTCTTTCCTGGGTCATAGAGCTCTGCAAATAAGTCTTATGCACTTGAGAACACAGAAGCTTCTCTCCACTGAAATGCTTGTTGATGGCAGTGCTACGACGAGTGAAAAAAGTTTGTACACCTGTTGAAATAGGTTACTGGTTTCTTTGAGCAACTTCTATGTTTGTGTAATGGGAACATTATGCTGGTACTCTTTGTTTCAATCTAAAATCTCAAGTTCCACTTTTAAACGACTTATTTTAAATAAGTTCAGATATTTTCTCAAATAACTTCACTGTGTATCAAAGCCTGGTCTCCGACCATCTTCCTGTGCTTTTGGACATACAGGGCATTATTATGGCCAGTACCTTTGGCCCTCAGAAGAGGGCAGACACTGACTGGGATAGGTTTACCTTGGAAATGCATAGGATGGTGCAACCCAGGCTGTCATACTATAGCGACGCAGACATAGATGTCGCCATTGAAAACTTTACTGCCTCGTTATGCACGACCAAAAGAAATGCTACCACATATACCACAAGACCACCTGGGTTTTGCATGTATCCCGAGGTAGAGCAACTCATTGCATGGAGACGATGCTTGACAAAACTGTGGTGGTACACCCGTCAGCCTGAATATAAAGTGCTGGCAAAATGACTACGCAACGTCATTCGGTAACAAATTAAAATCAACAAAATTGAACAGTGGGAAAACAAAATGCTGAGTATCACCCATGGCTTGCGGGCACATCCCATAACCAAGGAGCAACTACATCAGCAGCTAAAGCTAAGCTCCATTTTTAGTCCCAACAAAGAGTTGTTCGGTTCTCAAAATTACTCCCCAATAAAAATTCTAAGTTAACAACTTTTAAAAACTCCATTTTAAAACATTTTCCTCCATCATAACCCATACCTTACTGTATCCTGTGAGTCATCTGTCAAGGGGCAGAACAGCTCTCTTCTAAACCAAAAAACCTAAAATTATTAAAACACCACCCTTATATATAAAATTCCAAATATGTTTCTGTCTACGGTTAAACCTATTGGTTAAACTGGATACGCAACAAAATTCATCAGGCTGAACCTCAGCCTGCGTGACACGGAACTTCTTCTAAAAATGCTTTTTTTTTTATTCAGGGGTCTCAAAACATATTTCTGGTGAAATCTCGACATCAAATTTTTGGGAGCAATATAATACTCAGGGGTCTCCGTCTAGGGGATATGTGAATGGCAACCACAAGGTACCCAAGCTGAGCAGAACATTACTTCCACTTACTGGTGTTTTGCTCCTCACTGTAACTTTTCTATCTGACCTTACCTTGGTCATCTCTTGTTCTCTTCCAACCCCGATGCTATTAGGATTCCTGAGGGCTAGGGAGTCTTTATTTTTCCAACCTCTCCATTTCTCTTATTTCTTTATAAAACCTTAACCCCTAACATGCTGACCTGTCATGGCATGTAATACGTCCTCTGATTGGTAATCAGAGGATATGGTCGGTGAATTTATTTTGATAACTCTCCCAGTCAGATCGGTGAGACCCATAAACCAACAACAGGTGTGGTCCTCCAGACATTCTGGGGGTTGTGAGAGAGCAATTTGACCGCCAAAATATAAGAATATGGTGCTCTCCAAAAAGCGGTTACATTTACTGCTAAGACTCTTCAATATTTATGAAATATGACTCGAGGGGTAAAATGTTCCAGAGTTAAAATAGTCCCCCATTCGGATCTCCGGGCGGGGACTACTTCTCGAGAACCAAAACGTTATATTAATAGAAGATCTAACATTAGACTTCTACATTGGAATGCGGGTGGTCTCACACAAACAAGAAGAGTAGAACTGAATAAAATTGTAACGTTGCTTTATTTATTCTTACTAGCCACACGTTGATGCGACATTTGTAACGATGTGAATCGTTGCACTCTTGACCCAGGTAGTTTCCAATTTGTAATGTTCCTCCTTCTTACGTGGAGCTTATTCTTACTGAGACCTGAGGGTACCATTTGCTGTTTGGTGTTGGGGGGCGTCAATCCTTCCTTGCCGGGCTAACACAGCGGTGAGCATGAACGACTCTATCTTTTTTCTGCAGTCCTGTTAAATGTACATATCTAGGGAGTGGTGCAGAACAACGCACGGTTTGATTAATTATAAGTTCACATTTAATTTGTTGAATTAATTTATTTTTACTATCACATGAGAATACACGTTTAGATATGATGGATTGGCGTCCTTTCCTATGTACGGGGTTCACCCGTCGATGCCACGGACCACGCACTATTCTACGTTCGATAAGTTCTTTATATAGTGACCTGCGTTGTAAAATAATGTATCTCTTGTGTGAAGGGTAATTCCTTCTTACTAGTACACATGAATATTTGTATATTATGGTGTATATGCCGTAATATCACAGTTTTTACTCGGACTTGGTGTATCAGACGCGACACCAATCCAGATAACACATGAACAAGAAAATTGAATATCTACATCATTGCCCACTGTAACAACAATTCAAAATTTTAGGGGGCTTTTTCTGCCACCACTATAAACATACATTTTAAATATTTTAGGAGGCTTCTTCCAAACAATATCGCCTCAAAATTAATCTAACAAATGACCAACTTAAATACTTCAGTTTTACTGGTTTTCTACTACACCTACTATCCAAAAATAGACAGATAAGTAGTGGAATATTAGTTGGAGTCAAAATTGATATTAATTCCTCCTTTGAAATTGTTAAAGAAATGGATAACACAGATAAAAGTGAATTAATAAAGCTAAATTTTTGGGATAACAAAACCAATATACAATACAGTATTTACAATCCTCCCAGGAATGAACCAGATCTCTCACTTATTGACCAATTAAATAAAACAATTGTATTTGGGGATTTCAATGCCCACTCCAAAAGATGGGGTTATGAAAAAGTGGATTCTACAGGGAAGATAATGAAAGAATTTTTGAATACCATAACTTTTGAACTGATTTATAGTAAAGAAGATCCCACAACCTTCATACATCACTCTGGAGCAGGCAGTAACCCAGACCTCATATTAGCTACAACAAATGTTTCAAAAATTAAAAAACAAGTTATAGAAGATCCAAGTTCTGGTCACAGAGCAGTAATTGCTGATATAAAACTAGAGAATACAAATAACGTCAAGATCTCAAAAATCTGTATTGGAACTTCAAAAAAGCAGATTGGAAAAAATATAAAACTGAATTAGAGCATAAATTTAAAGAACAAACAAACTCACAGCTACATGACCAACCAGATCATATGAACAAAAATTTCTGTAAAGTCATCCTAGAAACTGCAAAAAAAACATATTCCTCGTGGAAGAATTAAAAATTTCAAACCCTTTTGGAACCCCCAGTTAGAAGAACTGAAAAAGCAAAGGGATATAGCTAGAAATACAGCTGAACAAACAAAAAACATATCGGATACACAAATATGGCGGAAGAAATGTGCCTCAGTAGAAAAAGAAATTAATACTGCTAAAAAGAATCACTTTAATAATTTCTTATAAAAAGGGGATTATAGGACAGATGGTAACGAAGTTCATAAGTTCATACAAAATCTCAAGGTCAGGAAAGAAAACAACAGCACACCTATCACACACAACAATAATATATTAGTAAATGATGCAGTCATAGCCAAAACATTCAATAAATATTATGCTAATTCACATAAAGTAACAAGAGATAATAAAAAGGAATGTAAAGAATTTAAGAAAGATATGAAACAAGAAAGAGAATGTGATCCTAACACTCAGTGCAATATCTTTTTTCAAAATTTTAATATGCAAGAACTGAACGTTGCAATAAATAATCTAAAAAACAAAAAGTCTCCTGGACCTGAAAACATACATCCAGAGTTCATAAAAAACCTTGGAAGAACAGCAAAACAACAACTACTAAAACTCTACAATCTATCCTGGAAACCCACTGTACCTGCTGAATGGCGAAAGGCAATAATTGTCCCACTCTTGAAGAAAGACAAAATAGCGTCAGAAATAAAAAATTATAGACCAATAGCTCTTACTAGCATAATAGCAAAAGTGATGGAAAGAATGGTGTCAAACAGTTTAAATTGGTTTCTAGAATCATAAAATTTAATTTCTCCATGTCAAGCTGGATTCAGAGAGTTCTACTCTACAAATGAACAAGTCTTACTTCTCAGTCAAGAAATCAAAGACTTCTTCAATAGAAAAGAAGATAATTTATCAGTTTTTATTGATTTCCAAAGTGCATATGATCCTATATGCAGAACAAAACTACTAAAGAAAGTAAAAAAAATAGGGATACAAGGTCCAATGTTTTCATGGCTGTCATTTCCTAACACAACGCTTTATTGCAACCAGATATGGAAGATATATATCTAAATACAAACAAGTACACTGTGGCTTACCACAAGGCGCAGTGCTCAGCACTACACTTTTTAACATATTTATTAATGATCTGCCACAACAAATACAAGAATCAGGTGTGAAGGGTGCACTATTTGCTGATGACTTAGTAATGTGGACTTCAAAACCAAAAAGCAAAAGTACAGAACTAGAAAAAACCATGCAAATATCCTTAACCAACTTACAAAGGTGGACCAAAGAAAATTTAATGACTGTTAATACAACAAAATCAAACTACCAAATCTTTTCACTAAGAAAAAAACCACTAAAAATAAAACTAAATTTTGAGGGTCAACAATTACCAGAAACAAGGGAACAAAGTATTTAGGAATTACATTTGATACCAAACTTACATGGACCAAACAAATAGAAACTGTAACACAAAGAGCAGAGAGGCACCTTTCACTGTTAAAATGTCTAACAGGAATGAAGTGGGGATGTTCCAGAGTAACTCTTAATACAACATACAATGTATATATAAAGCCATTATTTACTTACTGCAGCAAAGTTCTTGTAACAGCAAACACAAAAAAAAAATTCAAATCTTTCAAAACCAAAGTCTGAGATTAATTACAGGTGCTATCAAAACCACACTAATAGCAGCTATGGAAATACTAACCAACCAATACCCCATTGAATATGAAATAGAAAAAGCGGCCCTTATTCAACATGAGAAGTTGATCAGACTCCCATTCAATACATGGCACAAGAGAAATTTTACACATACACTAAAGACTCAGGAGAACTTTCTTTCCAAAATTCAAGACATCAAGAAGAATGTACATCTTCCTAATTCAAAGGAAAACTTCATATCTAAAGTCAATCCGACACATACATTAGACATCACATATTATTTAGACCTGACATAAGAAGTTCATGAAAGTGGTACTCCAACTAGTGTTCTAAAATTATTGGCATTAGAGACAATCCATACTAGATTTCCAGAACACGAATGGCTCCATATTTATACTGATGGATCATTGATATCAAACCAAGATGGAGCAGGTGCTGAAGTCACATGTCACCTCTTTTCCTATTACAAATATTTTAAGTTATGAAACTACAAACTTTGATGGAGAAATTGAAGCAATTCGAATGGCCCTACAAAATCTTTTGTATAGAATTTCACATTTTCAGCAAACAGTTATTCTCTCAGATTCCAGGGCAGCAATTATAGCAATTACTTCCAAGTTGTCACCAAAAAATCTAACAATTCAATAATGTTGGAAAATCCTTACCCATCTAACAGCACTTCAAAAACACCTAGTCTTCCAATGGATACCAGCTCACTGTGGACTGAGTGGTAATGAGAAAGTTGATTTTCTTGCAAAAAAGGGTACCAGCGGTGTACAAAAATCTATAGTTAATCTACCACTTTATGCAGCTAAAAGATTAGTCAACTCTGAATTCAAAAAAATTATTGCAAAATATTACTATGAAAAATCAAGGAATAAAATATGGGAATTTCCAAACATTCAAACAGTAATTCCTGAATATCCTCGAAAAACAGCAGTTGCAACCTTCAGGTTGATTACAGGACATGATTGTCTGGCAAAACATTTAAACGGAATTGGGATATATTCTTCACCACTCTGTCCTCTATGTGATCTGCAAGAGGAAATGGATCAAGACCACCTTCAAATATGCCCGGCCACTTCTAGTGTCCCATCCATCAGTAAAAAATATTGGAGAGCAAGAGGATTAATGACTTCATTGTCAGAAATCCAGCATTAGCTAACAACAAGATATGTTTCCTGAATAGTGAGAGCATCAATAGGGAAAACAGTTGAATGATGCAGGAACCTTAAAGGATCAGCAAGAGTACAAAACTGAAGATTTCCAAGTTTTTGAAATGTAATGGTAAGTACTTGGGTGACCGAGCTTCGCTCGGTGATTTTCACGTCTGTTTTTGTGAAATCTTGTTTTTTGTGGAAGTAGATACTTATTTAGATAAACATGAATGTTAACTATATAAAACTTTTTGTCACAATTGTTAAGAGTCATTTTCGAGATACAAGAGATATAGAAATTCCTATACATATTCCATTAACACCACTATTTCAGTCATAAAACGTCTACTGATGAATGCAGGCCTCACCCATAGATATCCACCTAGTTTGAGGTTTTCGTCGAGCATTTGTTCCATTATGGAGTTCAGTTCTTTGGTGCTGCGATTGATTCCAGGGCGTTAACACGTTAGTCAAGGTCCTTCATCTTTCCGTTGAGTTCTTCCATGGCTTCCTTAACCCCGGCCAGTCACTCGTTAGTATTCTCTGATAGATCTATCTTCATGTTGGATGTTTCTGTCTTCATCTTTTCCATTTTGGAATTTACATTTTCAATTTGGCTACCATTTTGGTCTCCATTCTGTCCATTTTTGTTCCCATATTTTGTATTCTGTAGTTTACATTTTTCCAATTCGGCTATCATATTTGTTTGCTCTGCCGCATTCTGGAATTCATTTCATTTTCCATGATGTCCATTTTGGCTAACATTTGTTTCATCAACTGTTCCATATTATGCTTATCGTCGCCCTCCTGGCACCAATTGTGATTACTTTACTTTTTTAACTATTTCTTTATTTTTTATTAAAACACCGGAGTGACACTAAGCAAAAGCACTGTTGAACAATAACAAATATTACAGGAAGAAAAGCTGGTTGATAAAGTCATGTGAATGTACTACACATTTCTGTTTCAATCATATAGAAAATTTTATGAATTGTTCGTATTGTTCATCGAAGCGGGAGTAGTGAAAGAAATGTGATTGTGTTTAGTAAAAGAAAAATGAGTAAAAAAACCGTGTGAATGTTATGCATTGCACTTATATTTCAAATGTATAGAAAAATGTATGGATTGTTTGTAGAAGAGAGAGTAGTGTGTTAGGTAAAATAAATGGGAGTAGAGAAAACCATGTGAACGTAAAACGTTGTGTGGTAAAATGGATTGAATAGAAACGTCCGACATGAAAACAATTAGATATGTCAATTCTCATGGCGATCGGTTGATCTGTTATGGAGTTTACTCACTCTTCAACATACGATATGTATAGGCGTTGGTATGTATGAAGTTGATAAACGATAGAGAATAACATGTGAACTATTACGTGAAACAAACGTGAGTAGAGAAAATAGTATGACTGTAATACGTTGTATTTCTGTTTCAAACATATAGCAAAGTGTATGAATTATATGTTGAAGGGCGAGTAGCAAAAGAATGTGATGTGAATGTAATACATTGCATTTATATTTCAATCATAGAAAATGATATGAATTGTATGTAAAAGGGCAAACAAGGCATATATGAATGTGCTACGTAAAAGTAAAGCAAGTAGAAAACCATTTGAAAGTAATATATTGGGCAGTAAAATTTTCACCATAAAAACTTTCTCCATGAAAAGATACATATACATGCCGATTTTTGCAGTGATCAATTAAGCAGTTTTAGAGATTAACAGTTACATATATATATATATAAACATCCAATCATGTGTGTGTATACGTATATATGATATGAATTTTTTATAGAAAAGTGAGAACTATAGAAATAGATGAGAATGTGTTACCTAAAAGTAAGTAGAGAAAGCACTATGAATGTAATATACAGCATCTCTATTTCAAACATACAGAAAATTGTGACTTCTTTTTAGAAGAGTGAGTAGAGAAAGAGATATGATTGTGTTACCTAAAAGTAAGTAAGAAACCACTGTCAATGTAATATGCAGCATCTCTACTTCAAACATACAGAAAGTTGTATGATTTCTTTGTAGAAGAGTGAGTAGTGAAACCACTGTGAAGTGTGTTACTTAAAAGTGAGAGGAGAAAACAGTGTGAATGTAACAGCATTTCTATTTCAAACACACAGAATATGGTATGACTTATTATAAAAGTGCAGATAAAAATGTTTTTTGGTGTAAAATCACATTTTTTATGCAAAATTGTTTATAGAGGAGTGAGTAGAGAAAGAGATGTGAATGTGTTACCTAAAAGTGAGTAGAAAAAACACTGTGAATGTAATATGCATGTATACAAAAATTTCACGAAACCTTTAGAGCCGTTTCTGAAATACCGGGAATGTATATACAAGAATTGCTCTGTAGAAGCGGGAATAAAAAATGTTACTTTTTATGTCAAATCGCGTTTTTTCAGGAATTACACCTTTATAGATGAACTTAAAAAGCAAAACCCTATCTGAATTCAAGATTTGATCAAAATCGTTAGAGCCGTTTCCAAGTTGCGCAGAATATATATATACACAAGAATTGCTTGTTTAAGTATATAAGATTTGTGCCAAGATCATATCCAATGTTTCAAAATATAACAATTTGTACTTCTGGAAAAGTTCATCTTGGGACAGCTCAGCATATTTTCGCCCTGAAAACTCCCCCCTTTGCTTTGCTGTTTCAAAACATTTTATGAAAACTTCATCAGTTCTTTTTCTTTGAAGTATATGATAATTGTTTTCTATTTGCTTCTGACAGAAAACTATGTCAAGAGATTTTTTTGAAGAATATCAAACAGAACACTGGTAACCTGAAAGATCTCATTAAAAACTTGACCAAAAGTGCAAATTCAAAGTCATTCCGGTTATTTAGAAAACCATTTGAAAGCCAGATTGCTGTCTGGTCAGACTCAAAATCATCTGCTATCTACTGAAAAACTTTACTGAGATCATCCCAGTTTTCTTCAACCACTTTAAGCAATTTTGAGTATGAATTCCATCAGGTTGTTGCAGTGGGTACATGCCACCCTAAAAGGGTGTCTAGGGCATAGCTTCTCTTGGCAGAGCTATGAAAAAAAATGAAGGGATTCCAGCAATATCTGCAAAAAAGATGCAGCATTGAGAAATTTCATTCATTTTGCTTTGTATGACTAAATTCAGCCTATGGGTTAAACAATGATCAAAGACTGCCTGAGGTGCAAAATCTTTTACCTTTCTTTGCAAACCATTTAAATGTCCAGACATGACACTGGTGCCATCGTATTCGTGGTGGACGAAGCGGCGTCAGGGCGGGTTTTCTCCGGGTACTCCGGTTTCCCCCGCCATCTCATTCCACCGGTGCTCCATCTTCATTCCATGTATCATCAGTGTCACCGCCTGCGGTGCCGTAGTAGTAAAAGCGGGCGTTAAACACTACAAACAACAACTGGTGCCATCGTAGCACTGTCCTATAAGCTTTGACTGATAGTCATATGGTCGAAACTATGAATTAAGCAAGGCAAACAATGCTTCTGATGTTCTATCATGACTGACATAAAAAGAGCCCAAAAAGCATTTGACTAGTTCGCCATTGGCATCTACTAGTCTGACAATTATGGAACACTGCGATTTTTGTATGATATCTATAGTATCATCAATTTGAAGTGAAAAAAAGTTGCCTCTGCATATTTTCAACATAATATAATCATTAATGTACTCTGAAATACAATCAATAATCTCATTCTGTACTGTTTTTGAATCCCCAATGAAGATAGTTTTGATTTTATTGCAATGAGTCTGAATCTCTAACCGACTTGTCAAAATTAATAAGACAATAGTTCTTTGAAATTTCCCCTGTTAGATGAGGATGAGCTTTCATCATGACCACGAAAAGTATGGTCTCGTCTAGCTAAATACATTACTGCATTCATTACAACCTTAAAAACTAATTGGTTCAGTCTTACATTTTCATTGTACTGAGCAACATACAACCAGTTGTTTTCCTTCAAAGCATCAGTAATGTTATTTTTATTCTTTTCAAATTGCTTCAATTGGAGCATGCACTTGAGATGTTCAGCAGAGTCGGAATGTTTATGTACTGACCGATTGATGTTTAAAATGTCACAAAAGCCAGCACTGTTCCACACTATCTTTTTTACACCAAGTAATAGGCAAGGCCAACAAAATAGTTTTTTCTGTATAGTAACTATCGCACAGCCACTCATATTCACTGCACCATGAACCTTTAAAATGCTTTCCATAACATTTCACACATTTTTTTCCACTTTTTGTGCTGATAAATTAAGAATAGGAGTTGGTCTTCTTGTTAATAGTACATCTCTTTTATCACAATCAGTCCACCATGAAAATGGTGTGTGTAATATACTACACTTAATATCATTTTGGAATTCATTTCTCCACTAACTTTAACTAAACAAAGCAGAAGTTGTTGTGAAGCTAATTTCAGTAAAATGGGCAACTAGAGTACACAACCACTTTACCCGAATAGTATTTTTACACTGTTTAGTTAATTACAACAATGAGAGATGGAGGTGAGTTAGCTTGCCTTTCATGAGGGCAATGAACTGATAGGCTAGCCTCTACAAGGGGCGAGGTTCGCTAAATCCCTGAACTGAGTAGCTGCACCTTGCCCTCTCAGCAGGGTTATTTAGCAATACATAGAACCTTATATTCTGCTTCATTGTCATGGCAACTGGATATAAACATGCAGCTATATGCTGGCTGACAGAAATAGCTGCACCTTCAAGGCTAAAGCACGATAGAAAAGGCAGGTAGCTGGTAGTTTTCATCCTTCCCTTTACCCTCACAGATATATTTCCTAACGGTTGTTTGTATACTTAAGCGTACAAGTTAAACTCCTATATCATATTTAATACAACTAAAACTGGTGAAGTGGAGCTTCACTACCTTCACCTGAATAGCTGCCACTAGTATTCATCAAGGCTCAAGTTATTCCCTTTTTTCTTTATTTCATTTTTAATTCAGTCAAAAATTCTATCTGGAGGTATATAACAGTGTCCATGCATTGGGTACATATATGAAATGCTGGAAAATTTTCTACTCTTCTCCAAGAAAGCAATAAACGCTAACATCATCACGCTATTCTTTTTGTGACTAGAGGAATTTATTTATTTATTTTTGCAATTCCTGCCTCCTGCCCATTCTCTGACTGGTAGAGTTTCACAATCTGAACTGCTGTCCGTTGTCCATAGCATGTGCATAGTGCAGTGTCTCAAGTAAGAATAAATATAGAGCATACAACAACGCTTACAGAAATGGTGTGAAAGCCAAGTAAGACTAAGACCTTTCAAATGAAAGCATTGTATCACATAACGACGATCAGTTTTATCCATGTTTTCAAATTTGTTGAGAGCATTCACTATTGGTGACTGCCAAATAAATACTAAACAACATAGCATCGTCAAACTTCAAACTTAAGCTCTATAAGGTAGCATCGCCAAACTTCAAACTTAAGCTCTATAAGGTTGGTACTTTCTACCATAGTCATTTGTTTAAAAGAACAACTGCTATCTATACAATGGGTCAGGTACTTTTGGTACAGCCCTCGATTGCTAGTACTAATTATAACTCAGTTTTGTAAAATTTTGTAATTTAATTACCTGATCCCACTCCGACCTTAGTTTCCAATTCTCACTGAAGACTGCGCCACAGTATGCTCTGATGTCACAAATGCCAACATGAGAATAACAAATACTATCCATAGCTTGAGAACTCTCAGCCTGAAAGGATAGCCAAGATATTGGTAACCCTGATCCTCAGCATAGCTCAGGAATTTTTATATATATTTTATTTATTAATACTAAACTATATACTGGTGAATATGACCAGTGTTCAGCCCTGGCTCTTTGCCAGTCATATTCATGATTTACAGTATAATTAATTCCTTAATTCTAGTCTGCATACTGTCCATATCCACTGGCATATCCACTTCTGTTCCCTGTGTGACTGCAGGGGGGCAGGGCCTTTTTAGGAAACCAGGTATTGGCCTAATGGAAAGCCCCATGGAGGGAGTGGCACTCAGTTGCCACTTTCCCTTGTTTTAGGGGGCAGAGCTATGTCTCTCTGGTAGATCCCTCACTCTCTAAGTCTTCATATCCGTTTACTCTTCACTTTGTTTAAAAATTGTCCTACCTTTTTACTGTCTGCATAAAACATTTCAGTTATAGCAATATTTCTGTCCACCTTATACCATTCTTTCTGATGTACCCTTTTCTCCAAATTTCAGTCACTTTATAGTTAAGTATTCTATGCCTAAGACCTTCATTTCCACTACATACATTATTGTTATGGAATACCCTTCCTTAAGCCTTTTAATCTCCATACTCCTGTTATCTTCTCGTCCTTTTCATTTGTCATATCTATTTTTCCCTTCCCCAAGTGACTTTAATTGGTTTATGAAAGACTAATCTCTCATCAGCTATCTCACTGAACATTTTTTATTTTATATATCCTCAAATGTCTTTCTTGCCATTTTCCAAACATTATTCGCATTATCTTCTCTTCTTCTCTATATCTTGCATAACCCATTACTTTCCAAATTTTTCATTAGGACAATTTACCCATCCATTACTCTTTTATCATCTCTTCTGATATTCAAGACACTTTCAACAAATTTCTTTCTTCTAAGTTCAATATTTTATACCAGAATTTCAGTGCCCTTTCCATAATGTCTCTTATTTGCCAGTTTGCCCAGTTCTATGTGTGCTATCTGCCTAACATTTGCATTTGGTAGCCCAAGCATTTCTCCACAAAACGTCCTATGTACTCACCAATAACTTCCCATCCCCTTCTAATCCTCATACTTGTATACCATTCAGTTTTTGCCTTAACCACCATGCTGTATACTTTCTCTAGCTATTTGATATTCAGATTGGGTACTCTATATTTCCAGCTTCTGATAGCTGATAAAGCTCCTTTTCCTTTTGTCAGTGCAAATTTCTTCTATTTTCCCAGGTACCACTACTGTCTATTTTAACTCCTGGATAATAATGTTCTCTCACTACCCTATATATTTACTTAATTTCCCCCTTTTCTTGAACACAGAAATCTGGATCTTATCTGGGTTCACTTTTAAATGCCACTCCTTATAGCATTCATCAGTACCTCTCAAGCATTGTTTCAAGCCATTAACTGTGATTGCCCCTAACACTAAATCATCTACCTAATTTCCTGCACTTCACCTATGGTGTCTTCTTTAATGCCCTTTGTTATCATATTTACTTGTTCATCAAGAGATAGCACTAGCCTCATTCGGAGGTGAGTGAATCAGCTAGCTGTCAAGTGCCGGGTTATCTCTCGCCAACTGTAGTCTTTAATTCCTTCACACACAGGAGTACCTCACAGAACACAATCTTACTCTCTCACTGCTGGCATACTCTTTATAAGCAGAGGAGTGGAGGCCATTACTGTGAACTGATGGGGAAGCATAGCCTAAACGTCATTGTAGCTAAAATTCAATGACAGGTTGGCAACAATCATCCTTCTCATTCAGCACAGCCATTATAGCTGTGTCTTGGTGTGACACGCGACAGTTTTCCTATGAAAAATAAAGACACCTTAACAGGATGGGGAATGGATCACAGGCTTTCAGAGAAGCAACATATACTCCTGCCATCTGTAACCAGGTATTTAAAACATTATTTGTCAATTCTTTTTCCACTTTTCAAATTTGCCGTAGTTATAATAGTTTTGCCAAAATGTTTTGGCTGTGCCTTTCCTATTGCTGTGCAGTTGTAGCCTTTGGTAACTGCTACACTCCTCTACTTATAAAACAGTCCCACATTCAGTATATTTCACTATACCTGTTAATTATGTTTATAGCTTGTAATTGTGCAATATACATATTGTAGCTTGTGGAAGTTCCATTATCACATGGAGCTTCAATGGAAATACAGTACAGAGTCCAGGGTAGCTCTATATTAAACCAAAGTAATATAGGAGTGATTTAAATACAAGATATTGGGGGATTTGAATAAAATGGAGAGTTTATTTTTGCTCCAGTTTTGGAGAGATTGCTCACATTTATATCAATAATATTGATTCCTTTCATGAGCAATATTCCCCTCTAACAGATGTTGCTCTGCAACCTTGGCTTGGTAGTAGCTTTCTCCACTTCCATATCAATAAAAATTATAAGTGTATAAGTGTGTAAGCCTCACAAAGACACATAATTGACTGTAAGTAATTTTAAAGGTTTGAAAAGGAAAATATGAGATGGTTAGCAGAGCATTTCCTTGAAGAAGATGGCAATGAAAGAAGAGGAGGGGCATTGTCTAACGAAGAAAAGATGAGGCTTTTTTTTTCCTTTTTTTTAAAGAGTGGATATATAGATTTGTAAATGCATTACACATTTGCACTTTAAAATTATTTTGGTGTTTTCCTATAACAATAAAATCAAAAGCCATATTTTTTGTATATCTTTGTAGATAGGTATTAGCATGCTGGGCTTTCAAACATCTTAATAAGGAATCACTTTTTTGTTTAAACAATACTTATGCATAATTTTTCCTAGAACAATTTTTAAGTTTACATATAGTGAAAAAACATTTTATCTAAAAGTTGATCAAGACCGTGTTAGTGTAGTGGTAATGTGCCTAACTCCCATGCAGGGGTTTCAAAGTTGGAATTTTGGTAATGGTGGCTTTGCCTAGTTAAGGTTTTCATGATCATAAGACAAATGTAAGGCAACTCTTTCACCCATTTCATTAATTCATTACCCCTGTAAACCAGTGCAGTTGAAAGTCTTTAAGCCAAAAAATGTATTTACATCACTGTTCATAATTACAACCTTTACCATTTAATGAAAAAAATGTTGCTACTTTTATTACAATGTTAAAGTTAGTGTAACTCTGATAAAAGGCAGCAGCACATTTGAGAGAGAAATTGAATGGCAGCTTTTGCTTCCATATCCAGACCAATTAAAAATTGTGCATGAGTGCCGTTGTAAAAGCCATTATTCATGGATTAAGCTACACGGCATGGCTCCTCAGGGTAAGCAGGGTAGGCATTGCCTGCCCTACTGTAATACATCAACAAATAATGTTTAGCTATGATTCTGCATTTTATCATTTGAACTGTCATTTTCCCTAAATTGTAGCTCAAGAAAAGTTTTCTCGGTGCATGGCCAGTGCATGGTCAAATCCTAGAATCTCAATTCCGATTCATCAAAACTGCACTGCGTGTTTGAAATGTGCGGCAGAAGTGATACGCATAGAACCTGGGTAGTGGAGATCCGACTAGCTTAACCTGTGCCAGCTCAGCCCCTTTTCCTCATTATAAAGCCCTTGAACATGGATAAGGATATATTCTGTCTGTATACACATTCCGAGCATGCATAGATACATCTGCCAGCACTCAGAACACTTAGCCAACTCGACTTTTTCCAAACAGCCATACTCCATGAATGAATATCTCAGAGATCTGAATTGTTTCATTGTCACTCTATGCTAGTATTATTGTGCATTGTGGTTTTGTTTTATGTGTTGATGGGAAATAAATATCTTTCGCCTGTAAGTACTTACAGATTAGGGGGTTATGTTTGTATATTACTGTGTGTTATGATACCAGTGTGTTGTAGGTTGTTGTAGTATTTAACGCCCGCTTTTACTACTACGGCACCGCAGGCAGTGACACTGATGATACATGGAATGAAGATGGAGCACTGGTGGAATGAGATGGCAGGGGAAACCGGAGAACCCGGAGAAAACCCACCCTGACGCCGCTTCGTCCACCCCGAATACCACATGCGGGTCCCTGGGATCGAACCCAGGCCACCTAGGTGGTAGGGGAGCACGCTAACCACTCGGCCACGACGCCGCCACCAGTGTGTTGTAATACCAGTATGACCAACTTAATTAGTGAACTATTACAAAGTCTGTTTTCGCAGTGCACTGACAATGGAAAGAGGAGTGTTTTAGCTACAGTCAGACAATTTTTCAATTTCTTCAGTCATTTTAGTTTTGGCGGTAATTCATCTGTAGGTCACACTCATTCACTCTGCACTTATTAAACAATCAAACAATATATTGTTTGCTAAGGTAACTAATTTGTTTGTATAGCTTTGAGAATGAGTTGGAGTCAACTCGAAACTTGTTAGCACTAAACAACTTGGAATATTACTAAGATAAGTGAAGCTTTTAGCTTCTAATTTATTTTTACTTTAGAATATATTGTTTGCGTTATCCAGAATGACTTCGTCCCCTTTATTTTGGATAAATCGGGTTCTACTGTATTATTATTATTGTTATTGTTACACTTTGCCTACCCTAAAATTTTGACTGCGAGCCGCCACTGTAAGCTACTCATAAAATGTATACTGCTTATTGCAGAAAACAAAAATTAAAAATATTTTCATGGTGAAAATTTGATGAAAATATGAGGGCTGTTCAATAAAGAATGATCACAATTTCTTTTTGACAACGTACCTTTACTCATCCTCATAATTTTGATGGTCCTTCTAAAAATAGTCTCCCATGAATGTGATGCACTTGTCCCAACATTTCTGCCAGTCTTCAAAGACATGCTGGAAACCATTTTTTGAGAGATCCTTCAAAATTGCCTCCACGGCCTTCACCACTGCTTCTGATGATGAATAATACCTCCCACGAAGGCATTTCTTCAAGTTAGAGAATAGAAAAAAGTCACATGGGGCTAAATTCGGACTACAGGGAGGGTGAGGGATGCAGTTCATGTTGATTTTTGCAAGATATTCAGCAACAACATTGGCAATATGCGGCCGCGCATTATCGTGGTGCAGCATCCAGCCTGCTTCACGGAAATGTGGTCTTTTGCGCCTGATATGGACTTGCAATGTTTTCAGGACATCCCTGTATAGTATTGTCCAGTTACTGATGTGTGTGCAGGTACAACATGCTGATAAACCATTCCATGAATATCAAAGAATGAGATGACAACTTTCCCAGCAGAAGCAACCACTTTTGCTTTTTTGGGGGTTGGTGATGCAGGAGATTTCCACACTGAGCTTTGCTGTTTGCTCTCATGATCAAAATGATGTAGCCAAGTTTCATCAGCAGTGATTACATTTGAAAGAAACTGTAACTACAATCAGACTTGCAAGCGAATGTCCTTTTGTTTGGGAATCAACAGTCTTGGAACCCATCACACACAAACACGTCTCATGTGTAATATTTCTGTCACCAACATGTGGGTGGCACCCAATGAAATGTTCAGTATTTCAGAAAGTGATCTTAAGGTAATTTGTTGATCCTCTCTCACAATGGCAGCAGCAGTGTTGATGTTTTCTTCTGTAAGAGCAGTAACTGGAGCACCAGGTCCACCTTCCTTTGAAATTGATTGTCTCCCCTCTTTAAACATTTTAAACCACCTTCGAGCTGTGCTGTAGGGAAGAACAGACTCTCCATAGGCCTCCTGTAACATTGTATAGGCCTTAAGTGAAGATTTTTGAGACGAAAGCAGAATTTCAAAGCCGCATATTGTTCCTTGCGTGTTACCTCCATTGCAGCGGTAGGCGATACTGAACAAGTCTGAACTTGCCTGGTTCTCACAGGCGGGAACCAGGAGTATCAACAATGAAACTACTATGGCGTGTTTGTTTCACATTAACTTAACAGAATATAATAAGATCGAATTTTAGTGTGAAAAATTATGACCGTAATAAAATTATGATCATTCTTTATTGAACAACCCTCGTGTCATTAAAATTGTTGAAGTATTTACATTTCACTAATGTCTTGTATATTGGTATTGAAAAATCTTGGATTGTTAAACTTCTAAAACAAACTCTGGTATTTGAGTATTGAAACAGCTCCCAATTTGGTATGATGCAGTGATTGTAATGAAATATACATAGGAAAAACCAAAAGAAATTTATAAATTAGATCCAAGGTACACGTTAGAAACATTAAGAGTAAACAATTAGAAAAATCAGCGGTTGCATTTCACTTTTGGACAAAAAATCATGACATAAAGCTAGAACCGAAACTTCTCAAACACATAACCGGAAAACAAGAACTGTCCACATGGGAACAAATCTTTATTTTAAAAAATAGAAACTGAGTATTTAATTTCGACATTCCTCAGAGAGATATTTTCAGTAAGTTCATTGAACTGCCACCAGAAGAAACACCAGAAGAAGCATCACCATCTGCACCATCAAACACCATGGAAACCCAGTTATTATCCGGTTGATAATGGAGGAAAGTTACCTTCAAAACGCGTCCCGGAAAAATATGTTGTAAGTGTTGTTCAGTGTTATTAATTAACTCACCTTTTAAATTAAATTAATTACAACAACACTGTTTTCAAACTTCTATGAAAGGAAGATAAAAAAGTGAGAATACCTTAGAAATTGCATAGGAAAAATGTATTTCAGAATCTTGTACCCAATCAACCAGTTCACTCTATTTAGGAAGTGTTATTTTATAGCAGAATTGGGGCATGAGGGCCAGAAAACGATGTGTAGGATACTGCACGTGTTGGAATGAGAGTGCCAACCCAAGGGAGGGCATGAAATCTGATAGTTGGATGTGATTTTAAGTAGTAATACATTTAAATGTGTACTATCTATTATTTCTAGTTGTGAAGACCATGTAACTGGTTTGGAGGGACTGGTGCATTGACCCCATCCCACCTCCAGTACTGCATCCTACTCATGATGACTCCTATGCTGGGCAGAGGTGGGACATGTCAGGTGGTAGTTCTTGGCTCAGAAAGGGTTGTTGCACTGCAGGGTTATCCAGTATATTACTGTGGTTCAGCTACACTGATGTTTTGGTTACACTTTGTTGTCATTTTGTAGTTGTGGCCTTACTGCTTCATTCCTTTTAAAAGGATCCCTCAGCTACACTTTATGGGATAGGGCCCTCAAGCCCGGAGCTACACTTTGTGTTTGGGTCCAAAATCGCGCATTATTGGTCTAAGAATGGTGTTTGTTTCATGTTGGCATCTGTGATATCAGTGTATACTGTATACATAATAAATGATGGATAGAGCAAACACTTGATTATTTGAGACTAAGTAACTAAGAATTGTCATTTGCTGACTCATGCTACCCCACCCTTCTTTATACCTCTTCTTCACAGCTACAAACATATGAGTAACATATATCACGATTTAGTATAGCCGAGGGATTGAGGGTCCTGAACCACAAAGTGGTACCAAGGGATATTTTTTGTAAGATGAATGAAGTGTGAAGTGATGACAGTATAGCCATAGGATCCTAATAGCTAAACCCAATGATAATAACAATTCAAAACATTGCCAATCCATCAAATTTCAGTTATTTAGGTTGGCTGCACATGCTCAATAGTGGGAAGATGGCCTTGTTTCTTGTCCTTGTAATTATTTTCCTATAAAACAAGGTATCCTTAAAAGGGTAGAAGTGTAGATTACAGGCCTGCCAAAGTAACCACACCAACTCCGTACAACAGTAATAAGGTATTTGCAACTTCTATTTCCCTTCAACGAAAAAACTGAAGCTAATATATATATAACAAATATGTAGAGACTATAGGCTTCACTTAACTTTTATCTATGGTGCAAGCTGTTGAATAATTAATTATTCAACAACTTACACCATATATAAAAGATAAATGAAGCCTAGATTCTATTTCACTTGTTTAATTCACTAATAGTGCACTTGGTTGGGATGGCATTATGCTAAAAGTACTAAAATCCACCAGGCAACTATTGTTAAACGTATTAGTACACCTTATTAATTTTTCTATAGTAAATGCTACTTTTCTGGACTTACTTAAAAATGGTATAGCTAGACCTGTGCTGAGAAAAGGAAAAGCAGATTCAATATATAACTGTAGGCCAGTAACATTAACATCTCTTATAGCAATCATAAAAAACTTACAAGTTTTCTCAATTTCAAAAAGGTTCTTAATCAATTTCAGCATGGTTTTTGACAGAGGTTTTCAACAATTACTGCTGTTTCTGAATTCATAAATAGAACACTGACAAACATAGAGCAAAATGATAAAACATTTGGTATTTTCTTAGACTTATCTAAAGATTGTGTTTCACATGAGCTGTTACTATCTAAACTGGAATGTCGTAGAATAAGAGGTTGTATACATAAGCTACTTTCCTTATACCTAGAAAGTTGCATGCAGTGCACTGAAATATATTGGAAAAGTGGAAATATAAGTACGATCAAATAAAAATATGATAAAGCTAAAACAGGAGTACCGCAGGGCTCAGAGTTGGGTCCTCTACATTTTGTAATGTATATAAATGACTTGCCACTGTCTCCTGAGTATGACCTAACTTCCTATACAGATGACACTAAAGTGACATTAACACTACATAAATTAACCAAGTATCTGAAAGATTCTCAACTTAATCTCAGTGTAGATAAAACTAAATGTATCTTATTTCAACTTAAGGAACAAGAAAATACATGTGATATAATGCATGATGGTTCAATTATCGAGCAAGTAAATTGTACAAAATTTCTAGGTATTCACCTGGATAAAAATCTTACTTACAATGAACATGTAGATACTCTTTGTAAAAAGTTAGACCCATGGATATACATACTATGTAAATTAGCAAGTCACATATAAAAAGACATTTTAAAAACAGTGTATTATGGAACCATCCTAAATAAAGATCTCTATGCATATAACATAAGAGGCAACAATAATTTCCATAGAGCATCCACTACAAAAGTTGCAACAGGTAAGGAGCCCTACATTAGAGGCATACTTTTATTCAATAAGCTACCACAACATACAAAATCTGCTCAAAATAATTAATTTAAATTGTTGTTGAAAAATTTCCACCGTCATTGCTGCCACCACCACCGCCACCACCACCACCACTGCCGCCACTGCCACCGCCGCCACTGCCACCGCCACCACTGCTGCTGCCAACACCACCACATACTATTATTTCTATTATTATTCTTATCATTATTATTATTATTATTATTACTATTAATTACTGTTATTGTTATTATTGTTATTGTTGTTGTTATTGCTGTTATTATTATTATTATTATTATTGTTGTTATTGTTATTATTATTATTATTATTATTATTATTATTATTATTATTATTATTATTATTATTATTATTATTATTATTATTATTATTATTATTATTATTATTATTATTATTATTATTGTCATGGTCATGGTCATGGTCATGGTCATGGTCATGGTCATCAACATCGTCATCGTCATCGTCATCGTCATCGCCATCATCATCATCATCATCATCATCATCATCATCATCATTATTATTATTATTATTATTATTATTATTATTATTATTATTATTATTATTATTATTAGTATTAGTATTAGTATTATTATTGTTATTATTATTTACTGGCTGACCAAGTTACTAGTTTAGCTTCATTTTATTTTATAGATCACTGGTACCACCATCTGTGGTGTTACATGGGTAAGAATAGGTGTTAAGCATCATTAAAAAAAACAAAGTAATTGTAACGAACCTTTCTTCATGGTTTGTTACCAGAAGTAGTGTGCAGCCATTAAAAGAAAATTTATTATGGGTATCTTATAGATGCTTGAAGTAGGATTTTGTAGAATAACAAGTCTTTCTTTTTCCTTCAGGGCGTTGGTGAGTAATTCTTTAAAGCCGTTTGGAGAGCCAGGTCGACCAACAGATTGGTTCTCTGAGGAAAATTGTCAGCAACAGTATAGCAATTTATTGGAGGATACTCAGAAGCCAAAAAGGAAGAAGGGAACTGACAAAATTGGAAATGAGTACTTAGAAACCCCTGTTGAATCAATAATGAGAGATCTAACTTTAGGTAAACTTCTTTATTACTTCAAAAATAAAGAGCTATGAATTAGAAGGAATAATGGTTAAGTTTCACAATGAGGAATCTAACTTATGGTGAACTCCTTTATTACTTCAAAAATAAAGAGCTATGAATTAGAAGTAATAATGGTTGAGTTTCACAATGAGGAATCTAGCTTATGGTGAACTCTTTTATTACTTCAAAAATAAAGAATAATGAATTGGAAGTAATAATGGTTAAGTTGCACTATAGGGAATCTAACTCATGGTAAACTACTTTATTTGAGTAGCTGTCAGAAATGGTGGCAATAAATGACATATAACGGGCAGGTAGGAGTAAAAGGGGAAATACGTTGTAACTGTTTCCCATCTTTCTCAGGAAGTATTTGTACACATTATACGCCATTTCTCTGGCTTGACTATGAGTAATGCATTGTTGTTTTGCTTCTGCCATCATTGGAACTCTATCATGCTATCATACTATCATTAAGTGGATTGGACTCAGCTCAGAATTATTTAATTTCACTGTTAAACTGCAGGCAAGTACTCTTACACCGACCGACCGACCGACCTGATTGGCTAGAAAACACATGACTGTGATGTTGTTGAATATTTGTCTCCTGCATATTTGTGATAGTGACAGTTAAGAAATAAAGAGCTATGAATTAGAAGTAATAATGGTTAAGTTTCACTCTGCCACAGCAATTTAGAAAGTAATCATTATTTTTACATAGGCTAACAATTTATTTGTACTTTGGTACACTTATGGAAAGAAGTCTAGACCGACCGACCGACCGACCGACCGACCGACCGACCGACCGACCGACCGACCGACCGACCGACCGACCGACCGACCGACCGACCGACCGACCGACCGACCGACCGACCGACCGACCGACCGACCGACCGACCGACCGACCGACCGACCGACCGACCGACCGACCGACCGACCGACCGACCGACCGACCGACCGACCGACCGACCGACCGACCGACCGACCGACCGACCGACCGACCGACCGACCGACCGACCGACCGACCGACCGACCGACCGACCGACCGACCGACCGACCGACCGACCGACCGACCGACCGACCGACCGACCGACCGACCGACCGACCGACCGACCGACCGACCGACCGACCGACCGACCGACCGACCGACCGACCGACCGACCGACCGACCGACCGACCGACCGACCGACCGACCGACCGACCGACCGACCGACCGACCGACCGACCGACCGACCGACCGACCGACCGACCGACCGACCGACCGACCGACCGACCGACCGACCGACCGACCGACCGACCGACCGACCGACCGACCGACCGACCGACCGACCGACCGACCGACCGACCGACCGACCGACCGACCGACCGACCGACCGACCGACCGACCGACCGACCGACCGACCGACCGACCGACCGACCGACCGACCGACCGACCGACCGACCGACCGACCGACCGACCGACCGACCGACCGACCGACCGACCGACCGACCGACCGACCGACCGACCGACCGACCGACCGACCGACCGACCGACCGACCGACCGACCGACCGACCGACCGACCGACCGACCGACCGACCGACCGACCGACCGACCGACCGACCGACCGACCGACCGACCGACCGACCGACCGACCGACCGACCGACCGACCGACCGACCGACCGACCGACCGACCGACCGACCGACCGACCGACCGACCGACCGACCGACCGACCGACCGACCGACCGACCGACCGACCGACCGACCGACCGACCGACCGACCGACCGACCGACCGACCGACCGACCGACCGACCGACCGACCGACCGACCGACCGACCGACCGACCGACCGACCGACCGACCGACCGACCGACCGACCGACCGACCGACCGACCGACCGACCGACCGACCGACCGACCGACCGACCGACCGACCGACCGACCGACCGACCGACCGACCGACCGACCGACCGACCGACCGACCGACCGACCGACCGACCGACCGACCGACCGACCGACCGACCGACCGACCGACCGACCGACCGACCGACCGACCGACCGACCGACCGACCGACCGACCGACCGACCGACCGACCGACCGACCGACCGACCGACCGACCGACCGACCGACCGACCGACCGACCGACCGACCGACCGACCGACCGACCGACCGACCGACCGACCGACCGACCGACCGACCGACCGACCGACCGACCGACCGACCGACCGACCGACCGACCGACCGACCGACCGACCGACCGACCGACCGACCGACCGACCGACCGACCGACCGACCGACCGACCGACCGACCGACCGACCGACCGACCGACCGACCGACCGACCGACCGACCGACCGACCGACCGACCGACCGACCGACCGACCGACCGACCGACCGACCGACCGACCGACCGACCGACCGACCGACCGACCGACCGACCGACCGACCGACCGACCGACCGACCGACCGACCGACCGACCGACCGACCGACCGACCGACCGACCGACCGACCGACCGACCGACCGACCGACCGACCGACCGACCGACCGACCGACCGACCGACCGACCGACCGACCGACCGACCGACCGACCGACCGACCGACCGACCGACCGACCGACCGACCGACCGACCGACCGACCGACCGACCGACCGACCGACCGACCGACCGACCGACCGACCGACCGACCGACCGACCGACCGACCGACCGACCGACCGACCGACCGACCGACCGACCGACCGACCGACCGACCGACCGACCGACCGACCGACCGACCGACCGACCGACCGACCGACCGACCGACCGACCGACCGACCGACCGACCGACCGACCGACCGACCGACCGACCGACCGACCGACCGACCGACCGACCGACCGACCGACCGACCGACCGACCGACCGACCGACCGACCGACCGACCGACCGACCGACCGACCGACCGACCGACCGACCGACCGACCGACCGACCGACCGACCGACCGACCGACCGACCGACCGACCGACCGACCGACCGACCGACCGACCGACCGACCGACCGACCGACCGACCGACCGACCGACCGACCGACCGACCGACCGACCGACCGACCGACCGACCGACCGACCGACCGACCGACCGACCGACCGACCGACCGACCGACCGACCGACCGACCGACCGACCGACCGACCGACCGACCGACCGACCGACCGACCGACCGACCGACCGACCGACCGACCGACCGACCGACCGACCGACCGACCGACCGACCGACCGACCGACCGACCGACCGACCGACCGACCGACCGACCGACCGACCGACCGACCGACCGACCGACCGACCGACCGACCGACCGACCGACCGACCGACCGACCGACCGACCGACCGACCGACCGACCGACCGACCGACCGACCGACCGACCGACCGACCGACCGACCGACCGACCGACCGACCGACCGACCGACCGACCGACCGACCGACCGACCGACCGACCGACCGACCGACCGACCGACCGACCGACCGACCGACCGACCGACCGACCGACCGACCGACCGACCGACCGACCGACCGACCGACCGACCGACCGACCGACCGACCGACCGACCGACCGACCGACCGACCGACCGACCGACCGACCGACCGACCGACCGACCGACCGACCGACCGACCGACCGACCGACCGACCGACCGACCGACCGACCGACCGACCGACCGACCGACCGACCGACCGACCGACCGACCGACCGACCGACCGACCGACCGACCGACCGACCGACCGACCGACCGACCGACCGACCGACCGACCGACCGACCGACCGACCGACCGACCGACCGACCGACCGACCGACCGACCGACCGACCGACCGACCGACCGACCGACCGACCGACCGACCGACCGACCGACCGACCGACCGACCGACCGACCGACCGACCGACCGACCGACCGACCGACCGACCGACCGACCGACCGACCGACCGACCGACCGACCGACCGACCGACCGACCGACCGACCGACCGACCGACCGACCGACCGACCGACCGACCGACCGACCGACCGACCGACCGACCGACCGACCGACCGACCGACCGACCGACCGACCGACCGACCGACCGACCGACCGACCGACCGACCGACCGACCGACCGACCGACCGACCGACCGACCGACCGACCGACCGACCGACCGACCGACCGACCGACCGACCGACCGACCGACCGACCGACCGACCGACCGACCGACCGACCGACCGACCGACCGACCGACCGACCGACCGACCGACCGACCGACCGACCGACCGACCGACCGACCGACCGACCGACCGACCGACCGACCGACCGACCGACCGACCGACCGACCGACCGACCGACCGACCGACCGACCGACCGACCGACCGACCGACCGACCGACCGACCGACCGACCGACCGACCGACCGACCGACCGACCGACCGACCGACCGACCGACCGACCGACCGACCGACCGACCGACCGACCGACCGACCGACCGACCGACCGACCGACCGACCGACCGACCGACCGACCGACCGACCGACCGACCGACCGACCGACCGACCGACCGACCGACCGACCGACCGACCGACCGACCGACCGACCGACCGACCGACCGACCGACCGACCGACCGACCGACCGACCGACCGACCGACCGACCGACCGACCGACCGACCGACCGACCGACCGACCGACCGACCGACCGACCGACCGACCGACCGACCGACCGACCGACCGACCGACCGACCGACCGACCGACCGACCGACCGACCGACCGACCGACCGACCGACCGACCGACCGACCGACCGACCGACCGACCGACCGACCGACCGACCGACCGACCGACCGACCGACCGACCGACCGACCGACCGACCGACCGACCGACCGACCGACCGACCGACCGACCGACCGACCGACCGACCGACCGACCGACCGACCGACCGACCGACCGACCGACCGACCGACCGACCGACCGACCGACCGACCGACCGACCGACCGACCGACCGACCGACCGACCGACCGACCGACCGACCGACCGACCGACCGACCGACCGACCGACCGACCGACCGACCGACCGACCGACCGACCGACCGACCGACCGACCGACCGACCGACCGACCGACCGACCGACCGACCGACCGACCGACCGACCGACCGACCGACCGACCGACCGACCGACCGACCGACCGACCGACCGACCGACCGACCGACCGACCGACCGACCGACCGACCGACCGACCGACCGACCGACCGACCGACCGACCGACCGACCGACCGACCGACCGACCGACCGACCGACCGACCGACCGACCGACCGACCGACCGACCGACCGACCGACCGACCGACCGACCGACCGACCGACCGACCGACCGACCGACCGACCGACCGACCGACCGACCGACCGACCGACCGACCGACCGACCGACCGACCGACCGACCGACCGACCGACCGACCGACCGACCGACCGACCGACCGACCGACCGACCGACCGACCGACCGACCGACCGACCGACCGACCGACCGACCGACCGACCGACCGACCGACCGACCGACCGACCGACCGACCGACCGACCGACCGACCGACCGACCGACCGACCGACCGACCGACCGACCGACCGACCGACCGACCGACCGACCGACCGACCGACCGACCGACCGACCGACCGACCGACCGACCGACCGACCGACCGACCGACCGACCGACCGACCGACCGACCGACCGACCGACCGACCGACCGACCGACCGACCGACCGACCGACCGACCGACCGACCGACCGACCGACCGACCGACCGACCGACCGACCGACCGACCGACCGACCGACCGACCGACCGACCGACCGACCGACCGACCGACCGACCGACCGACCGACCGACCGACCGACCGACCGACCGACCGACCGACCGACCGACCGACCGACCGACCGACCGACCGACCGACCGACCGACCGACCGACCGACCGACCGACCGACCGACCGACCGACCGACCGACCGACCGACCGACCGACCGACCGACCGACCGACCGACCGACCGACCGACCGACCGACCGACCGACCGACCGACCGACCGACCGACCGACCGACCGACCGACCGACCGACCGACCGACCGACCGACCGACCGACCGACCGACCGACCGACCGACCGACCGACCGACCGACCGACCGACCGACCGACCGACCGACCGACCGACCGACCGACCGACCGACCGACCGACCGACCGACCGACCGACCGACCGACCGACCGACCGACCGACCGACCGACCGACCGACCGACCGACCGACCGACCGACCGACCGACCGACCGACCGACCGACCGACCGACCGACCGACCGACCGACCGACCGACCGACCGACCGACCGACCGACCGACCGACCGACCGACCGACCGACCGACCGACCGACCGACCGACCGACCGACCGACCGACCGACCGACCGACCGACCGACCGACCGACCGACCGACCGACCGACCGACCGACCGACCGACCGACCGACCGACCGACCGACCGACCGACCGACCGACCGACCGACCGACCGACCGACCGACCGACCGACCGACCGACCGACCGACCGACCGACCGACCGACCGACCGACCGACCGACCGACCGACCGACCGACCGACCGACCGACCGACCGACCGACCGACCGACACATACAACAAAGAAACAAACAAATGAATAAATACGTACATACCTGCATACCTATATACCTACATGCCTGCGCGCCCACCCGCCCGTCTGCCCGCCTGCCTGCCCTGGCTGCCTGCCTGCCTACCTATCTGCCTGCCTACCTACCTAAGTAAATGAATAAGTAAATGAATAAGTAGATGAATAAATAAGTAAATGAATAAATAAGTTCATGAATAAATTAATAAAATAAGTAAGTCAAGTAAGTAGAGTTCAAGAGTTGAGTTAATGAACGAACAAACAAATGAATAAACAAACAAACTACCTGCATGGTAAACTTCTAAAATAAAAAGTAAGGCAAAGGACTGAATAATATAATCACAAGTATGATCACAGTCATTAGATCCAATTTGTATTCTCTCGCCTCATAAACTAAACACAATTTGAGTGGCAGATATGCAATTAGAATATGCTTAGGGAATGTTTATGTCAATGTCAATTGTAAGAACTTAGAAATACTCATTGTATTGTATTGTGAGGTGGTAAGGTGAGTTAACAATATAAAGACATTATGTCATGTCAAAGCAAAAAACAAAAACATACTTTTCAGAAGATTGTGAAAAGTTATTGTATAAAGTAAAATAGTGATATAGTGCAACGAAGAAGTAAGGAGAAGTGTTATGTTTCAAGCTTGTAAAACTGGGTAACAACTTGAAAAACAACACAAGGGGCATAAGAAACAGTATATATGGTTTGTCCCCAAAATATGTTAAATACATTATGAATTTGACTTATTTTCTGTTTGTAATTTGTGTTACATCATTGTTCAATTATTGAAAATATTGTCTTTTTATCAGTGTCATAATTGTTAACCATCATATTTTGATTTTATGTATAAAATTTTAATGGTCATTTTAAATATTTAATGCCAAAAATGTTAGGAGCTTAGATTGAATTCACTTTCTTATCATTTTTGGGAGTAGGGAAATATACAGAAAATGACGTCATAGTGGAACGCTACTAAATGCACATATATGCAGTTGGATAAATGCACATAACTAAAATAATATGGCAAGATCAAGATTTCTCTTCGCCAATTTTGTCAGTTGAGTATGGATGCATTTTGATATGTGCGTGTTATAAGACAGTAAAAATGAAGTGATTAAGTGAAATATTGATTAACCATAATACGCAAAGTGCTTGATTAAATAAAAGGACATAAGATAGTCAAAGTGCAAAGTAATGGAAAATGCATTTAACAAAATATCACTAAATAATTCAGAGATTAGATTGCGACGATGCTATGAAAGTCGATCCACTAAAATAAAGGACTTACTATTGTGATATGATCTATATACTGTGAACAAGATGCAAATAAAATAACTCATAATGAGTCCACAATTCTTTCACCTGTACCACAACCCTAGATTGCAAAGAATCGAAAGCTCTACAACACACCATATTTAAAACCGCACCAGTTTGGAGAATTTAATGTCATACTGGCAAGTTGGCCATGGTAGCTTAGTATTATAGCAGCCACAGGTGAAGTGGAAGATCTTCGGTTCAAATCCAGGCTATGGCATTGCATTGTTCAGTGCTGATTCCACCTCTGAAACATTGTCCATACATGGCTTGTGTGTTTAGAAAACACCAGCAGTAAGTTGGTTGGCATAAAGAAATAATAATTACCATCTAAAACTTATTTAAACCCGGGACATAAAGTACTTATGATTGTAAGCCACCCTTGAGTTCTTTATCTTAATGTGAGATTCCCTGTTGGTCTACCAGGAAAATACTAATCGGTTGGGGAAATGAATGTCATACTGGCAAGTTGGCCATGGTAGCTTAGTGGTTAGAGCAGGCATGCGTGAAGTGAAATATCTAGGTTAAAACCCTGGCTATGACATTGAATTTTTCAGTCCTGATTCCACCTCTCAAACATTGCCCACACAGGGCTTGTGTGTTTAAAAAAAAAAAACCATTACCATCTAAGGGTTACTTAAACCTGGGACGTAAAGTGCTTATGATTGTAAGTCGCCCTTAGGGTATTTATCTCTGATGTGAGATTCCCTTTTGGTCTACCAGGAAGGTAAAAATTGCTTAGGGAATTTAATGTCATACTGGCAAGTTGGCTATGGTAGCTTAGTGGTTAGAGCAGCTGCATATGAACTGGAAGATCTGTGGTTTAAATCCTGGCTATGGTATTGAATTTTTCAGTCCTGATTCTACCTATCAAACATTGTCAACACATGGTTTACGTGTTTAAAAAACACCAGCAACAAGTTGGTTGGCATAAAGAAACATTTAGTACATTCTGTTATGTCCCATGGTCATGTAATAATGTTGTTGTTGTTGTTGTTTTCTAGTGCCTTGCATCTGGCAATGAAGCCATTAGCATTCGTGCTTTCCAATACTTTTGAACTGTAGTTTTTTCTGATCTTAATGCTTCACAGGTCTTCAAGTGGTCTTCGTTCATTTCTGCTGGATCGTTACACAGGACACATATTGGTGAGGCTGAGATACCTATTCTGTACAGATGACTTGCTAAGCAGTCGTGATTTGTCAATAGTCGGAAGGCTGCAACCGCTGTTTTCCTTGGTCTCTGGGGGATTATATCTGGATTGAAAAGTAGTGTAATCCATTTTTTATCTTTGGCATTTGTTTCTATTTCTTGTAGGTATGAATGAGAAAATTTTTTAATGATCAAGCGTTTTATTGAGGAATATGAGAAATTGAATTTAGACTTTTGTTTTATTGTTGTGCCTTTCTTTGCAAGTGAGTCTGCAGCTTTGTTCCCCATGACTCCACAGTGTGCTGGAATCCATTGGAGATGAACAATCTTATTAACTTTTTGGAGTTGTGTTAATATTTTGTAGCATTCTCTAATTTTTGTTGACTTCTTTGTAGTATTTGAACATATTTCCTGAATTGCAGCTTTAGAATCTGAAAGAATTACTGCCTTGTTAAATTTATTTAAGGGAAGATTTAATAATTGTCGGAGAGCAATGTATATAGCCTCTATTTCTCCATCATAATTTGTTGTGTCTCTGCCAACAGAATGATAAAAGGAAAAATGTGAACACGTAACTCCAGCTCCAGTAAGGTTTTCCTTGGAGGATCCATCAGTATATATGTGCAGCCATTCTTCTGTGGGATACCTAGTATTGATTGTTTCCAGAGCTAGAAGTTTTTGTATTTCTTTTGGTGTGTCTGATTTACTTATTTCCTCTATTAATTCCAAATTGAAGGTAGGTTGCAATAATTCCAATGGATTTTCTCTTATAAGTATTTTCTCTGGTGTTAGGAATGTTCAATTTGGATTTAATCTGTGTTACCTTTTCTAGGAAACTACTATGAGTTTTAAGGATTGAAGGGGGGAGGTTCTCTTCTGTCCATTTAGAGTTTGGCAGTCGTAACATTTTCTCATGTTGGAGCAATGCTTGTTCTTCTATTTTTGTTGTTATTGATGGGGTCCATAGGCAAGCATGGCATCAATAGGTGTGGATTTAACTGCTCCAGTGATTAGGCGAAGAGCCTGATTTTGTATTTGTTCAAGTTTATTGATGTTAGCATTTGCTGCTGTTATTAAAGCTTCAGAACGGTACAAGAGGTTTGGTTTAACATACATTTTGTATGTTGTGTTAAGGACTCTCCTTGAGCAGCCCCATTTAGCACCAGCTAACCTTTTCAGGATTTGCAGTTTCTTTTCAACCTTTTCTGAGATGTTTGTTATATATTTTTTCCAACTTAGCTTTCTGTCGAAAGTGATGCCTAAGTATTTGGCATCATCAACTGCTTTGAGTGGTTTACCATTATAATTTATGTTAATATTAACTGGTTTGTATTTTAGTGTAAATAATTCATAATTTGTTTTTTCCACATTGATAGTCATGAGGTTTTTGGAGCTCCATTCATGTACTTTGTTTAGGGCTGTTTCTATTCTGTCTTTAATTAATTCAGGTTTTTTTGGAGAGCCTGAAGTGCAAATGACTACATCGTCAGCAAATAAAGCAATTTTGGTTTCTAAAGTTTTTATTATTGATGGAAGGTCATTTATATATATGTTAAAGAGTGTTGTGCTCAGAACAGCACCTTGTGGAAGTCCTCGGTGTGTTTGTTTATATTTGGAAATGTATGTATTATATTTTGTGGCACAAAATCTTTGTGAAATAAACTGAGTTATCCACTTAAGCATGTTACTTTTCACACCTATTGATTGCAACTTCTCAATTAATTTGTTTCTCCAGAGTGAGTCATATGCTGATTTAAAATCAATGAATACTGCCAAGGTATCCTCCTTTCTATTGAAAGCTTCCTTGATGTCTTGGCTTAGTAGGAGTACATTTTCACTTGTACTATGATTCTGTCTGAAGCCGGTCTGTGAACTATTAATTAAGTTGTAATATTCTAGGAACCAGTTAAGTCTAGATGCCACCATTCTTTCCATCACTTTTGCAATAACACTGGTCAAAGATATTGGTCTGAAACTAATAATATTGTTTGAGGGTTTTTTTTTCTTTAAAATCAGGATGATAATGGCTTTTTTCCAGTCGGAAGGTACAGTCATTCTCCAACACGTGTTATACAGTTTAAGTAGGATTTCTTTTCCTTTCCTGCCAAGGTGTTTAATAAACTCTGGGTGGATCTTGTCAGGTCCTGGAGATTTTTTGTTCTGTAATTGTTCTATTGCTAAATCCAGTTCTGTTTCATTAAAATCCTGAATAAAAATATCATTTCTTATACCTTTTGGCTTATTAGTTTCTCTGATAGTTTTTTGGATAGCCTTATCTTGTTTTTTATACGCTTGGGGTATTCTTTGTGACTGAGCATAAAACTTGTTAAGGGATTCTGCTATTTCCCTATCTGTAGTTAAGCTTTTGTTATTATATTTTAATGGTTCAGTTGTATTTTTTGATAATTTTGTTTTATTAAGGAATTTGTATATTTTATTTCCATCTTTCCTATAGTCCATATGTTCTACAAAATTTGTGAAACTGGCCCTCTTTGCTGTAATTAATTCTTTCTTAAAAATGGCTGCTACAATTTTCACATAAAGGGATCACACAATCTATTGACAATCCCTTTGGTGAAATGAGAAAAATTTTTGGGTATGAAGATTTCCTACCTTCCAATTTAGAAAATTAAATATGGGGTAGAGAAAAAAAAAAAAAAAAACTGAGTTGCCAATTATATCAGCTGAGTAATTTATAAATGATATGTGTTGATTTTTGTCACATAACTTCACCTACACTTTTAAAACCTGGATATGTTTCTAGAGCTGTCACGCTCATTCTCAGCTGCATGTCAGCTTGTGTTAGAAGCATTAGTTGGGCTAGATCTGGATATTGGTGCCCAGATGGCGGTGGGTTGGATTCAGAAGTAGGCTTGATAAATCTGCTGAGTCTATCCACTAGTGGAATTTCAAAGTTTCTAATTTGGTGTGGTGTTTGGTGATATAGATTTTTCTCCCAAGCAACTACCTCTAATGGATGGCTGGCATGTTTAAATAGTATTGTAATTGCATTTATTTCATGATTTAAGTCCTAGAAATGTGCAGCAACTGAAGATTTATCTACTTATGTATATTTCTTTTATGGCAAAAGTGTTCATCACTGTGGCTTTGGCCCCTCCGAAGGAATGTCGCCTTGACGTGGCGGAGGGGCTCAGTACCCGATCCAGACATCCTACTAAGTGTCATTTTTTACTACAGGTAGGCAAGAGGTGAGGGGAAGCAAAGAACATTCCAAAATGGGTAGATGAGGCTCACTAGTCTTGGTTGACGACTCATCTAGGAGAAGAGGACTCCGAAATCAAATTCCCCCAGGGGGTCCTACTACAGTAGGTACGGGTATGGCGTACCAGGGGTCCCGAGCTATACTCTCAATTGGGTTCCTCTAAGAGGTGAGAGGGCACCTGCCAAGCGCCCAAGCAACTTTGGTCTACTTTTGTGTTTGACCTCCCACCTGATACCTCCCTGTACACAGTCTGATGGATAACCTACTTGCAGGTTGTAGGAGGATGGGGAGACGCAAGGGGTGACTGGGTAACCGTGTAATTCCCAGCCCCTGGTTATCATGTAGGATCTGTGTTCGTATCCGCTGATTAAGGTCAGTCCTGGGGAGGGGCCATTGCATGAGCTGATGCACTCCTGAAGGCGATTGGGTCCCTCTGTCTATACACTGGGAGGTGAGACCCTAGGGTGAGCAAGGTCCAGGCCAGGACTCTCATCTAAGCCGGGGTGGCACCCAGGATGTGAGCATGCCATCGGAGACATTTGCAATGGTGAAGGATATAATCACCATGACTTCTTTTAAAACTCAAAATAAAAAATACACCAAAGTTAATGAAAAGGAAATAGCAGAGTTGAGTGGTCCTTGCTACTTAGTCATAACAAGAACAGAGGAAGGTAAAACATTCAGATCGGTGAATCCATTCATGATACAGAAGGGTCTGGATGAGATAGCTGGCCCAGTTAAGAACTGCACAAGATCTCGTAACAGCACGCTGCTGGTTGAATCTAATTCAGCAGCACAGGCCGCTGCTATTTTAAAAGCCAACATTTTAGCCAGCTATTCAGTGTGTGTAGAGATGCACAGAACGTTGAACTCCTCTCGCGGTGTTGGGAACACACGCGCATTGGACAATATGTCCAATGATGAAATTAAGGAGAACCTAGTAGATCAAGGTGTGATATCTGTTTATCGGGTTCAGAGAAAAGATGGAGGCGAATATCTGCCTACCCGTACCTTTTCCTTACCTTTAATCGGATAGACCTCCCGCAAAGGATAAAGGCCATTGAAGTAGGACCTTATATTTCGAACCCGCTTAGATGTTACAAATGCCAGCGCTTTGATCATACAAGTGACACGTGCAGTGGTAGAGCTACCTGTGTAAACTGTGGAGGTATCTCTCATGACGATGAATGCACATCACCTCACAGTTGTGTTAACTGCAGGGGAGAACATCCAGCAAACTCCCGAGAATGCCCCCGTTATATAGAGGAAAGAGCCATCCAGGAGATCCGGGTTAGAGGAAAGGTGTCCTCCTCAGAAGTCCGGAAACTCTTATGTTTGCGCCAGCCCGCTATCCCGAACTCTGGTACCTATAGCATGGTTGCAGCTAAAGCGATTTAAATGGGGCTACAATTTCAAACAAAATTCACGTAGGTGAGTCATTCCACGTCAAATTGAACAAAATATGGCAAAAAATGACCTTGATCTCTCAGATTTTCTTAATTTTTTTTTTTTTTTTTTTTTTTTTTGGTGTGTGTGTGCTTTGGAACAAAATATATTTGATCCGTGTTTCTTTGTTTTGTATAAAGAAATTTATTTTGGCCGATATTAATTTTTGGAATGTCCCAAAAATCGCGCGCTCCTCACTCTTGGATCAATCATACCTCCGATTGTAATGAAGCAAATTACTTGATCTTTGAAAATTGTTTCACTAAAGCTTCAGTTTTTGACAAAGGAATGAAGGAGTGTAATTTTAAAGCACAGTTGGACCCATCGTTCTTGGCCCCTGACCTTGACTGGAAGTCCTGTTGGCGAATCCATAGCTTTTGTCTGTTTCATCAGCTCATATTGTATAATTCTGCAAATGAAACCATGCACAGGGGGAGGGAGGGGGAAGGCAGTGATATCTGCATGTCTTGCTAATTCAAAGGTGCTTTTTAGTGCAGTGTGCAGTTGAAGACATAGACTTTTGCGATAAAGAGTGAATATAGTGAATTTGTGAGACATTGATCATAGCGTAAATCAATTATGCCACCTGTAAGTTCTAAATTAGGGACCAAAACATTACACAGTCAGAGTAGAGAAATTATTTCAAATGTATGGACGTACATGAAGGAAGAAGCTAAAAGCAAAAAACTGTTTACATCAGAAGATTTTTTTCAAAAAAATTCCAAAGTTCAAAAGTACGTATCAGATACCGCAGGAGTATCAGAAAGAAGGTACGTCATGGAGACATTTTTCTGCATGGACTGTACTGCCTTAGTAAGAAGAAGTTATATGACTAGCATAGCTGACGCGGCAACTCGCAGGCTGTCTGCAGTCACCTGGCTTGTTACTCGTCCGTGTGCGCTTGCAGGCCTCCAGAAAAAAAATTGTAGCAAATGCACTAATGCAAGCTCCATAGTTTTCAACATCTTATTTTATAGATAAAATGTCAGGGAATACGTGTGTATTTTTTTAGATTTTTAACATATCGATTTAAATTCTATTTTTGGTTTTACAAAATATACCATCAAAAACAGTCCAAAATTTATGTGTAATAATGATTGATTGAAAGTTGTTAGAGGTGTTATATTTAACCTTTCCAGTGCGCCAAACCCTAACTCTCAACTCTATATGAACTTAGAGTAACAAGTGATTTTATATTACGGTGCGCGCAGAAATTGCTTAGTTTCTAATAGCCATAACTAAGCAAGTAATTTAAAAATACGGAAATAAAAAATACGGGTCTCCTTATTTTATGCCTATTATTCATAAAAAAAATTTTGAACCTCCTACGAAAAAGTCGTGTTTTACGGGTGTTCGATTTGACGTGGATTGACCCAGGTAAGTTACATCCAAAGCGTTTGACATCACCTAAATCCGTAAAGGCATCTACAAGCACCGCAGTACAGTCCAGCAGATCAGGAAGGTCGCCAACAAAGAAGTCGACCTCGACAAGTAGACCGATAGTATACGATGCTTCACCGATTAAGTTTAAGACCCAATATAAAAGATCCGATTTCCTCAAAGAGAGTGAGGTTTCTCCCAAGGCATCAAAGGGAAAGAAAAGTCCAAATACATCTCCTAGAAGATCCTCTTCAGAGGAATCCTCTGGGGTGGCTACAGACCGGCGAATGTCATCTTCGCCGGTTTCCGTGTCCCTTCGGTTCGAAGCTCTCGAACCAAAATTCACTATGGGAGTACGGACGTCCTCGGCAGAGGACATGGATCTAGAAGAATCTGCCCACACTGGGAGACCCCCAGTGGAAAAGAGGCGCGGAAAAGCCTCAGATAAAAATGTAAGCCCAAGACAGAAGAAAAGGGCAAAATTAATTCGACAACCGCCTATTCCAAAGTAATGAAGAGTTACTTTGGAATACCTATCCCATACACAATGCAATATGGCTATCCTACAATGGAACATATGTGGTATTAGAACTCAACGGTCAGAACTTGAGCTTTTGCTCAAAGAAAACGAACCTCTGGTCCCATGTTTGCAAGAAACTAAGCTGCGTCCTCAAGACGCTTTCCATCTAAGGCGATACATCCCAGGACGGTGTGATGTTACACCAAAAGAGGGTGTTCCGGCACATGGCGGCGCTATGATACTTGTGAGAGATGACATATATATTCAATCTGTACCAATACGTAGAGATATCCAATCAGTTGCAATAAGGATCCTACTGCCAGACATCCATTTAACCATTTGTAATCTATATTTGCCTTCGTCCCATGACTTCGCGTACATTGATTTAGAAGATCTAATTTCCCAGTTACCAACACCGTTTCTGTTGGTGGGAGACTTCAATGCGCACCACCCACTTTGGGGTTCAAGTCGCGCTTGTGTGAGAGGTACGCTCATTGCCGATTTCTTGGACAGTTACAACCTAGCTCTCCTCAACACTGGAGAGTCTACATTCATTTCTGACTCTTACAATAGTTTCTCGCACCTTGATCTTACAATCTGTTCACCTCAGTTGGCAGTCTCCTTACAATGGAATGTCATCTCTGATTTACACTCTAGTGACCACTTCCCATGTCTTATTAGTCTCTTAACGCAAGATACATGTTCCACACGTATGCCCAGATGTCGTTTGGGCCATGCCAACTGGAACCTTTACACCCAGTTCGCTGTCTTTACGTACAACGAGCACAACTCAGTAAATGATTTGGCACAGCATCTCACGGAGACGATCCTCTCTGCTACTGAATTATCAATTCCGCGGTCAACTTCACACCCCCGTCGATTTCCCGTCCCCTGGTGGACGGAGGAATGTCGGAATGCCATTCGTGCTCGAAGGCGTGCTCTTAGGGTTTTCCAACGTCACCCTACTTTGGATAACCTAGTCCAATACAAGAAAATGCGCGCTAGGTCCAGACAAGTAATTAAGGATAGCAAAAAATCATCTAGTAGCTTCATTTAACCGACACACGCCTTCCTCGGTTGTGTGGGATAGGTTAAGGCGTGTTGGTGGTCAGTTGACCTATACACCAATTGCGGGGCTAAAAACACCCACAGGAGCTGTTGTTGATCCATTTGAGTTTGCAAACACGTTTGGCAGTGCTTTCGCCCAAGTGTCTAGCTCGGAAAACTACTCCCCTTAGTTCCTGTCAGGTGGAATCTCAAGGCTTTGCGTTTCGATCTAGAAACGTAGAAGATTACAATCGCCTTTTCACCATAGCGGAGCTAGAACATTCTCTTAAATCTTCGCGATTATCAGCACCAGGACCGGACGGCATTCATGTACAAATGTTACAGCAGCTCTCTCCTGAAGGTAAGTCATTTCTGCTCGAGGTCTATAATCGTGTTTGGGTTGACAGTATACTCCCAAAAAATTGGCGGGAGGCCACCGTTATTCCCATCTTGAAGGCTGGGAAGGACCGTCATCTTCCCTCCAGCTATCGTCCTATTTCCCTCACCAGTTGCGTTTGCAAGGTGATGGATCACATGATCAATGGACGATTGGTTAGAAAGTCGTAACCTACTGACTAACATCCAGTGTGGTTTTCGACGACGCCGTTCAGCTGTAGACCATCTTGTGTCAATATCGACACAGATAATGGACGGATTTATGAAGAACTATCAAACCGTTGGCATATTTTTCGATCTAGAGAAGGCTTATGATACGTGCTGGCGAGCAGGGATTCTACGTTCCCTGTATACCTGGAACGTAGTACCTCAGGGTTCGGTACTAAGTGTCACGCTGTTTGCTATAGCAATAAACTCCATCTGGAAATGTGTTCCACCTGGAGTTTCGCCATGCCTATTCGTAGACGACTTCGCTGTCTATTGCACTTCTCAGCGCACGGCATTCTTACAACGGCGCCTGCAGCAATGTTTGGACAACCTTAGAGATTGAAGCTCCAAAAACTGCTCCCGTTTCTCAACTGAGAAGTCAATCTGCGTTAATTTCTGGCGTCGTAAGAGACGATTACCATCTTTGCTCCGTTTCGGTCCAGATTTACTTCCCTTCGCAGATGAGACGCGCTTCCTGGATTTGATCTTGGACAGGAAGCTTAATTGGTCGTCATATATTGCACAGCCAAGAGCACGATGTGACCGTTCCCTAAATATCATGCGGGTACTAAATGGCAAATCGTGGGGAGCGGATCGGACAATTTTGTTAGAATCTATCGCGCACTCATCCGATCCAAACTAGACTATGGGTGTATTGCCTAATCGTCAGCATGACCATCTGTGCTGAGAAGATTAGACGTGGTCCACAATAGGGGCATTCGCATTGCAATAGGAGCTTTTCCAACAAGCCCAGTGGTGAGCCTTTACGCCAAGTCTGCAAAACCTCCTCTGCAATATTGGCGTGAGTTTCTCCTGGCAAATTATGGTTGTTCGCTTAGATGTATGCCTAAGCACCCAACGTTTGCTTCTTTTTTCACCACCACGATAAGAGAACGATAAAGGAATAGCACGCTTAGTCCTAAGCCTGCGGGGTTTCGTTTCCAAGATCTTTTTTTTTTAATTTATTTACAGTCGCTTCAACAATTACGTCATATCGCGACTATTCTATGTAATACAGCGGTATACAATAAATTTGATACAATTATTTAACCAAAAACATCAGAATACAATTAACAAATCAGTACAACAAAAATATCCTTCATATTATATTTTCGTTTGTAAGCCTGTACCCTTGAGAAACGATAATACCCTTCTGCAGTTGGATGGCGTGCTCAGAATGGTGGATAAGTCTCCAGTGATGTGATGAAGTTGTCGTTGTGTAGCGTATTGCTTACATTCTGTGAGGAGATGTTTTACTGTGAGGCGGGTGTTGCAGACTTCACATTGTGGTGGCTGGCCTTTGCTGAGGAGGTATGAGTGGGTTAACCTTGTATGACCAATGCGGAGACGTGAGATAATCACCTGCTCTTTCCTGCTAAGAGAATAGACAGGGGAAGAATTGGTGTCTCCTTTCCTTACCATGTGTAGTTTTTCCGGAGGCAATTGATTCCAGACCTGTTTCCATCTTGTTTTTATTAGTCTGGAGAAGTGTTTTGTAATATCACGATAAGGTACTGCTTGCTGTTCATGTGTGTCTGTTAACCGACTTGCTTCTTTAGCAGCTTTGTCCGCTTCTTCATTGCCCTTAATGCCGCAGTGTGAAGGGACCCAAATGAAAGTAACTATTTTCTTTTTATTTAGAGCAATGGAATAAAGACTGTGGATATCTTGAAGCAGTTGGAGGTCAGTTGAACGATCTCTGAGACTTTGGAGAGAGCTTAATGAATCAGAAATTATAAGAAATTTACTCTCACTAGATTGGATGATGTATGTTAAAGCTTGCTTAAGTGCAGAAAGTTCGCAGGAGAATATGGAATAATATTTAGGGAGTTTCAGCTGAAGTTTCTTATCTGGGGTAATTATGGCACATCCATTGTCGCTGTCCGTTTTGGAACCATCAGTGTAGATAAATATATGGTTAGGGTAGGCATTTGTTATTTCTTGAAACAGCTGTTTATAGCAAGATGCATCTGTATGAGATTTATGGTAAGCTGTAATATTCAAATTTAGTTGAGCAGTTGGTATTCTCCAAGGTGGTGGACAATGAAACTTTCTGGGCATTACGGCAGGAATTTCTATGTTATGTTCTTCAATGCATTTGCTTATTTTAGATTTAAACGACATTTCTTTTTGTGAATTAGCCTGTAAACGTTGGTTGGACGTTTCTGGGAGGATTTCCAAGATCTTATAGTTAAGATTGGAGTGGAAGTGTCTAGGATGTTCGCCAAGGGCGAGAAGCTTTACCCCCTTGGCTATCTGGTACACCCCATGTAGATCTTGGGATGACTGTACACCGGAAGTCCATGATGCCTATTTCAAGTATCGCACATGTTTTTAAGAGTTTTTGTCAGGCTACACTGACTGTCCATGTATTTACACCGATGGGTGTTGGATGTGCTTATATTTATGGAACCAAACCACATACATTCAGTTTCCCAAATAGCATTTCCATTTTTACTGCAGAGCTTTATGCAATTTATTGAGCCGTTTTGTATGTACGTCGTCGTAAATTAGGTGACTGCCTGATTTTGTGCGATTCCCTTAGTGCACTTCAGAGCCTTAGTGAGCTATACACCCCCCACCCTATTGTACAACATATCCAGGATGCCCTCTATGTTTTACATGATTCTGGCATTGACATGTTATGTGCATGGATTCCTGGACACGTAGGTTTGCCGGGGAATGAAATGGCAGATTTGGCAGCAAAGGTGGCAACTACAGAACCCAGTATTACCATCTCACATGTTACTTTGGAAGACTTTAGGCTTGAAGTGCGGAGAGCGGCACTGTTGTCCTGGCACGAAGAGTGGTCAGCTCTCCGCGGCAATAAGGTTAGAGAAGTGAAAGAACTTCCGATAAACTGGGTAACTTCCTGTCACATATCTCGCCGTGAGGAGGTTAGTTTGGCTCAATTAAGAATAGGGCACTGCAGTTTTTCGCATGGTTACCTATTTAAAAGGTCCGCTGTGTGACAACCTTTTGTCAGTTTGCCACATGCTGCTAGAGTGTTGCTCTCTAGCACACCTTCGCGGTTCTCTGCAGCTGCCTGTCAGACTTGCAGACAGCAGTTGATAGAATGTTTAAGTTTTTAGCGGAGTGCAATATCAATTTGAGGATTTAAAATTTTAGTTATCTGTTTATGCTTTTTGACATATTTATCATCTTGTTTCATATCTGGCTATTGTCACTGTTTTTTACTTTTTGTGTATATGTTTCTTGTTGCTAGTATTTTTATTTTTGAGTGAAATTTACATCTGGCTATTGCCATGAATCTTTTAAGGGTGCTGATGACCTAGAGGTTGGGCGCCCTTAAACCCACAAAACAAACAAACAAACTGTGACTTTGGAGGTTCCTTTTTGTTTTACTTATTGTAAACTGTCCTGAAATTCTTTATTTTTTTCATAATTTTTTCATGGTGGAGTTATTCATTTCTGACCTTTTACCTATTGATCCTTTTGTCAATTAATTGTAGAGGAGGCTGTTGATATGTACTGTATTGATGATACAATGATTTTCTTTATTGTATTCTTCTTTGTTCACTGCTTGATCAGTATACCACATACTCTCTGCTTACTAGTTCATGAGCTTAGGGGAATGAAGAGGAGAGGAAAGACATTCCATGTGGTATAACCTGAGTTTTGTAAACTCTTTGTAAATGTTGTTCTGCAAGTTACATTGCCAACTTACCCCCAATGTTATTTGTGCTATATTTACTTACTGCTAATTTCTCTAAATTTCAGTTGTAAAATCATACGAGTCATTAGCATTATGTCAGAAGTAAAGAAAAATATAGTGTAGAAGTAGTTAACCATCCTAAGAGTGATTTGAAATCTGCTATGATATTATGGTTGCAGAACAATGGGGTTCAGAGTAAAAGTTCTATATGTAAAAAGGCTCTTTATAGGATGATTGAAACAGACAAACCTAAAGAGGTTTTTAAAGTGGACACATTTTTGATTTTGTTGGGTCACACTGTTGCTTTCTTGCCCCCATACATGTGATCTCAATCCCACAAAACTAGCCTGGGCCAAGGTAAAAGGAATAGTTAAAGAAACGTCCTAGTAACTTATCCTTACAGGAATTGCATCAAATAACGCTTGAGGGTATATCATTTGTGACCAAAACAGACTGACAGGATTTTTGAAAAATATAGAAAAGGTAAAAGCTGCTCAGTGGGAGAAAGACAGAGTAGTTGAAAATATTGTTTATGTTTTATAAGCTAAATATACTGCATGAACTGAAAATAGCATTTAAGTTCCTCTATTTTGAGTGACTTCACTTTAATTTAGCATGAATACACATACATTCCAAGGTTGGACTAATATTGTAAGTGTGACCTGAAGCACCAATCCAGCTTCAGATATCACTGTGCACCTGGAATTGTTTACTGACATACTGACTTGCTACATTCCTGTCAGGGACCATGAGCTGGTGAAAAATGTGTGCCAATGGACATAGTACTCCGGGAATAAAGAAAAAAGCTTTTTTAGAAAATGGTCTGTGTGTGCAGGTACATACACATGAGTGTAAGAAGTCGGTTAAATACAGAAGTTGGTATTTAAGTTCATGGTCTTCTGCAAACGCAACTCAAAAATTTTCAACAAAATTCCCCTTTCCAATTACCCCTTACATGAAAAAAATTTTATTCTTTTTTATTTTCAAAATAGAGACAAATAATTCTGTTAAAAATAATGCATATTTAAGGTGTTTGCATGGCAGTTCAAATGTACATCTTGAATTTTCTGGGAATAGCCTTTGAAGATCTCTTCATTCTGAATGACTTTTGTACCTGGTAAACCATAAGAGCTTGATAAAATCTTACTATACAAAAAATGTAGATCTCATTAAACATACAATTTATGTAAAATAAAAATGTTTGTTGTTCTTAACCATTACAGAGATATTCTTTCTCATTCATTTGAATTTTTAAGTGGTAAGTTGCTGATCATTTTTCCATATGGTCATGCAAAGGGCTGCAATTTCAAAGTAATCACATATTGATCCAGTTTTTAAAAATCTGGTTTTCACTTTAGCCTGCATGCATCTTAAACCTACAGTGCAATGTGTAAATAGCTCTTCTTGGACTGTCAGCCAGGTGAATTCTGGAAGAGTTTCCAAGCTTTAAGAGCTAATGTCGCTCTTATCTTCAGGTAATGATGTGGGGACTGTTTGTTTGGCTTATATTTATAGGGAAGGGGTGGGCCAGAAGTCACCATGCGATTGGCTCAAGTCCAGTGTGCGGAGCATGTCTCTGTTGAGCCAAAGCTCTGTGATTGGCCTGTTGTGGGAGATATGCTGGCAACAAAACCAGTGCTGGTGTTTGGCCATCTGACAGAGTTTTCTAAGTGTTTGTTGAAGAATGTGCTGATGCTATTTAACTGCAAGACATTGTCCCTGTTGATACTGTTAGGTTTATGCTTGATGGCTATGGCTTCCTTAATCGCGAGGTCCCAGTAGTTTGTAGACTTGAAGATGTTGGTTGTTTCATTTAGTTTTGGTCTGTGCCCTTCTTCAATGCAGTGTTCTGCAAGTTCGGATTTTTCAGAGTACATCAGATAGAATTTTAATGCTCTTTACAGCATTGTTTCATGGTTCTTCCTGTCTGATGAAGGCCCTGCCACATTCACATGGAATGCGGTATACACCAGGAGTCTCAACACCAAGGAGTTCTTTGGTCTGCCGTAACATGACCCTGGTTTTATTGGGTAGCTTGTGGATGGTCTTGATGTCATAATTCCCCAAAATTCTGCTTATTTTTCTGGATGAGTTACCCGTATGCATAATGTAGGCCTTGTGTTGTTTCTTGGTTTCTTGTGGTTCAACGGGCTGGGAGGTGTGGTGCTGTGCACTGTGGGGCTCAGCAGAAATGTTTCTAATGCCTTGTTAATGCTGCTCTTACTGTATCCATTCTTCTCTAGTGTAGTTCTGAGATATTGAATTTCTTGTGCTTGGTTTTCATTGCTCTGAGTATCAATGTGGATATGACTGTTTCTTAGAGCTGGGTGGTGGCAGCTGTTTGCATTTAAGTACTGGTCAGTATGTTTGGGCTTCTGGCACACACTGTGACCCAGGGACCCATCAGGCTTCTGGCAAATTAATATATCCAGGAATGGTAACATCCCATCCTGTTCTATTTCCATTGTGAACTTGATATTGGGGTGCTGACTGTTCAAATGATCCAAGAAGTCCTGAAGCATATCTTTCCCATAAGGCCAGATAACAAATGTATTGTCCACATATCTAAAGAAAGTCGAAGGCTTAAGAGTAGCTGAATCTAAGGCTTGATGTTCAAAGGCTTCCATGTAAAAATTATCTGTGGTTGGTGACAGGAGAGAGCCCATGGCCACTCAGTTTTTCGTAGTACTGCCTGCGGTAAAGAAAATATGTCAACGTAGGTGTATGCTTAAATAATGCAATGATCTGCTAAGTGAAGTGTGGTTCTAGGGGCTGGAGTGAGTCTTGTAGTGGCATCCTAACAGCAATACCACATCCAAACTGACCAGTAGGTCACCTGGTTTAACTCTTAAAGTCTTAACATCTTCACAAACTGTGCCAAATGAAGGCATGATGAGGGCAGATTCCCACCAATGGTTGTAAAAGCTTTGTGAAGTATTTTGCCAGGCTGAAAGTGGCACTCTCAATGGCACTGATTGGACGAAGCGGCACCACTTCCTTATGTACCTTGGGTAAGTCATACAGTCTGGGAGAGACAACTGCATGGGTGGTTAGTCTTCATGGTTTCAGGAGACAATTTTGCTTTCTTCAGGAGTGTCTTAGTTTTCCTGACAATGCATGTTGTAGGATCTCATTGTAGAGGTCAATATGCCATATCTTGTAGGAATTTTGAGGTCTTATTATGATAGCCATCACAAGAAAGAACCACTGCAGCATTTCCTTTGCCAGTAGAACAAGAACATTCACGTTGTCACGTGAAGTTCTTAGAGCTGGCGACGTTGGGTTTAGGCGGAGCTGCTCTCTTTAATGCCAGGATTCTTTCCTAATGTCCTCTGCAAATTCCTTGGGTAAAGTATGGATTGCCTATTCTATTCCATTTATGATATCGACTATTGGAGCCTTTTGCAGAAGCAGTGCAAAGTTCATCCAGTTTTGCTAATACTGAAGTCATAACCAAATCCAGCATCTTGTCTGATATATTGATGGCAACACATTAGTGCTCCAATTTTGTTGGGGGAGCCTGTGTCCTGACTAAGTGCATAAATTTCTTTGTTTGTCTGGCCATCGATTTGGATAGCTGTAGATCCTGGCTTGCTGTTGTTGATGCATCAACCCAATCCCAATCGGTTAGCATGATGCTAGAAGGAATTTCCAGGTGTAGAGCCAATAGCTGCCGGTCTATTTTGTCTAACTTTTATCAATCAAAATGCAGTCTCTCACTTACCAGTGTCACACTGGCATGCCGAAGGATCCTCTCCGCTGTTTTGTTGTGGACTGGGTGTCATAGAGTGGCAAATCAAGGAAGAATGTTCCAGTCTCTGCATCTCATCAGAAGGTCATGTTGCCAAAATGCTTGGCCTAGGTCTTCAAACTGAAGAATGCTGAAGTAGACTGCCTCCCCATAGAGGTGTGTGAATCAAGACTTGAAGCTTTCCTGGCAGCGATATGAAAATAACTCTTCTCAGACTGTAACCCAGGAGAATTCTGGAAGAGTTTCCAAGCTTTCAAGAGCTAACATCAATCTCATCTTCTGGGAATGATGTGGAGACTGTTGTTCGGGTTATGCTTATAGTCAGTCCGATGGAAGGGGTGGGAGAGATGTGTAATGAAAATTTAGTTATCTCTGTTAACAATAAGTAGATAGAAGAAGAATATTTTGTAAGAATAGTGAGTAGAGAAAGTCATGTGAATAGAACACATCAAATTTTTTTGACTGATTTGTGCATTTGGGGTCCTTGAATGCTACTTTGCCTGCCAGGTCACTGTAGGACTTAAACTCTCCCAAATATTAGGGAAAAGGAGTAATTTAATTCATTTTGTGTTTATTTACTTTTCAGAAAGGATCAATGAGTTGAAACGAATTTTAGAAGAAGAGAGGAGTACATATAGGACTCTTAAAACTGAGGTGGCATTCATTAAGGCTGGAAGGGCAGATGATCATCTTGTTGACATGTGCCAGCTTGCAAAAGAGTAAGTGTCACTGAGCTACATGCATTGGTGCTGGAGATAGATCATACATACTATATGTTAAATGCGCAAATAAACTTAAGGATATAAGGGTTTTTATTACAGTCTGAAGTTAAAAGTTGAGGTTTGCTAATCTGTGGTTATTTCTAATTGTTGGTTAAATGGAGTGCACCATATTTCAAATGCTAGGTTACTAACTTGGAGTTAATCAACAATCTGGTATGGTTGGCAACATTTTTTAGCATGGTATCATGCCACCTAGCTAGAAACTTGTAGCATTGCATCTTCAAAATAAATTTTCTAATATAGTTTTCTTGACCTCGCCATATGATTTGTGTATAACAAAATCTAAATTTTTCATTAAATTAGTGTTGTGGGGTTTCATGATGAATATAGATAATTGTTTATGGCTTGATAATAGGCTGGATACTTTCAGGAATGTAATAAAATATACTTGCCATTTTTATTATGGTTTGTACAGGTTAGGTAGCAACACAATTCTGTGACTTATACCATACTTTAGCTTTAGATTATTAGTTTATATGAGATTTTATTTTCATATGGTTTATTTAGGTTAATGGAAAAATATATTTTGCATATAAAAAAAGAACATTGAAAGCAGAGAAAACTGCAGTTTCTTTTGGTACTAACATAAGCTAACACCTATTGTATTAATGTTGCAGTTAAAACATTCAAAACTGAGTAGGGCAGGGATGAAACGGTGTATATGTATGTAGCTAATGCTCTGGAGTCAACAATGAAGACATTCTCCTTCTTGCTTCCCAGTACTTAGATACTATATCTTGATAATTTTCTAAAGCTGCACAGTTTTGTAGATATCTCCAATACACAATTTGGAGAAGTTAGTGTACCAATTCTGTGGAGATGTTTTCCAGGCAATCATGTCCAGTAGTAAGCCTTGTCATGGCAACAGCAGATTTACGTGGCAATTCTGGAATTACAGAGGGATTTTCTAGAAGTATTTTTATTTTTCGGTTACCAATCCTTTTAGTTAGTCCAGATTTATAATTATCATTAATTTCTACTTTCTCTACTGGTAAGCAGGGGAAGTATTGTATTCCACCCAAAAATTCGATGTGGAGATTTCACCGGAAATACATGTTTTGAGGCCCTCTGAATCCAAAAAAAGCATTTTTAGAAAAAGGTCCGTGTGTGTGTCTGTGTGTGTCGGTCTGTCTGTCAGTCTGCCAGTCTGTGGACAGCATAACTCAAAACCGAAAAGTCGGTTAAAAACCAAAGTTGGTATTTAAGTTTAATGTCTTTCAAGGATGCGACACGAAGATTTTGAAGAAAATAGCCCCACCCTAAACTACCCTTTACATGGAAAATTTTTTGAAAATTTTGATTTTCTTGAAAATGGCTCTAATGATTTTGATTAAAATGTCATATGTTTGCGATATTTTTATGACAAATGAAATGTTGTTGTTGTTGTTTTCTAGTGCCTTACATCTGGCAATGAAGCCATTAGCATTCGTGCCTTCCAATACTTTTGAACTGTAGTTTCTTCTGATCCACATATTGGTGAGGCTGAAATACCTATTCTGTAGAGATGACTTGCTAAGCAGTCGTGATTTGTCAATAGTCGGAAGGCTGCAACCGCTGTTTTCCTTGGTCTCTGGGGGATTATATCTGGGTTGGAAAGTAGTGTAATCCATTTTTTATCTTTGGCATTTATTTCTATTTCTTGTAGGTATGAATGAGAAAAATTTTTAATGATCAAGCGTTTTATTGAGGAATATGAGAAATTGAATTTAGACTTTTGTTTTATTGTTGTGGCTTTCTTTGCAAGTGAGTCTGCAGCTTCGTTCCCTATGACTCCACAGTGTGCTGGAATCCATTGGAGATGAACAGTCTTATTAACTTTTTGGAGTTGTGTTAACATTTTGTAGCATTCTCTAATTTTTGTTGACTTCTTTGTAGTATTTGAACATATTCCCTGAATTGCAGCTTTAGAATCTGAAACAATTACTGCCTTGTTAAATTTATTTAAGGGAAGATTTAATAATTGTCGGAGAGCAGTGTATATAGCCTCTATTTCTCCATCATAATTTGTTGTGTCTCTGCCAACAGAATGATATAAGGAAAAATGTGAACACGTAACTCCAGCTCCAGTAAGGTTTTCCTTGGAGGATCCATCAGTATATATGTGCAGCCATTCTTCTGTGGGATACCTAGTATTGATTGTTTCCAGAGCTAGAAGTTTTTGTATTTCTTTTGGTGTGTCTGATTTACTTATTTCCTCTATTAATTCCAAATTGAAGGTAGGTTGCAATAATTCCAATGGATTTTCTCTTATAAGTAGATTTTCTCTGGTGTTAGGAATGTTCAATTTGGATTTAATCTGTGTTACCTTTTCTAGGAAACTATTATGAGTTTTAAGGATTGAAGGGGGGAGGTTCTCCTCTGTCCATTTAGAGTTTGGCAGTCGTAACATTTTCTCGTGTTGGAGCAATGCTTGTTCTTCTATTTTTGTTGTTATTGATGGGGTCCGTGTTAAGGCAAGCATGGCATCAATAGGTGTGGATTTAACTGCTCCAGTGATTAGGCGAAGAGCCTGATTTTGTATTTGTTCAAGTTTATTGATGGTAGCATTTGCTGCCGTTATTAAAGCTTCAGAACAGTACAAGAGGTTTGGTTTAACATACATTTTGTATGTTGTGTTAAAGACTCTCCTTGAGCAGCCCCATTTAGCACCAGCTAACCTTTTCAGGATTTGCAGTTTCTTTTCAACCTTTTCTGAAATGTTTGTTATATGTTTTTTCCAACTTAGCTTTCTGTCGAAAGTGATGCCTAAGTATTTGGCATCATCAACTGCTTTGAGTGGTTTACCATTATAATTTATGTTAATATTAACTGGTTTGTATTTTAGTGTAAATAATTCATAATTTGTTTTTTCCTCATTGATAGTCATGAGGTTTTTGGAGCTCCATTCATGTACTTTGTTTAGGGCTGTTTCTATTCTGTCTTTAATTAATTCAGGTTTTTTTGGAGAGCCTGAAGTCCAAATGACTACATCGTCAGCAAATAAAGCAATTTTGGTTTCTAAAGTTTTTATTATTGATGGAAGGTCATTTATATATATGTTAAAGAGTGTTGTGCTCAGAACAGCACCTTGTGGAAGTCCTCGGTGTGTTTGTTTATATTTGGAAATGTATGTATTATATTTTGTGGCACAAAATCTTTGTGAAATAAACTGAGTTATCCACTTAAGCATGTTACTTTTCACACCTATTGATTGCAACTTCTCAATTAATTTGTTTCTCCAGAGTGAGTCATATGCTGATTTAAAATCAATGAATACTGCCAAGGTATCCTCCTTTCTATTGAAAGCTTCCTTGATGTCTTGGCTTAGTAGGAGTACATTTTCACTTGTACTATGATTCTGTCTGATGAAGCCGGTCTGTGAACTATTAATTAAGTTGTAATATTCTAGGAACCAGTTAAGTCTAGATGCCACCATTCTTTCCATCACTTTTGCAATAACACTGGTCAAAGATATTGGTCTGAAACTATTAATATTCTTTGAAGGTTTGTTTTTCTTTAAAATCGGGATGATAATGACTTTTTTCCAGTCGGAAGGTACAGTCATTCTCCAACACGTGTTATACAGTTTAAGTAGAATTTCTTTTCCTTTCCTGCCAAGGTGTTTAATAAACTCTGGGTGGATCTTGTCAGGTCCTGGAGATTTTTTGTTCTGTAATTGTTCTATTGCTAAATCCAGTTCTGTTTCATTAAAATCCTGAATAAAAATATCATTTCGTATACCTTTTGGCTTATTAGTTTCTCTGATAGTTTTTTGGATAGCCTTATCTTGTTTTTTATACGCTTGGGGTATTCTTTGTGACTGAGCATAAAACTTGTTAAGGGATTCTGCTATTTCCCTATCTGTAGTTAAAGCTTTTGTTATTATGTTTTAATGGTTCAGTTGTATTTTCTGATAATTTTGTTTTATTAAGGAATTTGTATATTTTATTTCCATCTTTCCTATAGTCCATATGTTCTACAAAATTTGTGAAACTGGCTCTCTTTGCTGTAATTAATTCTTTCTTAAAAATGGCTGCTTTTCTTCTCCAGTTTTGTACATCTTCTGGACACTTGGTTCTTTCGGCTTTGACTCTTGCTATATTTCTTTCGTGTTTTAACTTAGATAAAGATGGAGACCAAAAGTAGCTATATTTCTTTAACTTTCCTTTGGGGATATGTGTTTTGGCTGCTATCAATAATATTTCACAAATTTTTTTATTAATTTCATCTGTTGAATTGAACTCTGATTCTAACAGTATATTACACTTCCCTTCTATCTCATTTTGGAAACTGGACCAATCTGCTTTTTTAAAATTCCAAGAAGTTTTAATTTTTGGTTTGTTACTTTTATTTATTAGACCTCTTATGGAGTTTATGGTGATTCTGTGGCCTGAACCTGGGTCTTCTATTATTTCTCTTTTTGTATTGTCAATTATGTCAGATGACACCATCAGAAGATCAGGATTTGTACCTGAACCATTATAATGAAGGTAAGTGGGTGAATCATTTGGATTAAATATTAATTCCATTGTTGATGAGTTTAATAGGTCTTCTATGACTCTTCCTGCTGAATTTATATCTCTGTAGCCCCACCTAGGGGAGTGTGCATTAAAATCACCTATTAAAATACTTTTGGGTTCTATGGGAATAGAATTTAGATCTAGTGTATTGTCTGGAGGATTGTAGATACTGTAAATTTTATAGTGGTAGTTACTTTTCCATACTTCAATTTTAACTATTTCTGATTTATCTTGTTCTTCCATTGTTTTTTGGATTTGGATAGTAGCTTTCATATTTCTTTTAATTCCTGTAAGAATACCACTTGCTATTTGACGAGCTTTTGGAAGTATATGTGTAGTGTACTGATCCATTTCAAAGTATATTTCCTGTTCTTCTGATATATTGGCTTCTTGTACTGTGAAGACATCTATATCGTGGTCTTTTAATATTTTCATTAGCTCTTGTTTTGTAGGTTGGGACATGCCTCCTGCATTCCATTGTAGAACTCTTAAAGTATTGGAATTGTTGTGATGAAATTTGCCTAAAGATGTCCCCACCCGGAGATCCGATTGGGGGACAGTTTTAACTCCAGAATGTTTATCTTTAGGACTCATATTCATGTATGTGGCTTTCATGTAACTGTTTTCTTAACGGGCACCAGTTTTACAATGTGGCAGTTACATCACCCGACTTAAACCTCCATTTTGCAAGGGGGACCACACCTATCGTTGGTCAACGGGTCCATCGGACCTAGCCGGGAGGACTAAATAGGTGGTATTTAGATCCACCGACCTTCCCCTCGTGTGCCTCTGAGGGACGCTGTTGTGCTGTGATAGGCCAGCACATATGTAAATGACATTTCCTCCATTTTAGATGAAACAGTTATACCGCTGTGACTCAGTCCCCAGAGCCTCATCTGTTAAAAGCAGGGTGCACCACGGGCAGGATGAGGATGGGAATTGGGTAGGAGAGGCTATAGGAGGCGCATCACTACCCCTTACTACCCCACAAATGAAATGTATATCTTGAATTTTCTGGCTATAGCCCCTGTAGTCGTATTTACTCTGGACGACTTTTGCATAACTGGTAAACCATTAGAGATAGTCCAAATTATACTATACAAAAAATGTAGATCTTGCTAAAATACACAATTTATATCTCAATAAATTTTCTTGTAGGGTGAACCATTTCGGAGATATTCCTTGTTATGTGTGTGAGTTTCAGAAAACTTGGAACTTTCGTGAAATTTATCATCGTTGTTCATTTGTTTTATATGTTAAGTGTGCAAAGACAATAAAATCTCAAACATTTGACTGTCACATAAAGCCTATTGTATCCTAACATTCCCCTTGCACCTACAAGGAAAGGAGCAATAAGATAATTTGTACAAATGTGTATCTCAACTATCAAGAAAGAAGATATAGGAATAAGAGTTTGTAAGAATGGTTAGTACAAGAGTAGAGAAAGTCATGTGAGTGCAACACATCAGATTTTTTCTTTATAATCCTTTTAATTTATTCATTTGAAAAGGCTTTTGTTTCTTTCTGTTTAAACTTTACATCCTTTTTTTTTCTTTTTTGATTTATTTTATTTTGGAATATTGAGTAAGTATTGGTTGGACCATTAGTTTTAAATAAAATATTGAATCGAAATTTGCGTCTTAGGTTTAGAAAAAGAATTTGGCAACCCTTCATCTTTGCCAGCAGCCTAAATCGATCACACACATTTACTGTGTACACATGAAAGCAACAGCATTGACCTAACTTTGATGATCTACAGCTAGAGGGGAGGGGGCAGGGGGGGGGGGCGCGGTACATTGGTGAACTTAATGTGCAATCAATTACTGACTATTAAACTATTATTTTAATTTTGATGTAAGGAACAATTTTTATTTAGCACAGATTAATACGGTTATCATTAGCAAATATTATAAATGTTGACAACAAAATAATGATTTAATATTATCTGATTGCAAACTCCCAACATGTGCATCCTCCCCCCCCCCCCCCCCCCTGGAAAAAAGTCTGCCGACACTCATGCACTGTACTATGTTTTGATGCAACTGTGTATACCCACACTGTGCAGTCACATGCATTACGAATGCAGATAACTTGATTCCTGTTAAATGTAGCTGGACTATTAAGCCTAGTAATTGCATTCTCTGCACCTGCAATTTGTTTTGAAAATACTGCATAAATATTCTGCGCACGCTATCTCGTACATGATTTCCAACATGCACTTCCTGAAGTGTTACCAGTACTTCCTCCTCTTGCATGTATGCCTCCAACTGGCAATGGATATCAGCCTCAACTGGAGGAAAATCATTATTTGCTCATGCTATATTGTGAAGCACAGCACAAGAAACAGTTGTGTTCTGAACCCAGTTGAGATTTCCCTGGATTCCCAAAGATAGAGCAGGAAATCTTGCTTTAAGCACACCATAGCACCTTTCCACAACATTTCTGGTTCAAATTTGCGATTCATTGTATAACTGCTCCTGTGGTAGCTGCAGAGCTTGCAGGGGAGGAAGAAGATGCGGGCCTACTGCATATGCAGAATGACACAACACCACACTGTTTCCAAGTTAATTATTTTCCAGCAGATTCCTCAGTCTGAAGTAACTTAAATTGTGCAGATCCACAATCACACCACAATGTCTGAGATCACAAGATCTGCATCGACTAATGTCTGCACATTAAATGAAAAGTACCCTTTTCTATTGTGGAAGTGTGCTGCTTCTTTCCCACCTGGAGACTTTATGTGCACATGGGTGCAATCAAGCGCACCAGTCACCCTTGGGAATGCCGCAATGTTGAAAAACTTCTGCTGGACATTATGCACATCTTCCCTAGTTTGAGGCAGTGTAACATACCTTGACTTTAACTAACATTGCTGATGATTCTGCCTGCTGTTGCTTTATGCACACCACTAGTATGCCCAATAGAGGTGTATGACCCAACAGTTGCATAAAAGCGCAGTCATCAATAGTTGCTCCATTGCTGGAAGACAACAATTTCTGAAAAAATAAGAAATCTGTTATAGTTTTTAAACACAAATTCAGAAGGTAAGTAGTATTTCAAATGGCATACAAGTGTATCAATTGAATGAATTCAAACTAAATTGTTAAAATTAAGTGAACTATCTCAAGTACAGAAATTTGCCATTATGCCTGAAAAATGTTTCAGTAATACCATATAGACCGTGACACTGTACAGCAGTAAAGGTAATAACATTTTATGCAGAAGACTTATAGGCTTAACTTGAAAATTAGAATTAAGTTGAATCATTATTCCATATTGCATTAATTATTTTGTTTTGGCAAAAAGGGAAAAGAGATCCTACAAAAGATAGTTGCAGGCTTGCTTTCTTTCTATTTTTTATTTTTTTATTTCTTTCCTACTCTGATAAAGTGACATCTAATTGGAGTAAAAGTCACATTTAAGTGACTATTGTATCCTTGAGTCAGTCAGTCAGTCAGTCAGTCAGTCAGTCAGTCAGTCAGTCAGTCAGTCAGTCAGTCAGTCAGTCAGTCAGTCAGTCAGTCAGTCAGTCAGTCAGTCAGTCAGTCAGTCAGTCAGTCAGTCAGTCAGTCAGTCAGTCAGTCAGTCAGTCAGTCAGTCAGTCAGTCAGTCAGTCAGTCAGTCAGTCAGTCAGTCAGTCAGTCAGTCAGTCAGTCAGTCAGTCAGTCAGTCAGTCAGTCAGTCAGTCAGTCAGTCAGTCAGTCAGTCAGTCAGTCAGTCAGTCAGTCAGTCAGTCAGTCAGTCAGTCAGTCAGTCAGTCAGTCAGTCAGTCAGTCAGTCAGTCAGTCAGTCAGTCAGTCAGTCAGTCAGTCAGTCAGTCAGTCAGTCAGTCAGTCAGTCAGTCAGTCAGTCAGTCAGTCAGTCAGTCAGTCAGTCAGTCAGTCAGTCAGTCAGTCAGTCAGTCAGTCAGTCAGTCAGTCAGTCAGTCAGTCAGTCAGTCAGTCAGTCAGTCAGTCAGTCAGTCAGTCAGTCAGTCAGTCAGTCAGTCAGTCAGTCAGTCAGTCAGTCAGTCAGTCAGTCAGTCAGTCAGTCAGTCAGTCAGTCAGTCAGTCAGTCAGTCAGTCAGTCAGTCAGTCAGTCAGTCAGTCAGTCAGTCAGTCAGTCAGTCAGTCAGTCAGTCAGTCAGTCAGTCAGTCAGTCAGTCAGTCAGTCAGTCAGTCAGTCAGTCAGTCAGTCAGTCAGTCAGTCAGTCAGTCAGTCAGTCAGTCAGTCAGTCAGTCAGTCAGTCAGTCAGTCAGTCAGTCAGTCAGTCAGTCAGTCAGTCAGTCAGTCAGTCAGTCAGTCAGTCAGTCAGTCAGTCAGTCAGTCAGTCAGTCAGTCGGTCAGTCGGTCGGTCAGTCAGTCAGTCACAGTCAGTCACAGTCAGTCACAGTCACAGTCAGTCAGTCAGTCAGTGGCGGCTATTCAAGTGAAGCAGGTGAAGAGGTTTTCACCTGAATATAGCAGTATTCTATTTTTGTTAATGTTGGCATTATTACTGTCATTCTAACAGTTTAGTCACAAATATCAACTGCTAGCAGCCATAGCAGGGTCAGTGACCAACCCTTCTTTTGTTTGGAACTTACAGCCAGGCAGTCGGCAGGGAAAATTGGTGGGTGGGCACCCTCTGATCGGTCACAAGGACAAGTGCCGCAGTCAGGATTAGGAAAGAAACTGCTGCACTAAACAGCTTGGTTGCCATGGCAACGTGACGTCACGAAACAATGTTCTACGGGGAAATAACATGTGGATGCATATGTTTCAGGCAAACAAGAAATATTTGCACTTGGATATAGGCACAGAACACGGTAGAGGGGATGGTTTCTGTTTTCGCACGCTTAGAAGATAGTAGTCATGTACCTCGAGGAAGAGCTGGTGGTAAACTTAAAACGTGGTGTTTTAGATAACTGTGAACGGTATAATTTGCGAGTTTGCTAGACTCCAGTGCTTTTAATATTTAAATTACGGAATATAAGTGCTTTGTTATGAATCCAGTGAACGATAGAGTTTGCAATTTGTTATAAACCCCATTTTCCAGGTGGAAAGATGAAGACAAGAAAGATGTTTTAAACTTTGGGCGGCCCACCGATATCATCGATATACACATTAAAAGAGAGGACAAGAAAGTAGGAAAGTCATATAACATTAAATTCAAAAGCTCTTGGTTCGATAATTATTCTTGGTTATGCAGTAGTCGCAGTTTGCAATTGCTATTCTGTTGGCCTTGTTTACTTTTTAGCAACAAAAGTAACGTGTGGAACAAAGAGGGATTCACAGATTTCATTAATATAACCCATTCCCTTCACAAGCACAATGATTCGGCGGAACATTTAAAATGTAAATTACAATTAAATGCTTTTGAAAAAAACAGAAACACAATAGCTGACGCTCTTCAAGAAAACAGCAGACTTTTTCATGTGCGTTTCAATGAAAATGTGAGATTAAGTAGGCTTTTTCTGCAGTTGATCATTAAAGCAGCATTGTATTTAGGTAAACAAGAGCTTGCATTCAGAGGTCATGATGAGAGTGTGCTTTCGCTAAATTGGGGAAATTTCAAGAAGCTTGTGTCCGTATTAATCTCTTAAAGTCCATTAGAAATCCAAAACCACTATAGTAAAATCAAAAGTGTATTCAGCGGTGATTCTAAATCTGTACAAAATGAGCTGATTGGATGTATTTCGGAATACTTACAGGGCCATATTAGAGCTGAAATTAATGCCTCAGATTTTTTTTCTGTTGAAGTTGACGACAGTACAGATATTTGCCAACAGTCTCAGTGCTCTATCATTGTAAAGTATGTGAATACACAGAGCACATTGGTTGAACGATTTTTGGGATTTCATGATGTAAAGGCTGACAGGTCTGCAGAAACATTGTTCCTTTTACTGCATGGTATTCTTGCAAATTTTAATTATGAACGTAAATTAGTTGCAAAATGTTACGATGGAGCGAGTGTTATATCAGGACATTTGAATGGACTTCAAAAAAGAATCAAGAATAATGCTCCTCAAGCAATTTTTGTACATTGTTTGGCTCACCGTTAAAATTTGATTTTAAAACAAAGCTATAGAGCCGTTTCTAAGTGTCGCATATTTTTTGCGAATGTTAGTGGTGTTCCATCATTTTTTCATTGTTTGGCAAAATGGTCGTACGTGTTGGATTCCGTTTTGACCAAAAGAATACCAACATTAACTGAGACAAGGTGGAGTTCCAACTCAAAGGTCATCCATGTAATGGTTCACAATTGGCCAAAGCTGAAACGTGTGTTTGAAGTTTTAATAAATGATGTAGATTCAGATGACACAACAATCACATCTAGTGAAGGGTTTCTCAACAAAATGAATAATTTTCAGTTTACCATTCTGGCAGTGGTATTCGATGATATTTTCAGTTTAACGGACATTTTGTTTGACATCCTACAGAAAAAGTCTCTCAACATTAACTACTGTGTTACGAAAATTCAAAATACCAGCAACTTAATAAAAAGCAGACGCAATGAAGAATATTTCAGAACACTGTTTAACAAAGCGTCACAGCTCACCAGTCTGGGTACTGCAAGAGAATCAGCTGACAATTCTTTCCAGAATTCTAAGCTCACTTACTTTGAAATTCTTGACAACGTATTGATGCAAATAAGCGTTCGGTTTCAAGATTGTGAGAAATTGCAGTTCCTGTGTCTTGTCGACTCGTCAAAATTTCAAAATCATTCCGTGAATTTTCCTTCAAACGCTCTGCCAGTTGCAACAGTGTTACCCTCAATTATTCAGCAAGCCGCAACGCCTTAAAAATGAACTGTGCTTGTTTTACGCAGATCATTTGATCTATAAGGATTTTACACTCCAAGAAGTGTGTGCTCATTGAAGAAAAATCGTGATGTGTTTGAGAAAACCTACAAACTTTTCTAACAATTCCCTCAACCAGTGCATCCGTTGAAAAAAGCTTTTCTTGTCTGAAGAGAATCAAGACTTGGTCAAGGAACACCACTTCACAAGAACGGCTTTCATCTTTGGCGATCATTTCCATTGAGAAGGAGCTACTAGCTGATCTTATGGAACGTCATCCCTTTTATGATGACATTATCGACAGATTTGCTGCTCTAAAAATAGGAGGATCGACTTAGTTTTCAAGAAATAGGTGAGTCGGGCATGCTTATTTTATGTTACACTAATGCTGACAGACACTGTTTCTTTTGTGTACAATTCCATTGGATACAAAAATTTTGTTAAAAAATATTGGACCCTGGGACACCGGCTTTGCATTGTATTTTCAGCATGCTTAAGTGAACTTCTTCACCTAGTTTGTAAGGCAGGAGCTGCCACTGCAGTCAGTCAGTCAGTCAGTCAGTCAGTCAGTCAGTCAGTCAGTCAGTCAGTCAGTCAGTCAGTCAGTCAGTCAGTCAGTCAGTCCAAGGTAGGTACAATACATTAGAAGTACCCAATGGGAACTTGTCACATCATTCACATACACGCAGGCAAGACAATACCAAAAGAGTGAATCAATTAAAATACTATTTTGTCATATAGGAACTCATCAATACTGTAATACACTTTATGTATAAGAAATTTGTTAAATGTGTGTTTAAACTTGGAGAATGGAATATTATTCAGAAAGTTTATTGGTCATTTATTAATAATTTACTGCCTATAGAGGGTGGGAGGTGAATAAGTGCAAATATTTGTGTCAGTGTTTCAGGGCGATGTGTTTCACACTTGCCACTGCGTCCGAGATTCATTGCCTAAAAGATGCTTCATCCTTAATTTCGACTGCGTAAACTAGTTCCTTGAGGATGCTTCTAGAAATAAAAGTCCAAAGGATTCAAATCGGGATATTCTTGACGGCCAACACACAGGACTGTATCGACCAATCCATCGATTTGGGAACTGGTGATGTGGAAATTGGCGCACTTGTCTACTGATATGGGAAGGTGCACTGTCGTGCATGAACCATTTTTTTTTATGTGTATGCAATGAGAATTTCTGGTAGTTTCGTTTGCAAAAGCTGTCGATAGTGAACACCTTTTAGCATTCTAGGCAGTTCCATTGGCCCCAGTAGCTGATCTCCGACGATCCTGGCCCAAAGATTTACCGCGAATCTCAGTTGAAAATTCCCTCGACAAATGGCGTGCGGATTCTCTTCCGCCCAGATGTGAACATTGTGGAAATTAAATATGCCATCACGGGTAAACATTGCCTCGTCTGTAACCATTATATTCTCAGGAAACTGTGCATAATTTTCACATTGCTGTAAGAACCAGTTACAGAACTCTGCTCTTCTTGTGTAATCTGCTTCTTGCAGATATTGGACCCTTTGATAATGGTATGGATACAGTAGATGTTTATGCAATGTGTAGCGAACACTCCAAGAACTTTTTATACATCCCTTGCCAAGCGCCTTGTACTCACACCGAGCCTCTCTTCTACAATGCGTAAGATATCTTCACACCGTAGTGCGTCAGCATTACGTGTTGGTCCTCTACCTCTATAATGGGGACAAAGAGAAGCTGTATCACAGAGACTTTTATGCACTGCAGTGAACGCTCGTCTGTTAGAAAGACGACGATTTGGAAATTGTTGCCGATACAAGTCCCTCGCAGCATTGGCAGATTCCTCAGCAGTGCCGTAAACTATGTAAATGAATGTCTGCTAATTCAGCATACGTAAAACCATTCATACTGTATACTTTGTAAACGACACTCTGCTGCTAAATATCGGCTCTTATTCCTTTGCTGTAAGTCGCTTGAATGACGGCCGGCCTTGTGCGTGATGTAAACACAGGTGTCGTGGTGTGCGCGCTCTGTGTAAACATAGAAAGCACACAATGCAGGGCCGTTCAAAAAACATGGTATCCTTAACTTTGTGAATCATTTGTGACATTGCTATTAGCAAGCGGACAAACCGAGATATACATACATATGTGTTATACACATTGCAGTGTGCTAATTATAAAATTATTTGCACTTATTCACCTCCCACCCTGTAGTATAGTCAGTCTTTTTTTCATATAATTTTGGTCTATATGTTTGTATTATCAGGTCCTGATTTTCTCTTGTAGTGTAATTGGAGTTACTGAGTTTTGTAGAATTGACCTGCTACATATGGTATATATATACACAGAATGGATTTTAATATGTCGGTAATCTGTGAGCTTGCATTGAGATTCATACACTGAAGGCTATAAGCAATTTGGTATCAGACAGAAGTAATCATTTAGGTTAACCACATCATATGCTTATAATAATGGTTTGGAGATTTGTACACATTGCATAACCTAAAAGTAACGATGATAATAACTAACAATAACAACAAAAGCAATAATAACAACAGTAATAATAATGATGGTGATGGTGATGATGATGATGATGATGATGAATAAGAATAGTAATAATAGTAATAGTAATAATAGTAGTGATGATGATGGTGATGATAATAAGGATAATGATAATAATAATTATAACTATAATTATAATAATAATTATAACTATAATAATGATGATGATGATGATAATACTGATAGTAATAAGAATAATAACAATAACTACAATAACAATAACAACAATAATAACAACAATAACAATTAACAACAATAATAATAATACTAATCATGACCACTGCCACAGCCACCACCATCACCATCAGCATCATCAGCAGCATCATCATAATAATAATTTCATCCAGTTTATCATACATATGATTTTGGACATGTCAGAAATACAGTTACATATTTACAAATTAGTTTCTTAGATTTCCTTCAAGTCATATAAACATTTATTAGTCAGATACATGTTCAACTTCCTTTCCAATTGCTGTTAGGAAACATCAGCTGCAGATTTAATTTGTTGTGGTAGTTTGTTATAAGTGTGATTCCAGAAATATATACATCTTTTAGAGATACATTTTTATTCACGCTATGCCTAAAATAGTCCATGTTTCCTCATGTATAGTGTTCATGAATTTGGTTGTTTTGGATTGTTTTGAACTTATCTATTGCATACATTATTGCTCTGAATGCATAGAGAGAATAGATGGTAATTTATTACTAAGGAAGGTTTCCTTACATGATTAGGTTCTGTGTGTATGAATCAGGAATTGAAATCAAGCACCTCGTAGCACGGGACCATTCCATCTTTTGCTTTATGCACTATTTGTTCAGAGCCTTGAAATGCTTTAAAAAGTGCAAAATCGTGTTGCCCACAATGAACAAAATGCAATGTTTACTAGTTAAAGATTATCGTGTCCACAATGAGTAGAATTGCAACATTTTACTAGTTAAAGGCAATGATCTTAAGTTTCGCATGTTCTTGAATTTTTATATGTACCTATATATTGTATATTTTTCATGTATTTTCTATTCGTGAAATGTGTAATTTGCCATGCTGTGTTTATTACATTTATGTTTGTTAAAACGTGGTACCAATGTAAAAACAATCGCACAAAACATCGCATTACTTATACCAAACCATTACACTTATGAGCCACTTGAATTAAATTTCCATAACCTAATGGCCATAGATATACCTACAATTTATGTTGGTTTATTTTATTTCATTTTAAGACTGTCAGAAATATACAATTGGTGCAATTTTTTAATTAAGTATTGCTGATGGTGTTGAGCTTTTAACTCTTTCTTTATCTCAGGTCTTGGTACAGGGTGAAATAATGCGGACACAGGATACAACTTTTTCACATTTTATTTGCACCATTACATGCATGACACTTTAATATTCCTTACACATGAACCGACTTCCTCAACAGTGTCTTCGCATGACTCGCATCACACTTTTAGCGTCTAAACCTGCATGTATCAAAAACACGTCTTCTCTTCTTAGACACTAGGATGCTAGGATGCTAAAATCTAGCATTTTCTTTAACAATGTGTTTGTATTCATATGTGTATATGTCAATTTCCTATGGCGTACCCTATGATGTCATCTTACATGTTAAATAGTTCCATTATTGTTGAGGAAACGATCTCTATCCATCCTCCCTACACTTTTAATATTAAATATAAAATGATTCTTATAATTATACATATTAAATTTGAATATATTACTTAACATTAATGATACTATTAAACAAATATCATTCTCAACAATGTAACAAAGGTAATACATTCTCAGTACTTAACAAATCCTTACCAACATGAAAAACAAACTATAATTACAATAAATATTTACATACTTTCTTTTCGGGGTCTGACCACACATTTTGTCTCACAATTATGCTTATATAATATTATATACATGCAGAAAACTTATCTTTCTGTCATAAATTTGATTCTATGCCTTATCCCTGCTAAAATTCTGGATGTCATAGCTTTTGAAAACCTGTATTGTTTTTAGAACTCTTCCTCATTCCACTCCTCAAAATTATCTTTCTGCATTCTGAATCTCATTGCCCATTTTCTATTAAATAAATGCGGTGCCAGCGTTTCATCTTCAAAACTGCTGTCGTCATACAATTGTGGTTTGAGGTATGCCATTTTTGTGTGTTAAACATGAGTAAACTCCAAGTTATCTCACTAACTGCTACTTGAGGTTGTGGTTAGTGTACTTCCAGGAATAACTCTCAGTTAGCCCTTAACCGAAGGTCGTAATACTGACATCTGGATGTAACTTCAAGTTAACCGTTAACCGAAACCTTAACTGGGGATAGTAATACAGCCCTTAAGAGTCATAAATAACGAAACCATTAAGTGTTTGAAGGATAGACTGTTTGAAGAATCATGGGAAGGTGCATATAATGTAAATAATTTAAACAAGTTTAATTCCTTCTTAAACACTTACTGAAGAATTCGTAGCTCCAGCTTTCCATTACACACAAAGAAAATTAATAATACTTCTAAAAATGACTGGTCAACACAAGGTATAAAAATATCTTGCAGACACAAAGAGAACTTCACTTATCTACTAGAGGAAAAAACTGCATTAGGCATAAACAATATAAAATTTACTGAAAAATGCTAAAAAAGGTTATAAATACAGCTAGAAAAGCTATGCTGTCAAAGACAACTACATTCATCACACAATAAGTCAAGCTGTATATGGAACATTATTAATAAGAAAATGGGTAAATATTGAAAAATGATATAAAAGAAATTACAGTCAACAAAGTAACAATAAATAATCCACAGCAGATAGGAATAGCATTTAACCCCTAACTGGCACACCTAAAAATTGTAACACATAAGGTACTCCCGAGTCCTCAGGATCCATATCAATTATGAGGTTGTTTTGGTAGGAAAGAAAGCTATTGGGTGGAATGTAAACATAAAACATTCAGTAAGGACTTATTATTACTAATTTAAAATTATATTCAGTGCTTCTGATCATCCCTTACAAAAATTATATAACAGGACAGTGAGGTACATCAGCACAGAATCTGAAAAACATGGACATACAAAAGTCCACTCATCTGCTGTGAATATTTACCTACACAAATGAAACTTTGCATACTAACTTAAAATAGGTTGTTTTTCAAAGCTCTTAACTCTCCCAAAAAGTTCAAATTGAGCATAACATATCTGCACGGACAAGTTATGGGGGATTCAATTACAATATTTTCAGCTCAATGACATATTACCTCATATATGAAAATCTTAAACAATAACAACAATTAAGACAAAATCTTATATTTAGATTGTTTAGTGTCATTATCAGTCAAATTCGGTCTTTTTACTTATCTAAAATGCTTTGGATAGAAATCTCTGGAATATTCCAGACATAAAGGTGGTACTCAACATCTGGCACATGCTCTTGATGCTTTTCTGTCCTTAGATGGGCACACTGAGCACCTTTTCCTCTTTGACCTCTTTAGTTTGGAGTATCTGTAATCCCTTTGACACTCATTTTTCTACACTCTGGTAGAGCAAATCCAAAATAATGAAAGTGATTTAATCCAAAAAGGTGAGTGGATTAATAACACTACACAACACTTATAATTTTCCGGAACATGTTTTGGAGACTGAATTTCCTCCATTATCAACCAGACATTGACTGGTTTTCTTTCCCTGGTGTGGATGGTGATGTTTCCTCTGCTGAAAATATGCTTCTGGGGGATATCAAAATTGAATACTCTGTTTCTATTTTTCAAATTGAAGATTTGTTTCCATATGGAGAGCTCTTGTTTCCCTGTTCCCTGTTCTGGCTTTATGTTGTGTTGTTTTGTTCAAAAGTGAGTGGCAACTGCTGATTTTTCCAACTGTTTGTTTTTTACATTTCTAAAGTGTTCCTTGGGTCTTGTTTCTAAATTTCTTTTGGTTTTTCCTATATGCACTTCATTATAGTCACTGCATTCAATTTGGTATACTTGGCATACTTGGTATAATAAAAAATACATTGTTATGTATGGTAGGTTGCAATATGTGATGTCGTACCAACCAATTTTATAAATATAGCATTTATGTAGGATTTTGATGTGACTATTATATTTTGCTGTTATAGCCAATACATAGTTAAAAGTGATGTCCTATAACTGTGTTATATTAATTAGGTCTTCCGGCAAGGCCACATCTTGGTTTCTGCTAGAGACTCTAGGCAGCACAGTTCCTGCAGTGCTATCAAGAAGAGGAGTAGCCCTGAAGAAGCCCTACATAGTAGGACGAAACATTGGCAACAACAACAGCAGCAACCAAGATGCGACCTTGTCCAGAAGACCTAGCTAATATGGACACTGGTCGCCGAAGCCTATGTAGTGAGTTGTGCTATAACTGGTTTGGACTGTATTAGCTTATGTGAATTTTTAGTTTCAGCTTCATATAGGTTAGTAGGAAAATAAGACATTTTGGAATATAGGATCAAGTTCCACTGTTGATATGCTGTGTAAAGGTTACCTGCAAAATAGGTTAGATGCATTTAGGATAAGTTGCTTAGTATAAGTTGTTTCTATTTAAGCAGATATTACTGCTGTGCGCCTTTTAAAAAAATCATGGAAAGAAAATAAAACATTAAGTAGAATATGTCCAAGAGTAATATTGGAGGTACTGTATGACTGTAATAGAAATTAAAGCAACCTTTGCAACTTTCAGCAATCTTATAATGTTTACGAAATTTTGAACCAAGCATAGAAATTATGCTTTTGAAGTCTTCTGCTTTCCTCTGGTTATATACGTATTGCTCCAATATATGTCTTGGAATTATCTATTATCAATAGAGACAGAAGGTATGCCATCTGTGCACGTTTACCCCCAAGTTAGAACCCTGATATTCGAGGTGGCGGTTAGTTCATTCCTAATAATTCCCAGTTAGCTGTTAACTGAAGGTCATAATATAATAAGTTTCCCTAGCTTCCAGTTAATATCTAACTGGAACCTTAGCTGGAGATCATAATTCAGGCATTAAAGAACTGAATATATCTTGGTGTCTGCAGAACCTGGAAGGAAAAAAAGTCATCTAGCTTGGCACCACTGCAATTTGAATGCAGGCTCACAGGATCAGAGGCAATAATGCTATATTAACACTGTTACTCCATTGGATTGCTTTGTAAAGAATTCAAACAAAAAGTGAACCAAGTCCTTTAGAATAAATTTGAATGTGTCCATATTTAGTTCCTGAAGAGTACAGTGAAAATTGCCTTCTGAGGGTTACTACATTAATCATTTCATACTTTCATTCATCTCCATTTCATTATGGAACTGCTTATCCTTTTATTGCCAAAAAATTTCAAATGAGAAGTTCAAGAAGCTATCAATATTTAAAAAATATCAGAATATAAATCAATTACTGTTTTACCTACTATTTTCTATGATTCCTTAGCAACATTCTTCTTCATCTACCCTTTTTGCCACTTAGTGCAGCATCTGTGTCTTATATCCATCTTTTAAAACATTCTCTATCACTGGTCATGCTGCAAAGTTGATGCATTGTTTTTTCCCCTTCTTCCAGCAACCTGCTTCATAGTATATTCCCATGTCATCCTTGGTCTTCCTGCAGGTCTTTATCCTCTGGGCTTTGCTTCCACAAACTGACACAGCTTCCGATAGTCCTCTATTCTATTTGTATGTCCATACCAGGCGAGTTGTCTGCCCTCTATTCTCTCGCTTACTGGCTTCTGTTGTACTTCCTCTTTGATTCTCTTGCTCCGCACCCTGCCCCTTTTCATTTTTCCACATATTCTCTGCAGACACTTCATTTGTACCGTGCTTACCTGACATATAATTCTTTCTTGCTGTCCAACTCTCACATCTGTATAGCAGTAATGACTGCAAAACTACTCTTAGGTACATTTGGATATAGTTAATTTCATTTGCACAAAATTGGACTTGTAATGTGACAATTTAAACACCTCTTACTATATATCACTCTTATGCTATCCGTTTTAAGTTTTACATATCTGTTGACACATAATCTTTCTTACAATGCAATTTTTAAGTTATCAACTTAAGCTTTGCAGGCAATCTCCCCTGTATATTCCAATTGAAACTACCTTGTGATGTTATACACTCAAAATGAACTTCTAATCATACTCGCTTCACTCTCAAAAAAAAAAAAAAATCTTACTGGTGCATGTTTCAGAGACTGTCTCCATTATCAGCTTAGATTAACTGCTGCACTTCCTCTTATGGGTTTTGGATATTATCTACCTGTTGTACTGTGTGATGAGATTGTTTTCATGTGGGACATCAGGATTTAATAAGCTGCATACAGTATTATCCTTCATATACATGCTGAGACTTTCACTTTCATTGATACAATAGAATGTCTTTTCCAGGCTTGTAGGCCATAGCCCAGTCAATGAATAACACTGGCCTGTAAATTTAAACTTTTTTTCTGCAGCAAGGGGTTAATCAGTTCTCTAAACCTAATTTTGGTATGCTGAATTAAAATCTGCTTTCCATTTTTTCATACCACGTACCGTTTTCTTGCCATGCAGATAGGAAATATGTATTATTAGATTTAAGTGGTAGAACTGGAACTTAAAAATTCAATGCCACATCCGGGATTTGAACCACAGACCTTCCGCTTGCCGGGCGGACGCTCTAACCACTGAGCTATTGTGACAAACTGCCAGAATGGCATTAAATTCTCAAGCCAGTTGGCATAAATAAATAATGTACTGTTAGAGTTTGCTTCTAGTTTTTAAGTACAATTTAAAATGGATGAAATCATTCAAACAAAGAAACAATCTCAATTCCATAGATGCAACAGTGTACACTAAACTAGAAAATTTCAAACATGCCTTATGATGTTATTTTCTCCTCCGCTTTGCTGAAAATGAATGTTGAGTTGACTTGTGTTTGTGGTCCTGACAAATGCAGAAAATGCAATTTTAAGCTTATATTCCATCAGAGTGCCTTAAACTTTTCAAGCATCGTTTTAACAATGTGTTCATATTTTTAAATTTATTTACAGTCGCTTCAACAATTACGTCATATCGCGACTATTCTATGTAATACAGCGGTATACAATAAATTTGATACAATTATTTAACCAAAAACATGAGAATGCAATTAACAAATCAGTACAACAGAAATATCCTTCATATTATATTTTCATATGTAAGCCTGTACCCTTGAGAAACGATAATGCCCTTCTGCAATTGGATGGCATGTTCAGAATGGTGGATAAGTCTCCAGTGATGTGATGAAGCTGTCGTTGTGTAGCGTATTGCTTACATTCTGTGAGGAGATGTTTTACTGTGAGGCGGGTGTTGCAGACTTCACATTGTGGTGGCTGGCCTTTGCTGAGGAGGTATGAGTGGGTTAACCTTGTATGACCAATGCGGAGACGTGAGATAATCACCTGCTCTTTCCTGCTAAGAGAATAGACAGGGGAAGAATTGGTGTCTCCTTTCCTTACCATGTGTAGTTTTTCTGGAGGCGATTGATTCCAGACCTGTTTCCATCTTGTTTTTATTAGTCTGGAGAAGTACTTTGTAATATCACGATAAGGTACTGCTTGCTGTTCATGTGTGTCTGTTAACCGGCTTGCTTCTTTAGCAGCTTTGTCCGCTTCTTCATTGCCCTTAATGCCGCAGTGTGAAGGGACCCAAATGAAAGTAACTATTTTCTTTTTATTTAGAGCAATGGAATAAAGACTGTGGATATCTTGAAGCAGTTGGAGGTCAGTTGAACGATCTCTGAGACTTTGGAGAGAGCTTAATGAATCAGAAATTATAAGAAATTTACTCTCACTAGATTGGATGATGTATGTTAAAGCTTGCTTAAGTGCAGAAAGTTCGCAGGAGAATATGGAATAATATTTAGGGAGTTTCAGCTGAAGTTTCTTATCTGGGGTAATTATGGCACATCCATTGTCGTTGTCCGTTTTGGAACCATCAGTGTAGATAAATGTATGGTTAGGGTAGGCATTTGTTATTTCTTGAAACAGCTGTTTATAGCAAGATGCATCTGTATGAGATTTATGATAAGCTGTAATATTCAAATTTAGTTGAGCAGTTGGTATTCTCCAAGGTGGTGGACAATGAAACTTTCTGGGCATTATGGCAGGAACTTCTATGTTATGTTCTTCAACGCATTTGCTTATTTTAGATTTAAACGACATTTCTTTTTGTGAATTAGCCTGTAAATGTTGGTTGGACGTTTCTGGGAGGACGTACTGGTATATCATTGATTCGGGTCTTGCTAAAGTTTTAAGGGTGAATTTTAGACTCAGATCTGTTCTGCGGACGTTCAATGGTGGCTCATCGGTTTCCATTGTTAAGGCAGAAACAGGGCTGGTTCTGTAAGCTCCCAAGCATATTCTTAGAGCTGCTGTTTGAATTGTATCTAGTTTTTTAAAACTGAAGATTTAGCTGTATTGTAGATCTGGGCTCCATAGTCGAGTTTACTTCTAATGAGAGCTTGATACGTTCGTATGAGGGTACTGAGATCAAAACCCCAGTTTTTGCAGCTTAGGGTTTTTAATACATTTAATCTTCTGAGGCATTCATTTCTCATATCATCAATGTGATGTTTCCAGCTTAGAGTTACATCAAACGTTAAACCTAAAATTTTGATAGCCTTCACTGAGTCGATTATCTTGTTATCCACGCAGATTGTGGGGTTTGAGACTTTACATGGTGATTTGGAGAAGCATATGCATTTGGATTTATGATATGACAAGTTAAGACCAGCATGATTAGTCCAAGTGTGCAGATTTTCCAGTGTTTCTTGAAGAAGTGTTGCAGTAGTAAAGGGGTTTTTTTCCCCTTACAAAAGGTAGTTAGGTCATCTGCAAATAGTATACCTTTTACAGGTGGTGTAATACTGCTTACTATACTGTTGATAGCTATGAGAAATAGTGTGACACTGATTACTGGTCCCTGTGGAACACCTCTATTAATGGATTCTTCTTTTGAAATGATTCCTTTGTAGCGAACTTTAATTTTCCATTCCTGAAGGAAGTTGTCAATAATGTGTTCATATTGTTCGTCTTTAACATTACCCAAAAACTTATTTATAACTTCACTAAATGAGTCACAAGCTTGTATCTCTGTGTCTGTTATAATATTTGTAAAATAAAGTCCTTCATGAGTTTGCAAATCTGTGGGCTATTAAAAATGCCTTCTTTCGCTTTTGATTCAGACATTAGAAATTTCTAAATAAGATATTGGAAACAACAACCATTTTGTCCAAAGCTTTGTTAAATTGCTTCATTATCCCTAATATAACGACTTATCAAGTTAGTGATATCACAACAATACACCAGTTCTTTTACATAATATTTGTTGCTCTTTTTCTTGATATCTGTACCAACAGAAACTTATTCCAGGTGCTAAAAGATTGTCTTCCTTCAGCCTTGAACCTGAAAGTTCACTTTTTTGTTTGGCAAGACCCAAATTACGTACCAAATCATTTAATTTTGACTGACTCAATGGATCTTCTAAGTCTAGGGACTAATTTATTTCATCTTCTACACTAAAAGTTTCAGTACTACTTTCCGGCAATAAGATAGTTGGTGATGGAACAGAAACATCAGGTCCATGGAGTCAGGACTAATTGCTAATGACAAGTTTGGATATAGAATGCTCACCTTGATTTTCCTATCGAATCCAGATATATTGCGCAGACAAAAATAACAGTCATTAACATGATTTTGTTTGTGCCATACCATAGTAACACAAAGAGCTTAGATGACCAAACTTCATTGTACCATTGTCTTAGATTTTCTACACACTTTTTACACATAGTATGAGGGGCAACATTCTTGTCTTGATCTCCTAATTTCATTTTAAAATAGAGTAGGTATAAACTCTTGATAAATGCGGTAATGTTTCTTTTCTGTTGCTTTATCGCATAACAACCACAGACATAACAGAAATTCTTAGTATTGTTTACACAGCCCCTCCTAGATATGCCACTCGAACTTGCCATTTTTTTCACATATAAGATTTACAACACGACTTCAAAAAGAGACCAGCTGAGAAGTTTGAAACTGGACTGTGGATTCCAAGACAGGTCCTATTTATGCATTACACAATAAATGTTTATGAGGTAGGTCCAACATTACCTGTAAACAGAGATAGACATTGGTACAGTATGTCCTCATATGATTTAGCATATTTGCATATTTTAATGAACCATGCTGTAAGTTGAATATGCAATGATGTTAATACAGGTATACCGAACTTTCAATTTTGTGTTGAATCAGAACTGCTCAAAATCTGTATGTGATGTGCAAAAACTATAATTATTTTCAAAATCAGAGCATCGGAATTGGCCATTATGATGTAAAATATTCCGTGCCACAAAATCTTCGCAGGCCGGTGTAATCATCTAATGTTTTGCCTGTGACAGTGTAGGTCATGTTCAGTGAAGCTAAGTGAAGTGAATCCTGGTTGGTTTACAACTAAATTGTGGATTCACAACTGGATTCACTTCACTAACCAAAAGATATTGAATAGAATTATGGGTGAAACATTAAATGATTATTCATTGACTGAACCATGGCCTACAAGTACATCCTATTGGAGTACATCCTATTTTACACTTTTCAAGGGACAGGAGGAGACAGGGAGTGTAAATCATGTTAAATCACTTGCATAGATAAAAGTACCTTGAGAAAGAGGTTTAACATTACACATTGTTAATATTATACATCCCTGACATTTGTTCCAAACATCCACAGTTAAACTAATTACTGATACCACACTGCCTCTGTGATTCTGATTATTCACTGGCCAGTTAAGTATTGTGTAATACCTGCATTCTTTCAATTTTATTTTTTACTGCTTGGATATGGAAGTACCTAAGATGTAATAAATACTCTTTTTATGCATGAAACATTTCAATTTTAATAATTATGTAGTATGGAAGTAACACCATAGCAGATAGAAGAGATAGTGTGAGCTCTTTGGGAGTTACTATGGTTCGCTTGCAAGATGGCACTGGTGTCGCGGTCGCTTTACTTTAGTTCACGAATGCATGGTGAAAATGGGTTTCATATTATCAGTTAGCATTTTAAATACCTAAAATCGTAAGCAAGAATATTGGAAATACTGTTTTGAAACATTGTCTTTCCTTGACACATAATATAGGATGGTATTTTACAATAACGGGTATTATAATTAACGAAGAACAGTGGGAAATATCTGCTTACATGATTTTATGCTGAAAAATTAAACCATAATGCAAATTATGTATTTTTTAAGCATTGTATCTAGAACCAGCTTTTGTTTTTTACTTAAATAATTTAAATTGCGTTTATGTTCGCAACAATTAGTAGCGAATTTCTTTTCTACTATTTTTAATTTAGCCCTCTCTTTAGATAGCAGGATTTTAGTTCTAACTAAATTTCTATTGAGGTTTCTAATTCTTTTCTTCAGTGTAGCAATTTCATTATTGACACTTGTGTTTGTGACCTTGGAGGAATTAGAACTGTTTTCTGTGAATTCCTCATTGTTGAAGGACGGCGCGTTTGAAATAAGAACTGGTTGACTGGATCCTGCATCTGGTAATTTACTGATTGTTGAATATTGCTTCTTCAGTAATTTTTTGTCTCTGTTTTGTGGAGATTTTCAGGATTTATGCACTGTAGTTAAGTACCTGGGTAAATTAGGAAATATACAGGGAATTGCCCCTGGCTTTAACCGCCATTTAATTCTAGGGATTTCAACTAGTTTTCCATGCACAACGAATGAATCAATTTTCATTAAAAAGTCCTCTGGAAAATGTTTGTCACAAATACTAGATTTAACAGATAATTTAGTGTCTTTCCTAGGAATAGACTTTTCCCATTTGTAAAACAGATTTTTATCTTTAGGAGGAGTAAAAAAAGTCTAGCTTCTGAGCAGCTTGTGTATCCTGAACGACACCCGGGTACAAAACAAGTTGGCATTTTTAATCAATTAATTATTGATGTTGCTTGAAACTTACGTTTTGAAGCACACACACATTTATGCACAAAATTAGAAGCAATTTCACAAGTTGTGTACCTAATTACAACACACAACGCATACATATAAAATTGTCTGTACTTCCGAATCACATACTAGGCAGTTCGGCCGCATTTTAAGGCGACTGCGATCGCCACGCCGCAGTTTCGGCCAGTTGCCACGGGACCACAGATCATGCAGTGAACTAGCAGGAGAGCTCACACTTTCTCTTCTATCCGCTATGGTAACACTATGAATTAACTTTTGCACCAGAATGAAAACAATTACTTTCTGTTTGGACCTTTTGTTTGTTGTATCTTCTATTTGTCTTTCAAGTTCATGTAGATTGTCAAAATTATTTTCACCCTCTGCAACAGATGAAAAATACATATGGAAAATTTTTAATGTTGCGCATGTCTCAGCACTGGTAGCCATCACTTCACTTTCACATTCTTGCTCTTCTTCATCATTGATGGTGCATTTGGCTGCCTTTTGTTTTTGATGACCTCCTCCAGATCTCTTTCTTCAGTAGTAATCACAGCATTATCCACTTGCTGAAAGTCTTCAAAAGTGCAGTTTGGCTACAACTTTTCCCAAATAGCAAGAAGCAGGTTGTCTTCTTCTTCCTCTTCTGTTGGCAGCTGATGCAGTTGTTGAACAATTCTGCTTTCAAAAAACAGTTTGAGATGCTAGACTGGTTCACAATCTTCCCCAACTCTGCAGTGAAATGAAGTGCATCTAAGATTGGCACCTTGAAAATGCAGGTTCCTTTCTGGCATTCATCAAGCACAAAACCTGCCAAACTAAGCTCTTTCTACAGATAGCCTCGAAATAATGTCTAACCTCCAAAGCTATTGGCTGTAGTTTACTAATACGGTTACCTGGAAGGAACTCCAATTGAACATTCCTTAGGTACACCTCTGTAGGATGTGAAGGGCAATAGTTGATGAAAAGTAGGATTTTCCTATTTTGTGACCCCCATTCTTGCATTCAGCACAGCCAACTGATGTCGAAAAAGATCAGCAGTCATCCAAGCTTTTTGATTGGCATCTTAAGAGATTGGCAATGACTACATTTTTAAAGCAATGAGGCTTCCTGATCTTACTATCACAAAAGGGTGGAGCCTCTCAGAGCCATCAGCCTTGGCTTTGAACAAAACTGTTAACCTCATTTTACTATGCTTCTCACCATGGCAGTTATCACCCTTGAATGCTAAACTTTTGCTGGGCAACACACTAAAAAGCAGCCCAGTTTCATCCAAATTAAAAATGTCCTTGGGTTCAGTCATTCTTCCACAGAATTATCATTGACTGCGTCTGACTCTCTGGAGATGTTATATATGTTATGTTGTACCTTTTTGTGAAGCAATCGATCTGGCCATTAGAAACACTGACATGTTCAATTCAAATCATGTTGGCCACCTTGAGTGCCCTTTCCCTTAAAAATGCTCCATATACTGGGATTCCTGCTGCTTTTTTAGTTGCAAACCACTTTTCATGATTTCTTCCAATTATAAACAATAATAACCCCTAGCACAACAGTCCTTCATGGGCAAGGCTTACCACTGCATCCCCCACTTCTGCCCACTACTATTTTCAATTCAGGATGGCACAAATCCTACAGAAATAAAGAAAATTTTAAACTGAAGTACAATGATTGTTTAAGAATTTCTATATCACGTTATGTTACAATTAACCATATACAAGTCCTACTCCCTCAGCTCCCCTTGGCAGTCCAAAAAAAAACTGTTTTCAGAAAGTAGCATGAAATCGGAGAGACAAAACAGAGAATCTCAGAGAATCAACTAGTACCAAGGAACCTTCTTTTGCTGCTCAGTTAAGTCTAAAAAGGTATGGGAAAGCTGATGCAGCAAAAGTACTTGAACCTGCACTAAGCAGTCCTGCCAAAGCCACCATATTATTGTCATTTGAAAACTATCTTCTGAAAATATACATAAAAACAACAGCAATGAAGCGTTGGCTCTTATAATGGATATCAAATTCAGTATTAAGGCTCGGAGTAAAGAATAGGAATGCTAACTTACACCCAGCATATAATAAAGTACAGGAGGCTAAGCTCATGTGTTATCCAAACAAAGGATACATTAATGTCATAGAGATTAGGGCTGAAACAAATTTACAAGGATTGCTAGACGATACACTTTGAGACAGAATATTGACTAATAGAAAATTGTTCATGTAAATATTTTTGTGAGAGTGTGTAAATTTTTAATTCTTTTAATTTGGGTGTATCAGAGACTTATTTTTTTTAATAATACTCAAAATAGACAATGTCTTCTCGTCACTTTGAGTTCAACCAATGAGAACTGTTGCGCGGATGAATACACAAGAATGGCGGTGTTGCGTCATAGGACGCTAGGTACTATATTCATTAGTGTCTGTGAACTCAAAGTGGGAGGTCGTATAATTGCTGATGGTGTGTGAACATGTAAATTACACCCAAACTTTTAACCAGCGTAGACGCTGTCGAAATTTAAAAGTCGTTAATTAATTGTAATTGTGAAAAGAAGTGTAAATAACTAATAAATGTGTTTGTGATAAAAGAACGTTGGCTTTTGCATTCCATTCTTAGACCGCCAACCCTGCAGATAAGAGTGGCGTCTGCTATAACAAACTTTCCACCTTTTAGTAAAAACAATACTCCATTTGCTGCTATATTCACGCTGATATATGACCATCTTTTTTAATAAAACCCCGCCACAAATGGCTTGCCCAACGTGGAGCGCGAATTTAGAATGGAATGCAAAATTACGAGTGCGACAAACATCAAAATGACGCTATCTCATCGTGCAGGAGAAAGACGCCATTAGACCATCGTCTAATATCAACAAAACATCGATACACGGAGAATCAACGTGGGAAAAACACCGGAGATCATCTAGCGAAGCCAACTACCCAGGAGACGTAAATAACTGGATGAAGAATCAGCAGGAAAGAAAGTAGGATCAAAACTTTTTGTTTTTTTTTTTTTATATACATTTTATTTCCATTTATTAATGCTACTTAGAAGTGGAAAAGTAACAGGACTTTCAACATTAAGTGAATTAGATAAAGGAATTAAAATGTCGCGAAAAGAGATAGAAACAGGAGTGGGGGAAGGGGCAGATAGGCCTAGTCATCAGATAGAATTAGAAGGGGAGGAACAGGCGGAAATAAGCAAAGACCAAAGGTTAATGATGATGATGTTTGAAAGACTGGAACAAAGTTTAAGTCAGAGTATAGGTCAGAAACTGGAACAGAATAAGGAAGAGATAGGTCAGAAAATGGAGGAAGTGAGAAAAGACTTAGAACAGAAAATGGAATTAGGTAGACAGAACTTAGAACAGCAAATGGAATTAGGTAGACAGAACCTAGAACAGAAAATAGAATTAGGAAGACAGGAGTGTAAAGAAAATATGAAAGTAATGGAAACTAATTTAAAATTAATAAAAACTTAAATGAAACAAAGGAAGCCTTAGAAGCTAGGATAGAAATTGTAGGAGATAGGATGGGAAAGATAGAATCAGAGATGAGGGAGAATAAAATTGTGTTAGAAGGAGAAATTGCTAGATGTAGGGACGAAATAACAGAATGTAATACAAGTGTAGACTGTAAGATAACATATGTAAAAGCAGAAATAACTGAGGGATTAAGGAAAGAGATTGAGGTAGTAAAGAAAGACATTATTAATGAAACTGTAGAACAAATTGTAATTCCTAAAATTAAGACAATGAATGATGTGATGCTTTCACAACAGGATGCTATAAATGATATGAAACAAAGCCACTTAGAAATAAAGAATGATTTGAAATCAATTTGTGAAGAAATGAAAAAAGGGAAAGAAAATTTGGCTAATGTAAATGATGTTGTGAAGGCATTACAAAGACAAGATGATTTAGATGTAAGTAATGTACAAGATGAGAGTTATTTGAGTAATGTACAAAATGTTGACTCACCATACAGAGAAAGAGGTTCACAACCAAACAATGACACAACACATAACACATGTTACACCAACAGCATATTACATGAAATTACACCACCTACATTTGACGAGGAGAAGGGAGACGATCCAAAACTCTTTGTTAAAGAGATGGAAGAATACTTTAAAGTGAAAAGGATACCAAACGAGCTTAGGATGATGATAGTTAAGAAAAGCTTAAAAAACAAGGCATTAGAATGGCTCAGGTTAACACTAGCTGGTCATGAGTCTTATAGCTCATTCAGAAATTTATTCCTATCAAGGTATTGGGGCCCAGCTAAACAAAACCAAACTAGGGTAGAGCTAGCGACAGGTAGATACGATCCAACCAAAGGGTTGTCGTTAGTCGATTATTTTATGAAAGTAGCCAACAAAGGAAAGCTATTAGACCCCAACTTGTCGGAGGCAGAACTAATTGCCAGTATAACAAGACATTTCCCAGACACAGTGAGAACAGGATTAATTGTTGCGAGGCCAGTAGATTTTGCAGATATGATAGAACTGCTGACAGCCTTCGAAACACAAAATGGTCGGCCTAATGAGCATAGACATAGGAACGGTCACCCAAACTCACCCATCCTAAACCGGAACACGGCTACGAACAACCAGAGCGAAGGAGAACATACAAATACTAGGAGTACCCATGAAAGGGGGAGAGGGGCACACCATTTCCCACAACCACATAATCATGGCGAGAGGATGGAGAACACAAGACAGCGGTACCACGACACGATACCGAGGGGTGAATCGAGACACCAAACATATACATATGATCGTGGAAGACCAGAAGACCATACCCATCAAGTGAATCACATACGATTCAGTAGGGAACACTTGAACAACCACAGACCGTCACATGACAGAGGTTCACGCCAAAGGGGCAGAGACCAATGGTACACTTACAACACAAGACAGCAGGAAGTAGATGAAAATGTGCCAAATAGGGCAGACACTACACAGAATACAGAAACAACAACCACCACCAACACTCAGGGAAATGGCAACAACTAAGTTCGTCACAACCGAGTGAATGACAAACGACATAATTTCAGCAACTTACAATTGACATCGACACCATGATGGCTACACGAAGAGAGAGATGGAACCACTGGTCATAACAAAACAGCTGGGTGACCACACGTATGAGCTACAGAATACAAATGGCAAGTTGGTAGGAAGATACCACAAAAATAAATTGAAGCCATACAAAGAAAGAACCAAATAGCCTTTGTCAACAAATGTGTAAGGCAGGAGTAGTAGAGATGAAAGAAGATAACAATTTTTAATGGGTTACTCATAGAAAATTATGTTCAGATTAGGATTACAACAAGGAAGAAAATCAACATAGTCATTGGCTATATCGACCACAAACAGCATTGTCAACAAAGACATAAGAGGACACTGATTGTCATTAAATAAATGAATCATAGCGACGGAAGATAATATGTTTTTGACATAAGGATGTCAGGGACAAAAATAAAAATGAATCAATTATGATGAAAAAGATATAATATTTCGACACAAAGATGTCGAGAGTAAATTGAGAAGAAAAATAATACAATTACAGAATGATTGTAAGTATAGAAGTTTTCTCTTATAAAAATAAGAGACAAAGAAATGACAATTAGTGAAGTGAGGAAAACCATAATCAGAAAAACAATGCCCATGAATTGAGATGAATATAGCCAATGCTAAGCTCGAAGAAATGTTGAACCAAACAACAATGAATAATAACCCAATTAAGAAAATTAGTATCATAAGTAACATCAGAGTTTAAGAACCGACTCAATAACCTGCCTATACATAAGCTTATAAGACAAAGAAGGCAAAGAACTGAATAAAGTATTGCCATAAATAAGATCATAATCATTAGCTCAAAATTTGTATCCTGTTTTTCTCTCCTCATAGCAAAGAATACAAGTCAAAAACCACATGAAACACTTAAATTGTATTTGTGTCAATGTCAAATGTATAAGAACTGAATATGTGTTGTACAATAACTGAATATGTATTGTATGATAACTGGATATATTGTGTAATAACTGAATATGTTGAGTAACAACCAAATATGTTATGCAAAAACTGAATATGTATTGTGTAATAACTGAATATGTATTGCATAATAACAGAACACATATGTGTTATGATAGCAGGATATATTGTGCAATAACTGAATATATATTGTGTAATAATTGGACATGTTGTGTAGTAATCAAATGTGTTGTACAATAACTGAATATGTATTGTGTAATGACTGAAGGTGTATTGTATAATAACAACATATGTGATATAACTGGATATATTGTACAATGACTGAATATGTATTGTATAATAATTGGACATATTGTGTAATAACTAAATGTGTTGTGCAATAACTGGATATGTATTGTATAATAACTGAATGCATTGTGTAGTAACCGAATATGTGAAACTTATAAAGACATGTTGTATTATGTCAAAACAAAGGACAAAGACAAGCAGTGAAGAAGACTGAAAAAGGAAAAAAAAAAAAAAAAAAAAAAAAAAAAAAAAAAAAAAAAAAAAAAAAAAAAAAAAAAAAAAAAAAATTGTACAAAGTGATTGAATCATAGAAGTAGGGAGAAGTATTGTATTGTGTTTCAAGATTGTGAATAAGGTGACAACTTGAAAAACAAAACAAGGGGCATATGAGACAGAATATTGACTAATAGAAAATTGTTCATGTAAATATTTTTGTGAGAGTGTGTAAATTTTTAATTCTTTTAATTTGGGTGTATCAGAGACTTATTTTTTTTAATAATACTCAAAATAGACAATGTCTTCTCGTCACTTTGAGTTCAACCAATGAGAACTGTTGCGCGGATGAATACACAAGAATGGCGGTGTTGCGTCATAGGACGCTAGGTACTATATTCATTAGCGTCTGTGAACTCAAAGTGGGAGGTCGTATAATTGCTGATGGTGTGTGAACATGTAAATTACACCCAAACTTTTAACCAGCGTAGACGCTGTCGAAATTTAAAAGTCGTTAATTAATTGTAATTGTGAAAAGAAGTGTAAATAACTAATAAATGTGTTTGTGATAAAAGAACGTTGGCTTTTGCATTCCATTCTTAGACCGCCAACCCTGCAGATAAGAGTGGCGTCTGCTATAACAAACTTTCCACCTTTTAGTAAAAACAATACTCCATTTGCTGCTATATTCACGCTGATATATGAACATCTTTTATAATAAAACCCCCGCCACAACTTCAACGGATTATTCAGAAGCATCATGGAATCAATCCCAGCTATTTTATTTTCAACAGGGTAACCTAAAGTTATTCAACAAATTGGGTTGCAATGGTAGTACAGGTCATCAAGAATTTAAGCAGACATATACTGATTAAAGTTATCTGATGCAGAAATTATTTTGGTCTCCTTCGTTCCGCTTTCGTTATATGGTGAAGGAGATGACAATACAAAACCTGTGTACTGGCAAAATCCACAACCATTGTCAATAAAATACTCTAGACCTGAGTACACCAAATTAATGTATGAGACAAGTGTTTTAATGATTTCTTCTGGAATGGAGATAAATTGTAGTGTATTTGACTTAAGAGTTTATGTGCTTGAAACTGCACGACCTTTTCTAATGAAATACCCCTGGTTTTACCTCTCTGCTAGTATCTTGCTAGTATCTAAAAAGGACTAATTCATGGATCTCAGGTGATATCCATTGATCAACTATCTGAGGAGACACAAGAGACATGCAACAAATATATTAAAAGTTTCTGACAGCACCATACAAGAAAAAGTTCTTGCCATTGATGCTGTTTTTTGTATGAGTTTAACCGAAATGTACAGTGCTATGAGACTCGTTTTCTATCTACAAGGTCGTGGTAACAGATGGAACGCATATATCAATGTTTCTTTATCACAATGTATTTATTTATTAACACTTCGATATTTTACACTCTCAGCACCATATTAAATACTTTAAAACCTTTACACTTTTTTAATTTGGTAGAATTTACGCTGGATAAAAGTTTGGTGAAAGTTCCATGTTCACATGCTACCAAAACACGTCTTATCACCTTGAACATATAGACGCTACTGAATCGTTTCTTGGCGTCGCTTTGATGCGACACACCGCCATTTTTATCTTCATCCGCCGTATTCATCCGTGCAAATAGTTCTTTTCCCGTTAGGGAAGTGATCCCAATTATCGTCTCCTATCTTTATTATGGAACACAAACAATTCTAATATTTATACACTTTTAACAAACATTAACATAAACGATTTTCTATTGGGGTCTTTATATTCTGTCTCATATGCCCCCTGTTTTGTTTTTCAAGTTGTCACCTATATTTACAATCTTGAAACACAATACAATCCTTCTCCTTACTCCTCTGATGCAATCACTTTGTACAATTTTTTTTTTTTTTTTTTTTTTTTTTTTTTTACAGTCTTCTTCGCTGTTTGTCTTTGTCTTTTGTTTTGGCATGATACAGCATGTCTTTATAAATTTCACATATTCAATTACTACACAATATATGTTCAGTTGTTATACATCACATATTCAGTTATTATACAATACATATTCAGTTATTGTACCACATATGTTCAGTTATTATACAACATATCCAGTTATTATACAATACATATTCAGTTATTGTACAACACATTCAGTTATTACACAACATATCCAGTTATTATACAATACATATTCAGTTATTGTACAATATATCCAGTTATCATACCACATATGTTCTGTTATTATACAATAATATGTTCTGTTATTATACAATACATATTCAGTTATTATACAATACATATTCAGTTATTGTACAACACATATTCAGTTCTTATACAACACATACTCAGTTATTGTACATTTGACATTGACACAAATATAATTTAAGTATATCATGGTTTATTATGTGGTTTTTGACTTGTATTCTTTGTTATGAGGGGAGAAAAACAGGATACAAATTTTGAGCTAATGATTATGATCATATTTATGGCAATATTTTATTCAGTTCTTTGCCTTCTTTGTCTTGTAAGCTTATTATGTATAGGCAGGTCATTGAGTCGGTTCTTAAACTCTGATGTTACTAATGGTACCATTTTTCTTAATTGGGTTATTATTCATTATTATTTGGTTCAATATTTCTTCGAGCTTAGCATTGGCTATATCCATCTTAATTCATGGGCATTGTTTTTCTGATTATGGTTTTTCTTACTTCACTAATTGCCACCTCTTTGTCTCTTATTTCTATAAGAGAAAACTTCTATACTTATAATTATTCTGCAATTGTATTATTTTTCTTCTCAATTCACCCTCGACATCTTTGTGTCGAAATATTATGTCTTTGTCATCACAATTGATGCCTTTTTATTTTTGTCCCTGACATCCTTATGTCAAAAACACATTATTTTCCGTCGCTATAATTCATTTCTTTGATGATAATCAGTGTCCTCATCTGTCTTTGTTGACAATGCTCTTTGTGGTCGATATAGCCAATGACTATGTTGGTTTTCTTTCTTGTTGTAATTTCTAATCTGAACATAATTTTCTATAATAACCCATTAAAAATTTTTATTTTCCATCATCTCTACTATTCCTGCCTTACATATTTGTTGGCAAAGACTATTTGGTCCTTTCTTTGTATGGCTTTAATTTATTTTTATGGTATCTTCCTACCAACTTGCCATTTGTATTCTGTAGCTCATACGTGTGGTCACCCAGCTGTTTTGTTATGATCAGTGGTTCCATCTTTCTCTCTGTGTGGCCATCATGGTGTCGATGTCAATTGTCAACTGCTTAGGGTTTGTGTTGTTGGTCATCCAGCCAGTTGGGACGAACTTAGTTGTTGTAATTTCCCTGAGTGTTGGTGGTGTTTGTTGTTTCTGTATTCTGTGCAACATCGGTCCTATTTGTCACACTTCCATCTACTTCCTGCTGTCTTATGTTGTCAGTGTACCATAGGTCTCTACCCCTTTGGCGTGAACCTCTGTTGTATGACGGTCTTTGGTTGCTGAAGTATTCCCTACAGAATCGTATGTGATTCACTTGATGGGTACGGTCTCCTGGTCTTCCACGATCATATGTATATGTTCTGTATCTCGATTCACCCCTCGGTATTGTGTCGTGGTACCGCTGTCTTGTGTTCTCCATCCTCTCGCCATGATTATGCGGTTGTGGGAAATGGTGTGCCCCTCTCCCACTTTCATGGGTGCTCCTTGTATTTCTATCTTCTCCCTCACTCTGGTTGTTCGTAGCCGTGCTCCGGTTTAAGATGGGTGAGTTTGGGTGACCGTTCCTATGTCTATGCTCATTAGGCCGACCATTTTGTGTTTCGAAGGCTGTCAGCAATTCTATCATATCTGCAAAATCTACTGGCCTCGCAACAATTAACCCTGTTCACACTGTGTCTGGGAAATGTCTTGTTATGCTGGTAATTAGTTCTGCTTCCGACAAGTTGGGGTCTAACAGCTTTCCTTTGTTGGCTACTTTCATAAAATAATCGACTAGCGATAACCCTTTGGTTGGATCGTATCTACCTGTCGCTAGCCCTACTCTCGTTTGGTTTTGCTTAGCTGGGCCCCAATACCTTGATAGGAATAAATTTCTGAATGAACTATACGACTTATGACCAGCTAGTGTTAACCTGAGCCATTCTAATGCCTTGTTTTTTAAGCTTTTCTTGACTATCATCATCCTAAGCTTATTTGGTATCCTTTTCACTTTAAAATACTCTTCCATCTCTTTAACAAAGAGTTTTGGATCGTCTCCCTTCTCCTCGTCAAATGTAGGTGGTGTGATTTCATGTAATATGCTGTTGGTGTAACATGTGTTATGTGTTGTGTCATTGTTTGGTTGTGAACCTCTTTCTCTGTATGGTGAGTCAACATTTTGTACATTATTCAAATAACTCTCATCTTGTACATTACTTACATCTAAATCATCTTGCCTTTGTGGCCCAAATGACCTAGCTGTCGACGGGCCCTTAAACACCACTCACTCACTCACTCACTCACTCACTCTTGCCTTTGTAGTGCATTCACAACATCATTTACATTAGCCAAACTTTCTTTCCCTTTTTTCATTCCTTCACAAATTGATTTTAAATCATTCTTTATTTCTAGGTGACTTTGTTTCATATCATTTATAGCATCCTGTTGCGAATGCACCACATCAGTCATCGTCTTAATTTTAGGAATTACAATTTGTTCTACAGTTTCATTAATAATGTCTTTCTTTACTACCTCAATCTCTTTCCTTAATTCCTCGGTTATTTCTGCTTTTACATTTGTAATCTTACAGTCTACACTTGTATTACATTCTGTTATTTCCTCTCTACACCTAGCAATTTCTCCTTCTAATACAATCTTATTTTCTCTCACTTCTGATTCTATTTTTCCCATCCTATCTCCTATGATTTCTATCCTAGCTTCTAAGGCTTCCTTTGTCTCATTTAAGTTTTTATGTACTAATTTTAAATTAGTTTCCATTACTTTCATATTTTCTTTACACTCCTGTCTTCCTAATTCTATTTTCTGTTCTAAGTTCTGTCTCACTTCCTCCATTTTCAGACCTAAACTTTGTTCTATGTCCTGCTTTAATTCTACCTTATTTTGTTCCATGTCCTGTTTTAATTCTGCCCTATTCTGTTCCATTTTCTGACCTAAACTTTGTTCTATGTTCTGTCTCAATTCTACGTTATTTTGTTCCATTTTCTGACCTATTTCTTTTTTATTATTTTCCAAGTCCTCTCTCACTCCCTCTATTTTCTGACCTCAACTTTGTTCTAGTCTTTCAAACATGATCATTAATAACCTTTGGTCTTTTCCTATTTCAACCTGTTCCTCACTTTCTAGTTCTACCTGCTAACTAGGCCTATCTGCCCCTTCCCCCACTCCTGTTTCTATCTCTTTTCGCGACATTTTAATTTCTTTATTCAATTCACTTAGGGTTAAAAGTCCCACTACTTTGCGGCTTCTTAGTAGCATAAAAATGAAAATAAACTGTATGTGAAAACAAAAATTTTTGATCCTACTTTTTTTTTCGTTGCTTCGTCCAGTTATGTACGTCTCCTGGGCAGTTGGCTTCGCTAGATGATCTCCGGTGTTTTCCCGCGTTGATTATCCGTGCATCGGTGTCCTGATGTATCGTTGATTATCCGTTCATCAGTGTTCTGTTGGCGATATCAAACGATGGTCTAATGGCGTCTTCTTTCCTTTTGACGCGGCGTCACTTGATGTTTATCGTGATTTCAATTCCCGTAATTTGCATTCCATCCTAAATTCGAGCCCCACGTTGGGCGCCATTTTGATGCTGTTTTTTGTATGAGTTTAACCGAAATGTACAGTGCTATGAGACTCGTTTTCTATCTGCAAGGTCGTGGTAACAGATGGAATGCATAGATCAATGTTTCTTTATCACAATGTATTTATTTATTAACACTTCGATATTTTACACTCTCAGCACCATATTAAATACTTAGAAACCTTTACACTTTTTTAATTTGGTAGAATTTACGCTGGATAACAGTTTGGTGAAAGTTCCATGTTCACATGCTACCAAAACACGTCTTATCACCTTGAACATATAGACGCTACTGAATCGTTTCTTGGCGTCGCTTTGACACGACACACCGCCATTTTTATCTTCATCCGCCGTATTCATCCGCGCAAATAGTTCTTTTTCCCATTAGGGAAGTGATCCCAATTATCGTCTCCTATCTTTATTATGGAACACAAACAATTCTAATATTTATACACTTTTAACAAACATTTACATGAACGATTTTCTATTGGGGTCTTTATATTCTGTCTCACCATAATACAATGAGTGATCTGCTAAACAGTTTGCTGGTGCCACTGCATCCTTTCATTTATGAAAGCTATATGAAAAACTAAGGACTTCTCTTTGTGAAGAAGCACAGAAGTTGCTTTATTTGAGCTAAAGAACTGATTTACAAGGGGAAGAAGAAGAGGGATTGTTGTTGTAGTGTTTAACACCCGCTTTTACTACTACGGCACTGCAGGCGGTGACACAATAAGAAGAGGGAGCAATCATGGACAATGAACACTAACATTCGGACACTGATGTGGAGTATGATAGTTCATAAAATCAATCCATTTATTTCAGATAAGACCACAATAACAAAGTATATTATGTTTATGCATTGACATGTGTTTCATAGCTGTTAATATTAATTTTATCCATTATCGAGATCAATCGTTCCATAAAAATACTTCTGTCCCATTTTGACTGTCATCTGGCCCACTGTGCAATGCACTAGTTGGTGCCAATCAAGAAAAGGATCAACAGTTTGCTTTAAATGAATGGGAGGGGATGGATACATCATAGCAGTCATTATAACAAATAAAGGTTCAATTAGAAGTAAGATGTTTCCATAGCAATGGTAGATGCAAGAAAAATTCCTTGCATCTGCGTCTTAGCTCTAATCGGTCCTTCTATTCACTGTGACATATGCATCCCCTCCCATTAATTTAAGGCTTTCTGCCAGGTGACTAGCAAATGCCAATACCTTTATTGATTGGCTTCAATTAGTACATTAATGTGAGAGTATTAAGCGAATCCACCTTGTGCCAAAGTTTTTTGCTTTGTGATTACTGTTTTTGTTACTGTTTTGTTACCCTAAGGGCCCAGCTTACTTCTGGTGTTTTTAACAAGCCATGTGTGGGCAATGTTTTAAGAGGTTGAATCAGGACTGAAAAATTCAATGCCATAGCTTGTAAGCTTGTTAGCATAAATAAATAATAATTACCATCTAAAGGTTACTTAAAAATCCGGGAGATAAAGTACTTGGGCTATTTATCTCTGATGTGAGATTCCCTTGTGGTCTAACCGGGAAAAAGTATGAATCAACTGGGGAATTTAATGTTGTTGTTGTTGTTTTCCAGTGCCTTGCATCTGGCAATGAAGCCATTAGCATTTGTGCTTTCCAATACTTTTGAACTGTAGTATCTTCTGATCTTAATGCTTCACAGGTCTTCAAGTGGTCTTCGTTCATTTCTGCTGGATCGTTACACAGGACACATATTGCTGAGGCTGAGATACCTATTCTGTAGAGATGACTTGCTAAGCAGTCGTGATTTGTCAATAGTCGGAAGGCTGTAACCGCTGTTTTCCTTGGTCTCTGGGGGATTATATCTGGGTTGGAAAGTAGTGTAATCCATTTTTTATCTTTGGCATTTGTTTTTATTTCTTGTAGGTATGAATGAGAACATTTTTTAATGATCAAGCGTTTTATTGAGGAATATGAGAAATTGAATTTAGACTTTTGTTTTATTGTTGTGCCTTTATTTGCAAGTGAGTCTGCAGCTTCGTTCCCCATGACTCAACAGTGTGCTAAAATCCATTGGAGATGAACAGTCTTATTAACTTTTTGGAGTTGTGTTAACATTTTGTAGCATTCTCTAATTTTTGTTGACTTCTTTGTAGTATTTGAACATATTCCCTGAATTGCAGCTTTAGAATCTGAAAGAATTACTGCCTTGTTAAATTGATTTAAGGGAAGATTTAATAATTGTCGGAGAGCAATGTATATAGCCTCTATTTCTCCATCATAATTTGTTGTGTCTCTGCCAACAGAATGATAAAAGGAAAAATGTGAACACGTAACTCCAGCTCCAGTAAGGTTTTCCTTGGAGGATCCATCAGTATATATGTGCAGCCATTCTTCTGTGGGATATCTAGTATTGATTGTTTCCAGAGCTAGAAGTTTTTGTATTTCTTTTGGTGTGTCTGATTTACTTATTTCCTCTATTAATTCCAAATTGAAGGTAGGTTGCAATAATTCCAATGGATTTTCTCTTATAAGTACATTTTCTCTGGTGTTAGGAATGTTCAATTTGGATTTAATCTGTGTTGCCTTTTTTAGGAAACTACTATGAGTTTTTAAGGATTGAAGGGGGGAGGTTCTCTTCTGACCATTTAGAGTTTGGCAGTCGTAACATTTTCTCGTGTTGGAGCAATGCTTGTTCTTCTATTTTTGTTGTTATTGATGGGGTCCGTGTTAAGGCAAGCATGGCATCAATAGGTGTGGATTTAACTGCTCCAGTGACTAGGCGAAGAGCCTGATTTTGTATTTGTTCAAGTTTATTGATGTTAGCATTTGCTGCTGTTATTAAAGCTTCAGAACAGTACAAGAGGTTTGGTTTAATATACATTTTGTATGTTGTGCTAAGGACTCTCCTTGAGCAGCCCCATTTAGCACCAGCTAACCTTTTCAGGATTTGCAGTTTCTTTTCAACCTTTTCTGAGATGTTTGTTATATGTTTTTTCCAAGTTAGCTTTCTGTCAAAAGTGATGCCTAAGTATTTGACATCATCAACTGCTTTGAGTGGTTTACCATTATAATTTATGTTAATATTAACTGGTTTGTATTTTAGTGTAAATAATTCATAATTTGTTTTTTCCACATCGATAGTCATGAGGTTTTTGGAGCTCTATTCATGTACTTTGTTTAGGGCTGTTTCTATTCTGTCTTTAATTAATTCAGGAGTTTTTGGAGAGCCTGAAGTCCAAATGACTACATCGTCAGCAAATAAAGCAATTTTGGTTTCTAAAGTTTTTATTATTGATGGAAGGTCATTTATATATATGTTAAAGAGTGTTGTGCTCAAAACAGCACCTTGTGGAAGTCCTCGGTGTGTTTGTTTATATTTGGAAATGTATGTATTATATTTTGTGGCACAAAATCTTTGTGAAATAAACTGAGTTATCCATTTAAGCATGTTACTTTTCACACCTATTGATTGCAACTTCTCAATTAATTTGTTTCTCCAGACTGAGTCATATGCTGATTTAAAATCAATGAATACTGCCAAGGTATCCTCCTTTCTATTGAAAGCTCCCTTGATGTCTTGGCTTAGTAGGAGTACATTTTCACTTGTACTATGATTCTGTCTGAAGCCGGTCTGTGAACTATTAATTAAGTTGTAATATTCTAGGAACCAGTTAAGTCTAGATGCCACCATTCTTTCCATCACTTTTGCAATAACACTGGTCAAAGATATTGGCCTGAAACTATTAATATTCTTTGAAGGTTTGTTTTTCTTTAAAATCGGGATGATAATGGCTTTTTTCCAGTCGGAAGGTACAGTCATTCTCCAACATGTGTGTCGGTCTGGGTGGCTCAGTTGGTTAGACGCTGGCCTAGTGATCCCAAGGTCGCGGGTTCAAACCCGGCCCAGGCCGATGGTTTTTAAGTGTGCTTAAAAACGACAGCTCCATGTCAGTAGATTTACTGGCATGTAAAAGCACTCCTGCGGGACGAAATTCCGGCACACCGGCGACGCTGATGTGATCCTGGCAATTGACAGCGTCGTTAAATAAAAAAATAATTTAATTTTCCAACACGTGTTATACAGTTTAAGTAGGATTTCTTTTCCTTTCCTGCCAAGGTGTTTAATAAACTCTGGGTGGATCTTGTCAGGTCCTGGAGATTTTTGTTCTGTAATTGTTCTGTTGCTAAATCCAGTTCTATTTCGTTAAAATCCTGGATAAAAATATCATTTCGTATACCTTTTGGCTTATTAGTTTCTCTGATAGTTTTTTGGATAGCCTTATCTTGTTTTTCATACGCTTGGGGTATTCTTTGTGACTGAGCATAAAACTTGTTAAGGGATTCTGCTATTTCCCTATCTGTAGTTAAGCTTTTGTTATTATGTTTTAATGGTTCAGTTGTATTTTTTGATAATTTTGTTTTATTAAGGAATTTGTATATTTTATTTCCATCTTTCCTATAGTCCATATGCTCTACAAAATTTGTGAAACTGGCCCTCTTTGCTGTAATTAATTCTTTCTTAAAAATGGCTGCTTTTCTTCTCCAGTTTTGTACATCTTCTAAACATTTGGTTCTTTCGGCTTTGACTCTTGCTATATTTCTTTCGTGTTTTAACTTAGATAAAGATGGAGACCAAAAGTAGCTATATTTCTTTAACTTTCCTTTGGGAATATGTGTTTTGGCTGCTATCAATAATATTTCACAAATTTTTTTATTCATTTCATCTGTTGACTTGAACTCTGATTCTAACAGTATATTACACTTCCCTTCTATCTCATTTTGGAAACTGGACCAATCTGCTTTTTTAAAATTCCAAGAAGTTTTAACTTTTGGTTTGTTACTTTTATTTATTAGACCTCTTATGGAGTTTATGGTGATTCTGTGGCCTGAACCTGGGTCTTCTATTATTTCTCTTTTTGTATTGTCAATTATGTCAGGTGACACCATCAGAAGATCAGGATTTGTACCTGAACCATTATAATGAAGGTAAGTGGGTGGATCATTTGGATTAAATATTAATTCCATTGTTGATGAGTTTAATAGGTCTTCTATGACTCTTCCTGCTGAATTTATATCTCTGTAGCCCCACCTAGGGGAGTGTGCATTAAAATCACCTATTAAAATACTTTTGGGTTCTATGGGAATAGAATTTAGATCTAGTGTACTGTCTGGAGGATTGTAGATACTGTAAATTCTGGGGAATTTAATGTTGTACTGGCAAGTTGGCCATGGTGGCTTAGTGGTTAAAGCAGCTGCCTGATAAGCGGAAGATCCGTGGTTAAAATCCCGGCTATGGCATTGAATTTTTCAGTCCTGATTCAACCTCTTAATTCATGAAAACTTGGTCTGTCTTTGATATTCACAACTTCCACCAAAGATAAGTGAAGTTTGGTCTCTAAATATTTACTATACTTGTTGATATTTCACTTTTATTTGTCGTTGTGACAGAATATCAAAGGTTAGGATGATATTGTGGTTCAAGAAAAGTAATGCATGGGCTGTAATTGTTTGAATGTGTTTAATACTTATTTGTATTATATTAATCAAGAAATATTGCTTATGTTAATTTATTTGCTCCCATCATATTTAAGTACTTTGCAAATACCCGGAACTAAATCTAATAGAATATTAAAGTATAACTTTTATTGTTCAAAGTAAGGAAATATGTGGCCTACATTAATTATCATCGTTTCATATATCAGAGAAATATAACCAAAAGTACCTATCAGCATGTGAACTCTAACCATGAAGAAAATTTTAAAAACATTATATGTAGTATCAGCCTTGTTACTAAGTAGACATGCCACATACAATCTGTATATATTTACAATAAATAGTTTTGGGCATTCGTGCTAACCAAATAATAATTATAGATGGTGACTTCTGTGTGTTAGATAATAAATTATCAAGAATAAATAATATGTCAACTTAAAATTTGAGTTATTAATTAATTTTCCCTTTACATTCCACCATGTCACCCTGCAGATAATAAGATCCCAAATGATGATTATAAAAGAACTGTCACACATGGCTTCCGAATGTGGACCTTGTGTAAATTGATAAAATAAAATAAAGGAAGGGCGTTGTATAATTTGAAAATTATTATCCATGTACATCGCAGCACAGACGCCGTTATCTGAAGATATAGCAGCCCAGGTGCCAGAGACGATACGTAATAATGACCAGATCTTCACTCCACTTCCCAAGGACTACATCACAACAACTAGAGCATTACAACCCAAGGTCTTCAAGATCTTCCCATCATCACTGGAATCGCAAGTGTTGAAGACAGTAATAGTAGGAGAATAAATTTGTCTTCAATTAAATGGTATTGGATGGTAGGAAAGTAGGATTGTCAAAGTTGAGTAAAGAAAATGTAGAAGTAGAAATGCGATTAGTTGTAGCAGAGCAAAGATTACAGAAAGGAGATATAAAGGAGGAAGACTCAATGAAAGAGATACAAAGGAATTAAACTCAAATGTTAAAATAAGTGTTAGAAGTGATGAAAAGCTTGAAATATAATTGGAACAAAGTTTAGAACAAGAATGGTAGAGTCAGAATAGAGATGAAGGAAAGTAGGAAGGAAGTTGTCAAAAGTAGGAGAAAGGAAAGGGAGGAGGATGCAGAAAGTAGGAAAAAGTAAATGGCTAGTTTAGAACAAAGCTTAGGAAACAAAATGAAGTGGGAGATAGAAAGAAATGGAATCAATTTAAAGCAAGAAATCAGAGTAGGGAAAAAATAGAAGAGAGTTCAGGATTGCAAATTGAACAGGAAATCAGAGTAGGGGAAAGTTAGAGAAACAAGAGATAGGAAAATGGAGACAAGAAATGAAACAAGACTTAGCTAGCATAGAACACAAAATGGAGGAAAGTAATGATAAGCTAGTGCAGCAAATAGGTGAAAATAATAATCTGAAAATGTAGGAGAAGAAATGAAATGTGGGTTACAAGATAGAACAGAAAATGTAGAAAAAAACAAATATAAAAGGCATTGAAATAATAACAAACAGGGAAATAGTAGAAAAAGAATTAGTATGGGTACAGAGTTGACAAAGAAAGTGGGTAGCATAAACGAGATGTATTTCGATAATGAGACATGAAAATGGAATGAACAAACCTATGTGCATAGGAATAGAAATAATAAGAATGAGAATTATTCAAAATGTAAACCCCTACATAAAGTGACAGTCGAAAATTTTTGGACAGGTATAGCTGCTGTATATTTAAGATAAAAAGAATAATAACAAAACTATGTAGCTTTATTTTGGTTACTCCAGAATGCAAGGTTACTCATGTAGTTATCAAACACAAATATGTTGTTGTTAGCTAATGCTGGATTTCTGACAATGAAGTCATTAATCCTCTTGCTCTCCAATATTTTTCACTGATGGTTGGGGCACTACAAGTGGCCGGGCATATTTGAAGGTGGTCTCGATCCATTTCCTCTTGCAGATCATATAGAGAACAGAGTGGTGAAGAATATATCCCAATTCTGTTTAAATGTTTTGCCAGACAATCATGTCCTGTAATCAACCTGAAGGTTGCAACTGCTGTTTTCCGAGGATACTCAGGAATCACTGTTTGAATGTTTGGTAGTTTCCATCTTTTGTTCTTTGATTTTTCATAGTAATATTTTGCAATAATTTTTTTGAATTCAGAGTTGACTAATCTTTTAGCTGCATAAAATGGTAGATTAACTATAGATTTTTGTACACCGCTGGTACCCTTTTTTGCAAGAAAATCAGCTATCTCATTACCACTCAGTCCACAGTGAGCCGGTATTCATTGGAAGACTAGGTGTTTTTGAAGTGCTGTTAGATGGCTAAGCATCTTCCAACATTCTATAATAGTTTGGTTTTTTGGTGACAACTTGGAAGTAATTGCTATAATTGCTGCCCTGGAATCTGAGAGAATAACTGCTTGCTGAAAATGTGAAATTCTGTACAAAAGATTTTGTAGGGCCATTCGAATTGCTTCAATTTCTCCATCAAAGTTAGTAGTTCCATAACTTAAAGATTTGTAATAGGAAAAGAGGTGACATGTGACTCCAGCACCTGCTCCATCTTGGTTTGATATCAAGGATCCATCAGTATAAATATGGAGCCACTCATGTTCTGGGAATCTAGTATGGATTGTCTCTAATGCCAATAATTTTAGAACACTAGTTGGAGTATCACTTTTCTTAACTTCTTCTGTCAGGTGTAAATAATATGTGATGTCTAATGTATGTGTTGGATTGACTTTAGATATGAAGTTTTCCTTTGAATTAGGAAGGTGTACATTTTTCTTGATGTCTTGAATTTTGGAAAGAAAGCTCTCCTGAGTCTTTAGTGTATGTGTAAAATTTCTCTTGTGCCATGTATTGAATGGGAGTCTGATCAACTTGTTGTGTTGAATAAGAGCCGCTTTTTCTATTTCATATTCAATGGGGTATTGGTTGGTTAGTATTTCCATAGCTGCTATTGGTGTGGTTTTGATAGCACATGTAATTAATCTCATACTTTGGTTTTGAAAGCTTTGAATTTTTTTTGTGTTTGCTGTTACAAGAACTTTGCTGCAGTAAGTAAATAATGGCTTTGTATGTCATGTTAAGAGTTGCTCTGGAACATCCTCACCTCATTCCTGTTAGACGTTTTAACTGTGAAAGGCAGCTTTCTGCTCTTTGTATTACATTTTCTATTTGTTTGGTCCATGTAAGTTTGGTATCAAATGTAACTCCTAAATACTTTGCTTACTTTGTTTCTGGTAATTGTTGACCCTCAAAATTTAGTTGTATTTTTAGTGGTTTTCTTCTTAGTGAAAAGATTTGGTAGTTTGATTTTGTTGTATTAACAGTCATTAAATTTTCTTTGGTCCACCTCTGTAAGTTGGTTAAGGATTGTTGCATGGTTTTTTCTAATTCTGTACTTTTGCTTTTTGGTTTTGAAGTCCACATTACTAAATCATCAGCAAATAGTGCACACTTCACGCCTGATTCTTGTATTTGTTGTGGTGGATCATTAATAAATATATTAAAAAGTGTAGTGCTGAGCACTGCACCTTGTGGTAAGCCACGGTGTACTTGTTTATATTTAGATATATTTCTTCCATATCTGGTTGCAATAAAGCGTTGTGTTAGGAAATGACATAGCCATGAAAACATTGGACCTTGTGTCCCTATTTTTTTTACTTTCTTTAGTAGTTTTGTTCTGCATATAGAATCATATGCACTTTGAAAATCAATAAAAACTGATAAATTATCTTCTTTTCTATTGAAGGAGTCTTTGATTTCTTGACGGAGAAGTAAGACTTGTTCATTTGTAGAGTGGAACTCTCTAAATCCAGCTTGACATGGGGATATTAAATTTTGTGATTCTAGGAACCAATTTAACCTGATTGACACCATTCTTTCCATCACTTTTGCTGTTATGCTGGTAAGAGCTATTGGTCTATAATTTTTTATTTCTGATACTGTTTTGTCTTTCTTCAAGAGTGGGACAATTATTGCTTTTCGCCATTCAGCAGGTACAGTGGTTTTCCACGATAGATTGTAGAGTTTCAGTAGTTGTTGTTTTGCTGTTTTTCCAAGGTTTTTTATGAACTCTGGATGTATGTGATCTGGTCCAGGAGACTTTTTGTTTTTTAGATTATTTATTGCAATGTTCAATTCTTGCATAATAAAATTTTGAAAAAGATATTGCACTGAGTGTTAGGATTACATTCTCTTTTTTGTTTCAAATCTTTCTTAAATTCTTTACGTTCCTTTTTATTATTTCTTGTTACTTTGTGTGAATTAGCATAATATTTATTGAATGTTTCGGCTATGACTGCATCCTATTTTATTGTTGTGTATGATAGGTGTGCTGTTGTTTTCTTTCCTGTCCTTGACATTTTTTATGAACTTATGAGCTTTGTTACCATCTGTCCTATAATCCATTTTTTCTTAGAAATTATTAAAGTGATTCCTTTTAGCAGTATTAATTTCTTTTTTTAGTGAGGCACATTTCTTCCGCCATATTTGTGTATGCATTTCATTTTATGATACAGAAAATATAAACATAAATTAGTTACAATAATACAAAATTACCTGTTCATTAATATTCAGACAAAAAATATAACTGCAACAAAAATAGAAAGAATGTTCTTGTAGTAATATTAATACTGTGTGATTTTTCCCTTCCTTTGAAGTACTTCAGTTAGCCATCTTAACATACTCTCCATGAGCTTGGTTATGGTACATGGGACAAATTTTGCCATTCCTTTTGCAGTCATTTCTTCACATCAGCTTTGGTGTTTTCTGGATGTTTCCGTAGTTATATGCCAGCATATCCAGCGATTCTCTCTATAGGATTTATGTCCAGATTCTGTGGTGAAGGAGGATTCACAACTTTAGGACAATTGTACAACAACCATAGCCATACATTATAGACCATGTGTTTGGGATCATTGTCCTGATAAAATTTAAAGCAGTCTCCTTTATAACTTTCTGCACTTTTATTCAGGTTATTTTTTAAAATCTGAAGATACTGGCAGTGGTCCATGTTTCCGTCTATAAAAGCAATTTCACCTACTCCTTGAGCCGACATGAAACTCCATACCATTACATGTCCCTTCCATGTTTTGTTGTTGTCTGCATGTTCCTTTCTTCAAACTCTTTATTGGGCTGTCTCCAAACCATGATGCACCCATCTGAGCCAGAAACATTGAATTTCAATTCGTTGCAGAACATTACCTTCTTCCACCAGTCCATGTCATTGCTCCTTAGCAAATTGTTGCCTCTTGATTCTATTTACTTTGCTGCTATAGGGTTTTCTTCTTGCAGTTAACCCATGACAATCATCTCTGTGTAATACCCTCCACATTGTACTTGGGCGGATCTTCATTCTGAACTCACTTTCTGCCTCAGCAGCAATAAAATTTGCAGAAACATGGGCATTTTTGTTGACTTTCCTTATTACTGCCCTCTCTTTTCTCCTAGGTCCTTGGACAACCAGTCTGGGGAAAATTCTTGATTCTGTCTTCAAATTTATATTGGAAGATAATGCCGTTAACAGTACTTCTCTTTATATTTAGCAAGTCTGCAATTTGTAAACACGTTTTTCCTTTTTCATTGTGAAATATCACTAATTCTCTTTCTCAAATGTACTGTTCTTTCTGCAGCATCCCATTTCACTCCTGAAGTTTGTATCTGCTTTGTGCATGTGAAAGTGCTGACTACAACCTCCTTGCACCATGAATAGCAAGTGCAAAGCATGATTTGAGTTCATTAACATGTGCAGTCTGAAAAATGTTGAACAGCAAATCTTTGCATCCCATAGCAAGTAACTGGTATTACTACTATGTAAATTCACCTACAAACCGCAGTTGTATTATTAGAATACCTATTAAGTGCAAAGAATTCAGAGTTTAGAATTTTGAATTATCGTCCACTTTTTCTTTAATAAGAGGGAGATTACACGTACAGACCATGCCTGTCCGGAAACATTTGACAGTCACTGTGCATATACTTGTGGTGCTGTTTTTATTTGAGGGTTGGCTTCTTGTTTAAGCGATGTGGCTCTTATTTCCCTCAGGGCGTGGTAACGGATGGAATGAACATACACTCGGGTTTAACTTTAGTCAAACATTTTATTTGCACCTTCTTGTTCACAATTTTTAAATCGTATCACAGTAGAAAGTCTTATTTTAGCGGATCAACTTCACTAGCGTCTCCGTATTTGGCATGGATGGACGCATTTTTATGTGTACGCGTCATGAAATAGTAAAAGTGAACTTACCAAGTGTTTAGAGACCTTTAATTAAATTTCGGCGATGCTAGTGAAGTTATGGCGCCCAACGTGGGGCACGAATTTAGGATGGAATGGAAATTACGGGAAATGAACTTACGAGAAACACCAAGTGACGCCATATCATCGCGCCAAAAAGAAAGAAGACGCCATTAGACCATCGTTTGATATCGACATCAGAACACCGATGAACGGATAATCAACGATACATTAGAACACCGATGCACGGATAATCAACGCGGGAAAACACCGGAGATCATCAAGTGAAGCCAACTGCCCAGGAGACGTACATAACTGGACAAATCAACGAAAAAAAAGTAGGATCAAACATTTTTATTTTTACATCCAGTTTATTTTCACTTTTATGTTACTGCGAAGCGGCAATGTAGTGGGACTTTTAACCCTAAGTGAATTGAATAAAGAAACTAAAATGTGGCGAAAAGAGATAGAAACAGGAGTGGGGGAAGGGGCAGATAGGCCTAGTTATCAGGTAGAACCAGAAAGTGAGGAACAGGTTGCAATAGGAAAAGACCAAAGGTTATTAATGATCATGTTTGAAAGACTAGAACAAAGTTTAGGTCAGAAAATGGAACAGAATAGGGCAGAATTAAAACAGGACATAGAACAAAGTTTAGGTCAGAAAATGGAACAGAATAGGGCAGAATTAAAACAGGACATAGAACAAAGCTTAGGTCAAAAAATGGAACAAAACAAGGTAGAATTAGGTCAGAAAATGGAACAAAATACTGCAGAATTAAAACAGGACATAGTACAAAGTTTAGGTCAGAGAATGGAACAAAATAAGGTAGAATTAAAGCAGGACATAGAACAAAGTTTAGGCCAGAAACTAGAACAGAATAAGGAAGAGATAGGTCAGAAAATGGGGGAAGTGAGAAAGTACTTAGAACAGAAAATGGAATTAGGAACACAGAACTTAGAACAGAAAATAGAATTAGGAAGACAGGAGTGTAAAGAAAATATGAAAGTAATGGAAACTAATTTAAAATTAGTACATAAAAACTTAAATGAGACAAAGGAAGCCTTAGAAGCTAGGATAGAAATCATAGGAGATAGGATGGGAAAAATAGAATCAGAAGTGAGAGAAAATAAGATTGTATTAGAAGGAGAAATTGCTAGGTGTAGAGAGGAAATAACAGAATGTAATACAAGTGTAGACTGTAAGATTACAAATGTAAAAGCAGAAATAACCGAGGAATTAAGGAAAGAGATTGAGGTAGTAAAGAAAGACATTATTAATGAAACTGTAGAACAAATTGTAATTCCTAAAATTAAGACGATGACTGATGTGGTGCATTCGCAACAGGATGCTATAAATGATATGAAACAAAGTCACCTAGAAATAAAGAATGATTTAAAATCAATTTGTGAAGGAATGAAAAAAGGGAAAGAAAGTTTGGCTAATGTAAATGATGTTGTGAATGCACTACAAAGGCAAATGATTTAGATGTAAGTAATGTACAAGATGAGAGTTATTTGAATAATGTACAAAATGTTGACTCACCATACAGAGAAAGAGGTTCACAACCAAACAATGACACAACACACAACACATGTTACACCAACAGCAAATTACATGAAATCACACCACCTACATTTGACGAGGAGAAGGGAGACGATCCAAAACTCTTTGTTAAAGAGATGGAAGAGTATTTTAAAGTGAAAAGGATACCAAATGAGCTTAGGATGATGATAGTCAAGAAAAGCTTAAAAAACAAGGCATTAGAATGGCTCAGGTTAACACTAGCTGATCATGAGTCGTATAGCTCATTCAGAAATTTATTCCTATCAAGGTATTGGGGCCCAGCTAAGCAAAACCAAACTAGGGTAGAGCTAGCGACAGGTAGGTATGATCCAACCAAAGGGCTATCACTAGTCGATTATTTTATGAAAGTAGCCAACAAAGGAAAGCTGTTATAGACCCTAACCTGTCGGAAGCAGAGCTAATTACCAGCATAACAAGACATTTCCCAGACATGGTGAAAACAGGGTTAATTGTTGCGAGGCCAGTAGATTTTGCAGACATGATAGAATTGCTGACAGCCTTCGAGACACAAAATGGTCGGCCTAATGAGCATAGACATAGGAACGGTCACCCAAACTCACCCATCTTAAACCAGAGCATGGCTACGAACAACCAGAATGAGGGAGAAGATAGAAATACTAGGAGCACCCATGAAAGTGGGAGAGGGGCACACCATTTCCCACAACCACATAATCATGGCAAAAGGATGGGGAACACAAGACAGTGGTACCACGAAACAATACCAAGGGGTGAATCAAGATACAGAACATATACATATGATCGTGGAAGACCAAGAGACCGTACCCATCAAGTGAATCACATACGATTCTGTAGGGAATACTTCAACAACCAAAGACCATCATACAACAGGGGTTCACGCCAAAGGGGCAGAAACCAATGGTACACTGGCAACATAAGACAGCAGGAAATAGATGAAAATGTGCCAAATAGGGCAGATGTTACATAAAATACAGAAACAACAACCACCACCCTCTGAGGGAAATAAGAGCCACATTGCTCAAACAAGAAGCCACCCTCAAATAAAAACAGCACCACTTGTAAGGCATTACACTTGTCACGCAAACAGATTCACAAGGCCACATCACCTGAACATCAGTGTCACAAACATTGTAAGCATCACAGAAAAGATGTTAAGACTAAATACTCAAGGAAGAAAATTCTCCAACACCGAATGAGAAAGGAAGCAAGTACAAAATCAATGCAGGAACATGAATTTCAAAAGCCATGGACAAAAAATAGGTGAAAGAGACCATAGATCATCATGCAGGTTACCTATACAGCACAAAAAACTTTAAGGAAAGATGCAATAAATTATAAGTGCCAAGAGAAGAAAATAGATGCATAGTTGCACAAAAAAAAAAGGTTTCTAAAAGTGAATTTGTTAGTTTAATTTAGTTATGCAGTATGAGAATACTATAATTCATATTTGTTTCATAAAAGATACAGAATGTTCGGAAATGGAAAGTTAACATAAAAGAATTATGATATATCTGTAAAAGGTTTCAAAATTGTTCAATATCTATCCATGGCAACCATGCTAATTGTACTTACAATTCTATTTTCATATATAAAGTTGATTTTAACAATTTTATCATATGGATATCTGAAGTATAATACACAGTGAAAATAAATTATAATAACTCCTGATATTAATATGAAATAAAGGATTTAAGATTATATAAAAATATTAAGGCTTTTAGGAAGATTGATAGAATTGGTATCTGCAATGCATCATTTATAAATGTCTGAATATTATTCAAATACTGATTGTCGAGCAGATATAATGATGAGGATGCTGATGATGATGATGATGTTGATGGTGATGACAATGACGATGATGATAATAGTAATGCTGCTACTACTACTACTACTACTCCTACTATAACTACTACTACTAATGATAATGATAACGATAATGACGACGACAGTGACAGTGACAGTGACCGTGACGACAATGACAACAGTAATAATAATAATGATGATAATGATAATGATAATAATAATTATTAATAATAATAATAATAATAATAATAATAATAATAATAATAATAATAATAATAATGATAATGATACCGGTAGTGGTAGTGGTAGTGGTTGTGGTAGGGGTAGCGATAGCGATAACGACAACGACAACGACAACGATGACGACAACGACAACCATAACAATAACAATAACAACAACAACAACAACAATAATAATAATAATAATAACAATGACGATGATACTACTACTGATGATGGTAATGATAAGGATGATAACAACAGTGACAATAATAACGATAACGATAATTTTTGGCAATGTTTCCGTTTACTGTCTTAGGGATGTGCAGTCATGCCGACCCATTCCAACTTGACACTAAGAAACGCGCTACATCTGTCTAGTGGACAAAGAGGTTGGCAGTTATGAATCTGAGAGGAATAGAGGTAATGGAACAGCAACACAATCTAAAACTGAAACAATGGAACAGAGGCGCAAAGTGAATAGTGGAATAATTTTAGCAAAGAAAAACAAAAGTGAAACTGAAATTTGATTGC
>CM060964.1:280990501-281188001 GCA_030765045.1 Tenodera sinensis | reverse complement strand
TTGCATCTCGCTTAGGGTAAGTTATCTGGGTAAGGTTTTTTCCGAGGTTTTCCCTACCCTGAGAAGACGAATGTCGGGTAACTTAAAGCTCCATGGACCTCAGGCTCATTTGAGCATCATTTCACCCATTTCATTCATTCACCGTCCGATATGACTCAATGTTGGAGGACGTTAATTTAAAAAAATCATTATTATTGCTACTATTGCTATTATTGCTATTATTGTTATTGTTATTACGATTATTGTTATTGTTGTTATTATTATTTTTGTTAACTATGTTAAGTAGATTTTCCGGGCTTGTGGGCCGTGGTCGAGTTGGATTACCTTCCTCCGACGTTTCGCTGAAAACTGCGTCCAGCATCAGCGAAACGTCGGAGGAAGGCAATCCAACTCGACCACGGCCCACAAGCCCAGAAAATCTACTTAACATAGTTGATAATGCCGGCCGTGAAAGCCTCAGCACTTATATTATTTTTGTTGTTGTTATTATTATTATTATTATTATTATTATTATTATTATTATTATTATTATTATTATTATTATTATTATTATTATTATTATTATTATTATTATTATTATTATTATTATTATTATTATTGTTGTTGTTGTTGTTGTTATTATTATTACTATTGTTGTTATTGTGGCTCAGTTGGTTAGACGCTGGCCTACTGATCCCAAGGTCGCGGGTTCAAACCCGGCCCAGGTCGATGGTTTTTAAGTGTGCTTAAAAATGACAGCTCCATGTCAGTAGATTTACTGGCATGTAAAAGAACTCCTGCGGGACAAAATTCCGGCACACCGGTGACGCTGATGTGATCCTGGCAATTGACAGCGTCGTTAAACAACAAAATAGTTTTTTAGTTTTATTGTTGTTATTATTGTTCTTGTTATTATCATCATCATCAATCATCGTTATTGTTATGTGAGACTAATGCATGGCAGGCACCCCAGAGCAGCAGCTATTGGCTGCATGCTTTGATCTTGTTGCATGTGATCCCAAAAATCCAATTCTGTATGTATTTATGCTATTGAAAAGTTTAAGAACTAGTCAAAAACTTTCATTCTGTACATTTTTTAAAATAATGCACAATATATGTGATACAGTAAATATTAATGATGGGATGATACCACTATTTCTCAACATTCAATACTGTGACTTTGGGTGAGTGTGAAGTAAAGACGACAGATGTAGTCTAGATAAAGAAACACTTTTATTTCCGTAAACAGTAACTTTGTACACTCGTTGCAACAGTAAGAAAGTCTTTTCCCATTCACCAGCAGCACGGCTCCGAACTAGTAACACAACAACTGTCCCTTCTCCGTTGGCACGACTACTCAACGCTTCGCATACGTCTCTTCTTTCCGTCGGCACGACTACTCAACGCTTCCATACGTCTGTCCTCTGTCTGTCGCACTTTACCGCTATTTATATCTCCCAGGCACTATTCTGGAAAGTTCAGTTATTGCGGTGAAATACAAAGCAGAAGATTCCAGAAGCCTCTATCCTTTTCTCTCTTTCGGCAAGCGCCCCAACAATGTGGCCATTCTCTGTCTCTTTCCTTCGGCTCCTTTGCGGTAGTGCCGACAATAATGTGATGGGTGATTTTTAAACATTGATACTCAATACCTAGTAACTTTATAAAAAGTTAAAAGTTATAAAGGTAATAGCTTGTTCACTGAATTATGTTCTTATTAGTAGTTTTCTGTGTAAAAATGCATATAACCAATTTTGTTTTTGCTCCTCATTTTCAGATTTGCTGCATCATGTTCTGACAGCTTGTACATTGCTCTTTCAATAGAGGTTCTGTAAACTTTACTTGGTGTATGAAAGTAACTTGCCTCTTTAAATTTGTTATATTGTGCCAGTTACCACTGCGTGAGAATTTTTTTCTGCATATTTTACACACTGCTGTTATCAATTCTGTCTTCAAAATAGTTCCACACTTCATCCTTGTTTTATTCAACATCACTTGTATATTAGTAAAACAAAATATTAATGGAAACTATTTGTATGGTATACATGTGAGATATGATCTGACCCAAGTTTGACTTGTGAAACAGAAACTAACAATTGGAAGGAAAGAACAAAATTTTGATGCAGTATATTATCTCATGTTTTAATATGAGTACTTCTATTCCTTCTCATCCACCTGGCAAAAATGTCAGATTATCTCTTTTTGACTTGCATTATAGGATTAAAACACAAATGAGATTTAAATTAAGGGAAAAGAAGATATGTGTGATAAATCAAATGCTTGCAATTGTACTAAGGGGGTGAGGATGCACAAGTAGGAAGGGTAGGTGCTTTTGATAAAATATTCCTGCAAGTGAGTTCTAACTACTGGCAAAAATTCAGTTTGTCTCTAATTTCTTTTGAGATACAGTCATGCTTAGCCTTCAGTGACTGGCCTATGTGCAATGTAATACTTTTCATGTGACTTCATGTAACCTTTACACTCACAGAAATTAGTAATGAAAACTGTTTTCAGGGAGAAGAAAAAAGCGACTGAAGCCCATGCTCAGTTGCTAAGCAATGAGCAGCAGAAGAAACTAGAGTTGGAAAGAGCAGGGAAACTTTCAGGTATTTTCTGGTTTTCGAACAATGTTAAAACTTTGCGCTTGATTATACTACAAACACTTTGGAATTAAAGTAATAAGAATTAGTTGCACACTCTTATGCTCCATAAAATAAGTTACTACCTTAAAACATGCTTCGCAAGTCCATCGCATGCATTGTTAATTTAGAAATCTAAATTTAGGAACAGAAAAATAAAAATTGACATTCTATTGGACAAGAACCATAACTTGGTTTGTCAAACTACTGAGAGAGCATTCTCCAGTCTCTGCAACAAGATATTAAACAACCACCAAGCCATCAGAAAGCTGATGATAGTTTCAATGGACATGGGAAACTTGTTTTGAGTTAATAACCTGTTTTAAGATAATGGCTTTATGGATCATAAGAGTGCATGTGACTCAGTTTTTTTAGTTTTAATTATAAGTAAATGTTTGTTTATAAAATAAACTATGAATGCAGGAATACAAGGAATATGGGAAATAAATCTCTTACAAAAATAAATAAAGTGGGTATATAAGTAAATATTGTGTATGTCAATTTTACACATTTTAGGTATTTCTCACATTCTTTGAAAAAGTTTTTAAATGACATTTGCCTCTTAGCTGCTTCTTTTTCCACACAAAATATGAGGGTGTTTTAAATATAAATGGTTATTGAGTCATAGTAATGAGCAATAGTTTCATGCAAGATGGTGGGGCGGATGAAGGTCAGCGTGTTAGAGAGGGACAACCAGCAGGGTTAGCTACTCTGCTCACTTCTGGACTTGGTACAACCATTAGTGAACAATCTGTGACATAATGTATTATTATAAAGTTTTTAACCAGTGGAGGGGTTTAACTTGTAGAGATTTTAACTGTCTGAATTTGGGGATACTAAACTGTCTCAGAATCAAGTGTTGACTTTGGCTAGACAGTTTAAGAGTGGCTGAGAAATTGTAGGGAATGAAGGCCAGGTCTCATACTGTGCGCTGTTCCAGAGCTTATTAAAGGTGATCACTGGTGCACTGTTGGAGAAATTATGTCAGAAGTGGGTATCAGCATAGGGAGTGTTCATACCATTATCAGTACCTGGGCGACCGAGCTTTCCTCAGCATTTTTTGCCTCTGTTTTTGTGAAATCTTATTTTTTGTGGGAGAAGATACTTATTTAGATAAACCTGAAAGGCAAAACGTTAACTAAATAAAACTACTTGTCGCAACTGTTAAGAGTAATGTCCCAGACGCAGGAGATATAGAAATACATAAAAATATTTCATAAACACCATCATTTCAGCTGTAAAAGTTGTACTGCTGAAAGTAGGCCTCCCCCATAGATATCCACCCAGTTTCAGGTTTTCGTTGAGCATTTGTTCCATTATGGAGTTCAGTTCTTTGCTGCTGTGATTGACTCCAGGACGTTAACACGTTGGCCAAGGTCCTTCATACTTCCGTCGAGTTCTTCCATGGCTTCCTTAACCCCGGCCAGTTGCTCGTTAGTATTCTTTGATAGACCTGTCTTCATATTGGAATTCCCATCTTCATCTTTTCCGTTTCGGAGTTTACATTTTCAATTTGCCTTCCATTTTTGTTCCCATATTTTCTATTCCGTAGTTTACATTTTTCCAATTCGGTTTTCATATTTGTTTCCTTTGCCGCATTTCGGAATTCACTTCATTTCCCACTATGTCCATCTTGGCTAACATTTGTTTCATCAACTGTTCCATATCGTGCATCTCGTCGCACTCCGGACACAAATTGTGATTACTTTACTTTTTAAATTATTTCTTTATTTTTTATTAAAACACCGGAGCGACACTAAGCAAAGGGAATGTTGAAGAATATCAAATACTACAGAAAGAAAAGGTGGTTGATAAAGCCATGTGAATGTACTACACATTTATGTTCCAAACATATAGAAAATTGTATGAATTGTTCGTAATTGTTCGTCGAAGCGGGAGTAGTGAAAGAAATGAGATTACTAAAGAAAAATGAGTAGAAAAACCGTGTGAATGTTATACGTTGCACTTATATTTCAAGTGTATGGAAATATGTATGGATTGTTTGCAGAAGAGGGAGTAGTATGTTAGGTAAAAGAAAAGGGAGTAGAGAAAACCATGTGAACGTAATACACTGTGTGGTAAAATGGATTGCATAAAAACCTTCGCCATGAAAAAATTATATATGTCACTTTTCATGGCGATCGGTCAACCTGTTTTGGAATTTAATCACTCTTCAACATAAGATATGTATAGGCCTTGGTATGTATGAAGTTGATAAACCATAGGGAATAACATGTGAATTGTTACGTAAAACAAAAGTGAGTAGAGAAAGTAGTATGAATGTAATACGTTGTATTTGTTTCAAACATATAGCAAATTGTATGAATTATATGCTAAAGGGCAAATAGCGAAAGAAGACTGTGTCTCGTAAAGGAAGAATTAGTAGAGGAAATTGTGTGAATGTAATACATTGCATTTATATTTCAATCCTAGAATATTATATGAATTGTATGTTGAAGGGCAAACAGGGGATATATGAATGCGCTACGTAAAAGAAAAGTGAGTAAAAAACCATTTGAAAGTAATATATTGTGTAGTAAAATTGTTACCATAAAAACTCTCCATGAAAAAAATACATATACCTGCCGAATTTTGCGGTGATTGGTTAAGCGGTTTTCAAGATTAACCGTTAGATATATACAAACATTCAAGTTGTATAGATGATATGAATTGTTTGTAGAAGAGTGAGTGGAGAAAGACATGTGAAGGTGTTACCTAAAAGTGAGTAGAGTAAACACTGTGAACGTAACATACAGCATTTCTATATCAAACATGCACAACATTGTATGACTTATTTCTAGAAGAGTAAGTAGAGAAACAGTTATGAGCGTGTTACCCAAAAGCAAGTGGAGAAAACAGTATAAATGTAATACGTAGCATTTCTATTTCAAACATGCACGAAATTGTATGACTTATTTGTAGAAGAGTGAGTAGAGAGAAATGTGAACGTGTTACCTAATAGTGAAAGGAGAAAACAGTGTAAATGTAATATCATTTCTATGTCAAACATACAGAACATGGTATGACTTATTTTAAAATTGGGGATAAAAGTGTTTTTTGGTGCAAAATCACGTTTGTATGGAAAATTGTTTATAGAAGGGTGAGTAGAGAATGAGATGTAAATGTGATAGGTACCTAAAAGTAAGTAGAAAAACCACTGTGAATGTAATATGCAGTATTTCTATTTCAAACATACAGAAAACTGCATGACTTATTTGTAGAAGAGTGAGTAGAGAAAGAGCTGTGAATGTATCACCTATAGTGAGAGGAGAAAACAGTGTGAATGTGATAGCACTTCTGTTTCAAACATACAGAACATGGTTTGACTTATTTTAAAAGTGGGGATAAAAGTGTTTTTCGGTGCAAAATCACGCTTTTTATGGAAAATTGTTTACAGAAGAGAGAGTAGTGAAAGAGATGTGAATGTGTTACCTAAAAGTGAGAGGAGAAAACAGTGTGAATTTAATAGCACTTCTGTTTCAATCATACAGAACATGGTATGACTTATTTTAAAAGTGGGGATAAAAGTGTTTTTGGTGCAGTATCACGTTTTTTATGGAAATTTGTTTATAGAAGACTGAGTAGAGAAAGAGATGTGAATGTATCACCTAACAGTGAGTAGAGAAACAGCTGTGAATGTAATTTGCAACATCTCTATTTCAAACATACAGAAAATGGCATGACTTATTTGTAGAAGAATGAGTAGAGAAAGAGATGTGAATGTATCACCTAATAGTGAGAGGAGAAAACAGCGTGAATGTAATAGCACTTCGGTTTCAAACATACAGAACATGGTTTGACTTATTTTAAAAGTGGGGATAAAAGGGTTTTTTGGTGCAAAATCACACTTTTTATGGAAAATTGTTTACAGAAGAGTGAGTAGAGAAAGAGATGTGAATGTGTTACCTAAAAGTGAGAGGGGAAAACAGTGTGAATGCAATAGCACTTCTGTTTCAAACATACAGAACATGCTATGACTTATTTTAAAAGTGGGGATAAAATGTTTTTGGTGCAAAATCATGTTTTTTTATGGAAACTTGTTTATAGAAGACTGAGTAGAGAAAGAGATGTGAATGTGTTACCTAAAAGTGAGTAGAGAAAACACTGAATGTAATATGCATGTATACAAAAATTTAACCAAATCTTTAGAGCGGTTTCTGAAATACGGGGAATATATATACAAGAATTACACTGTAGAAGCGGGAATAAAAAAATTTTATTTTTTATATAAAAGCACGTTTTTTCAGGAATTACACCTATATAGATGAACTTAAAAAGCAAAACTCTATCTGAATACAAAATTTGATCGAAATCGTTAGAGCCGTTTCCAAGTTACGCAGAATAAATATATATATATACAAGAATTGCTCGTTTAAATATATAAGATACAAATTGGTGCTCAGTGGGTTTTAAAGTTGTTAACCAAACAACAAAAACAAGTCAAGTTGGGGATTTGTGGAACACTTCTGAATTGGATCCAGCAAGAAAGGGAGGACCTTTTTTGAGGCAGATCAGCACTAGGGCTAGGAAGTTCATGCATGTGCATGTTTTTTTCTTAGGGGTTAAAAATGTGTGCTTTTACATTACGTGCATGAATTGTGGAATTTCGAGTTATTCGGGCATGATTTTATGGTGCATATAAATGCATATTTTCTCAATTTTGATAAATGCATAATATTTTAATATTAATAGTCCCTATATTGCACATTTTATATTATTTTTATGGTTTTTTATATTTTTTTTCATCTGGGTAATATTTTTCATATTGGTAGTGAAACAGAATATATGGTTTGACCCCAAAATAGAAGTACATTATGAATTTTACTTATTTTCTGTTTATAATTGAGGAGTGTTTTTTCAAAACTCGATAGATGCAAACTTTTGCGAGTTATATATAGTATTGGCATAATTTTCACCTTCTGCATCGTTCTGTGAAATCATATTTTGCAAAATTCGATTCTTGTCCTGTGTAGAAGCTAGGGAATATAAGACGTTTTTTTCAAAACTCGATAGATGTACTTGCTCAGTTAAAGCAAAGGTCGATAGATGCAATTTTATGATTTTATAATCCAAAGCGTAGCAACCTCAATTCTATGAAATGCATGTTGGCATTAACTGCCATCTCACTGTTGCGATTCTTGGAATTTTCAATCATTTCTGCAAGTTTTGTACACTGCTGCATCGTTGGAAATAACTGCGAACTCTGGTTGTGAGCTTGGATTTCACATTCATTTCTGCAAGCTTTTTGTTCCATTTATATCCCATCTTTAACTGCAGAGGTCATATCGGTGACCTTGCCTATTGGCAATGGTGTTACTTGTTTAACAGTGGGTTTTTCGGTCTTTGGGGCTTTTTATACATTGAATTCACACACACATTCACACTTTCATTCATACTTCTAGACTCAGGGAAAATGAGGAATAATCTTGCCTGGAGAAAAATTCCTATGCCCTGCCGGGAATCGAACCCGGGATACCTTGAACAGCAGGCAGGCACTTCTACAAGCTTGGTTATACTTACATTGCATTTTTATTCTTAGTTGAGACACTCCACTGTACTATGCACAATGGACAGGAGCTTAGATTGTAAAACTGTAGCAGTCGTAGAATGCGCTGGAGGTAGGAATTGCAAAAACAAGGAAAGGAAATCAAAATGCAAGTCAAGGAAAGCTCATACTCCAGCAATTACATGTTCACGTGGTCTCAAGTACACTCCATGAAATCCTAAAACTAAAGCTTCCAAGGAATCACAGGGGTGTCAAAAGTTAGGTTATCTCTCCTGACTAGAAAATTTCACTTATCTGGGAATGTGCCAAAGGAAACCAGAGGAGGTGACAGAACAGGAATATTACAGAAGGGCATTACTGGTGCTATAAAGCAAGACTAAGAAGTACAGATGTAGAGAAAGCCACTATGGAAGAGCAAAATCAAGGAGAGAACTTAATATCAGAAAAATGTGGACCAGCTTTTGCAACGAAAGAAGATTAAGAAATCTATCAGTCTGCTCTTTGCCAAAATATAAAAACATATTTTACAACTTCTTCAATCTTTCATTCCGTAAACCACACACTGACACATGCTCAATGGGACTGATGAAGATTAAGACAGAGGCAAATGTGGAAAAGAGATACGAACTAAGAACCAGGTACACACAGCACAAGTACTAATAAAGGTGAAAACTTACTTATTCATATTGTTTGAAATTTCTTTGTGTGTATTCAATATGTTTGTTATACAAATAAAACAAAATGTATTGTTAATGTGAATGTAGCAGTACCTAGTTTCTAAGTTTATACCTAATAATATAATCCTTATAAACTTTCATATGTTGGTTGTATAGCACATTATGTATTATGAAAAGATGAAAATAAATAAAAAACTAATAAATGCATAAATAAAAAGCAACAAAAACAATAAATGACAAAAATAACAAAATTTCATGTCTTAATTTCTCGCTCATGCAGAAAAGTTAATCAGCATCTATCGGCTTTTAAAAAAACTCCGCATTTTCAAACCCCAAATTTGCACCTGTTAAACTATGCTATTTGTTTCTTTTAACATTCAATGAGACAGTATCAGGAAGGAGAATTGAATGATTAATACAGTTGCTGTACTAATCAATTATATTGCCAACAAATAGAAAAAAACATTTTTCTCAGAAATGCATTTTGTGTATCTATCGAGTTTTGAAAAAACGCTCCTCAATTAACTTTGTGTTACTTCATTCTTCAATTGTTGGGAATATTGTTTGTTTGTCAGTGTCATAATTGTTAACTATCATATTTTGATTCCCTATTCGGGATTAGGGAAATATATGGAAAATGAAATCATAAGGGACGCTATTAAGATGCGCTATTTAGATGGATATGTGCGCATAACTAGAAAAATATGGCAAGATCAGTCCTCTTCATAAGTAGCATCGTCAAAGCTAGATGCGTTTTGATATGTGTGCGATATAAGATAGTAAAAGTGATATGATAAAGTGAAATATTGATTAACCATAATAGTTTAATTGATGTGATGTGCACAATTAAATAAAAGGTCATAATATCATGGCGAAGTGCAAAATGATGGAAAACACACTTAGCGAAATATTGCTAAATAACTCATACATTATATGGTGATGATGTTAAGAAAGTCGATTCACCAACAAAAAGAACTTACTATTGTGATACATATTTAAAATATTGTGAGAAAGGTGCGAATAAAGTAATTCATAAAAACTTAATCCCAAGTCCACAACTATTTCACCCTGTACCACGGCCAAGATTGCAAAGAATCGAAAGCTTGATAACCCGCCATTATTTAAAACCACACCAGTAGTATTGTACATGATGATGCAACTCGTGAAGTGGCAAAAAATAATGCTTAATCACAATGTTGATACCGAAATTTAGATTTCCAATCGAATGGGCTTGATAAAGACACGTTTTAATTTAATTGCCGGATGTGAGATTTGCGATAAGTGTTGAGTAATAACATACATAGATAATAGAGCAGGAAGTGTTGTAAGGTGGGCAAGATATGAGTAAATAATAGTCGTTAAATTTGTAGGATAAACACATTATTGGTTTGAAATTAACGAGTCATGACGTCATACTACATAGTTTAAATACACGTTTGAAAGTCAAGTCTACCAACCTTAAAAGTCACGCGATATATTTAATAAAATATAAAGTAAACATCGTTTAATCCTAAAAAAGGTAATTATATATTCGAAATTCAAAAAAGAACATGTTATAATAGAAAGGGACATTTCTAAATTGCGGGAAAAGGAAATAGCATTTTGGATACGAGGCTTTCTTGGATGACGTCATGACATTCAAAATTGAAGAGACGGTTTCTTAGCGTGGGTAAGAGAGAAAGCGTCTGGTCACCACTCAGCCCAGACCAGTACGGTACGTTGAGCTGTGCAGACGTGAGTGCGATTCTTCTGCGTGTAGCAGATCGGCATAGCTCCCGCATGTATCTAAGATGCAATAAATAGTATGCAAAGGTTTCTTGGGTTGTCTATCACACACCTACGCAGACCCGAGATAAAATAAAGAGATCTCAAGCTGAGCTAGCGGGAAAGAACCAAATCAACGGGCGACAATCGAGAAGTGAGCAACGGCTTTAGCTTCAAATGGCGACCCAACGTGTGGCGTCGAAACGATAGACCAACCCCAAGACGACCAAGCCAGCATAGAACCAGCAAACAAATGGCAACCCAACGTGTGGCGTCGAAAGAATGGACCAACCCCAAGACGACCAGGCCAGCATCGAGCCAGCAGACAAGAAGGTGCCCAGCGTGTCAACATCTGTGAAACGTGTAGTGAACAAGTTTAAGTGCAGTTAAAAAAAAAAAAAAAAAAAATAGTGAAACAGTGAAAATTATTAAATATTGGTGAGTAGAAAAACACATGTAAATAGCTTAGAAATGGAAGACAGTGATAGCGATTTTCTAGGTTTTGAGAGTCCGGAAATTGAGAAAAGTGTAAGTAGGATGGAAGAATATAGTCAAAATATAATTGGTAGCAGAATATGCCAAGAAGTAGAAGATCAGAACGTTAGAGAAACACCTAGAGGTAGCTCAGAAATGTTTAGTACTAATTCAGAAAGGCCAGCGGTTATGTCAGAAATAGAGAATATGTTTCAAACGATAATGAAAAAGATGAGTACAGAGTTAAGTCAAAAGATAGATGAAAATAGTAAAGAATTAAGAACAGTGAAAAAGATGAGTACAGAGTTAAGTCAAAAGATAGATGAAACTAGTAAAGAATTAAGAACAGAGTTAGGACAGAAATTAGAGAAGGGACAACAGGAATTGGGAATGCAATTGGAAAATCAGAAGAGAGCTTTAGAAACCTTTAGGGAAGAAGTTAGGGAGGAAATTAATAAAGTCAGTAGTGAAGTAAAAGAAAATAGAGAACAGGTTAAGCGAGAATTAGAGACAATAAGGCAAGAAGTAAAGAATTCTGAAAAGAAATTAGGTCAACAAGTGAGTGAAAAATTAGATAAAGAAAGGGAAAAAGTAACATATAGATTAGACAAACCAAGGGAAGAAATTAGAGAAGAGTTACAGGGGTGTAAAGTTAGAATGGAAAGATCTGATGTAGAAAGTGAAAGGCAGGCTAGAAATTTGGAGGATGTTACAGACCAAATAAAAGGGGTAGTAACAGAAATTACTCAGGTAAAAGAGGCCTTAGAAAATTTGAAATTAAATGAAAATGCATGTAATCACAACAATCTTAGTAATGAAGTTGCAAGAAACGAGGCAATACCAGGTGTATCAGCTGACATTTCGATGCAAAATAGAGGTAACAGTAATTCTCATTCTGATCTCGGAAATAGTGCAGGAACAGGTGACAATTCAAATTTACATTGGCCTAACCATGTCTTAAATGAAATGACACCTCCAGTTTTTGAAAATGAAGATTCAGATGATCCTAAAGCCTTTTTAGAAGGGTTACAAGAGTACTTCACGGTGAAACGTATACCAGAGGAGTACAAGATGGTGATAGTAAGAAAATGCCTAAAGGGTAATGCTGCTAATTGGCTAGGCCTTTCTATGGGTAACAATAATGATTACAGGACCTTTAGGAACATCTTTTTAACCAGATATTGGGGAGCTAGTAGGCAGGCTAATATTAGAGTTGAATTAAGCAATGGAAAGTTTAATCCTAGATCGGAGGAATCGATGGTCAACTATTTTATGAGAATAGCGAGAAAATCGAAGATGTTGGATCCTCCCTTAGATGAAAAAGATCTAATAAATATAGTTACTCCACATTTTCCGGAAACGCTTCAACACTACCTAATCATAGCCCGACCCGATAGCATTGCAGCTATGATCGAATTATTATCAGCCTTAGAAGTCAATAAGCCAAAACACGCATTTGGAAATAAATATGAAGGAAAAGAAACTGTCAATTCTTTCGGGCAAGGGGCACAGTATTATCAGAATAGAAGTGAGATTAGGGAAAGATATAAAGGACCAGTACCAAGGATGGAATCGTTCCGGTGGGAAAATCAAGGTAGATATAACCAGGAAGGGCATCACCAAAATAGAAATGGTAATCTAAGGGGAAGAAATATAAGGGTGAATTATATGAATACAAATAGATTTGGTCGAGGTAGACGGGGACGTTATTTTGGACATAGTAGAAATTCAAATGATGGGTATTGGACAAACGGAGATAATGAGTTTAGACCGAGGTCACCAAGACAGGGAGAAAGGTATTCTAATGGACAAAATTCCCCCGAAAACGCTGAAATGGTAGAGGCCATTAACACGGTCAAAAACATGGTAGGAAGTAACCCCGATTTAATGCAGGAAAACAGAAGTAGCAATTCGGGAAATTGTACAGGAGCCATACCTAAAAATCAGGGAAACGCCAGACCCGGTCAAACGCGCCTTCGGTGAGAACTAGGTATCCTAGTAATGATTGTGATAAGTACTCGGAAATAAATAGTCCTAGAAGGCAAATGATGATACAAAAGAAAAGAGAATGGAAAAATAGAATTGACAAAAAAGAAAAAGTAGGAGATCCACCTAAAATCAAAATTGGAGTAAATGGAAAACAATACAATGCAATTATAGATACGGGATCAAATAGCACAGTATGCTCACAAAATTTTTATGATAATTTACAAAGTAGTGGTTTTAAAGTAATGTCTTTACCAGTTAATGGGATATATTGCTCGCTAGCTGTGGGAAAACGAAAAGAGAGAGTAAAATTTCAAGCAATGATAAATATTGAAATAAATGGGAGAATACTAGGAATTTTATTTCTGATTGTAGGAAGATTTGTGACAGATATTATAATAGGTTGTGATTGTCTTTATGCCTGGGAAGCTGTGGTGAATTTTAAAAACATGATTCTAGAAATGAAAGTTGAAGATGAGACCATTATAGTGCCTTTTGTGGAAGATAGTAGTTCAGAAACTATTGTACGAGAAAAAGAGGAAGAAGAAATCCAAGGGGATACATTCTTTGTAGAATATGTTAAAGTAGGAGCTATGGAATTAACTGAAGTAAATGTCAAAGAGTACAGTGTCGATAATAAAGAAAATGTAGAATGGGATAAAAATGATTTCCTAGACAATTTGAGATTTTCTGATGCAACTAGGTACTACGATAGGGAGAGTAGTGAAGACTTAGAAGAATTGTTGAGAAAAAAAGTAACTCAGGCGGATCAACTAAATGAACAACAGAGGGATAAACTGTTTGAAATATTAATCTGAAATAAAGAAGTATTCTCTGAGAAACCTGGTAAATGTAATATTTATACTCATTCGTTTGAGATGATACCCATCAAACCTTTTACACATAAAGCGAGAGCTATCCCTAGTACCATAAGAGAAGAGGTAGATGCAGTTATAAAGTCAATGTTAGAAGATGAGGTTATTGAGATTTCGAATTCAGAATTTGTGAATCCCCTATGTATTGTAAATAAGGCCAATGGAAAGATTAGGGTGACATTAGACTCGAGAAAACTAAATTATTGTTCCTCATACTTTCCATCAGGGAATCCAACAGAACGTGTCCTCCGAGATATAGGAATTTATTTACGTGTACTTACACATCATAATCACAAGGATTGGGTGAAATATTGTCCATTGATAGAAAAGATTATCAATCACACCATTAATGTAACTACTGGGTTTGCACCAATAAAATTAATGTTAGGAATTGAACCAGAACCAATATTGATCGGGGTACCAAAAACACTGAAAATTAATGACATTCAGTTAAGTGAAGAAGAAAGAGCGAAAATTGCTTTTGAACGAATCAAGAAAAAGGCAGAGATGTGAAAATTAAAGAAAAAGAGTAGAAAACATAAATGGGAACCTAAGATAGGCGATTGGGCACTAGTTAAAGACCATAAGTTATCAAGTGCCTTGCGAGGTAGGAACAAAAGGATGGAATTGTTATATAAAGGTCCTGCAGAAATTATATCCAAATTTGGTTATCATACCTATGAATTAAAAGATGTTAAAAATGAAAAATGTCTGGGAAGGTGGCATAAACAACTCCTTCGACCATACAAGAAACCGTGTGGTACCTTGGAACCTTGATTTCATGTAAAAAAAAAAAAAAAAAAAAAAAAAAAAATTCGAAGTGTCATTTGTCTATTGGCGCCCAATCAGCTTTGAGATAAAATTTAAATGTTAGCTTACTTGAAAATCATATATTGGTCAGGTACTTACATATTCATGAAAAATGCAGAATGTGAATTGCTATCTACTACAAAGAGCTTAAAAATATATTGTATAGAGCTCACAATAACAGCTTCAAAAGGATTGTTAAAATGTTCATCTCCGCATAGAGAGAAAACAGAATATTTACTTTGTAAACATTTGTTAAAATATTTAGATGTATAGATAGTTATCACAGCAAGACAAAGAAAGAACTTGTCTGAAGAGTGTAATGGATTTATATAAATATATGTACATTTTAGTGCTTAAAGGATCTAGTACAGATACGTGTTACAATAACAAAAGTGAAAATTCACAGTGCAAGTGATAGTGAGAGCGAAGTGAGCAAACATGAACTAAAAGAAGGAAGTATAAAGAAAGCCTCTTGAAATTTAACCTTTATATAAAAGCTTCACAGAAGAAACCATAACATATTGTAATTAGTATTTAAGGATTAATGTTTAGTCAAGTGTACGATTGTTTATCATGTTAAAAAGATTAATGAGAAAATGTGTTAATAACCAATTTCAAAAACAGTGTAGTTGAAAATTGTATATAATGGGAGTGTTGCCGATTATTCAAAATACAGGAGTAATTTTTAATTTTTCTTTCGGGCAAGACATTTACATTATTTTATTATGAAATAATAAAATAACATAAATGGGGGCATTTGATACCGAAATTTAGATTTCCAATCGAATGGGCTTGATAAAGACACGTTTTAATTTAATTGCCGGATGTGAGATTTGCGATAAGTGTTGAGTAATAACATACATAGATAATAGAGCAGGAAGTGTTGTAAGGTGGGCAAGATATGAGTAAATAATAGTCGTTAAATTTGTAGGATAAACACATTATTGGTTTGAAATTAACGAGTCATGACGTCATACTACATAGTTTAAATACACGTTTGAAAGTCAAGTCTACCAACCTTAAAAGTCGCGCGATATATTTAATAAAATATAAAGTAAACATCGTTTAATCCTAAAAAAGGTAATTATATATTCGAAATTCAAAAAAGAACATGTTATAATAGAAAGGGGCATTTCTAAATTGCGGGAAAAGGAAATAGCATTTTGGATACGAGGCTTTCTTGGATGACGTCATGACATTCAAAATTGAAGAGACGGTTTCTTAGCGTGGGTAAGAGAGAAAGCGTCTGGTCACCACTCAGCCCAGACCAGTACGGTACGTTGAGCTGTGCAGACGTGAGTGCGATTCTTCTGCGTGTAGCAGATCGGCATAGCTCCCGCATGTATCTAAGATGCAATAAATAGTATGCAAAGGTTTCTTGGGTTGTCTATCACACACCTATGCAGACCCGAGATAAAATAAAGAGATCTCAAGCTGAGCTAGCGGGAAAGAACCAAATCAACGGGCGACAATCGAGAAGTGAGCAACGACTTTAGCTTCAATGTTATGCAGTGAATTCCATTTCCATCTTTTTATATATGTGCGTAACAGTTCTTTGCTTGCCCACCAGCAGCTGTCTCTTGCTCTTGAAACGTAATGGTGTTGTGAACTGGTTCCCACCAAATTAAATTAGGCATATAAAGTGTTAAAAAGGTTGTCAAATGATGAAAATAAAACCAATTTTGAGTGCTAGATTAATTTACAGAAGGAGTTTTTGGGTGATTTAATATCTACAGATAATAGGGTACTGTTTTGTGGAGAGTGTGAGAAAAATGTAGGGAGTGAGAAAAGATTTCAAATATTTCATCGCATAAATCTATCTTCAATTTGAAAGTGCTGTACAAATTATACCTTTCTGATTGAAATGTCATACTTTTATGTTGCCTTTTTAAATATAAATGCCTATTTTTAGAAATAAATGCTTTTTATTGCCTTTATCTCATTATTTATCTATTATTTATTATAATTAAACATTTCTTTCAGGTACATTTTATTTCAATAACTGTTGGTCCGTGACAATGAAAGTTACTTTGCCAAATGTATATTATTGTCTATAAGTTGCAGACAATATAGTCGTCCTTCATTCAGTACATTATTTTCTTTGCAACAATGAGTACTGCTGCACAAATAAATGTATAGATAACAGAAAGCATTTTGAATTATTGCTTGTGTTCATTTTAGAATGCAATAATAAGTATCGGTCTAACTTTGTTTTTCTTTCAGTTTTCATTATGAGGACATTGTAGCTAGCAGCAAGATGCTAAAATTCAGTGTTACTTTACGCAGTAAATTACAAAGTTAGATTAATACTTTTGGATCTGATGTATTTTGTACTGACAGTAAAATACTCACATGCAAAATATGTGAGCAGTCAGTGAACTACGAAAAGAAGTATTTTATAACGCAACATATCGGCACAATGAAACACAAAATTGCACTTTCTGAGGCTACTGGGAAGAAGGTTTCTTTGCTTCCAACACTAATTGCAACATTGAGTCGAAAATCCCAGTTTGCATTCGACTTATGTACAGCTTTCCTCAGTGCTGGAATCCCTTTGTGGAAATGACAGAATCCTACATTATTGCAACCTTTAAAGAAGTTGGTGAAACTTGTGGATGATGCAGTACAAAGACTACACAGTGTATCAGGGAAACGGGGTTCATTAGTTAGCGAAAAGTTTTATCGAAAAATTGTGATCTGGATAAGCTTAGAAACATTTAAAAAATTCTACAAGGTGACAATTCTGTTGCAGTTGAAATGGATCCTACAATGATGCTATGTTTTAGATTCGCTCCAATAACCTCTGTCGATGTTGAATGGTCATTTTGTCATATAAAAAATGTTATCTGACAGGAGACTCGACATGACCCCAGAGAACTCAAAAAAGCATTTGGTTGTCATATGCAACAAATAAGGCACTGTAATATGCTTGCCGGTTTAAAAAAATTCATTTTGGTGTCAATTACAACACTAGCATTTTGTTTAAAACTCTGAAGTTCTTTCAAATATCAGGATCGTGTTATTGAATAGTGTAATCTATTAAATAAATGGGTTTTTCTAATTGCCTTTTATTGCCTGTTTTAGTTTTTATTATGCCTTTTTTCCTGCCTATTTTAGCTATTTATAATGGCTTTTTGCCTGCCTATTTTGATGATTTATAATGCCTAAATTTCAGGTCTCTGCTGGTGAGTGAGTGTTGAAAGTTTTATGCAGCTGGGTAGATGTGCTGAGATTCTTCAGTACTTTTCATGATACTCTGCGTATAGTGTGTGTTGATTTACGATGGATCCAAGATTAGAACAGAGAGTGTGCATCAAATTCTGTGCAAATCTCGAGGAAAATACTACGAAGACCTTCATAATAATTAAACAAGTGTTTTGAAGGCAAAGCACGAGCTGTATGTGTGTGTTTGAGTGGCATGCTCAGTTCAGGCCCATCCGTACAGCTACTCAATACAAAGCTTACACCAGTACACCTGACATTGTTGTCAAAGTTCAACACCTTTTTCATAAGGATAGGTGTAAAACCATTGAAGACCAACAAATTTAACTGATGAATTGGGCATGCATTGTGCCAAGAATCCTGACTGCTGATCAGAAGAAACAGTGTGTTGAAGTTTGCACGTAGCATCAGGCTGTATCTGATGACCCAACCTTCTTGTCCAGGGTCATCATCACTAGCAATTAGAGCTGGATGTACGCTTATGATCTTGAGACAAACAATCCTCCCTTTTTGAAGATTTTTAAAGAATACAATATACAATTGACTCCAATCAACACCTAAAAAATTTACTTGTTAAAAATTTGCTTGGCTAAAGCACTAAAGACAGCATTGCAGCAAACAAAAAATCTGGAATATACCAAATAGAATGCAGTAACTGCAACCAGGTGTATATAGGAAAAACTAAGAGGAATTTGGAAATGAGAACAAAAGAACATTTCAGATGTATAAAACAAACATTTAGAAAAATCAGCACTTGCCACCCATTTTGAGAAAGAAAATCACGACATTAATCTGGATACAAAATTATTAAAGCACATATCAGGAAACCAAGAATCGTCAACGTTGGAACAGATCTTCATCTGGAAAAACAAAGAGTTTTCAATTTTGATATACCATAAGGCGATCTGTTATACATGTTCCTAAAACCAGTCCTGTGAACCAGCCTCTTGAAACCGAAATTATGTCAATACATATAATTGATAATAGAAAGAAACAAAAGGAGATTCTAGTCGATAGTTAAGGGAAAGACGTAATAAAGCTGAATAGATTAAAGACTCAAGAATGGAAGCCTAGGCAGATTTAAATGAGTGATAAGGTTACGATTGTTGTATGTACAAAGCTCTAACGATTCCGCGGGCTGATTCCTATCTTACCATGACATGCTCTAAAGTTGACCAATGGAAATTGCTTCCTTCATGTCGCCCGCACATAAACAAATGCAACGCAACACACACTCGTCTTGAATCGAGCCGATAGAATGCAGTGCAATTTGGGATTTGATACCGAAATTTAGATTTCCAATCGAATGGGCTTTTGAAAAAGACACGTTTTAATTTAATTGCCGGATGTGAGATTTGCGATAAGTGTTGAGTAATAACATACATAGATAATAGAGCAGGAAGTGTTGTAAGGTGAGCAAGATATGAGTAAATAATAGTCGTTAAATTTGTAGGATAAACACATTATTGGTTTGAAATTAACGAGTCATGACGTCATACTACATAGTTTAAATACACGTTCGAAAGTCAGTTCTACCAACCTTAAAAGTCGCGCGATATATTTAATAAAATATAAAGTAAACATCGTTTAATCCTAAAAAGGTAATTATATATTCGAAATTCATAAAAGAACATGTTATAATAGAAAGGGACATTTCTAAATTGCGGGAAAAGGCAATAGCATTTTGGATACGAGGCTTTCTTGGATGACGTCATGACATTCAAAATTGAAGTGAACGGTTTTCCTAGCGTGGGTAAGCGGGAAAGCGTCTGGTCACTCCCCAGACCAGTAAGGTACGTTGAGCTGTGCGGACGTGAGTGCGATTCTTCTGCGTGTAGCAGATCGGCATAGCTCCCGCATGTATATAAGATGCAATAAATAATATGCAAAGGTTTCTTGGGTTGTCTATCACACACCTACGCAGACCCGAGATAAAATAAAGAGATCTCAAGCTGAGCTAGCGGGAAAGAACAAAATCAACGGGCGACCACGAGACCAACAACTAGAACCGAACAACGACTCCAGCTTCAAATGGCGACCACGAGACCAACAACATTTAAGCATCAATGGCGACACGAGAAGTGAAGTACGACTTACAGCTTCAAATGGCAACCCAACGTGTGGCGTCGAAAGAATGGACCAACCCCAAGACGACCAAGCCAGCATCGAACCAGCAGACAAGAAGGTGCCCAGCGTGTGAACATCTGTGAAACGTGTAGTGAACAAGTTTAAGTGCAGTTAAAAAAAAAAAAAAAAAAAGTCAAATAGTGAAAATATTGAAAATTTTGGTGAGTAGAAAAACACATGTAAATAGCTTAGAAATGGAAGACAGTGATAGCGATTTTCTAGGTTTTGAGAGTCCGGAAATTGAGAAAAGTGTAAGTAGGATGGAAGAATATAGTCAGAATGTAATTGGTAGCAGAATATGCCAAGAAGTAGAAGATCAGAACGTTAGAGAAACACCTAGAGGTAGTTCAGAAATGTTTAGTAGTAATTCAGAAAGGCCAGCAATTATGTCAGAAATAGAGAATATGTTTCAAAAGATAATGAAAAAGATGAGTACAGAGTTAAGTCAAAAGATAGATGAAAATAGTAAAGAGTTAGGACAGAAATTAGAGAAGGGACAACAGGAATTGGGAATGCAATTGGAAAATCAGAAGAGAGCTTTCGAAACCTTTAGGGAAGAAGTTAGGGAGGAAATTAATAAAGTTAGTAGTGAAGTAAAAGAAAATAGAGAACAGGTTAAGGGAGAATTAGAGACAATAAGGCAAGAAGTAAAGAATTCTGAAAAGAAATTAGGTCAACAAGTGAGTGAAAAATTAGATAAAGAAAGGGAAAAAGTAACATATAGATTAGACAAACAAAGGGAAGAAATTAGAGAAGAGCTACAGGGGTGTAAAGTTAGAATAGAAAGATCTGACGTAGAAAGTGAAAGGCAGGCTAGAAATTTGGAGGATGTTACAGACAAAATAAAAGGAGTAGTGACAGAAATTACTCAGGTAAAAGAGGCCTTAGAAAATTTGAAATTAAATGAAAATGCATGTAATCACAACAATCTTAGTAATGAAGTTGCAAGAAACGAGGCAATACCAGGTGTATCAGCTGACATTTCAATGCAAAATAGGGGTAACAGTAACTCCCATTCTGATCTCGGAAATAGTGCAGGGACAGGTGACAATTCAAATTTACATTGGCCTAACCATGTCTTAAATGAAATGACACCTCCAGTTTTTGAAAATGAAGATTCAGATGATCCTAAAGCCTTTTTAGAAGGGTTACAAGAGTACTTCACGGTGAAATGTATACCGGAGGAGTACAAGATGGTGATAGTAAGAAAATGCCTAAAGGGTAATGCTGCCAATTGGCTAGGCCTTTCTATGGGTAACAATAATGATTACAGGACCTTTAGGAACATCTTTTTAACCAGATATTGGGGAGCTAGTAGGCAGGCTAATATTAGAGTTGAATTAAGCAATGGAAAATTTAATCCTAGATCGGAGGAATCGATGGTCAACTATTTTATGAGAATAGCGAGAAAATCGAAGATGTTGGATCCTCCCTTAGATGAAAAAGATCTAATAAATATAGTTACTCCACATTTTCCGGAAACGCTTCAACACTACCTAATCATAGCCCGACCCGATAGCATTGCAGCTATGATCGAATTATTATCAGCCTTAGAAGTCAATAAGCCAAAACACGCATTTGGAAATAAATATGAAGAAAAAGAAACTGTCAATTCTTTCGGGCAAGGGGCACAGTATTATCAGAATAGAAGTGAGATTAGGGAAAGATATAAGGGACCAGTACCAAGGATGGAATCATTCCGGTGGGAAAATCAAGGTAGATATAACCAGGAAGGGCATCACCAAAATAGAAATGGTAATCAAAGGGGAAGAAATATAAGGGTGAATTATATGAATACAAATAGATTTGATCGAGGTAGACGGGGACGTTATTTTGGACATAGTAGGAATTCAAATGATGGGTATTGGACAAACGGAGATAATGAGTTTAGACCGAGGTCACCAAGACAGGGAGAAAGGTATTCAAATGGACGAAATTCCCCCGAAAATGCAGAAATGGTTGAGGCCATTAACACGGTCAAAAACATGGTAGGAAGTAACCCCGATTTAATGCAGGAAAACAGAAGTAACAATTCGGGAAATAGTACAGGAGCCATACATAAAAATCAGGGAAACGCCAGACCCGGTCAAACGCGCCTTCAGTGAGAACTGGGTATCCTAGTAATGATTGTGATAAGTACTCGGAAATAAATAGTCCTGGAAGGCAAATGATGATACAAAAGAAAAGAGAATGGAAAAATAGAATTGACGAAAACGAAAAAGTAGGAGATCCACCTAAAATCAAAATTGGAGTAAATGGAAAACAATACAATGCAATTATAGATACGGGATCAAATAGCACAGTATGCTCACAAAATTTTTATGATAATTTACAAAGTAGTGGTTTTAAAGTAATGTCTTTACCAGTTAATGGGATATATTGCTCGCTAGCTGTGGGAAAACGAAAAGAGAGAGTAAAATTTCAAGCAATGATAAATATTGAAATAAATGGGAGAATACTAGGAATTTTATTTCTGATTGTAGGAAGACTTGTGACAGATATTATAATAGGTTGTGATTGTCTTTATGCCTGGGAAGCTGTGGTGAATTTTAAAAACATGATTGTAGAAATGAAAGTTGAAGATGAGACCATTATAGTGCCTTTTGTGGAAGATAGTAGTTCAGAAACTATTGTACGAGAAAAAGAGGAAGAAGAAATCCAAGGGGATACATTCTTTGTAGAATATGTTAAAGTAGGAGCTATGGAATTAACTGAAGTAAATGTCAAAGAGTACAGTATCGATAATAAAGAAAATGTAGAATGGGATAAAAATGATTTCATAGACAATTTGAGGTTTTCTGATGCAACTAGGTACTATGATAGGGAGAGTAGTGAAGACTTAGAAGAATTGTTGAGGGAAAAAGTAACTCAGGCTGATCCACTAAATGAACAACAGAGGGATAAACTGTTTGAAATATTAATCCGAAATAAAGAAGTATTCTCTGAGAAACCTGGTAAATGTAATATTTATACTCATTCGTTTGAGATGATACCTATCAAACCTTTTACACATAAAGCGAGAGCTATCCCTAGTACAATAAGAGAAGAGGTAGATGCAGTTATAAAGTCAATGTTAGAAGATGAGGTTATTGAGATTTCGAATTCAGAATTTGTGAATCCCCTATGTATTGTAAATAAGGCCAATGGAAAGATTAGGGTGACATTAGACGCGAGAAAACTAAATCATTGTTCCTCATACTTTCCATCAGGGAATCCAACAGAACATGTCCTCCAAGATATAGGAATTTATTTACGTGTACTTACACATCATAATCACAAGGATTGGGTGAAATATTGTCCATTGATAGAAAAGATTATCAATCACACCATTAATGTAACTACTGGGTTTGCCCCAATAAAATTAATGTTGGGAATTGAACCAGAACCAATATTGATCGGGGTACCAAAAACACTGAAAATTAATGACATTCAGTTAAGTGAAGAAGAAAGAGCGAAAATTGCTTTTGAACGAATCAAGAAAAAGGCAGAGAAGCGAAAATTAAAGAAAAAGAGTAGAAAACATAAATGGGAACCTAAGATAGGCGATTGGGTACTAGTTAAAGACCATAAGTTATCAAGTGCCTTGCGAGGTAGGAACAAAAGGATGGAATTGTTATATAAAGGTCCTGCAGAAATTATATCCAAATTTGGTTATCATACCTATGAATTAAAAGATGTTAAAAATGAAAAATGTCTGGGAAGATGGCATAAACAACTCCTTCGACCATACAAGAAACCGTGTGGTACCTTGGAACCTTGATTTCATGTAAAAAAATTCGAAGTGTCATTTGTATATTGGCGCCCAATCAGCTTTGAGATAAAATTTAAATGTTAGCTTACTTGAAAACTATATATTGGTCAGGTACTTACATATTCATGAAAAATGCAGAATGTGAATTGCTATCTACTACAAAGAGCTTAAAAATGTATTGTATAGAGCTCACAATAACAGCTTCAGAAAGATTGTTAAAATGTTCATCTCTGCATAGAGAGAAAACAGAATATTTAATTTGTAAACATTTGTTAAAATATTTAGATGTATAGATAGTTATCACCACAAGACAAAGAAAGAACTTGTCTGAAGAGTGTAATGGATTTATATAAATATATGTACATTTTAGTGCTTAAAGGATCTAGTACAGATATGTGTTACAATAACAAAAGTGAAAAATCACAGTGCAAGTGATAGTGAGAGCGAAGTGAGCAAACATGAACTAAAAGAAGGAAGTATAAAGAAAGACTCTTGAAATTTAACCTTTATATAAAAGCTTCACAGAAGAAACCATAACATATTGTAATTAGTATTTAAGGATTAATGTTTAGTCAAGTGTACAATTGTTTGTCATGTTAAAAAGATTAATGAGAAAATGTGTTAATAACCAATTTCAAAAACAGTGTAATTGAAAATTGTATATAATGGGAGTGTTGCCGATTATTCAAAATACAGGAGTAATTTTTAATTTTTCTTTCGGGCAAGACATTTACATTATTTTATTATGAAATAATAAAACAATACAAATGGGGGCATTTGATACCGAAATTTAGATTTCCAATCGAATGGGCTTTTGAAAAAGACACGTTTTAATTTAATTGCCGGATGTGAGATTTGCGATAAGTGTTGAGTAATAACATACATAGATAATAGAGCAGGAAGTGTTGTAAGGTGAGCAAGATATGAGTAAATAATAGTCGTTAAATTTGTAGGATAAACACATTATTGGTTTGAAATTAACGAGTCATGACGTCATACTACATAGTTTAAATACAGGTTCGAAAGTCAGTTCTACCAACCTTAAAAGTCGCGCGATATATTTAATAAAATATAAAGTAAACATCGTTTAATCCTAAAAAGGTAATTATATATTCGAAATTCATAAAAGAACATGTTATAATAGAAAGGGACATTTCTAAATTGCGGGAAAAGGCAATAGCATTTTGGATACGAGGCTTTCTTGGATGACGTCATGACATTCAAAATTGAAGTGAACGGTTTTCCTAGCATGGGTAAGCGGGAAAGCGTCTGGTCACTCCCCAGACCAGTACGGTACGTTGAGCTGTGCGGACGTGAGTGCGATTCTTCTGCGTGTAGCAGATCGGCATAGCTCCCGCATGTATATAAGATGCAATAAATAATATGCAAAGGTTTCTTGGGTTGTCTATCACACACCTATGCAGACCCGAGATAAAATAAAGAGATCTCAAGCTGAGCTAGCGGGAAAGAACAAAATCAACGGGCGACCACGAGACCAACAACTAGAACCGAACAACGACTCCAGCTTCAAATGGCGACCACGAGACCAACAACATTTAAGCATCAATGGCGACACGAGAAGTGAAGTACGACTTACAGCTTCAGATTTGTACATAAGCTAGCGCATATACATAATTCGGCGGTTGCTAAAGGGTGACAAAGTTAAAGTGTTATAACGTTGTAGTTGAAGTTACAAAGTTACATTCTATTTAAATATTGTCAGCAGTTCTCTACAAATCTGGAAATTTGCAAATTAAGTTAAATGTTGGTTAATTCTTTGTTTGGTTCCATTCCTACCACAACTCACGCATACCCTGCAGATTAGGACCTCTTGCTAGAGCTAGTCCGGACACCAAACACGAGATATTATAGGTCTTAAAGGCGACGTCTTGACAGAGAGGGATATTTGCGTCACTCTACAGTTCAGTCGAAGTCTGGTTGGTAATGGAGGAAAGCTAGCCTCCGAAACTTGTACCGGGAAAATTAAAAGTTAGTGTTGTTTAGTGTTATTAATCAGCTCAAAATTCATATTTTAATATCCCTCTCTTGCTTCTTCTCTTTTTAGAGCTCTATAGAATTCTACTGACTTTATTTTCTATATCACCCAATATCTCATCTGTCTGCTCCTCCATTCTTTCTCCTAATTTCTATGTCTACCATTCCTATATTTTCCACATTTTGGCTACCCACTACACCAAGTCTTTATTTCCCATTTTTCTTTGCTGATCCATACTATTCTTAAAAACAAATTGTTTTCAGAATTTGAGTATTTTTTCTATTTGTTTCTAAATACAATAGCATACTTATTTTAATGGTGGCACTTTCTTCCATCTGTATTACAATATTTCAAAATGTTAATACTTTGTGTGAACAAAATCATACTTCACAACAGTAGTCCGCATTTTACATATTCTTATTTTAAAAGGATAAGCAAAATGGTAGGTTTCTATCTCAATACTACTTATTGAGATAGTGCACCTAAATAAAGTATAACAGTTCAGAAAATTCAATTTGAAGTACTTGCTTGCTTAAAATGAAATTAAACTATTAAGTTTCTTACCTAAAAATACAGAGATCCAAATACCTGTGAACTGCTACACTGTGTTTTTCCACTATGAACACGGAAATACGCTAACAGCAGCTGATACACACAAGGTCATGAGCATCACTTGCTTTTCTCTGCTCTGCTCACAATCAGTATTGAGTTGACACGATATCGTGTGGCTGAATTATTACCAGTGTAATAATTCTAACTGGGGGTTCCAAGAAGAAACCGCAAAAAAACATATTCCTCATGGAAGAAATAAGAATTTCAAACCCTTTTGGAACCCCCAGTTAGAATAACTGAAAAAGCAAAGGCATATAGCTAGAAATACAGTTGAACAAACAAAAAACATATTGGATACACAAATATGGCAAAAGAAATGTGCCTCACTAAAAAAAGAAATTAATGCTGCTAAAAGGAATCACTTTAATAATTTCTTAGAAAAAATGGATTATAGGACAGATGGTAACAAATCTCATAAGTTCATAAAAATGTCAAGGACAGGAAAGAAAACAACAGCACACCTATCATACACAACAATAAAATGTTAGTAAATGATGCAGTCATAGCCGAAAGATTCAATAAATATTATGCCAATTCACATAAAGTAACAAGAAATAATAAAAAGGAACGTAAAGAATTTAAGAAAGATTTGAAACAAGAAAGAGAATGTGATCCTAACACTCAGTGCAATATCTTTTTTCAAAATTTTAATATGCAAGAACTGAACATTGCAATAAATAATCTAAAAAACAAAAAGTCTCCTGGACCAGATCACATACACCCAGAGTTCATAAAAAACCTTGGAAAAACAGCAAAACAACAACTACTAAAACTCTACAATCTATCCTGGAAAACCACTGTACCTGCTGAATGACGAAAAGCAATTATTGTCCCACTCTTGAAGAAAGACAAAACAGCATCAGAAATAAAAAATTATAGACCATATTCAAGATGCTCTCGGGCTTCGAGCCAGGTGTAGTGATGAAAAGACATCAACGTTTCGATCTCTGATCCCAGCCACCTAAAATAAGAGCTGCAGCACCTGAGGCACACATTCCGCCAAAACGGCTACTCTGTAGAGGATATTGAAGCCTCTATCTCCAAGGCCAAGAGAGGAAAACCACAAACTCAGCAAACACCAGACCAGCCGACCGCCACCGCCTGCATCCCATACACTGGCAATCTTTCCGGCAGAATCAGTAGAATTCTCGCTAAACACAACATCAGAACCATCCACAAGCCGCCTTTGAAGATCCAACACCTAGTGAGGCCGGTTAAGGACAAACTGCTCCTTAATGTACCAGGGGTATACCGTATCCCCTGTGAATGCGGGACGCCGTACATAGGGCAAACCGGCAGGACCATTTCCACCAGAGTCAAGGAGCACGAACGGTCCATACGATTAATGCAGCCTGAAAAGTCAGGGCTGGCGGAGCACTGCTTTGAAAAAGAAGAGCTAACTTCAAAGAAACGACCATTGTGGCAAAATGTAGCGGTTTATGGGAACGGAGGGTTAAGGAGGCTCTGGCCATCTCCTCCGAGAAGAGTACACTGAACCAGGATGCTGGATTGCAGTTTAGTCCATCTTGGAAACCAGCCTTAAATATGGAAATCGACCGACTCAGAAAACACAGATTCCAACGGAGCGGTGAACCACCTCCACACTAGACTGGGTGTTTTCTACTCGGTACGTACTGGCTGACAGTACTGGTCCTTTCACTCTTGCTAGTCATTCATCCTGAAGATGGGAGAGATGTACGCTCCCGAAACATTGATGTCTTTTCATCACTACACCTGGCTTGAAGCCCGAGAGCATCTTGAATATGTTCATCGCCAGGAAAGCTTCAAATCATATTTTAATTATAGACCAATAGGTCTTACTACCATAATAGCAAAAGTGATGGAAAGAATGGTGTCAAACAGGTTAAACTGGTTTCTAGAATCACAAAATTTAATATCCCCATGTCAAGCTGGATTCAGAGAGTTCCACTCCACAAATGAACAAATCTTACTTCTCAGTCAAGAAATCAGACTCCTTCAATAGAAAAGAAGATAATTTATCAGTTTTTATTGATTTCCAAAGTGCATATGATTCTATATGCACAACAAAACTACTAAAGAAAGTAAAAAAAATAGGGATACAAGGTCCAATGTTTTCATGGCTATGTAATTTCCTAACAGAACGCTTTATTGCAACCAGATATGGAAGAAATATATCTAAATACAAACAAGTACACCGTGGCTTACCACAAGGTGCAGTGCTCAGCACAACATTTTTTAATATATTTATTAACGATCTGCCACAACAAATACAAAAATCACGTGTGAAGTGTGCACTATTTGCTGATGACTTAGTAATGTGGACTTCAAAACCAAACAGCAAAACTACAGAACTAGAAAAAACCATGCAACAATCCTTAACCAAATTACAAAGGTGGACCAAAGAAAATTTAATGACTGTTAATACAACAAAATCAAACTACCAAATCCTTTCACTAAGAAAAAAACCACTAAAAATAAAACTAAATTTTGAGGGTAAACAATTACCAGAAACAAAGGAAGCAAAGTATTTAGGAGTTACATTTGATACTAAACTTACATGGACCAAACAAATAGAAAATGTATTACAAAGGGCAGAGAGGCACCTTTCACTATTAAAACGTCTAACAGGAATGAAGTGGGGATGTTCCAGAGCAACTCTTAACACAACATACAATGTATATGTAAAGCCATTATTTACTTACTGCAGCAAAGTTCTTGTAACAGCAAACACAAAAAAAATTCAAATCTTTCAAAACCAAAGTCTGAGATTAATTACAGGTTCTATCAAAACCACGCCAATAGCAGCTATGGAAATACTAACCAACCAATACCCCATTGAATATGAAATAGAAAAAGTGGCTCTTATTCAACATGAGAAGTTGATCAGACTCCCATTCAATACATGGCACAAGAGAAATTTTACACATACACTAAAGACTCAGGAGAGCTTTCTTTCCAAAATTCAAGACATCAGGAAGAATGTACACTTTTCTAATTCAAAGGAAAACTTCATATCTAAAGTCAATCAGACACATACATTAGACATCATATATTATTTACACCCGACAGAAGAAGTTAAGAAAAGTGATACTCCAACTAGTGTTCTAAAATTATTGGCATTAGAGACAATCCATACTAGATTTCCAGAACATGAGTGGCTCCATATTTATATTGATGGATCACTAATATCAAACCAAGATGGAGCAGGTGCTGGAGTCACATGTCACCTCTTTTCCTATTACAAATCTTTAAGTTATGGAACTACAAACTTTGATGGAGAAATTGAAGCAATTCGAATGGCCCTACAAAATCTTTTGTACAGAATTTCACATTTTCAGCAAGCAGTTATTCTCTCAGATTCCAGGGCAGCAATTATAGCAATTACTTCCAAGTTGTCACCAAAAAACCAAACAATTATAGAATGTTGGAAAATCCTTATCCATCTAACAGCACTTCAAAAACACCTAGTCTTCCAATGGATACCAGCTCACTGTGGACTGAGTGGTAATGAGAAAGCTGATTTTCTTGCAAAAAAGGGTACCGGCAATGTGCAGAAATCAATAGTTAATCTACCATTTTATGCAGCTAAAAGATTAGTCAACTCTGAATTCAAAAAAATTATTGCAAAATATTACTATGAAAAATCAATGAATAAAAGATGGGAACTACCAAACATTCAAACAGTAATTCCCGAGTATCCTCAAAAAACAGCAGTTGCAACCTTCAGGTTGATTACAGGACATGATTGTCTGGCAAAACATTTAAACAGAATTGGGATATATTCTTCACCACTCTGTCCTCTATGTGATCTGCAAGAGGAAATGGATCGAGACCACCTTCAAATATGCCCGGCCACTTCTAGTGCCCCATTCATCAGTGAAAAATATTGGAGAGCAAGAGGATTACTGACTTCATTGTCAGAAATCCAGCATTAGCTAACAACATTATTACCAGTGTGCTTTATTATTTAGTCCTGTACTTAGTCCTCAACATCCTGGCTCAACATTTGTTTTCTACTGCACAGCGTGTATTTATGATTTTTTTTGAGTCAACAGTTGTCGTCCATACATAAGTGAATACAATTTTGCATCCTTTTTTTAAGAGGATTAACTGACAGGGAGCGTGATGTTGCCCTTTTTCAACAAGACTCTGCAACAGCTCATACAGCCAATCTTTCAATGAGCATTGAAAGTGTGTTTCAGGACAGAATTATTAGTAGAAATTTATGGTCCCCTTGGTCCCCTGACCTAACCCCTGCAATTTCTATCTCTGGGGTAACTTAAAGCATTAAGTGAACAAGACAAACCCACACATCCTGGAAGAATTAAAATAAAATATCCGTTAGGATATTAGGTTGTTACAGTAGTTTAATGGTTAGAGCACCTGCCTAGTAAGCAGAGGGTCTATGGTTCAAATCCCAGCTGTGGCATTGAATTTTTAATTTCCAGTTCTACCTCTCAAATATCCGTTAGGAAATTGCCAGCATTCCTCAATGAGAACTACGGCGAGTGATGGACTACTAAAAACTATTTTGTTGTTTAACAACGCTGTCAATTGCCAGGATCACATCAGCTTCGCCGGTGTGCCGGAATTTTGTCCTGCAGGAGTTCTTTTACATGCCAGTAAATCTACTGACATGGAGCTGTCGTTTTTAAGCACACTTAAAAACCATCGGTCTGGGCCTGGTTTGAACCCGCGACTTTGGGATCAGTAGGCCAGCGTCTAACCAACTGAACCACTCAGACTGACGGCGAGTGATGGATGATTTCCTAAAGAGGTGCCAAAAATGTATGGACAACGATGGTGGCCAGTTTCAGCATCTGCTATAATTATATTGGTAAGTAAAGCCTTTAAAAGTAATTTTAAAAATTGTATGGTTTTATCCACGCTGTTCTATGACAGTGGCAGTCGGAGACAAGCGCAGAGGACCTGTACAGGCAAAACATAGTGCAGCCAGTTCACAGTCTTTTGGATCACCCGTTGCTTGTGAAATCCTTTGAGGGTGTATAAAAAGTAATAAATGATGCAAACTTCCTAACACAATTTTTCAAAGCAGAGATGATTAACATTTACCTGTTCTTCCTTTTTGATTGCTCCATGGATTCTTATTCATAACTACATCTCCTGCAGTGACTTTCCCTGGAGGTTTATTAGGACGATAGGGAATCTCTGTTTTGTGCTTCAGGTCCCAATTACCAGCTGCCTCACTGTCCTTGTCTGCTACATTAAGTGATGGATCCAGTACTCGTATTGCAACAATCATACCATAGTTTCATGTATCTTCAGCACTCAATGTGACAGTTAACAGTAGAAATCTTTCTTGGAAGTGTTGAAAACAGTGTTGTTGTAATCAAATTCAAAGGTAAGCCGATGCTCCTCATTTATTGTAACATTCTTAGCACTTGGCAAATAAACAGGCAAATAACCTAGGAAAACCATGTTCTTATGATATACAAAATTTTTTCTAAGCTTTGAAGTCCGAAACAACTACATGTGAAATTGTACTGTTACTTACTGTTTTTTATTTCATTTTCATAATAGCGATTTATTCCCTCCAGGGGTTTGCCTGAAGGATGAAGTATACAATTTTTCAAGGTTATCACCTTGTACTTTACATCCATACTTTGGAATTCCCCTTCCACAGTTTCAAGTTCTGTTTCAATAAGCAAATGCTGTCCCTTTTGGTATTTTTCCAAAATCTTGGTTCTGTAACAGAAAAGCAACTTATTAATGTCTGGTACCAGGAGATGTCTCTGTTTGATCAAGGATAGGAGGAGTTCAATACATTTAATATCAAGTATTTGCTGCAATTCAACAAATATAATAAATATTCAGAGGCTAAACTTTACTTATCTTTGGTAATTGTGAATTATTTCTAGTGACTAGAACAGGTTTATGAGTCGATCACTCACTGGCTCAGTAGCAATGTTTACTATAGTCATCATTATGACCCTAGGTGACAGATTTTTACCTATCATATTACCAACTACTGAAAGCAAAACAAATTTGTTGACTAATCAATTGGCAGTATTTCAAAATTCATTAAGCGATCCTTATTCTTTAAAATAAACATCTTTTCTCAAATTTATGGGTCCATAGATCTAATGGTTAAAAACATTCATCCTTAAAATAATAAAAATTTATAAAAGTTTTGAAAGAACATGGAATAATATTGGTTCCTCAAAATAAATGTAACAAAAATTTTATTCAGCTTTTCTACAAAGGATAAAATTTGAAATTGTACAAAATCTGACATTTACCAATTTAGCCATTTGGATTGTGACAGCGTTTATATTGGTAAAGCAAAATGTGATTTAGAAACCAGGATAAATAACGTTTTAGAAATATTAAGTACAGACAGACTGATAAATCACTGAGGCGGATCATTTTTGGCCATTTAATCATGAAATAAATCCGCATGTTAAATTATTAAAACAATTAAATAGATCGATAGATTTGATGGTTTGGGAAAATATATTCATTTTGAAGAATAAGGAAGGCAGTGCCGTGGCCGAGCAGTTAGAGCATTCACCTACCACCTAGGCGGCCTGGATTCGATCCCAGGGACCTGCATATGGTATTCATGGTGGACGAAGCAGCGTCAGAGTAAGTTTTTCCAGATTCTCCAGTTTCCCCTGCCACTCATTCCACCAACTGCCCCATTATCACCTTTCCAGTAATCCATTTCGCCTGCATTTCATATCATCCTCTTCCTCACTCTCATACCTGGTGCTTGGCTGACCAACCACTTCCAGGACTTCACTCTACCTGGTCTATAGGTTTTTGTGCCTCCTGACAGGCATCTGACCCAATGCACTGGCTTGTAAGTGCTACATAAGGGGAGGGTAATCAGGTAAAGAGGAAAGAACAAGGATACCATTATGAACCTTGGAATATTGCCAACTAATTCTGTTAACAAATGTTTTGCTTTCAGTAGTTGCTGCAATTACCGTTCAAATTGTCTGCTCTTAACTTCCAGTTCTCTACTCTTATAGTGATCATAATCACATTCTGGATTTCCTCCACGTTTCTATTAATCTCTTCTTTGTCATAACTGCCACAGTAAAAGAAAACTGAAGATGCAATATATGGTATTTTAAAAACTAATTTTCAAAGAATTTATAATTATAAATGAAGCTCTGTTATGAATATTATTTATATTTCAGGTTTCTGTTTTTTAGTCAAGCATCTGTTTGTTTCTATCACTTCAAACTCGTCTATAATTCTATAAAAGTCAGAAATTGCCCATAGCTATTTCAGTGCATCCATTGAGATATCTCTCCGATTTAAAGGACGACATACAGGGCAGCTCAGAATAACACTGAATAATTTTAAGGCATGATTCAGGAGTTATAATGAAGAATATTCTTTATCAGGAATGTATGTCCATAACATCTTGTTATTGAGCTATAGGGCATTAAAATTTTTGAAACACTGTGTTGGGTTAGATGAAATCCTGCCAAGCAGGTCACTGTTTTTTACTACAAGACATTAGGAGAGTTTTCATTTCTTGAGCAATGCACTTGTTTTTGGAAAGTTCCTGTTTCTTGCAATCGATGAATGGCAGTAAAGGTGCCATGATGAGGCAAACGTCTTCTTGGGTAAAGCTCAGCATAAAGGTCTCATGGCCATTTCATATTTTCCCAGGCAGCATCATAAACGTAATGCATCTGGTGCGGTTTTTATAATTAAGCTTCGCTGGGTCTTTGAGCCTTTGAAATCTTTGTGATCTCGGGTCGTGGTAACAGATGGAATGAAAAATCACACGATGTTTCTTCACCACAATGTATTATTTTATTAACATTTTTTCTATATTTTACATTAAAATAAATCCTCCTAGCACCGTTTTAAATGATTTAAGTCTTTCCACTTTTTTTTAAAAGTGGAACATATGCTTGATGAAAGTCTGGTAAACGGGGAAGCGATCCCTAACCATCCTCCCTTCGCTTTTATTATGGAACACATATAATTCTAATATTTATACATATATATTAAAATCAAGTATGGAAATATTTATGACGTCTTTAAACAAACTTAGTTGTTCGTAACAATGAACATTATTAACACGTTTTCGTCATTTAACCATCTCATACCAACATCAAAAAACAAATTACACTTTTAACAAATATTCACATAAACAATTTTCTTTTGGGGTCTTCCAATATTCTGTCTCACATGCCCCTTGTTTTGTTTTTCAAGTTGTCACCTATATTTACAATCTTGAAACACAATACAACATTTCTCCCTACTCCTCTGATACAGTCACTTTGTACAATACCTTTGTTTTTTTTCTTTTACAGTCTTCTTCGCTGTATGTTTTTGTCTTTTGTTTTGGCATGACACAGCATGTCTTTATACCTTTCACATATTCAGTTACTACACAATACATATTCAGTTATTATACAACACATATTCAGTTATTATACAACACATATCCAGTTATTATACAACACATGTTCAGTTATTATACAACATATGTTCAGTTATTATACAACATATATTCAGATATTATACAACACATATTCAATTATTATACATTTGACATTGACACAAATATAATTTAAGTGTATCATGGTTTATTGTGTGGCTTTTGGCTTATGTTCCTTGTTATGAGGAGAGAAAAACAGCATACAAATCTTGAGCTAATGATTATGATCATATTTATGGCAATATTTTATTCAGTTCTTTGCCTTCTTTGTCTTGTAAGCTTATTACGTATAGGCAGGTCATTGAGTCAATTCTTAAACTCTGATGTTACTAATAGTACCATTATGTAATTGGGTCCTTATTCACTATTGTTTAGTTTGACATTTCTTCAAGCTTAGCATTGGCTATATCCATCTAAATTCATGGGCATTGCTTTTCTGACTATGGTTTTTCTTACTTCACTAATTATCACCTCTTTATCTCTTATCTCTATAAGAGAAAACTTCTATACTTATAATTATTCTGCAATTGTATTATTTTTCTTCTCAATTCACCCTCAACACCTTTGTGTCAAAAATATTTTATCTTTGACATCACAATTGATTCCTTTTTATTTTTGTCCCTGACATCCTTATGTCAAAAACACATTATTTTCCGTTGCTATAATTCACTTCTTTAATGACAATCAGTGTCCTCATCTGTCTTTGTTGACAATGCTCTTTGTGGTCAATATAGCTAATGACTATGTTGATTTTCTTTCTTGTTGTATTCTCCAATCTGAACATAATCTTCTATAAGTAACCCATTAAAAATTATTATTTTCCATCATCTCTACTATTCCTGCCTTACATGTTTGTTGGCAAAGACTATTTGGTCCTTTCTTTGTATGGTTTCAATTTGTTTTTATGGTATTTTCCTACCAACTTGCCATTTGTATTCTGTAGCTCATACGTATGGTCACCCAGCTGTTTTGTTATGGCCAGTGGTCCAGTGTGCAGCAGTTCCATTTTTCTCTTTGTGTGGCCATCATGGTGTCGATGTCAATTGTCAATTGCTTAGATTTGTGTTGTTGGTCATTCACTCGCTTGGGACGAACTTAGTCGTGGTAACTTCCCTGAATGTTGGTGGTGGTTGTTGTTTCTGTATTCTGTGCAACATAGGCCCTATTTGGCACATTTTCATCTACTTCCTGCTGTCTTATGTTGCCAGTGTAACATTGGTTTCTGCCCCTTTGGCATGAACCCCTGTTGTATGGCAGTCTTCGGTTGTTCAAGAGTTCCCTACAGAATCGTCGGTCTGGGTGGCTCAGTTGGTTAGACGCTGGCCTACTGTTCCCAAGGTCGCGGGTTCAAACCCGGCCCAGGCCGATGGTTTTTAAGTGTGCTTAAAAACGACAGCTCCATGCCAGTAGATTTACTGACATGTAAAAGAACTCCTGCGGGACAAAATTCCGGCACACCGGCGACGCTGATGTGATCCTGGCAATTGACAGCGTCGTTAAACAACAAAATAATTTAATTTACCTACAGAATCGTATGTGGTTCACTTGATGGGTACGATCTCCTGGTCTTCCACGATCATATGTATATGTTTGTTGTCTCGATTCATCCCTTGGTATCGTGTCGTGGTACCACTGTCTCGTGTTCTCCATCCTTTCACCATGATTGTGTGGTTGTGGGAAATGGTGTGCCCCTCTCCCTCTGTCATGGGTGCTCCTAGTATTTCTATCTTCTCTCTCATTCTGGTTGTTCGTAGTCGAGCTCCAGTTTAAGATAGGTGAGTTTGGGTGACCGTTCCTATGTCTATGCTCATTAGGCCGACCATTTTGTGTTTCGAAGGCTGTCAGTAATTCTATCATGTCTGCAAAATCTACTGGCCTCGCAACAATTAACCCTGTTCTCACTGTGTCTGGGAAATATCTTGTTATGCTGGTAATTAACTCTGCTCCCGACAGCTTGGGGTCTAATAGCTTTCCTTTGTTGGCTACTTTCATAAAATAATCGACTAGCGATAACCCTTTGGTTGGATCATATCTACCTGTCGCTAGCTCTACCCTAGTTTGGTTTTGCTTAGCTGGGCCCCAATACCTTGATAGGAATAGATTTCTGAATGAGCTATACGATTCATGACCAGCTAGTGTTAACCTAAGTCATTCTAATGCCTTGTTTTTTAAGCTCTTCTTAACTATCATCATCCTAAGCTCATTTGGTATCCTTTTCACTTTAAAATACTCTTCCATCTCTTTAACAAAAAGTTTTGGATCGTCTCCCTTCTCCTCGTCAAATGTAGGTGGTGTGATTTCATGTAGTATGCTGTTGGTGTAGCACGTGTTGTGTGTTGTGTCATTGTTTGATTGTGAATGTCTTTCTCTGTATGGTGAGTCAACATTTTGTACATTATTCAAATAACTCTCATCTTGTTCATTACTTACATCTAAATCATCTTGCCTTTGTAGTGCATTCACAACATCATTTACATTAGCCAAACTTTCTTTTCCTTTTTTCATTTCTTCACAAATTGATTTTAAATCATTCTTTATTTCTAAGTGACTTTGTTTCATATCATTTATAGCATCCTGTTGCGAATGTATCACATCAGTCATAGTCTTAATTTTAGGAATAGCAATTTGTTCTACAGTTTCATTAATAATTCCTTTCTTTACTACCTCAATCTCTTTCCTTAATTCCTCAGTTATTTCTGCTTTTATATTTGTAATCTTACAGTCTACACTTATATTACATTCTGTTATTTCATCTCTACATCTACCAATTTCTCCTTCTAATACAATCTTATTTTCTCTCATTTCCGATTCAACTTTTCTCATCCTATCCCCTATGATTTCTATCCTAGCTTCTAAGGCTTCCTTTGTCTCATTTATGTTTTTATGTTCTAATTTCAAATTAGTTTCCATTACTTTCATATTTTCTTTACACTCCTGTCTTCCTAATTCTATTTTCTGTTCTAAGTTCTGTCTTCCTAATTCCATTTTCTGTTCTAAGTCCTTTCTCACTTCTTCCACTTTCTGACCTATATCTTTTTTATTTTGTTCTAAATCCTGTCTTATCTCTTTTTTATTATATTCTAAGTCCTGTCTCACTCCTTCTATTTTCTGACCTAAACTTTGCTCTAGTCTTTCAAACATGATCATTAATAACCTTTGGTCTTTTCCTATTGCTAGCTCTTCCTCACTTTCTGTTCCTATCTGATAACTAGGCCTATCTGCCCCTTCCCCATCTCCTGTTACTAGTACCCTCTGTTTTCGCGACATTTTAGTTTCTTAATTCAGTTCACTTTGGCTTAAAAGTCCTACTATTTTGCCGCTTCGCTGTAACATAAAAATAAAAATAAACTGGATGTAAAAATAAAAATTTTTGGTCCTACTTTTTTTTTTTTTCTGTTGATTTATCCAGTTACGTGCGTCTCCTGGGCGGTTGGCTTCGCTAGACGATCTCTGGTGTTTTCGCGCGTTGATTATCCGTTCATCGGTGTTCTGATGTATTAGATTTCAAACGATGGTCTAATGGCGTCTTCTTTCTTTTTGGCGCAAAGATACGGCGTCACCTGGTATTTCGCGTAAGTTCATTTCCCGTTGATTTCCATTCCATCCAAAATTCGTGTTCCACGTTGGGCAAGCCATTTGGTGCGGTTTTTATAATTAAGCTTCGTTGGGTCTTTGAGCCTTTGAAATTTTTGTGATCTCGGGTCGTGGTAACGGATGGAATGAAAAATCACACAATGTTTCTTCACCACAATGTATTATTTTATTAACACTTTTTCTATATTTTACATTAAAATAAATCCTCCTAGCACCGTTTTAAATGATTTAAGTCTTTCCACTTTTTTTTAAAAGTGGAACATATGCTTGATGAAAGTCTGGTAAACGTTCTACACTGTTCACACGTTACCTCAACGCGTCCTTTCACCTTGAATATGCACACGCTAGTGGGGAGAGTCTGATGTCACCTCACGTGATATTGCCTTTTTCGTATACATCCGCGTATGCGTCTATCAAATAGTTCCTTCTTGTTAGGGAAGCGATCCCTAACCATCCTCCCTTCGCTGTTATTATGGAACATATGTAATTCTAATATTTATACATATATATTAAAATTAAATATGGAAATATTTATGACGTCTTTAAACAAACTTAGTTGTTCGTAACAATGAACATTATTAACACATTTTCGTCATTTAACCATCTCATACCAACATCAAAAAACAAATTACACTTTTAACAAATATTCACATAAACAATTTTCTTTTGGGGTTTTCCAATATTCTGTCTTACATCTCTGCTAGTTCTCCTAAGAAAGGTAGAACATTTTTGTGCATTGTAAAGCTGAGAGTCCTTCCAGTAAATGAAGCAGTAGATGCTGATAGAGACTGACAACCAGAACCAAAAGGTCACAAAGCTCTATATAATATGTGATGGAATCCCTCATGATAATATTTAATGATAATGTAACAATGTTAAAACAGAATACAAGTAATATTCTAAAATGCAAAGAAAACACAACATAAGTGATATTCCAATGCCAAAGCGGGAACCAGGATCTATGTGGCAGAATTTCATCTAACCCGACGCAGAGATTGAAAAAGTTAATGCACTCTAGCTCAATAACAAGTCATTTCCAGACATACATTCACTATAAGAAAATACTGAAATGGAATCCCTTAATCACGGCTTAAAATTACTCTATTATTCTGATTCATCCTGTATATTGTCACTGCAATAGAAATTATGAAAGTGCACAGAGCTTTCTAATATATCTGGGTCTGAACAATTTTTGTTACATATTAAGCAGTTTAATTGAAAATAACACTTGTTCCACATCACAATATGCCTTAGAATAATAAAATGTAATAATTTCAAGTCTGAAATGCATGCAAGACTACTTTCCCAAAAATGTACACAGATCCACAGCTTTACCATTGGAATGACATTACCATTCTACCCTGTTTACTGTGTCCTACATAATATTTGATCTTACCTTTAAATGCTTGCTGATACAGTATGCTTAACCCTTTAATCTTGTTTTGCAGGTTTTGCTGCTGGAGCTGAATCTGACAGGAATGCTCTATGAATGTAGAAGGCAAGAATTACATGAAGGATCACTACAGTGATTCCAGCAGCCCAAACGTTCTTGACACTGGTGACAGTCTTAGAATACCCGAAAAAAATATTAAAGTTTATAACAACTATAAATGTACTGATAAATTGTCACGTGCTTACACGCTAGGAATGACTGCAATTAAAACAACAGGATAAAGTATAAACATAAGAAACCAAAATTGAGAAAAATTGAAACAAATATCTTCTGTATTTACATGCATAATTTACAGAACCATAATTAGACAGTTCCACTTTCACATTTGGAGACTACATGAGTCCATAATGATATACATTATAAAGCACCAAAATCAAGAAATATATATGTTAAAGGTCTGCACGGGCTGACATTCCTATGTTCAGCCTGGACAGGCCTCAATCAAACTCAATCCCAGCCCCAGGAGAGATTATAGTGTATCACCCAACCTGGGCCTGTTTGTGTAATGTTATTTTAAACAAAATTATTTATTAATTATTATCATTAATTATTTATTATTATTATTATTATTATTATTATTATTATTATTATTATTATTATTATTATTATTATTATTATTATTATTATTATTATTATTATTATTATTATTATTATTATTATTATTATTATTATTATTATTATTATTATTATTATTATTATTATTATTATTATTATTATTATTATTATTATTATTATTATTATTATTATTATTATTATTATTATTATTATTATTATTATTATTATTATTATTATTATTATTATTATTATTATTATTATTATTATTATTATTATTATTATTATTATTATTATTATTATTATTATTATTATTATTATTATTATTATTATTATTATTATTATTATTATTATTATTATTATTATTATTATGGATGCCACGCAAGCACAAAACAAAGGACTGTTGGGGCTAAGCTACTTCACATCACATGCTTGACCAGCAAGCAGGCAAAGGCATTCAAGGTCAGGCTACCTCACACGTCTGTTAGTGTGTATATGACTAAAAACAATAGAAATAGCAACACAATCTCCGGAATCTTTGACAAAGATCTGGCTGCATCACTAGTGGTGTGTTTGTGGAACTCGGGAAAGGTCTGTGTGATGTAATCCCCCCTATATTAGGAGGTAAGGGAGCAACAGAGAGAAGATTAGCGTTACAGACATGAGCCATTCAGTGTGTTAGTAAGTGCAACACAGCTGTGTGTGTGTCATTGTGATAAAGACATTGATCATTGTAAAGAAGATCTAACAAGTGTCGAGTGATTGCCCCATCATAGTGCATAAGAGACAGAGAAAGTGAAGAAAGGTACTGAAAGGACAGATGGATTACGAGAAGTAAAAGTTGTGAGTAGTATTAGTCCCGGATTAAGCAATTGGATTAACGATAATCCTGCCGCTAGGTGGCGCTAGTGTCGCGTTAATCCGCCTTAATCCGAGGATTAAGGTGGATTAACGGCTATGGAGGGAAGTTTAAAAAAGCTTAGTGTTAATCCGAGGATTAACGTTGATGAATTTGAAAAAAGATGAGCGCCAAGAGCGGAAGGATTATGGTTAAACCAGTAGCTTAATCCGAGACTTTACTTTTTTTTTATTTATTTATTTGTTTATAGAGAGGATACATTGAAAAAAATACAATATTTTTTATATATATATGAGAGAAAGATACATTTTTTTCTTACAAGCTAAAAAATATGACACAGCACTATATTGTTTATGCACTATCGCCTTGATGCGTTTGGTTGACTAGGATAATTTTAAACTGCGTGGTGCACTGAGATGATGGTTGGGAGTGATCGTCTTCGCTGCTGCTGCTGCTGCTATAGATGCGAAAATTTGACGAATGGGAGAGAGGTTGAGTGACGCAGGAGAGCATGATGTGAGAGAAGTTTTGATGAAGTTGGTGGTGGAAGGTTGGAATGAAGACGGGAATGATGACGTCGTTGTTGTAGCTGGTGGTTAAGGAAGCAGAGTTGGTTACTCTGTTGGATATGGCAGGGATGTTGCTGTTGCCGAGGAATATATTGCAGAGGGTGTTTTGTTGACGATGGTGAGTTTTGAGAGGTAGACATTGGACGTGTAGGACGTCGGCATGTTGGATGTCGAGTTTTATGGTGACGATTTTGACGTTGGCAAAGAAGGTGGTGTAGGAGGAGAGAATTTGAATGGGGGAGGGAAGATTGCCTTTGCTGGAGAGTTGTGCGTTGAATACAAGTTTGATGGTGAGATTGTTTCCGACGTTGAAAGGGTCTGTTTCACAGGACATTATTTTTGGGTATAGGGGATGAACTTGACGATGAATCTTTTGAAGCCGCTTCGAAGTTTTTCTTCGCCACCGTAGATGATGGAGAAGGAAGTTGAGTTGAGTTTCTGGATGAGTTCTCAAGACGCCTTGGCGAATCTGGTTGGCAGGAACACTTCGGAGTCGTTTTCTAGTTTGGCAACGAGTTTGGTTCCGTGAATGGTGTCGAGCGTTTTAACGCTGACGACGCGATATGGTACGTTTTGTGGAAGCGAAGATACGCTTTGAGTGTCTGCACTGTGGGATAGCTCCTCTAGTTGGTTAAGCACGTCCATGTTGACACAGAGGGCAGTTTTTGACAAACGGAGCGGGTCCGTCGATGTGAGTGGTTTGCGAGGGTAGGTTGTAATGTTGCTTGCACCTTCGAAAAGGAGCACACACCTGTTGTGCGTCTATGGAAAGTTGGTTCCAAATGAGGTCGACGTCGTTTGGAGGGTAATGTTCAAAGATGTCTTTTCCGTTGTTCAGCAAGGCTTGTCGTTCTTTTGGCAGGAGCACCTGGATGCGTCGTCCGTTTTGGAGAAACTTTAGGAAGACGGAGAAGTCGTCGGTGTGGTGCATCTGCGTTGGTACTTGCGGAGAAACTCCTTAATTTGTGCGGAGAGTTGGGTGAGATCTTCGTAGAAGCCGAGTTGACACCTGGAGCACAAGTGCGTGAGACGAAGATGTAGTTTACAGGTGCACGAGGGGTGAAAGCAGTAGGAGCAGTGGTAGGTCTTGCACGATTCACTGGACATGCCTCCACGAGAGCTGAGTAGGAACTGAAGGGAAAATGAGTGGTATATGTAGTTAAAGAGGCATCCGGCGGAAGTGCTAATTGAGTTTGTGGTATCGCACATCCGTTGGTGGGGAAGGAAATGGGATATCTGCAGGAAGGAGATTGCGATATGACACATCCGTGGGAAAACCGCGGGGAGGAAGTGATGCATCCGGTGGATGTGGTTTTTTTGATGCAGGAAACCGTTGATAGATTACAACCAACCGTTGCATTTTGAATAAAATAATCTCTTTGGAGTTTCTTCCGTTGGTGGATTTTGAACGAGAACTCTGTCTTGATAGACGCTAAATATCCAATCGCCGTGAATGTGATCAGGCATGATGTAGGTGGGTGAATGTCCCAAGTGCGCCGTTAAGCATCTGCCGAGGCACAACTCGTCTTCGTTTTTCATTTGCTGCATTTTGGCTGGAGAGATGTATTGTTGTTCGAAGAAAATGATGAATAGGCCCGTTGCGCGAACAAATTCGAACCACTGGTCCTTGTTGTCTTGATCGCTGTCCTGATCTGGTCGCGAGAGCGATTTGAAGTGGATGGTGTTGAAATTGATGTTGGAAACCACAAAATGAACTTGATTTTCGCAGCTGTGAATCTTGACGGTGATGGATTTTCCGACGTAGGTGCGGTCGACGAAGCGGAGAGCATAAGGCGTGTTTTTCCAGGGATGTCCCTCTGACTCGTAGTTTTTAAACACCTTTTCTCCTTCGCAGTATACGGAGAGGCAATTTTTATATCCCATGATGCTGCTGCGAAGAAGTTGGAGAAGCGACTGAGTGCCTGAGGATAGGATCGCGGGGAGAAATAGGCGAAACATTTAAGATGGAACTTTTTGGATGCTTTGCGCAAAATCAGACTTTAGATAATGTTCTGTCTCGAGGAAAGTTCTGAAATTAGCGCAGCGGATATATTTGGTAAACTGGGAGAAATTCATGTTGTCGAAGGGCACACCTGAAGCATGGTGGTGCAGCATGTATTTGCGGTAGGCCATGATCTGATTGTGAACGTCGGCCTCCTCTTTCTTTTTGTGATAGAGAATGTCTGTGATAATTCTCTGTAGGCTATCGAGCACGATCCACTCTTGGTGATTGAGCGTCACGGTGACCCCTTGCAGATCTTTGAGGACGATCTTTAGCTTTCCAAAAACATTTTTGATGACAAAGAGGACGCCGTTGCTGAATTGGTAGGATTGAAGAGGTCCCTGTCCGGTTTGAAAACGGCGTTGAATGATGGCCTTAATATCGACGAGATTTTGCCACTGAGAGGAACCCAGGACCACAGCGTTGCGCTGTCCGCACTTTGCAATGGTGACCACCAGCTGGTGGGGCGGTACTGGCGAAAAGCCCACGCACACGAATTTGTTCTGTTTGGGATTTAGGAAGTAGATGTCCGACAGAGGACCCACTACGGTGCTGGGTTGGTGATGAAACTCTTCTTGTTGTTCAGATGGGTCGGGACTATCGCTGCTGTTGACGAGTTGCGTGCCGTTGGCATCGGGGATGCGAAGTTTCCTCTTTGCACGACACTTGATGTTGTTTGCACTGAAACAAGAGAGAGAGAGAGATAAATACACGTGAAGCGAGAGAGAGAGAGAGAAACAGTGAACAAAAAAAAAAAAAAGTGGGTTGCACACTAACCTGGTCGGCGTGGATGTCTCCGCGTTCTGCATGGCTGCCTGCTACTGACGACCGACGGTGCTGCTGCTGCGTGTTTTTATAGGAGCGGGAGCGTGTTCTGAAAGCACAGGGAAGAGAGATGAAGATGACGATGCATGCGAATAGGAAGCGATGAATGGCGTGACAACGAGTGAGCTACTTACCTGCAGAGGTTGGCAGGACTGTTGAGCGTTAGAGCACTTGGCTCGGCATACGTGTTTGTAGGTTTTGAGAATGACGTCATCGTTGTGTGCGTAATTGCTGACGTGAAATTTGGAAAAGAATGTGTGTTTAGGAAGGCCGGAGCAGCGGTGAGAGAGGTAGTCAATGACGTAATGCCCACAGGTGGTGCTGTCATGACCTTGCAACCTTCTCGAGTTAGCGGACCATCGGGTGCCGCAGAGGTTGTTGAGAAATTGAACAAAATGAGGCAAAAGGGGTCCCATTCCATAACTGTCAAAATATTCTCCCCGACCGTTTGTTGGTACAAAGATGCAAACCCAGTGCTTGCCCGGTTGCGTGCTGGGATCGGTGTTGGCGACTAGAGCCAAGGGGAGTCTTCTAACGGCGTAAATTTTGGGAAGCTTATCGGAGGGGAAGGTGCCTAAAAAGTGAGGACGCGTGGAGGGGCATGTGGATAAAAATCGGTCTATTTGAAAGGTGTTCATGATACCAAAATGGTTCGATTGGCGTCTATTTCGAGAGAGCGATGAATTTCCGCCAGGACCAAGAGAATAACAGGTTCTGCCAGAGTATTGGCAAAACCGATGCTTATAGAGACGGTGCCGTGGCGTTGCCCCGAGATGTGAGATTCGTTAGCGCTCATGTTGGCCGTGAGGTCGAAGGCCATGATCGTATATCCTAAGGGGTATGCTTGTCTGGAGATGGAATGCCCTTCGTCTTTGAAATGAATTCCTAGTCCGTCCTGCAGGGTCTGAAAGCATTGCAGATAGTGCGACTTTGAAAAGTCGGGTTGGAGCGGTTGAGAAGGAACGGGTTGACCGTTGACATAGAGCTGAAAGGAGTTCAGGTTGAAGTGCTGTAAATTGTACGGATTTTTGGTGACATCGCAGGAATAAGCCTTGTCGGTGACCATGGCGACGACCACCCTTCTGGGAATTTGCCCTATGAAGACGTCGCTGAACGTCATTGCCCTGGACTCTTTCGGAATGCTGAGGGCGTGAAAGCTGACATCCTTGAGGTGATACTTTGCGTTGCTCTTGGCGAGCACGGCGTGATGCGCCAGCTTGATGGTGGGCGAGGGTCGCACGGTTTTTAGACGCAGGGTGGCCGAGAGGATTTCGGCGTAGCCCTTAAAGGAGGCCTGGTCGGAAAACAGATAGAATTGTGGCGAGGCGGGAGTAAGCTTGATGGTCATGCTGACGTTGTTCAACAGGAGCTTCTCCTGTCTGAATAGGGCGTTCGACAGGGGGCCTATGAGTTGAACGACGTTGCTGCCTTTGGTGAAGCCTTGACGCCACTGAAAACCTGCATTGGCGACGAAAGTGTCCATGATGCCCGCTGTGTCCTTCTTCCAGAGGGACGACTCTAGCTTGCTGTTCATGGCATCTTCGGAGTTATTGAGGAGCGTCTCGAAATAAGTTCTGTAGGGATAGCCGGCTTGAGGCATGGAGACGATGACGTTGTTGAGCGATACCTCGACCTGTTGAAACAGGGAATTTAATGCATTGTTGACAAAAGTGGCGTTGACTTCGGACTTGATGGGCGCTCCTTGGTCGTCTACAATGCGCACCGCGAGCTCGAGCACGACAAAAGTGAGGTCCAGGTAATCGTCTGCATATCCGGAATAATGAAATGTGATTGGCGCATTTTTCATTAACGTGTTTTGAGGGTTTAGAAATATGATTCGAGATTCCTCGATGCTCATCTGAACGGGCACCTCCTTGAAGAGGTCCAGTTCGGAACTCATGAGAACGGCTTCTTCAGGCATTACGAGAAAACGTCCTGAACCTTGCGCCTTCCGCGTTTCAGCTTCGACTGTTTCACGCGGCGGGGTTTGCCTCGTTTTATTCTCTTGATGCGTTTGAATCCGGAGCCGACCATGGCATCGATCTTTTCCTCTGCCTTTCGCTTCAAATTGGACCCGGCCTCCTTTAACCTTTGCCTCAGGGCCTCCTTGGGCGTTGCTCCCGAGGTGGCGACATCGGAGAGCACGTGAGCGCCCACCTTTAGCGCTTCCTTCCCGACAGCCTTTGCCCCGCTCTTTAGAAAGGGTAACACCCTTCTAAAGAGGCCTCCAAGAGCGGAAAAGAGTCCACTGCCTCTTTGGTAGCGCTTGCCCCTCTATAGAACGAAATCGCGATCGTCCAATGCACCACCCGCCTGGTTAAGATAGTACTCCGTGACGGTGTGCACGTCCATTATTGCGGTTTGGGACGGAAGGCGAGAACTATAGTAGAGGAAAATCCGTCGGCAAATGGCAAGAGATCGCCATATCCGTTCCTTAAATCTATGTTGACCGTCTTGAAGTCCTGTTGAATGAGTGGGACCCAATTTTGTGGGAAGAACGTCTTTTCGTCGGTCATGTAAGTGTTATTGCTTCTCTCGTATTCCACGGCTACGCTCTCTATTACCTGCGCGAAGGTATCTCCCACCACTTGTGGGGTCACTAGATTGCAATAGATGAACATTTCGTAAGGAAAGCCCATATACGGATCTACAGGGTGTTTTGGTCCTGCCTGCAGAACGACGGTATAGGGATCGAAACCTAGCATTTTGGCCATTGCTGGCGTCAGCATCAAACTGTGAATGACATGCGGTTCTTTGACCGCCCTGGCAGGGAGGTCCTGCGCCTCGGGCGGAGGACGGTCCACCGTGCCGGAGTCGCTCTTGTGCGGCGCTGAGGGCACAGTGGGAGGTGGCTGTTGGTGGGAAGGTTTGGGTTTTCCGGCATTTTGCGTCGGGGGCTTTGTCTCGGTGGGCTTGGGTTTCGTCGGCTTTGGTCTCCTCGGCTTTGGTCTCTGCGCGGGTGGGTCGTTCAAGGTTTCGTATTTCCCGACGGTGTAGGGTACAGCCGTGCGCAGCACGTTCTCCACAAACCCTTGGAAGGGAGCGTCGGGCAATAGCTCGGGATGTGCGACCTCTGCATTGACGCTTACCTTGTTCGTGTGCTCGTCCAAGATGAAGAAATTGGGTACCGACAAATGTTGCAGAATGACGTCGTTGACGAGTTTCACCAGGTCTTTGGGCCGGTGCACGATGCCTTGAGGCATTTCCAAGCTGAACTTTAACTGCGTGGGAAGTTACGTCATGGTGTATTTGGTGCCAACGACGCCTGCTTCGGTTGGAGCGACGTTGTAAAATTTTACCGGATACCTCACCTTCTGCAGAGCGACCTCCCATTCCCCCTGCAGAACGACCCTCTCGGGCAAGATGTTTGAGAATCTTGCCGTGGTGTTATCGGTAAAGTGTTCCATAGAAGCATTGCTCACCAGCGTGAGAGAGAACGGCTTTGTCTTGATCATGCCGAATCGACGGTCGAAGCCCGAACCCACGAGTTGAATTTGGCCGGATATCCCTTTCACTTCACAAACACCTGTTTGTTGCGCCCTCTGCCTTTGGTTTGCAAAATGCGCTCGATGTTGAAGGTTTCGGGAAGTGCGACCCTTTGCAGCTCTTCGGTGTAAAATATGCCGTCTATGACTTCTCCGGCTAGATCCTTCAACTTATATACCACGGGTCGTCCGCGCACCACCTCGGATATCTGGAATATTTCGTCCGTCCAATTCTGCTCGTACCCCTTGTCGAATTTCATTTTTTCCTTGGAAATGCGCACGTGATCGCCGACGGAATATTTAGGTCTGCTTGTCCGCGGCAGGCGTCTGTTTCCGTACAGATTTCGGTATACCTGCAAGATGTTAGACTCGTTCACCTGCTTGGGCGCCATCTTTATGGACCTGTGATGCGAACTATTGTACGACTGGAGGAGAGCCGGAAGAACCTCCACGTACCTGTAAGTGTTTTTGAGAGTGAAATACCTCCAAATCTTGGTCTTCAAGGTTCTGTTAAAACGTTCCACGACGCTGGCTTTCACGTTATTTTTGGTGGTGTAATGTTTCACGTTGTGTTTCTTTAAAAAGTCTCGAAACGTGCGGTTGGTGAACTCGGTTCCCTTGTCCGTTTGGAGGACCCTAGGAACCCTCTGGGAAAATATGGAACGAAATGCCTGCACCACTTCGGAGCCAAGTTTCGTTTTGAGAGGAACGGCCCACGCATATTTGGAGAATACGTCTATGACGGTGAGAATGTAAGCGTAAGGTTTGTTGTGTTCTCTGAGGCTGCTCATGACGTTGAGATCGGCTTCCCACAGGTCGTCCATATTGGTCACGTGATAATATCGGGTGGGAAATCGCTTTCTTACAGGCTTGTGCAGAGTGTAACTGTCCTGGGTTCGAAGGAAGGACTCGATGTTGGCCTTTGACTCTCCGGTGGCCTTTCGGAGGGTCTTTACCGTTCCCAAACCGGCGTAATGCTCCGGTTTCACAGAAAGGCGCCTTAACGCCGTCCATTCCTTCATCGCGAACTCTTACAGAGGTACCCAACGGCGAGGGCGCAATTGATACGTGTTGGAGGGTGACCTTGGCTTCCTTCTTTTGCGAGGAGACAGAGGGTTTCGTTTTATCGCCCTGGGCGCGGTCTCCTGCTTCACCCGTGCCACCGGCTCCAAGTCTTGGTAGGCATCGTCGTCGTCGTCTTTGTTGTTGTTGTCGTTGTCAAGGAAGGGTCGTCTCACTTGTGTCACCAGATCCAGATACTTTCCCAATTTATATTTCACCAGACGCCACTTTTCGTCGGCAGACAGTTTTGCTCGCTGCACGTTCTCTATTTCCTTAGCCAATCTAGAAATGCTTTTGTCTATGACGTGAAGCTTTTCGGCCGTTTTCGGCTGCGGGGCCACGACGATCTGCCGACCGTACTTCATCCTGCAAATTTTGACACGAGCGCGCTGCCCAGCGAAGCTAGTACGGGAAGCAGAAACGCCGGAAGAAAACCTCCTTTTTGTATCAATATTTTCTTCTTTTTCTCTAAGGGAACCCGCTTGTCTATCAGTTTCCTCCAAGACGCCTTATGTTTCTTTAAGCGACTCAGGCACTTTTGCGGAAGTTGCACGTGACCTCTGCACACGTTGAGCATGCATTCGCAAATGGCCTTTATCAGTTCTCCATCGGCATTTTTTAACAATGTTTTGCGCTGAGGCGCCTTGGCCTTGGCCAAGGCCGTCAAATGTCCGTGCTGCCTCGCTATGAGCGGACTGCTCAATTTTGCGATGCTCAACCTGCCTCTAACCATGTTTGTACGGGAATGACGCTCGCGTCGAAAAATGCTCCTTATTTAACCCGACAAAAAAAACATCCTGTAAATGCCCGTAACGTCCTGCAACACCCTATACAGCGGTGAAGGCACCCGTAGGGCCAACTCATTTTTGTTTCGTTCGGCGGTCTCAGTTGGGTACGAAATAAGAGAGCGTTTCGTCCGGAAGGACGCCGGTTCGATACCTGTATAGGTCGGGCGTGTATTGCGTGCAATCCAGCACCAGATATCCGTGCGGGTGTTGCGTAGCCTTCTGGAAGGCCTCTAACAGAAACCTAGAGTTTCTGGGTTCGATCTGCTGGCACAGTCTTTCTATCTGCATCTTGTCCCTGTTATTCTTAAAGACCACGATGTAGTTTGCATTCAGAGATATGTTCCTGTATTTCTGCCCCTGCGGAAACACGTTTTGCAGGATGTACACGATTCCGAAGCGCTTGTGATGAGAGTCCCTGGTGAAAAAATTAGACACTTTCTTTCCCCCACCCTCCTCCATGAGGTCGTCCAAAATGACCAAGACGTTCTCCCCAACATCTTCCAGTTGGGGAATGCCCGGGTGGGCTTCGCACTTTAGAGGCAAGTCTTCTAGCTTCGGCGAATATTCCGGAGGGTGGCACCACAACACCCTCTTTGGGCGCTTGTCGAACACGCGGTCGGCGTGACGTATGAGGTTTTTCACGAAGGTCGACTTTCCGCATCGCGACGGCCCCGCCACCAGCATCGTGCTCGGAAAATTAAACTTTCTCAAGTCCGCGGGCGGACGTCGCATCGTGTCTCCGGAGGGGCGTTGGTTCCAACTGACACGCAGGCTCGCCGGACGCCTCATTTATCCCGAGCCCGCTTGTAACCGTAAGGATGAGAGTCGAAACCCTCGGCGAGCACTCGCTTGGTCACCAGCATGCGGAAGGTCTTGACGCAGGGTTCGGTCACGATCGTCCACGAGGGTTTCCTAGCTATCTGGGTCCCCGTCAGCGTGACCGTCCTTCCGGGGTCCCTGAGCACCATGTCCCGAATCACTTCGGCGTTCACCAGCTCCAAGTTCCCCGAATTCAGGGTGATGCCCTTCACCTTGCACACCGAGAAGGTCTTGCCCGTCTCCGGGGACCGAATCTCCATGCAGTAGCTCTTCGGCCCCGTCGAGGCAAACCGGGAGATGTACGAGCCCCGTCCGTACTTCTCCAACTCGTCCGTCATGTCTCCCAGGAGGCGTCCGGCGGACGGCGCCCAGTCCCGCGGAGTGGCGGCGAAAACGACGGAGTCGGTGTCAAAGTAGCACACCCGTTCTCCGAGGCGCTTGAGGTAGGAGTAGAGCACCAGCCGGGCGTGGGCCGTGGTGTAAGCCGAGACGACCGCATTGGCGGTGGGGTTGACCTTGGGACTCTGCTCGCAGTACCTCCACACCACGTACATGATGTCGTCGGTGACGGGCATGTAGGTCTGCACTTGGACGCCCGGGTCGTTGAGCAGCTCCAGGAGGCGGTCGTACCGGTCCACTAACTCGCACGTGGGGAGGTTGTCCCTCTGCCCGAGCTTGCCCCAGAAGCTGTTGAGCATGAGCTTGGCCAGCTCGCGCCGGCCGGGGTTGGGTGCGATGGCCTGAGGATCTAGGACGACGCCTTCGTGCTCCGAAAACTCTCTCAGGTACCGCTCTCTCGCGGCAGGCGTGTCGCAGTCCGAGGGCCAGCCGGAGGCTTCGGTCTTGATCTTGAGGAACTGATCGACGTAGTCCTCGAACAGTCCCTTGGCTCCGGTGCTGGGGTCGTACTGCACCACGTCGTACTCCCAGATCTCGTACACCTGCAGGAGGCGATAACCGTCTTCGAGGGCGACTTTGATTTCGTCGACCACCCAGGTGCCCGTCAGGGCACTCTCGTGCTCCTGGTGATCGCACTCGGCCTGGTTCTCCGCCTCTGCACAAGCGCGGCATAGAGGAAACATGAGCTTTCCGTTGATGCGCGCCGGCAGCACCGGGTGGTACAGGTGTTGGGGCGGTAGAACCTTGGCCTTCACGAGCCCGCCGGGCACGTCTTCCAGGCGCGGAAAGCGATCCACGTGGATCTTGGGGTGTCCGACGGGGTAGGGTTTGGTCTTGTTGACGAACGGGTACAGGCTGCACACGTCGTGATACAAGATCTTAGTCTCACCGTTGGCCTCGCAGTACGTCTTGGTGCAGTTGGTGCGGCCTCCGTAGAAGGCGTCTCTGGGGTTCAGGGGTTCGGGTACCGGGAAGTCTCTGGCATGGCGCTCGAGTTCCCGGTCCGCCTTCATCATGGCGTTAAACTCGCACTCCCACATTTCTACCACGGCGTAGCCGGCCCGTCTGATCTTGGCCGTGACCTTCTCGGTGCTCTCCAACCTGGAGGCCATGGTTTCGTTGGCCGTGTTGTAGATCGGGGCATGGCGGTTGTGGAAGCATCGCGGACAGCCGTGGTAGAAGCATCCGTGGAAGAAGTACGCGGTTTTTTCCTCCTCTCTGTACCCGTCCACCTTGTGCCCTGCAATGTTCACTTCGCGTCCTCTCATAGCGTGCCGAATAACGATGTCATGTTTCCGCAAGTCGATACCCGCCCGGTGGCAACAGGGCAATTTTTTGGGCGGCATGAAGCGCTTCCTGTACACGCACATGCATGCCTGCGCAATGGTGACGCATTCCCTGAACGGATCTATGCCGTTCTCGTCTAGGAATTCCCTTCTAAATTTGGAAACTCCCTGACTCAGGAGAAAGACGTCCATCTTGCAATACGTCACCATTTCCGCCTTCATGTCGAAGACGTCATCGGAGGCCGCCTTTTCTTCGTGCCACTGTTCGAAGGCCTTTCGAACCTCTACCGACATGCCCTCTGGGCAGTAATACTTTTTGTCGGGAATGGGACCGACGTAGTGCTCGTTTTCCTTGGTGTTGAATAGGTAAGGAAAGTAGCCTTAGCATTCCTTCAACTCGAAGGTCTTGGAAAAGCGGGACAGTGGCATGGGAATAAAGTTGAGCGAGTCGATAAATGTGACGTCACCGTATCTCATTCGGTATATCTTACAACCGTTCATGATAAGCTCCGGCGTCCATTTTAAGTGCTCTACCATGTACTTTAATAAAAATTGACCGTCGTAGGCTCTGAGGTTATGAGCCACCACGATGACGTCCCAGGCTTCGAACCTCGGTTGCGTGATGTGTTCGAAAAACTGCTTTACCGGGTCGCTCATAAACACCCATTCTTTCATGCCGCACTCGGTACAGTACGCCATCTTGTGGCGTTCGTCCATGCAAAGCGGACAGGCTTGGTATAACACGCACAAGTTAGGCATATGCTCGTAAGTGTGCTGTTTACCGGAATACGGTACGTTTTGCGTACATTCAAAATCTATAAACATAAACACGAATCGATTTCTTTTGTTCTTAGAGGCGTAGGGTTGCATAAAGCACATGTGTGTAGAATTCACGTGGGTCTTGCAATGTTTGCAAAATTTTTCCCCGCACTCGTGCGAGGTCTTTCTGTATCTGCAATTCACCAGCTTATGGCAAGACGTGCACGCCTTCTCGACGTCGCACACCGACAGGTGTTTAGGGTAAAATGCGCCTTTCTTCGCGTGGCTTAAGTAACACGTAGGCCCCTTAAAATCTCTGTTGCACGCAGAACAGTGTACGTACGCATCAAATCGCGCATCGCATATCTGGTGGCATTTACAACACTTAGCGTCGCACCTATGGTATTCTCTTTTGTATGCCGAGGGATGACGACACTGGCGGCAATAATATTTGCATTTAAAACACGCGTGGAGGTCCACGATGGCGTTAAAGTGCCCCTCGTGAAACATGACATCAATGTGTTTATCGCATTGCTTATCGGACGCGTACAGCACGTGCTTGCCCGTATGATCGCCAAACACCGTCAACGCGTAGCCATTTAAGGCCATATCAAAGCCTCTGACGTCAGCTATCGTACAGCTGACGTTGCCTTTACCCACGCGCTGACACAGAGCTTCCGCCTTTTGCTTTTGCAGGAACTCAACGTCTCATGGTCGTATAATTGACGTCACGATCCACTTTGGCTTTTGCAACGACAATGGCTCTTGCTAAACACATCCGGTCATTGTTCCTAATTTCCACAATGCCTTTGTTACCCGTGCAAGCATCGCAGGGTTTGTAACACGAACCCGCGACCTCTTTGGTCCACACAAAAGTAACTTTTAGAGGACCGCTTAGCAAGAACTGATGGTTGCTTTGCATCACCTTTTCGATGCTTTCAATCACGGCATCTGCGTTCACTTGGTCTGCACGCCTCACACTCATGTTAAACTCTTTAGACGTCTCCTTCTGGTCCGATATCGATATTCCTAAATAACCGGGTTCGCGGTCTAGAAGGTTCTCCTTGGCAAAATTCAAAATATCCTTAAATAAATGCGCCACCCATTGCTCGGGGTTTGCATCTCTAGGGGGCGGGTTCACTGAAATGTCCGTTTCGGTAAAACCGGAAAATAGTCTATTCATAGATCTCTGTCTATGCCCTAATATTTCAAAGGTAGGCTGCAAGGTCGGGTCTTGACTTACCCCCGGTTGCGGCTCCATGTTGCTGCTTCGTTACCTCCTAAAAAAAACCCTTTTTTTTCGCGCACTCGCAAACACACTTTTTTTTTTCCCAAAACACTTTTAAAGTGTCCGCTGCCTCTTTTATCCTATATGAAAGTTGACGTACATCGACTCGGTAATGATTTTCCTATGCTCTATGCTCACGCTCGTTTTTCATCGTTAAAGAAAATCAGGTTTTTTTTTTCGATTTTTTAGAAATGCTCGAAATGTATGATTTTATGTGATCACGTTCACTACTTCGTATAGTTTCAACACAGATCACTGTAAAACGTCCAATTCCAACTTAGGCGAGCAGCTTATCGCCTCGCTCTTTTAAAGGCCCCGTTATCGCAACCACATTTTCCGCTTGCGCAGTCCGTTAAATGCCTTATTAGCAAGTCCAGCGGGTTATCTCGCCACAATTTCCCAAGTTGCAATCGGGTGCCTTTCGCCGCAGCTTCCGGTCTCGCCACTCTGGCGCCTGTTCATCCGGTTTCGATATGGTGTTAAAGTCCCAACCGGCTGCCACAAAACCACATTTAAAGATTTTCGTGCTAATGAGCTTCCGTTCCCAAGGCGATTTAACTCGCGCACGTGTTCTTTTCTGGAACTTTAAACCTAACGACCGTCCTTCATGACGCAAATCCGCTGCTGATAACCAGTCCTTTTAAAACTGGTATGTCAGGCTTCCCGTCTTCACTCTTAGTCTTGCTTTAGCGTTCAGCACGTCAACATGGCGCAACCAGTTGCCACCACGGTCACCATCTCTACGGAACTTTTTTTTTCGCCAACTTCTGGAAGAGTATATAGAGAACTGTTAACGCATGATCAACAGCTCCACGCTGCACAGGCTCTTTTAGAGTTACATCGCCAGGCTCAAGTTCCACTATGGGATCAACAACAACAGCAGCAGCATTTGGAAAATTTTGACTGGTCCAACCATCTGCCACCGCCACCGTATCCACAGCTTCCTCTGCAGGTGGAGCAACAACAACACCAGCTTTTGCCGAGCTTTCATCAGGCATTTCATCAACATCTCCAACCTCAGTGGCCGCAGCTTCCATCTTACGACTCCGACGAACATCGTTCGTCGTCTTCGGTCGAGATCATCTCGCCGCCTTTACCATCAGGCTCAACCACCTCCACCGACAGCGGCGTATTCTCCGCGGGGTATTTTCCCCTTCATGCAGGAGCTACTCCTCCTCGATCCCATTTATTTTCCTCACCATCCTATTCCCCAAATTGGTGTCCCTCCTCCTCCTCCTCCTCCTCCTCCTCCCCAGGCATCCTCCTCCATTCCCCTTCATTTCTTTCTCGTCACCATAATCCTCCACAAAGCAGTTTTTCCCCCGTTTTCCACAACACGCCAAAACTCACCTCCACTCCACTTGCTTCTTCTTCTTCTACCTTTTCTCACCTCCAACCCGCACCCCTTCAGGACATTTTCATCCAACCTCTCTCTCCACATTCCCCTTCCTACCCTCCTCCTCCTCCTCCTCTCTCTCCTTCGTCCTCATCCGTTCAGAGCGTACCATTCTCCCCCAGCCGCCCGCATTTTCCCCTATAATAACCCAACGCCATATTTCCTCTCCTTCACCTCTCCTAAACCCTGCCTACAGCAACATTTCCCCGCCAGACCCGTCTCTGCTAAGGGTACTCTCCTGCACCCCCCGCAAATTCTCTGCAGTCTCGGCCCGGCGAAACCTATTTCCAGCGTGGTCGGCGGAGTCTCTGCTGCTTCAACACAGCAACGGGTGGTGCACCCATACCTCCTGTAAGGCCGACGGGTTTGACCATCTCCTCGCCTCTCTACCCGAGCTACAACAAGACCGAATACCAGACCTCACCGTTCCGCTGCTGGTACCCCTGCAGCATCCGCGTCGTCTTCGCAATTCAACCATCACTCCAGAACCCCGCCGCAAGCGACCACGACGCAGCTCTTAGTGCTTGGTAAAGTGTGTGTGTGTGTGCAGTGTATAATTTTTTTGTAGGTCATTCTTTTTTTTAAAACAAAAACATTTCTTTCTTTCTTGCAAGTGCAGTGTGATTTTTTTTTAATGCATCGTGTAAAGTATGGTTGTGGTAACTGTAAGTACAGGTTTCTGAGCCAAAAATGCCAGCTGCATTGTTGTTACAAACCGTATTTCGTATCCAATCATTCACATGCTAATGATTATCTTTGCCGACCTTATGCTTGTTTTCAATGGTATGTAACCACCTATCATGTTTCCCTTATAGTTCAGCCAAAGTGTCTATTTTGTCAAGCACTACGCGCTTTAAAACTTACGGATCAACCAAACCCGTATAGGCATTGCAAAAGGAATATGTGCAGGTGTTCCGTAAACCATTCAAAATAATCAAACATTTGTTAAACGTATGTAACAGCAAAAATGGCCATATCCAGTTCAAGTGCTCAAGGGTCAAATCTCAATTTCCCTCAGTGTATGTATGCCGTTCCATGTGACATTACAACAAAGTTTTGTGTGGCTTGTCTAGACACTAAATATCGTAAAACTCGCCAACAATTGCTCGTAAAAAGATACAAACTCTATACCGTCTGGTATAGCACCATCAGCTGTAATTCTTATTTCCCTTGGTGCTTACAGTGTCAAGCACGACGAGCTTGTCTCATCAACAACATACCAATAATTTACAAACATTTACAACCAACACATCAATCTTGCTGCCCACGGTGCACAGCAGTGCTTGTTCCATAAATTTGTACATTTACATTGTTTTTTAAAACCATTGCTATTGTGTGTGCTCATGTGAATAACAAAGTTTATGTATCGTGTTCAACTCAACCCATGTGTTCAACCTTTTTTTTATTTTTGTTTTATTTTTGTATTTTTTGTATTTGCAAATGTTCTGTTTATTATTATAATTCTCTCTCTCTCTGTTTCTCTCTCTCTCTAATACACTGCACATGTTGTGCTTTTGATGCTTAATACGTGTATTTTTTATTACCTTATTTGTACTTCACCTAGGTAGGGTCCTTTCCATCTCCTCATATCTCCATAGCACTCGTTTATATATAAATATTTAAAACACAAACAAATCTGCAAAACTAATATATATATTTTTCAAATCATTCATTTAAAAAAAAATTAAAAACAAAGCAATGTTCTTTTTCAGTAAATTGAAAACAATCTTCAACGTTCGCAATGCATTTTATAAAGTAAATGCTCAAACATATGCCACATCAAAATAAAAAAAAAATATATATATATAAACATGCACTGGCAGTGCAATAAGTACTATCATATTTTGTTGTATCATTCATGTTTTCCATTTGTTTTTTTTTTCTGCTTTATTCTTTCACTTCGTCTCGTATTCCGGTAAATCTCCCTCCCCTCCGTCCGCTCTCTCCCCTCCCTCTTCCGCAATTTCCTCTTCCTCATAATGGGTTTCATAATTAGGAAATTCTTCAACTCCACGCGTACATGCACTTTCCAAGTTTAAAATCATCTGTTTTAACGCTTGAAAATCATCGTACAGTTTCGCAACATTTCCTTTTATTCTATTCACCAATTCCTGCTGCTTCGTCACGTTATGCTTTTTATCTTCCAATTCCTTTTTCATTTTTTCCATCATCTCCTGTATTCGTGTAGCTCTTCCTTCGCATTCTTCCTTTTCCTTGTTCGCTGCATCTATCTCCCTTCTTTTTTCCCTCATCTTGCTATCGCACTCTTTTCTCATCCTCTGTTTCACTCCATTTATTTCCTTCTTACACCTCTCCGAAGCAGCTTTTCTTATACTGTTCACCAACACCCTTCCCGCTGACCCGCCATTTCCTTCACATTCTGAATTTATTCTCAAATTTCCCTCTGCACTCCATCTTGAGGACCGCTTTACCCTTCCAGTTACCCTTCTACCACCTAAGTTTAACTGCCACTCTCCATTTCCACATTCGCCAAATATGTATCCATAATTTTCGGAAAAGTAGGAATTCATCTCATTTACCATGCTATACGCTACTACAAGCTCACTTTCCTCCGGAGCCAATTTCCATTCTAGTTGCAAACCCTCCGGTAAACCCACCGTATCCGTCAACAAACTACAATCCACCATCTCCACAAGAATCGAACTATTGTCGCCAGCGTACATTCTCACCGGTTTTTTATAAAATTTACACCCATCTTCCCTCCTCTTTCCTTTCTCACAACCACAATTTTCATTTATCACATAACCATCCGGACATTCAACTTGACCCATCTTTACGCTTCCATACATCATCCCTGAACACCTCTTACCCCTCTGATATCTTGTTATCGGCTTTAAACAATTGTACACGTTCTTCAGCGTCCCCAAATTAATAAAATCAGATCCAAACCTACACCCACTTCCCTACCGGTACACACACGTACAATTTGGCATCAATTCGTGATCCTTTTCACATCTTGTCACATTTTCCAAATGACCCGTCTTGTCATTCAATTCAAACCCACACCTCCCAAAACTAACGCAATTCTTCTCCGCGATAGCTAACCCCACCGTCAGCAACGCTATCGTTATCGCAATCATTCTTGCAATTCCTTTAGTTCACCCATACTTTCTCCCTTTTTATACCTTTCCCCCTCAACTTTTCTCCCATTCATTCCTCATTTTTTTCATCCAATCGCAACACACTTTATTTGCTCCAATCCCCGGCATTTTCTCAATCCTAACCACCAATCCCATCTTCCCTTATTTTCTCCAATCAAATAACAACACGTCACTTCCGCATACCATGTATATCCATTCCTTAAACACACCTTCCTTATTTCCTTCCCAACTCCCGACAACAACACATCGCTGCTCTCTTCCACAAGTCTCGTACCTCTTTTTTTAAAATCCTTATCTTAACCCATAAACCGTCCTTTATTTCAAAAATCACCGTCCTTTTTTTCAATCCTATCAACCAATCCCATCTCCTCTTTTTCTTTCTCCAATCAAATCCCAACACGTCACTTCCGCATTCCATATTTACCCATTCCTTAAACATCCTTTCCTTCTTTTTTCTTCCCAACCCCTCCACAACAACACATCCCAACTCCTTCCTACAAGCCACGTCACCTTTTTTTTTAAAAAAACCTTATCTTCTCCCATAAACCGCCCCGGATTAAGCTACTGGTTTAACCATAATCCTTCCGCTCTTGGCGCTCAACGTTAATCCTCGGATTAACACCACTCTAAGCTTTTTTAAACTTCCCTCCATAACCGTTAATCCACCTTAATCCTCGGATTAAGGCGGATTAACGCGACACTAGCGCCTCCTAGCGGCAGGATTATCGTTAATCCAATTGCTTAATCCGGGACTAATACTACTGTTGTGATAGCATGAAAGACTGTAGACTATGTTAATTACGAAAATAAAACTATATTTGTGATAAAATTTTAGAAGACAATAAAGTGATAGAAAAGTAACCGGAATGATTTTGTAAGTTTGTCACACTGGTGTCAGAAGTGGTATTCGTCGAACTGCTGTTTTGTCACATTATATGTGAAATGTGTCAGCAGAATAATCATATAGAATTTCTAGTAAAGAAATGCTGCAGTAATTGTGCTATTCTCAGAATTTCAACATGTGACCAAAAACATGATAAATTATTTTGTACCTCTTAATTATCAACCCTGGCCTGGCCTGAGTCCGACAAACATCTTGCAAATTAGACCTGAACCCAGCCTGCAGGTCGAGCAAGATCTAGACCTGAGGGCTTGGCTCGAGCCCCCGCAGACCGCTAATAAACACTCTAACCGCTCGGCCACGGCACCGCCCAGATGATTATTATAATTACATAAAACTCAGTCGTATTTGATTGAAATTTAATACATATAATTTAATATTATACATATATGAATTAGTATAAATGCATTGTGTATAAATAAGGTTCTATTATTCTATGTTTCTAAATTACATTTTGCTGGGACCCACAACACTTTACATATCAATATGAATCACTTAGAACTAAGTTACATTTAATGGTACATTTCATATATACAGTTTATTCACCAGCTCATGGTCCCTGGTAGCAGTGCAGCGAGACAATACGTTAGTAAACAATTCTAGGTACACAGCGATATCTGAAGCTGAACTCGTGTTTCTGGTCTCACTTAGGATAGTAGTACCAACCTTGGAATGTGTATTCACGCTGCATTAAAACAAAGAACTCCCTCAAAATAGTGTAACTTAAACGTCATTTTCAGTTCATGCAGTATATTTAGTTTATAAAACGTAAAATATATTTTCAACTGCTCCGGAGAAACTGATCATTTTCTACCTTTCCTATATTTTTCAAAAAACTTGCCTGTTTCTTTTGGTCACAAGTGATATTCCTCGAGGGTTAGCAATGTCACCTGCTACATTTCTTTCACTATTCATTTTAACTTGGTCCAAACTAGTTCTACGGAATTGAGATCATATTGTATGGAGCAAACAAAGGACAATGCGTGCATTTTAAAAGCCGCTTTAGGGCTATTTGTTTCCATCATCATATAAATATCTGTTCTACACATAGAACTATCAGTCTGAATACCTTTGTTTAGCAACCATAACACCATAACAGATTTTACACCATTCCTAGGTGGGGTTTATCTATTTCTACATTTTATTCTTCTCCCTAACATGCTGACCTGTCATGGCATGTAATACGTCCTCTGATTGGTGATCAGAGGATATGGTCGGTGAATTTATTTTGATAATTCTCCCGGTCAGGTCGGTGAGACCCGTAAACCAACGACAGGTGTGGTCCTCCAGACATTCTGGGGGTTGTGAGAGAGCGATGTGAAGAAAGTATCCTAAATCTGCTTCTAGAGAGCACAGTTGTCAGGTCTACTGATTTTGCAGATCTGCTGCTTTTTTTGCAAATCTATTCTCTACTGCTAAAAATTGAACGTACTTCAAAATATGTTAAGTAGATTTTCCGGGTTTGTGGGCCGTGGTCGAGTTGGATTACCTTCCTCCGACGTTTCGCTGGAAACTGCGTCCAGCATCTTCAGGGTCAACCTCTGTTATTATCGGCTGCACATAAATTAAAGTTCACTGCAAACTTTCATATTCATCTTTGTTTGTTATTAGTGTCCATTGGTAACAAATTTTCACGATCGCTCGTTCTCATGAATACCAACATGAGATTATCGATCTTAAAATGCCGGCAAATGGGACGTCTCTGATCATGGTATAAAGGAGAAAGCTTTCCGTGTTTCGGGTTTTCTTCTCCCTCTTATTAGAGCCGGGAGCCAAGTTTTGCTTATCTGCTGTCTCTCTTCTTTTCGATTGTAGGAGTTTTTATGCATAAAAATCTCTATCGCTTCCCGAGTCAAGCGAGCCTGGTAGTGGCTTGTCCTTGAGAGTACCTCCGTGTCTTTGTAATTCACGTCGTGGCCGAACAATAGAGAGTGTTCTGCCACCGCTGACTTGTCCGTCTGCCCCAACCGGCTATGTCTTTCATGTTCTTTTAGTCGAGTGCTGATACTCCGCATGGTGGTGCCTATATATACTTGTCCACAGCTACATGGTATTTTGTAAACACCGGCTGTGCAGTGTGGATGTCTTTTATCCTTAACGGAGTTAAATAAATCTTTGACCTTCTTTGTTGGCCTATAAATAGTCCTAATGTTGTACTGTTGCAGCAGTCTTCCTATTCTGTTGGATCACCCACATATAACATTTCCAAGTATCTGGCTACTCTATTACAGGAACACATTGGCAACACCCCATCCTACATCAAAAACTCCAGGCACTTCGTAGAGAAACTGAAGACCATACAACTGGGGGCAGAGGACCGCCTTGTCAGTTTCGATGTCATTTCTTTATTCACCAAGGTTCCGATTACAGAGGCACTACAACACATTGCCGAACTTTTTCCGCCCGACATCACCAGTCTTTTTCGTCACTGCCTAACCACAAGCTACTTCCAGTGGAACAACACTTTCTATGAACAGATAGACGGCGTTGCCATGGGCAGCCCTTTAAGCCCGGTAGTTGCAAATTTTTTCATGGAGAAGTTTGAGGAAGAAGCGCTAAGAAGCGCTACATATAAACCAAAAACCTGGCTTAGATATGTGGACGACACCTTCATTACTTGGAGCCATGGGGAGGAAAAAACTGGAAGCCTTTTTTCATCATCTAAATAGCCAAAACCGTGCCATACAGTTCACTATGGAAAAGGAAACAGACAACAGTCTTCCTTTCCTGGATGTCCTAGTGACAAGAGAAGCTGATTCACGTCTGGGTCACACAGTTTATCGCAAACCTACTCATACTGATAGGTACCTCCATAAAACCTCGAACCATCATCCAAGACAAAAATTGGGCATAATCAAAATCCTTTCCGAACGGGCCAACAAGATTTGTGAGCCACAAAAGCTGAATAAAGAAATCCGACATCTTAACAAGGCCCTCATCAGCAACGGTTATACACACAAGGAAATTACAAGAGCTCTCCATCCGAGGTACCCGTCAGTCCAAAAAGACCGGAGGAAGCAAACCCTGAGTACCATCTATTTACCATACATCCATAAGGTAACAGACCGAATAGGAAGACTGCTGCAACAGTACAACATTAGGACTATTTATAGGCCAACAAAGAAAGTCAAAGATTTATTTAACTCCGTTAAGGATATAAGACATCCACACTGCACAGCCGGTGTTTACAAAATACCATGTAGCTGTGGACAAGTGTATATAGGCACCACCATGCGGAGTATCAGCACTCGACTAAAAGAACATGAAAGACATAGCCGGTTGGGGCAGACGGACAAGTCAGCGGTGGCAGAACACTCTCTATTGTTCGGCCACGACGTGAATTACAAAGACACGGAGGTACTCTCAAGGACAAGCCACTACCAGGCTCGCTTGACTCGGGAAGCGATAGAGATTTTTATGCATAAAAACTCCTACAATCGAAAAGAAGAGAGACAGCAGATAAGCAAAACTTGGCTCCCGGCTCTAATAAGAGGGAGAAGAAAACCCGAAACACGGAAAGCTTTCTCCTTTATACCATGATCAGAGACGTCCCATTTGCCGGCATTTTAAGATCGATAATCTCATGTTGGTATTCATGAGAACGAGCGATCGTGAAAATTTGTTACCAATGGACACTAATAACAAACAAAGATGAATATGAAAGTTTGCAGTGAACTTTAATTTATGTGCAGCCGATAATAACAGAGGTTGACCCTGAAGATGCTGGACGCAGTTTCCAGCGAAACGTCGGAGGAAGGTAATCCAACTCGACCACGGCCCACAAACCCGGAAAATCTACTTAACATAGTTGATAATGCCGGCCGTGAAAGCCTCAACACTTATATAGTACTTCAAAATCTCCGACTTTTTATGTATTTTCCACTTTCAAACACTATTTTCCTTAACATCATATAATTCACTTTTCTGAAAAAGATTTTCAGGCAAGGCATTTCCCCTGTGTATAAAAACAAGAGATTAATATGATTAACCTGTGTACATAAACGGCATACCACATACTGTTTCTGCATTGCTAACTATTCTTGACTGCTACATTAAACCTGAACGTTTGAATTCCACTGAAATAGATAATTGAATACAGGGATCCAAAAGTATTTCTTCCTGTGGAAAACATGTATTTTGGTGACAAAGTTCAAATATCTCTGACAAAATCATTCCTTCCTGACAAATATGTACAACTTTTCAAATCACACTGTGTTGATTTTTATGTTGAGTCATTCACAACATGCAAGTTATTTTTCATTAAGTAATCCTCTTCTTCCAATTTGGAAGTGTTAGAATCAGCTAAAATCAAAACAGCTCAGTCAACTGTACCACTTGCTTCTAGGTTTCCTACGTTGGTGAAAGAAGAAATCCAACAGATACAGAATGGAGGCTATTGCACAATGCTGACATTGCATGTGGCAGTAATTCTACAGCCCAAGAATTTTGGAGCAAATATATTATTATTCATGTCATAAATATGTATACACTAAGCAAAACTGCCGGTTAAAAAAATCTACTGTTTTCTCCTGCTTTTTTTTTCTAATCAAATCTTCTGCTTTTATTTCAGCAGACATGGCAACGCTGCTGGAAAGATATGTCACCACTTTGCAGTCCTGTAACTCAACCTGCCATCCGCTTTTATTAAGTTTTCTTTTACAGCAAAATCATGGTATGCCACGGGTAAATAATGCCATGTTTACAATATTGAGCATGTGAGGCTGGGAGAATCAATCTAAATAAGTGAAATTTGCTAGTTTTGCAAGATTTTAGGTTCTTTTTCCTTCTTCTCTTTCAAGAAATGCTAAAAATAATAGTCATTTAATAGAGAAGTACAGCTGAGTAAATGGATGTAGAAGCTGTGACAATAAGGTGTACAGCGTTACAAGAAATTATCTAGATGAGAAAAATTAACAGCTAATTAACGTAAGCTTATGAAACAAATAAACCTCACGTCCCGTGAATCAGAAACCTAAGCTTATACATGGTGTTCATTTTTATTTGTACCTTTGCTTTCCAATTTGTCACTCTTTCAAGCGAGTCTATGGTTACCTAGAAATGCACTCCCATTTTGTGCCATCTGACGATATATAGTTGTGGTATTTCTACCAGCATCAGCAGCTGAATCTATGGTTGGCGTCATATACATTTTTTAGAGTATTTTCCACTTGGAGTTGCTCCCTGGGGACTCTTGGTGGAATTTAGACAACTATATCATGAGTGTTCTTTGAACCGCATTATATAGAACCAAGTCTTCCAAGCTTTGAGTACTATGCAACATTGTTACTAGTCGAGGGCAATATGAAGTTGACAATATACCACTGCCTCTATATGTTGGAATGCTAATTTTGAACTGGATTGCTGAAGAAAGAGGGATATTAGTATAATATGAACTGTGGCATTGATGATTTTCTGGAACTCCTACATATTCCACCTTGCAGAATTCTAAAATAATTGTTAAATGGTAACCACAACTATTTTATGGTACTTTATTATGGTATGCCATGCATAAATGACATACAGGTATTTTGTATCTCTGAGATGCCTAACCAAAAATAACTATTCCTTACTTTCAAAAAATGTCTCAGTGTGGAACGTCAAATGCTTAATTTAAAACACCCCACTGAAACTATGCTGAAGCTTTTCATATTTTTTCATGTATGGCTGTTTTACCTAAGGAAATCTAGTCCATCAAGTTTGCTATGTAACACATTCATTGAAATCTCTCCACTTTAAAACATTAAATGTGTTTAAAACTTTACTGACAACCAAACCACTGTCCTAAAATGTTCTTTATTTCTCAATTTCATGACAGAAAGTCTTTCTATAAACCGCCAGAAGAAACTAGTGTTGTGCGATCCATGGAAAACTTTGTGAATGCCAAGCATGGCTCAATAACTGAACTAAGCACTCATGCAACATTTGACCTGGGTGCAATATCTGTTTTCTTAAGCTGGTTTCAACTAAAGGCTTGCCAGACAGCAATGACGCCATGTGTGACCATTGAAGGAACAAATAAAAATGAACACCCAGTTTAAACAGTCAATCATAAGCATTCCTTCCACTTTGTTAAAGAACACACACTTGCTTCACTCATGTTCTTTAGTGTAACCATTGCTTGCTAATTAATGTAAGCTTATATTAAATAAATAAAGAAGATAAAAGAAATAAGAGAAGAAACTCTATCCTCAACTCCCATGAATCTAAGCTCATAAAAGTGGTATATCATAAGCATTGTTAAACAGCACACAAAACCCAGCTTGGATGTTTTGATAGTGTAATGTTGACAGAGTTTGTTAGTTTAAAAACAATTTTGTTGTTTAACAACACTTCAATTCTCAGGATCACATCAGCGCCACCAGTGTGCCAGAATGTTGTCCTACAGGAGTTCTTTTACATGTCAGTAAATCTGACATGGAGCTGTCGTTTTTAAGCACACTTAAAAACCATCGGTCTGGGCCAGCTTTGAACCTGCAACCTTGGTATCAGTAGGCCAGCGTCTAACCAGACAGACATTGTGTTAGTCTGAAGTTGGCAGCAGTGTTGGTGGATTGACACAAACTACTAATATGTATATTGCTATAAACACTGCATAGAAGAAAGCCTCCCATGGGGTACAGAAGCTTGTCGCATTTGACTGCAGCTATATAAGTTGCAAGATATGTCTTAAATAAAAAAAGCCTATAATTCTATTGGCAAAAAAGGAATATTTCTACAGTATAAAGCAGTCGTAATATTTGTATTTTACTAAGTTTTGTATAATTTGAATTTAAAAGTAGTGGATTAAAAACCCTAATACCTTGACAAACCACCTTCATGTTGTTGTTAGCTAATGCTGGATTTCTGACAATGAAGTCATTAATCCTCTTGCTCTCCAATATTTAATATATTGATAGAGCAATAGCAGTATAGTAACCGATTTTTAGAGAGCATGTAAAATATGCTACACCAGGCAGGTCTTAAAATGAACAGCAGCACTACTTGACTACTACTACATTTACTGCATTATTTTACTTTACTTTTATGTTTGGACTTGTGTACATACACTGTATATGGCTAAGATAATATGATGGGTAATGTTGCTGCAAAACGGTCCAAGGGCCACGTAACATCAGGCAGGCAATGTATGGGAAATAGTAATAGCAGCAATGTAACATTACTTGCACAACATTGGAAGTGTATAGTTGGCAAAATGTTTAAGTTACATATATGTGAAGAAAGTGGCATTCATTTTATCACTTGATATGGCAATTGGTAACCTTTAAATATGAATTCATGATTTCATGTAATTCTGCAGTATCTACCTATATCATCTTAAAGTCTAAATATAGCTCCAAATAAACGTTTATTAATCAAATCTGTCCTATTTTTACTTTCTCTACTATGTTTACTAAAGTAGAGCAAGTATTGTATTCCACCCAAAATTTTGTTGTAGAGATTTCACCAGAAATATAAGTTTTGAGGCCCCCTGAATACAAAAAAAAAGCCTTTTTAGAAAAAAGTCAGTGTGTTGTGTGCGTCAGTAGATGGCATAGCTCAAAAACGAAAAGTTGGTTAAAAACCATAGTTGGTATTTAAGTTTGTCTTTCAAGGATGCAACACAAAGATTTTAAAGAAAATTCCTCTGCCCTAAACTACCCTTCACATGGACAATTTTTCGAATATTTTGATTTTCTTGAAAACGGCTCTAGCAATTTTGATTAAAATGCCATATATTTGAGATATTTTTATGATTAATGAAATGTGTATCTTGAATTTTCTGGCTGTAGCCCACGAAGTCCTATTTACTCTGGATCACATTGGATGGTGTGTCCGTAGTACTCTGCTACTCTCAGCAGCTGATACGGAGCTGTTTGGATCTCCAGGCGTCAAATCGTCGAAGCTTTGAACAAAACGTCTGGAAGATTTTCCACTACACCACAACCCGCAAGCCTGGATAATCATTCTGTATTTATGACACCGGCCGCCAAAGCCTACGCAATTTTATTCACAATAATTGGTTACAATTCATGTACATACACGGCTTGTGTATGTGACTGCCTGAGTTCTGACATCACTCGCTTGTTCCCCACCACTCCCGTCACTTCTCCTTAATTTCTCCTCTCTCACGCATGTGCAGTGTCACCACCGCCTGGACAAACTACATTGTTTACTATTGGCGATGTATTATTTCCAATGGCAGGCCTAGAGTTGCGAGTTTCACTTTTTATTACAATCCATATTGTGTTATTCTTCTTTGAAGAGTTGAGAATCTGTGCATCACAGTAATCATTTTTGCAGCCTTTATTACATTATTAAAACTTTATTTAAAGCACCACCATAAATACAGTTTTTCTGCAATAAATATCTGCAACAGTATGGTTTGAGAGATAAAGCATTTTTGTTGCCTATGAACTAACATGCATTTTTATTCACCTCAACAATGAAAGAATTCCTTAATACCGAATCTCCTATTTTGCCTTATTGACCCTTGTGTTTCCTATCCCTTTTAGATTTTTAAAAATACAATTTCCATATTGCACCCAAAAATTTGATTGGCAAGTTACCTCAATAAATGAATTATTTTTTGCAGAAAAGACATAAGAAGTCACTGTGTGAGCACAGAATCTAATAACAAAACAAAGCAAAAAGCCATGGGTACAAATAAAAGGTGGCCTCATTGAGCTTTGTGTTTGTCTTCAGTGTTTAACCCTATGAAGTAAGTAAACATATGCTTCACTTCCGCTGTGCAGCTAATTGCTGCAATGAAAATATGCATTCAAGTGTCGCCACTTTCCTAACGCAGTATTGGTATCTTTGTTTCTTTGGCAGGCAATGCTCCAAGCACCCAGGCCACACCCTCGCCCTCTGTAGCAGAAGACAGTATCCAGTTGGAGGAGCTAGGCTGGTATTCTACAGAAACCCCCTCCCCCCTCTGCTACACTTTGCATCTTAGGACCTGTCAATTCCTCTGCATCTGTAGAGAATCTGGGAAATCACATTGGGCTAAAGTGCTGACAAGTACTAAAATTTGTCTACATAACTTCCATTAGACTGTTACAGTTGCATATTTGCTAAAACACTTCACATTGTTTTTTGCCCACATATAGCATTACACTGCACCCATTTATTGCACAACTAGTAGCAACACATGTAATTAACCATAATCTGAAAATCTGAATACAGGATACAGTAGTTATGTGTATAGTTATAGAGGTTATCCTGTAGAACACAGGCGCCATGTGGTCGACAGGCAGCTGTGTTGTGACTGAAAAGTGGTGTTATCAGCTACCTGTCCTTTAACACGTTGGTGACGTATATGTCACCAATGCCGGAAGTATGAAATCTACGGAAGCACGTTAATGTTGTTCTTACTCTTAGAGTTATTATTGTTTTGTAATTAAGTGATGTGATGTAAGTTCTTGTGCGGTACGGTTGTGGCTTTAGTCTGTATTCTACATACCTTAAAAAATGAAAAATTGGACTGAGGAAGAGATATTCTTGCCTTTTAGCGAGTTGTACAATGTCAGGTTGGCAAAACATATTTGTGCATTACAGCGCTATGTTCTTCCGTTGTATGTCCGTGACACACTACAACTGTCAGTGAACCATGTGACGCTGCTCATCTACAGCTTTACTGTTATATATTTGGGATAAAGCAGTAATGCAGCCTACATTGCGTATTTGGGTCAACACTCATCACTAATTGCACACATGTAGCATTATAATGATGCACTCTTTTACTGCACAACTTATGGTAGCTAATATACATGTAACTGACAATAACTTACACTTCACACTAGGGATATGATAGTTACATTTATACATGTAGTTATATATATATATATATAACATATATTATATATATAATACATATACAAATGATTGAAAAAGGAAGTTGCTCAAAGGGACGACCGATGGCCCCAACAACTTAAATGGGGCAACATGATCTTCTTTAACCACTACTTATCAACTTTGAATAACTTTGCACCCACACAGGATTCGCCACCATAACTATTTCTGACGAAACAGCATTTTTAGCAGATATACAATCTTCCAGATGACCATATAATCTGAAATAATTGTGTTACAAATGACGGCCTCTTCATAAACGTCCCTTTGACTTTATTTTTAACCTCTCCCTAATCTCATAACTAAAAAATGATATTTTGACGTTTAACGACGCTGTCAATTATTACGATCACATCAGCGTCGCCGGTGTGCCGGAATTTCGTCCCACAGTTCTTTTACATGCCAGTGTATCTGCTGACATGGAGCTGTCGTTTTTAAGCACACTTAAAAACCATCGGTCTGGGCCGGATTTGAACCCGCGACTTTGGGATCAGTAGGCCAACGTCTAACCAACTGAGCAACCCAGACCGACTACTCTCATGACTTCTCACCACCTGCCACCGTTTCAGTTTTGCTCCTTATTTAAACTTACAATAGTCTAAGTTGACAATCTCCAACTATGTTTGGTACTTGCTAGGCTACTACTGCACTCTGCATATTTAATGCTAAATACTGACAAAATTTAACGAGAGTACCAGGCTTGTGAACTCCAATGCAGCAATATTAATATACATCGTTTGCATCATTCTTTTTCACTTCTCCGTTGTTTGCAAAGATTTTTACCTTCACATCACATTCATGTGCACTCTTACTTTAATCACAGTATATTTCCCGAACGACGCCCAATACACTATTGCAGCTATAATACTACCCTGTTATTGTTGCAATACCGCCAAAACAGCCTTCGTACAGAATAGCTTCGACTAACCAACAACAGAGCTGCGCAAGCGCCAGTTCTGGTGTTTCGCGTACACGGCCAGGTACAAACGACCTACACCTAACCAAACATTGTGCAAACCTAACCTCATCAGTTTTCACTGAGAACTCCACCAGTGACATCAGTATCCCTAAAAATGGTTGACTACAAAACTATATACATTTGAATTTGAACCTTGGCAGAGTGGAAATTCGCTCAATATGATTGGTGAAGATATTTAGTAAATATAATTTAGACACGCTAAAAATAAGAAGTTGGTTTCCGACTTACCGTCAAATGTAAACTGTTTAGAGGCAAAAAAGGTTGCCACTGGAACAGCAATAATAAAAAAACAATAGTGGAATACTGTTCTGAATGTTTCCCTGTTCCTGGAACAAAATATAACTTTGAAAAATATGGAAAAAAACATCACAACTTTGTCACACCCAAAGTAATATTAGCACAGCGCGGGAAAGATCATGCAATACTTACATCAGTGTTGCCAACTATAATTCAATAAAACAAGCTAAATCGGCTTGCCAAAAAGGCTAGAAAAGGCTAGATTATATTTTAATACCTATATAAATATTAGAAAACTACATTATTAAAAAGTACGCATGGATCACCTAGCAAAAATAAACGTAGTCTTCGTCATCCCCCTCTGCCTCATTTCTACTGCTGCAGCTGGGATTTCCCTTAGGTTCTTACATGTAGTGATGGGCAGAATCGAATACTTTCAAGAATCGAATGCTCTATATTCGAATACTTTTAAGAATCGAATGTTTCATTCGAATGCAAGTTCTCGGATACTGTCACTCACTAGTAGTAGTATTCGCTAATCGAAATCTCTTGCATTCGAATGCAAGTTCGCTAGCAAAATATTTTATTATATATATATATATATATATATATATATATATATATATATATATATATATATGTGTGTGTGTGTGTGTGTGTGTAGTTACATTTCTCCGTGTAATATATGCCTTATGCATGTTAATCATTTTGTTTATTATTATTATTATTATTATTATTATTATTATTATTATTATTATTATTATTATTATTATTATTATTATTATTATTATTATTATTATTATTATTATTATTATTATTATTATTATTATTATTATTATTATTATTATTATTATTATTATTATTATTATTATTATTATTATTATTATTATTGTTGTTGTTATTGTTATTGTTATTGTTATTGTTATTGTTATTGTTATTGTTATTGTTATTATTATTATTATTATTATTATTATTATTATTATTATTATTATTATTATTATTATTATTATTATTATTATTATTATTATTATTATTATTATTATTATTATTATTATTATTATTATTATTATTATTATTATTATTATTATTATTATTATTACTATTTTTACTATTACTATTATTATTATTGTTGTTGTGAAGTAAGCTATGACTCAATAATACATTATTTTCATTGTTAAACAGTAGTTTACATGCAGATACAGCATTTTATGATATGCTGACTTGGAAATCAATAATATGTCAGCGTTATAAGTATGAATTTTGTGTCGAATTTATATCATTGACGTCCATACGTTCTATAACTGATCCCGTAGTTAACTGATCCCGTAATGTGCGTTCCGTTATTTCATATACCGAGAACAAGCCGAGTGAAACATTCGAATTCAGCACTCATAACATACGCAAACGAGAACCGAGTGAAGTATTCGATAACAGCAAAGTAGTAATTAACAAACGAGAACCGAGTGAAACATTCGAATTCAGCATTCATAACATACGCAAACGAGAACCGAGTGAAGTATTCGATAACAGCAAAGTAGTAATTAACAAACGAGAACCGAGTGAAACATTCGAATTCAGCATTCATAACATACGCAAACGAGAACCGAGTGAAGTATTCGATAACAGCAAAGTAGTAATTAACAAACGAGAACCGAGTGAAACATTCGAATTCAGCATTCATAACATACACAAACGAGAACCGAGTGAAGTATTCGATAATAGCAAAGTAGTAATTAACAAACGAGAACCGAATGAAACATTCGATAACAGCAGAGTAGTAATTAACAAACGAGAACCGAGTGAAGTATTCGAATACAATCTCAGGATTCGAGAACATCTCGAGAACTTTCAAGAATCGAATACATCGACATTTTGCATTCGAATACTCCCATCACTACTACATGTATGCAGCATTTGTACCAACAAGCTTCAATATTTCGTCTGGGGCTGCGCATGAAAAACCTAATATGTTGCACTCACATGACTTTCTCTACTCTTGTACTAACCATTCTTACAAACTCTTTTTCCTATATCTTTTTTGTGTTAGTTAAGATAAATATTTGTACAAATTATCTTATTGCTTATTTCCTTGTAGGTGCAAGGGGAATATTAGTGTACAGTAGGCTTTGTGCGAGTCAAATCTTTTAAAGCTTTCAAATTCCGTTGTCATTGCAGGGTTAACATAACAAATTGAATAACGATGTTCCATTTGACAGAAATACAAATAACAAGGCCATGGGCGTCGCGAAGGGGGGGGGGCAAGGGGGGCCGCGGCCCCCCCCCCTGGAAATGAATGAATTAAATGTCAGTCAATTACAATTAGTCTATTGTTTTAATTTGATGCGCAGAATATTTCCTCAGAATACTCGTTTAAAACAGATGCTCGATTGTTTAATAGCGTTTGCGTTACAAATGATGTCAGTGATTCTATTCACATTTTTAATGTAAATAGGGATTTTTAATTACTAATTATTGTGTCAACAATAGCTCCGTAACAACAGTTATAAATGTTTATTTTGTTCTCATCAACAGTGGTACCGCACCGCAAAGGTAAAATATTTTTATTTTTGGACAAATTTTTACAGTGCAAGTCCATGAAAATTCTTACCGACAGACATAAAACACGAAACCTACAATATATTGTACACTAAACTAATCAAATTAATAATGAACAAGATATTTATTTTATACAGTATTGCCCACAGCTTCCATTTGCTGTGTTTACATTATACGTAAGTGTATTGTGACACTGCAGTATACAGTGAAGGCATGAGTACGAAGTAACAACACACACACGCGTGCGTAAATTCTTATGAAAGCAAACCAGGAAGACGAAACTACTAACTACCTGAGCAAGTGCGCGAGTAACTTAACCCGGTTCGACAATGATGAGCAAACACGTTTATAAACATTCCACACATAAACAATGACGGAATAGATAGTGCAGCAGGCTTGATTTAGTCAATAGCAATCTTGCTAGTTGATAACTTGCCACAGTAACACTGGGGTCTTTATTCTCCGCGCCCACTATTTTGGTTAATAAGATGGATATACGTAATTACTTTAAACGCCAGAAAATAACAGATAACACAGAAGAAAAGAGTAATTTACTCCTACTGCACCAAGTTGTGAATTGTGGTGTTAGTGACAGTGCTAGTTCATCACAGTCAGCAAAAAGTGGTACGGGTATTGGATCAACAAATGAAAATCAACCCTCTACTAGTTCCAGTTCAAATCGAGATATGGGACGATACCTGGACGTGGCTTCTCTCGCATCTCTAACAGACGACGACAGGGTAAAATTAATAACAGAACCTTGGACACCAGGTAAGTGTTACAATTTTCACAATGACTTACAAAAAGGACAAAAACGACTTTTTATTTATAACTGGCTAGAGCATGAAAAATACAAATCTTGGCTGGTATACTCGGCACACGTACGGGGAGCGATCTGCCAGCACTGTGTGCTATTTAGGCCAGTTGTACGGAGAGGTGTTCAGAGTTCATTCATAGTCAAGCCATTTACCAAATTCAAAGATATGGATGCTTCGTGTGAAAATCATATCAAGTCAGAATGGCATAGGGAAGCTGTTAATTGTTCAAAAAGCTTTATGGAAACAGTGACCAATAAATTAACTGTAAGGGAATAAATAGATAGTGCATACCATGAGAGAATTAAACTTAACCATGAAAAATTGACGTCTATATTGTCTTGCATAATATTTTGTGCCACACATGACCTCCCATTGCGAGGAAAATTGTCTAATTCTGGAGTTTTTCATGATTTGCTTCATTTTCGTGCAGAAGCTGGTGATTCTATTCTGAAAGAGCATCTTCAAACGTGTTCGGAAAATGCAAAATATACGTCTGTTCAGACTCAAAATGAATTGATCCAGTTATGCTCTGAAGAACTGAAAGAACAAATTGTGAAGGACGTTAATGCTTCTTACGCATTTACTATAATAGCAGACGAAACAGCTGATATTGCAGGAACTGAACAATTGTCTCTTGGCATAAGATTTATTACTAATAAATGGGTGACGATAGATTAGATGGACTTTTCATGCTGAGCGTTCATCGGGAGCGGATAAAGGCACAGCTCTCATCTTTCATAGAGGAAGTCATCATGGCATTTTCTAGACGGTCCAGAAGACTTCAGTTCGTATTCAAAGACTAAGGTAACGTGAACATCAAAATTATTTTTAATAGTTTATTCACAAAATGTATTAGTTTCTAACAAACGTTTACTTTCTCTACTACATATACTAAGTCAAGGAAGTATTGTATTCCACCCTAAAATTCGATGTTGAGATTTCACCAGAAATACAAGTTTTGAGGTCCCCTGAATAAAAATAAAGCATTTTTAGAAAAAGCTGCGCGCGCGCGCGTGTGTATGTGTGTGGATGTATATGGAAAGCGTAAGTCCAAAACGGAGTCAATTAAAAACCAAAGTTTGCGCTCAAGTTTAATATCTTTCAAGGATGCGAGGCGAAGATTTTAAAAAAAATTCCTCCACTCTAAACTACATTTATATGGGAAATTCTTGGAAATTTTTTATTTTCTCGAATATTTACGTCGACAACATATTTTCTACCTTATTTTTATGAAATAATAGGCGTATTTGACATTGACAGACAACAAAACAAGGGACTAATTCTTGACCCTACAAACCTATACCAAATGAAGGAGATTGGTAATCAGAAAAGAAAAGGAAAAAAAAAAAAAAAAAAAAAAAAAAAAAAAAAAAAAAAAAAAAAAAACCTATATTCTGAACCTTGTATTCCTTATTTAAAAGACATAAAAAATTTCAAATTTGGAAATGACTGCTCACTTTTTGGTGCTCGTTGAGTGATTACTAAATTTGCTATTAATTTGTTCCGACGTCTTGAATTGCAGTTGTTTTAGAAGATATGTTTATAAATTATCCGTGATTCTTTGTACGTATTACACAATCATCTGTATACTACTCCAAATTAAATAAACAATTCTAAAATGGTTAGCTGTCCTATTTCGAAATTTTATAATAATTTTGTACATTATTGCACTTTATCAAATATTTTTAATTATACGATCTTATTCTTTATCATTCATATTTAAAATTGTCTTTAGTTCTTTTCAATGCAATTTTGCTTACATCCTATAGGTATTTAATGCAACAATTCTGTATGCAGTTATCTTTTACTTAGAGCTAACAGAAACAAATATCTCGGGTCACGGACAATTCCGTAAACATAAGCATAACGCTGTGCCTCTTGTAAGCAAAGATAAGACACGTGCCTCTGGTATCACACTAACAAAGATTATTATAAAATATACCAGGACTCGGATTTTTAGGTAAATACATATTTTGTTTGGGTCCTACTCTGAACTTGAAACTAAGCCTAATGTCCTGGATATTCATACCGGAGCAGATACTGTAAGTTTTATTGCACATAAAAATGCATCGGCTGGCCCCGTGGCGCAGTTGCTAGAGCACCTGCCTGCTGTCCAGGGTAGGAATTTTTCTCCAGCTAAGATTATTCCTCATCCTTCCCTGGGTCTGGAAGTGTGAATTCAAAGTATAAAAACCCCAAAGACCGAAAAAAAACCGCTCGTTAAACGAGTAACACCATTTGCCAATAGGCAAGGCCGCCGATATGATAAAGGCGGGATATAAAAAATGCATATTTCCTGACTTTTTATTTCAATAAATATTTTGGGATAAATTACACAAAAATCGCATAAAGGAAACATTTTAAAAAGAATTTTCATATGAAAGCAGCAATAAATTATTTTTAACAAGTCACCATCCACTTCTTTAATGCTCAATTACGCAGGTTGGATGTCGATATTTGTTATTCATTAATTATTGGAAGAACTGATAGTATCGCTTCCGTTGGAAGAAAATATAAACATCCTGGTTGCTCAAGCAACATGAGCCTGCAAGATAACAGGGAATTCCACCATTGCCCATTGCACATGTTACACTATATGTAGTATATCTAGTGTGTATATATATACTGAAACTGCATAGTCAATGTGAATCCGTATAGTTTATACGACGTTCTATAGTTATGTTGTGAAATTACATATCGGCAGTTTTGAGTTCACAATGGATTAAGCCCGCCTCGGTAGCGTGATGGTTAGCGTTTCTATCTCACGTTAAAGAGGTCGCGAGTTCGAATCTCGCTTACAGTAAGTTATCCGGGTAAGGTTTTTTTTTTTTTTTTTTCCGAGGTTTTCCCTACCCTGAGAAGGCGAATGTCGGGTAACTTCAAGCTCCATGGACCTCGGGGTCATTTGAGCATCATTTCACCCATTTCATTTCATTCATTCGTCCGATATGACACAATGTTGGAGGACGTTAATCCCCCCCCCCCCCCACCAAAAAAAAAAAAAAAATGGATTAAACATTTTCGATAAACTTTCCATGTAAAGGGTAGTTTAGGGTGAAGAATTTTCTTCAAAATCTTCGTGTCGCATGCATGAAAGACATTAAACTTAAATACAAACTTTGGTTTTTAACCAACTTTTCGTTTTTGGGTTATGTTATCCACAGGCTCGAGATACACACACAGACCTTTTTCTAAAAAGTGCCAAAGAACCTAACAACTTGGTGGAATCCATACTCCCAGATTCAAAAGATTCACGAATTCGCCAAAAGGATTATATCATTATGTGGAATAGCTGCAGTAGCGAGATTAAATGATGTATTATTTTAAAGGTACTGGTAGATAAGTAAAAAATGAAAAAGGCTAGAAAAGGCTAATGAAGCTTAGAAAAAAGGCCAGGAAAGCTACTTGTAGCTTTTTGGAAAATTTATAGCTAGATAGGTTCTCAAAAAGGCCAGATCTAGCCTTAAAAAGGCTAAGTTGGCAACACTGCAAGAAGGTATTTGAATTGTTTCTTCGGTAGTTATGCCGGCGATTAGAAACATGTCGCCGTGAAGGGGGGGGGGGGGGGGCTGGAAGTTGGTCATCTTAATGTGCAATCAATTACTGACCATTAAACTGCCATTTTAAAAGATCAATTTTTATTTAGCACAAATTAATATGGTTATAAGCAACAAATGTTATAATTATTATTTATTTATGCCAACAAACTTACTGTTGGTGTTTTTAAACACACAAGCCGTGTGTGGGCAAAGTTTAAGAGGTAGATTTTTAAACACATAAGCCGTGTGTGGGCAAAGTTTAAGAGGTAGAAATGCCACAACTGGGATTTGAACCACAGACCTTCCGCTTGCCGGGCGGACGGTCTGTGGTTCAAATCCCAGTTGTGGCATTGAATTTTTAAGTTCCAGTTCTACCTCTTAAATGTTATAAATTTTGACACTAAAATAATGAATTAATATTATCTGATTGCAAATTTCAAACATGTGCCCCTCCCCTGGAAAAATGTCTGCCGACGCTCATGATTAGAAATTGAGCCTCAACCTGACAAAACCAAATTTCTGGCTTTTTCACCCAAAAAGGAGGTAATTTCACACTCACCTTATCTAGTTCGAGGTTACCTGGAGTACTCGGAGTTGTTTATTTTACTTCGTTTTCGCCATTACTTCCATTTTTCTTATCCATGCTCATGTCGGCTTCTGCTTATTACGTACCATATACCTTAAACGACGTCGGTTTCTGTTTCTTATCACGTCGGGGTCACCAGTTGTTGGGTTCTCTGGCTGTTCATTTACTTTTAATATAAACTCACATTTTGTGGTTTTAACGTCCCTAGTTGTTTATTTGTTGTTGTTGTTGTTGTATGGGGTTTATGAACGCACTGTCACACTTCGGGCAGGAGCGTAATAAAGAGTAACGCGAGTTTATTCGAGTCCAACAGTGTTGGCTATGCTTTTATTTGCCGTTGTGTAAAATATATTGGTTAGTAGTTGTGTAGTGAATATTCGTTAGTGCTGATTTGATTCTTCATCATACGGCCAGGCTCCTGAGTACGTGATTCTCTTGTTTGTAAAGGTAATAATAATATGAAGCCAGGTTTATATTATATTATATTATTAATTATTTCTGTACTATACACCGAAAAACAACAAAGCTACACAACGGTTTGGTATCTGGAGGCATAATGGATTTACACTATTCCATTTGCTCTAGTATGAGTTTATACGTTGTCCATTAGCTTCAGCTTTGTTAACTATTACATTCCGACAATGTATTTTCACTTATATTAGCTCAAACAGGAACCACACTAAAATTATACAATCCAAGCCTTTTGCTTAGTCATGGGCTTCTTATGAATACCATTTTAGTTTACTTGAATTCAGTGCTAAGCTTGGAGAGGATCTAGAAAATCCTTATATATTAATTAATTGGGGCGGAAGTAAAGGGATACAAGTAAACTTTCTATCAAAATGTATTAAAGAACATTCGCGCTGGGCTGAAGTATGTAAAATTTGAGCCCAAAAAGCATAAATGAAATTCCAACCTGTGCTGCGCCCTGGTGACCATAATTGCTAACACAAAGGGGAAGCAATGAAAGTACCTAAATTAGAAGTTTAGGAGATGATGTGAGACTTGGAAGACTTCCTATACTTTTTAAGGGAGTTTCTTTTCCAGCAAAAGCTTCTCAGAATGTCAGTAAAGGACGCCATCTTGTTACTACTGCGCAGCCGCTAATAGCCGAGCTGGCCGCGTTTAAGAAAACTTGATACGCATTTTTCACACAAAAATGATAACAATAACAAATGAAAGTTACATTGTTTACAAAACTAGAAAATGCAGCACTACTAACAGTTGCAGTATTTAACTGAACACTGCTTAGTTCCTACACAGGCCATGGAAACCTATGCGTTCATCACAAATAGTGGTAAAACTGTAATTGAAGTGGGTTTTAATGTTTGATTATCTACAGGTCTACTAGTTTGCAGAAAGGGGACGTTCTGAGCAAATGAGAACTCCAAGGTGAAAAATAACTTTTGTATTAATTATAGGAGCAAAAATATTATCTTATCTTTTTATGTATATTATGTCTACAAAAACTTAAGCACTTCTCAGTCAGAAAATTTTTCAATCTCTCCATTGTTGTCATATACTTACTAACAAAGGAACTCTAATAAAAAGGAACAAATATAGGCACTGAAATAACAAATGAACTGTTACATAATTTATGTCAATAACTATGTGAGCGTAAGTGTTAATGGTACAATTGTTTAATGTGTTACTGAACTTTAAATTATATAAAATATTACCCAGGTAATTCATCTCAGTGATAATATTCTCACTTTTATTAACTCAAATATTAACAGAAAACAGATCCATGAGTTGATAAATATGTGCTAAACGTTAAGCTTAATTATTTTAAAGTAAGGTTAGATTTGTAGTCAGCATGATTGGATTGTTTTTAAAGTAAGATTTAAACGTAATGTCTGTAAACATTACTTTTACTAGTTTGCTTAAAAAAACTTTGTCAATGTAGATAAGTTTCCTTTCCATCTAATATTATTTACAGCAACCAAAGCAGTTAACAGCTAAAAAAATTAATTAGCTTTCTCAAGATACAAGAACATGCCTTGGAAGGAGAGATTGTCTCCAACAATTTATCACATGATCAATGATTATGTCACCTCATGGACATGGATATGGGCGTCGCGAAGGGGGGGCAAGGAGGGCCGCGGCCCCCCCTTGGAAGCTAATGAACTTAATGTGCTGACTATTATTTTTATTGTTATGTAAAGAGAAATTTCTATTTAGGGCAAATTTATATGGTTAACCGCCACAAATACTGTAACTTTTGACAACAAAATAATGAATTAATATTATCTTATTGCAAAATTCTAACATTTGGCCCCTCCCTGGAAAAAAGTCTGCCGACGTTCATGCTCATGGAGCAAATTTTTATATTCCGAACCTCTGTTCACGAACTGTTACATAATTTATGTCTATGTGGGCATAAGTGTTAATAGCACAATTGTTTAATGAGTTATTGAACTTTAAAATATATAAAATATTACCCAGGTAATTCACCTCAGTGATAATATTCTCATTTTTATTAACTCAAATATTAACAGAAAACAGATTCATGAGTTGGTAAATATGTGCTATACGTTAAGCTTAATTATTTTAAAGTGAGGTTAGATTTGTTCAGTCAACATAATTGGATCAATTGTTTTTAAAGTAAGATTTAAACTTAAGGTCTGTAAACATAACTTTTACTAGTTTTGCTTACAAAAACTTTGTCAATGTAGATAAGTTTCCTTTCCATCTAATATTATTTACAGCAACCAAAGCAGTTAACAGCTAAAAAAGTTAATCAGCTTTTTCAAGATACAAGAACATGCCTTGGAAGGAAAGATTGTCTCCAACAATTTATCACATAACATGGGCTTCGCGAACGGGGGGCAAGGGGGGCCGTGGCCCTCCCTTGGAAGTTGGTGAACTTAATGTGTAATCAGTTATAGGTTGCGCGTTCGTTCTTGACGAATGACCTTGAGCAGAAATCCAATGAGTGAGCCTACCCTTAATAAACAGGTCAGCAAATGTTTATGCTACGATAACAGACACCTCTGTTTTCCTCTGTCGCGTTTGTGTATACAGTCGACTGCAGAAGTTTTGTGCGGTACGGATGTATGTATGCATGCAACGAAAATAGCAATTCAGACGAGGGAGAGATGTCGGGAATAGAATAAATGCAAGAAAGTTAAGTGGAAACAGTTATAGAGGTATAATGTATAATACGTGTGGCTGATATTACTGCAAGTGTCATAAATTGATCTGTAGTGTTGTACTACTTCAGCTCAGAAGCATGCGCGTCATCTCACTGCAGACTGTACCTCCTCTCTCTCGTTCCCGCAAAAGCTGAATAGAGACTCGCATTCAACCTTTCATATAAAATTTTCATTCGTCAAGAAGTAACGCGCGACCTGTACTGACTATTAAATTATTATTTTAATTAAGAACAATTGTTATTTAGCACAAATCAATACGGTTATCTGCAACAAATATTATAAATTTTCACAATAAAATAATGAATTAATAATATCTGATTGCAAACTTCCAACATGTGCCCCCCCCCCTCCATTCTGCCGATGCTCATGTCACATGATCAATGATTATGCCACCTCTTCGAGCGAACGTTTATATTCTGAACCTCTGTTCATGGATGTGAGAAATAATTGGAAGACCATTATTTTTTCAATTTTACAGATGATATTAAGGAAAATCATATTTTATCAATCAGATTCAACAAGTATTCTAATCACAGAAGGAAAAACATCTTTAGTTGCTTAGTTGTGTTCAGTCAAAGTATATAACTCAATTTTCGTTTGAGTTTAAACCTCCCTTGTGTTTGGGACAGGTAAGGTAGAGAGAGATGTAGTGAATAGATGTTTCTACTGCAATTGCTACTATTTTTTTCTTTTTGGTATTATATTATGTAAAGAATAGTTTTTAATGCAGTAGCAATTGCAAAAGGAATAAACTTATATTCTAAGTCAGAACATCCTGGGACAGAAAATATTGATGTTTTTTTAAAATCACCCTGCCACATATGGCACTGCAGGTGGTGGACACTGGTGATACATGCAATGAAATGATATTGGGGAAAGGAATTTTGGAAAAGAAATTTTCCATGCCTAAGCTTAGGGTACCTACCAGGTATGGGCATCGCGAAGGGGGGGGGGGGCAAGGGGGCTGCAGCTCCCCCTTGGAAAATAATAAATGTAATGTGCAATCAATTACTATTAGACTAGTGCTTTAATGTCGATGTAAGGAACACTTTTTATTTAGCATAAATTAACATGCTTATCCACAACAAACACTATAACTCAATTTTTACAGTTTTTGGCAACAGAATAATGAATTAATTGCGAACTTCCAACATGCGGCCTCTCCCTGAGAAAAAGTCTGCCGACACTCATGTTACCCGGCATTTGCCAGTTATGAGGACTGAGGAAAACCTGGAAAGAAACCTTAGTCAGGGGGATGATCCTGGTGGGATTTGAACCATGGGCCTCCTGAATGAAAACTTCACATGAGTGGACCATCTCACTCAATTTATTAATTCTTAACAATAAAAGCAAATGCAAGACACTAATGTGGTTAGCTAATGCTGGATTTCTGACAATGAAATCTTTAATCCTCTTGCCCTCCAATATTTTTCACTGATGGATGGGGCATTAGAAATGGTAGGGCATATTTGAAGGTGGTCTCGATTAATTTCCTCTTGCAGATCGCATAGAGTGGTGAAGAATATATCCCAATTCTGTATATATATATATATACTTCCCTTGTAAGTCAGATTACAAATTTAAGCTGAAAATGTATTGCATTGGAAATGTGAATGTTAAAAATGGCATTTAAAAGGTTAATTTTAAATAAAACTTGGAAAGAAAGAAATAGTTGATCTAACAAGCATGCCACACAATATGTAGTCACCAGACTTCATCTATGAAGACCATGGTTCAAATCAAGCATTGTGACAAGGGAAAGTGAAAGGAAATAATTCAAAATTGTAATTTGTTTATTTTAAATGTATTTTTCTGATGATTTTTATCCTATGGCTTTAGAGAAAAAATTTGTGCCTGGTAGGGAAGATAATTTTCCTTTATAACCTGGGAATGTCACTTGACAAGATATTCCATATTTTATAAAATGTAACACTTAAATTAGTACAGAAGCAGCATACATATGTGATGTTTTGTTTCCTTTGTCACAGTGAAGAAAAGGTGGGCAAAGAAGAGGTGAAAGTTGTAACACAATCATTTCAAATTACGCCATCTGCTAGAGCTGCTACTCCAAGGTGTAGTAACAGAATTAGCCAAAAGTTGTTTGCAGAAATGGAGGTGTGCCCTATGCATGTGCATTTCTGTATTTCATTTTCCTTTAGAGTTCTTTATGGCATCTGCCATGTCTGAGATATCCTCTATTGTTGGAATTTTTCAATATCTACTTTGTCATTTCTTTAAAGTGCTGTTGCTATTCAATTCTCACAATGTCATGGAAAGAGCATAGACTAAATATCATTTTAAATGTGTAACAGTCACTATCCCCTTTGCACTTATAACAAAATGAGTAATAAAGCTATTTGTGCAAACATTTATTGTAATTAACTTGAAACAGATGCAAGAATAAGCTTTTACAAGAACAGTTTATAAAAACTATATAAAAATAAATTATGTTTAGAGAAAGTCTTATAAATGAAACACATCAGACTTTTAGATTTCTGTTGCTATTCAGTTGTTTTCTGCTCATGTAAAGATAGTGGAATTTCAAGGACATCTTCTAAACATCTATCAATTTAAATCAAAAAGGTGGGTTGATTAATAACACTACACAACACTTATAATTTACCGGAACATGCTTCAGAGGCTGACTTTCCTCCATTATCAACCAGACATTGACTGGTTCTCCCTGGTGTGGATGCTGAAGTTTTCTCTGAGGTCTCCTCTGGTGGTGGTTCAAGGAACTTGCTGAAGATATCCTTCTCGAGGATGTCAAAATTGAATACTCTGTTTCTATTTTTCAAAATGAAGATTTATTCTCACATTGACAGCTGTTGTTTTCCTGTTGCGTGTTTGAGGAGTTTTGGTTCTGGCTTTATGTTGTGGTTCCTTGTACAAAAGTGAGTGGCAACTGTTGATTTTTCTGTTTGTTTTTTACATTTCTAAAGTGTTCCTTAGATCTTATTTCTAAATTTTTTTGGTTTTTCCTACATACATCTACATACATACATATCTACAGTCACTGCATTCAATTTGGTATATGCCAGATTTTTTATTGGGTGGGATGGGATCTTTGATGTTTGAGTTCAGTAGATTCTTTATGGAGCAGTGGTTCATTGGTGCTAGCTGAATGTTTTGTTCTTTGTAAACTTTTTTGAATTTTTCGAATGCCCAAGGATGGAATGTGAATTTTTTTAATGTCATCTTTGTTTCTGCTGCTGTGAGTGTTGTAGTTTCTTTTAGTAACCTTTTTTTGTTTCTGCTTGTTTCACTTTTTTGTCAACTAATGATATGGGGATAGAAACAGAGTATTCAATTTCGACATCCTCGAGAAGGATATCTTCAGCAAGTTCCTTGATCCACCTCCAGTGGAGACCTCAGAGGAAACATCACCATCCACACCAGGGAGAACCAGTCAATGTCTGGTTGATAATGGAGGAAAGTCAGCCTCTGAAACATGTTCCAGTAAATTATAAGCAAGTGTTGTGTAGTGTTATTAATCAACTCACCTTTTTTATTTAAATTGATTATTACAACACTGTTGTCAAACTTCCAAGGAAGAAGATAACCTGACTTTCAATTTAAAATCTGCTGTCCCCTTGGCAGCTACCAGGGTAGGTCAGAAAATAACACAAAAATCGTTTTTCTGCCTTGGTATTACATCTAGGATGTGTAAATTTCACCAGGACATAGCTTGAAGTTTTCGTTACAGATGCTATTTGTTTTTCATCTGCAATTGTAGTGGCAAAGTGTGAACTGTGCAACAAAGATGGCCCGCATGTTACTGTCATCAACTTGTGAAGAGCAGCGAAGTGTATTGCGAGTTTTGGGGGCAAAGAGCATAACCCAAGTGAAATTCACAGGGACATGGCAAACATATATAAAATTAGTGATGTCGGTTCATTTGTACATTTTTTTTGCTCTTTTACCTATTAATCTCTTCTTTAAAACATTATTGTGTGTGACTTTCTGATACACCCTTGCACAATGAAATGTGTAGTGAAATTATTTCTGCAAATGTTCTCTTGATTAGCATGAAGTAGATAGAAAAATTAGCTCCATAATAATATAGTAAAATGTAAAATGAGCCTTATTCCATAACTTCCCAGCGTGTCCATATGGACACGGTTGTTAAATAGTTTTATTCTTTTTGCATTGTGTGCCTGTTATTATTTTTTGCATTGGCAACCATGCATTCTTGTCTGGGAGGGTTTGAAGTCTACGTGCATTCTTGTAACAATTCATTATTACCATTATCAGTGTATCTGTGACAGTCTGTATTGTAGGTAGTGCTTTGATTGTGGTGTTGGAGCATATTGATGCGAAGTAAGTATAGTTTTATCAAGAGATTCTTTGTTATTCCAAGTAAAACTGTGTGTAGTATATCTAGATAAGTTTATCAATTGTTTTGTTACTGAGAAGTGGTTAATCAATTATTCATCTTCTACTTATGATGTCAGTATTTCAGTCATGTCCATATGGACACACTGGGCAGTTACAGGGTCAAATATTATTTTGTTTCTATTTCCCTTTGATTTCATAACCGAGGCCTCACAGAATGTTTAGAACCAGGTTTGACTGTGCAGGATGTCTTAGACATCATATTTGAAGAAAGCAATGTTCCTCAGGCTGATGGAATTTACATAGCACCCCCCGATCCAGCAGTTCTCACAGATGAGGATTCAGGTGATGAGGATGAAGGAGGAATGCCAGATAATCTTAACGCTTGACAACTCTGGGCTGAAGCTGAAATAAGATTGACAAATATGCAGATTGAAACAGAGCCAAGAAATATTGATTATAAAAGTGGAAATAAGCAGAAAACCTGGGTTCATGGTTCACTAACTTCAAATTTGGAGCTTTTTCCTGATCAAAATTTTGCACAAAAGTTGATATGTCGCCTGTGGAAATCTTTGAGTTATTTTTTTATGATGACCTCATAAAATTCCTAGTTGAAGAGTCAAACAATTATGCACCGTTTAAGAACTGTCCAAGTCCTAATATAACCTGTGAAGAAATGAGATGTTTCCTTGGCATCCTCATCCTAAGTAGTTATAACCCTCTTCCTAATAAGAAATTATATTGGGATTCAAATTCAGACACAAGAAATGAATTTCTATGCAATTCCATGAGAAGGAATCGCTTTGAACAAATTCTCAGATACTTGCATTGTAATGACAATAACAAAATTGATGAAAAAGACAAGATGTGGAAGATTAGACCCTTTATCGAAAGAGTAAGAAACAGATGTAATAAGCTTTTTGTTCCTCAGCAAAATGTCTCTTATGATGAATCAATGATCAAATACTTGGCAGACATTCTTGCAAACAATTTATCAGAGGAAAAACAATACGTTTTGGGTATAAAGCATGGTGTTTATGTAGCACATCTGGATATCTTTTAAATTTTTCTTTTTATCAAGGAAAATCACCAAATCCTAATACAGCATATGAAGAGCAGTTTGGTAAGGCCACTGCTCCTCTTATTCAGATGATAGATGACTTCACAGTGGAAGTAAAGCAATTGCCATTCCATTTCTTCTTTGACAATCTCTTTCCAGGACTTGCTGTTCTGACTTTCCTAGGAGAAAAAGGTTATGGAGGAACAGGCCCTATTAGAGAAAACAGGCTTCCTAAATCTTGCCCATTGCTTCAAAGAAATATTTGGCTAAAAGGGAAAGAGGCCATTTCGAATATTCACTTTGCAAGGATGATGGTGTTATTGTTACAAAATGGATGGACAATTCTGTGGTTGCTGTAGCATCCACAGGTCAAGGAGTGGAACCTGTAACATCTGTAAGAAGATATTCCGCAAAGGAGAGAAAGACAATTCAAGTACAGCGTCCTCAGATTATTGCAGCTTATAATAAGCACATGGGGGGAGAGGATAGGATGGATGAAAACATTGCCATGTACACAATAAATATTAGAAACAAGAAATGGTATTGGGCTTTACTTTCTTGGCTAATTGATGTATCTATCCATAATGCCTGGTAATTGAAGAAGGGAACAGGACCTAGGACTACTCAGCTGGAATTTAGAAGAGAGATTGTGCAAGTGTACCTAAAGAGGTATATGAATCCTCTAAAAGGAGCAGGAAGACCTTCTACCAGTCCTCTGTGCATATACAAATTGTGTGTTCCAACTAGTATAAGATACGATGGCATCAAACATTATATTCAGAAAATTGAGAAAAAGAGAAGATGTGTAGGATTGTATTGCAAACTGAAGTCATCAGCAGTTTGCACAAAATGTGGGAAATGTGACGTAGGATTATGTCTGCAATGTTTTGAAGTATACCACGAGTGTCACTAAATGAAACTCTTAGTTATTATTTTTGTTTGTTCTTATAAATAAGTTTATAATAATTATTTTGTTCAACTGTTGCCTTATTTGTGTTATATACTGCTTCCTGAGAATATTTGTAGTTGAATTTGAGTGACACAGAAAACATTTAAAATACGCATCTAAGTGCCCAGCGTGCCCATATGGACACATTCTGTTTCAGTCACACTAAAGGTATGCAATATTTAGAGTATAAGAAGGCAATAAACAGCAAATATACAAAAATATAAGATTTTGAAAAATTCGGGCGTTAAGGGTTAATAACAATAGACAACACTCAATTCTTAAACTTTACAGAACATGTTTCAGAAGGTAGTTTCCCCCATTATAAACTGGACATTGAGATCAATTAGGGTTGCCAACTATCCAGTATATCCCAGGAAATACCATATTTTCACTTAATTTGGACAAAAATTCTGGGTCCCATATTTTTACTTTCTCTACTGGTAAGCAGGGGAAGTATTGTATTCCACCCAAAATTTCAATGTCGAGATTTCACCGGAAATATATGTTTTGAGACCCCCTGAATCCAAAAAAACATTTTTAGAAAAAGGTCTGTAAGTGTGTCTGTGGACAGCATAACTCAAACAAAAAGTCGGTTAAAAACCAAAGTTGGTATTTAAGCTTAATGTCTTTCAAGGATGTGACACAAAGATTTTGAAGAAAATATTCTCACCCTAAATTACCCTTTACATGGAAGATTTTTCGAAAATTTTGATTTTCTTGAAAATGGCTCTAATGATTTTGATTAAAATGTCATATGTTTGAGATATTTTGATGACAAATGAAAGGTATATCTTGAATTTTCTAACTATAGCCCCTGTAGTCGTATTTACTCTGGATGACCTTTGCATAACTGGTAAACCGTTAGAGATAGACCAAATCATAGTATACAAAAAATGTAGATCTTCCTAAAATACAGAATTTAGGTCAGGACAAACTTTCTTGTAGAGTGAACCATTTCAGAGATATTCCTTGTTATGTGTGTGAGTTTCGGAAAACTTAAAACTCTAGTGAAATGGAACATCGTTGTTCATTTTTTTATATGTTCAGTGTGCAAAGACAATGGAATCTCAAAGCTTTAAAAGATTTGACTATCGCGCGAAGCTTACTCTATTCTAATTTCCCTTTGCACCTACAAGGAAATAAGCAATAAGATAATTTGTACAAATGCTTATCTTAACTAACACAAAGAAGATATAGGAATAAGACTTTGTAAGAATGGTTAGTACAAGAGTAGAGAAAGTCATGTGAGGGCAATATATCAGATTTTTCAAGATATATCCTGTGTTTTCAGAATTCCTGCTATTCATTCTTTTAAATCAGATGATGAGTAGTTTGATGCTCTTTGTCACTTCATTTCCTTGTTTTCCTCTCTTCCCCCCTCCCCTATTGATGAATTTAGGCTCGCCAATATAACTTCCATTTGAGGAGCATTTCTTCAAAACTCGATAGAGCACAAATTTTGAGAAAATGAGTTATTATCGGATTCAGTATGTTTTTGATGCCACCAATTGGTCTGCGAAATCAGATTTTTCATAACTTGATATTTGCCGCATGTATAGCATGGTTAATCATGAGCGTCTTTCATAACTTGATAGAGCACATGCACAGCGAGTTTACAAAACTCCATACAGCACAGTCTAAATGAAAAGATTGCCACCTGTCAAGACCCATCACTAACCTGATAATAATTTGCAATATTCTGCTTGTCCAATCTTGCTTCAAAGGAATTAAATACTATACAAAAACCATCTCATTGTTTCATAGCCTTCCCACGGCCAAATAACAGAACAATTCATTTGGTATTCTCCCCACACCTTTTTAATTCGTAGGGAAGAGAATGACAATACTACTTGTGGTTTATGTCAACAACAAACTCTCTTGTCACATACTCTTTCAGAACCTTCTATCAACATCGCTGTCAAAGCGGCATTACAAAGACCGAACAATCAAACATGTTCCACACTCAAGATAGCGACGCAATACTGCAACATAGGCCACTGTTTAAATCCATTGTTTATCACACATTAAAGAATGTTACGTTTTCTGAATCACTTCTATGACTGTGTCACTATTGTTATGCACATAGATTGAAACAGTCTCGCAAGCACAAGCTAAGTCATGGACGAAAGTACAGAATTTGCTTCTCCAGTGACTGGATTTGATGGTGGCAGGAAAAAGAAGAAAACGTCTTGTTCAAGCTACAAAACCTAATAATAAAGAAACGTCCATTAAATGTAATCATGAAATTCAAGATTATCCATTGAAGTCAATAAAGAGGGAAAGTAAGGAATGCAGAATACAAAATCTGACATATGAAGACGTTAATGATATCCATAATAAAGTAAAACATCTAAATAAAGTGGACCATGACAAATTCCTGCTTAAATATATGGCAACTGATTCTCCAAAATGAAGGAAAGTGAAGGAGAAAACTTCTAAACGAAAACAATCTGTGACTATTAAATATAGCATCAGAAAGAAAAATGGAGATGTTTTACCAATCTGTGCTGGAAGTTTTCAGGGAATAGCAGGCATGTCTAAGGATAGACTGTCCCTTGTTGTAAGAAAATTTTATTCTACTGGAAATTCACCTAAAGAAAATCGAAGAGGGGTTAGAACTGGTGCAAAGGACAAAGAGCTTATCATTGCTGTAAAAAATGATATTAAGAGCTACAGGTGAAGTGAAAGCCAATAGATGAACATCTTCAAGGGATTACCTACCACCGGAATTAAATATTTAAAAAACATGAAAAATGTTTTGTGAAAAAAGAGAAAAGGAAAAACTATCCACATGCTCTTTATCCAAATACAAGTTTATTTTTTATAAGTGTTGCTTGCTTGTTTGATATCAAAATAAGCGTACTCATTATTACTTACTAGTTTAATAACTTTGTATTCTTACATTTCTGTATTTAGTAATTTAATAATTTTGTAACTTCTTATAAGTGTATTATTTCATTAATGTAATAATGTTGATTTAGCCATTTACTGAATTTGTATACTGTTTGTATACTGTTCATAAAAATAAATTATGCGGAAATGAAAATAAAATCGAAACAGTAATAAAAACAATAAAACTAGTAGCAAACTAAGGTTCAGTCAAATTCTTTTGTTTCATAGTCCATGTCCTCTATCAAGTTTTGAAAAAACTCGCATTTTTTACCTGCTTAATACTGTGAAAAATATGGTTATCCTCTAGTAATTTCACTGTTGTCTGAAATTGTCCCAGGATAATGCTTAGTATTGCCAAAAATAAAGTTTGTGCAATGAAAGGCTATGTACTAGAATAAAAAAATTTAATTTCTGTAAAAACATCATTTTGTCCTCTATCGAGTTTTGAAAAAATGCTCCCCATTTGTGTTGCATCGGGCCTGATAGATCTCGATGTATGGCAAGGTATTCCTCTTTCACTACCGCTCAATTGTTGTACTTATATTCTGAGAGGACAACATGTACCAGCTAGGCTTGGAAATATTTTGTAAAGAGTTAAAGATGAGTGATGCTGCTGGTGAGTATAATGGAGAAGAAAATTCACCAAGGAAGAAAATAAAAAAGTTATGTGTGTATCACACTAATTGGGAGGAAACATACTGGTGGATTGCACATGTAAAGAATAATCATCATGAAACACATTGTTCTTCTTCCAAGAAATATTCTAGTATTGCACATGGTGGCAACACGGACTGTTTGCAACATTTGAAAACTTTGGTTAAGTAGTATGAATTATAGGCTTATTTATAGTCATTATTTATTTTGTTACTCATTTCGTAATCTAGGAAATGCAGCAGTGACTGGTTAGTTATTTTTGTCTTGGTAGGTCACAAAGAGAGGGAAAGGGAAGTCAAGCAGTCAAACAGGATATCCAACTTCTTTAGCGGTACTGGCACATTCAAAAAGAAGTATGCAGCATGACAGCAGGAGAACTGACATTGTAAAATATAACCTCAATTATAATAGTGGTGCGGTTTTTTAATAAGGCTTAGGTGACAATATTTTATTCGCACCTTTTCCACTGGATATTACACGCGTGTCACTTTAGTTAGCATTCTGTACGCGCTGACTGACTTCCTCAACGGTTTCTTCGTACTGCTTGTCATCTTAAATTATACTTTTAACGTCCTAAACCTGCACATATCAAATACACGTCTTCCCTCTTTTGACGAGGTGACGCTAAGACGCTGAATCTAGCATGTTCCTTAACAACGCGTCTGTATTTTTTTTATTTATTTATTTTTTTATTTTTTTTTTAATTTTAATTTTTTTATTTTTTTTATTTTGTAAAGTATTTTTCCTGGAGTCTCTGTGTATTTACGGTGACATCTTGGTATAGAGTTCTTAGATGGACTGCAGTGCTTCCTTTCCATATTTACAGGTAAGTGATAGAGGAAAAATACATTGTGGTCGAGAAGGGGTTTATTAAGACGTTTCTAAATAGAAATTTATCTACAACTCGTTTGTTCGCTTGGTGCCATGGGAGCAGAACTCAGGAACGTTGAACACGTCATACAACTTTTTATTTATTTATTTTTTAATATAATGGTTGAGAGGGTTGGGAAACTGGGCTGTGAGCTAGGGGTCTAATTTTCGGTACTGTTTAGGTAGGTAAGTTTATCGTTGTTATGGGAATTTGCTCCATCAATAGATATTGGATGGTATAGATCGGATAGGCACGCAATGCGGCATTTACAGATCAAGCATCTGGAGATAGTCTCCAAAGGTCTGTCGAAAGGGGCGCCCTAAGCAAATCTTCCATCGCGCTCTGCGCAAGAAGTCCAAATATTGCTCAGCATCAAGCTCTCCAGGGAAATTCCAAAGGACGTAGGCGATACCAAAGCCAATGATCCATATCAGGCTATTATGCTCCTTACAGGGGAAGCGGAAGTCCGGACGAAGAAAGTGTTCCGGAGTACAGCTGTGGAAATCCAACTTGTGTAACAAGCCCACTATAAGCCGATATATCGTGGATACCATGGAGCAGCTGGAGATCCGATGTAGTAGAATATCCAACTGATTACAGTAAATGCACAGTGAAGAATCACATAAATGTATGTTGGTGAGCCATTGACGTGTTGGTATCAAATCGTGGACCGCCTGGTACCAAATGAAGCGGACACTGTAAGAAAGTACAGGGCTAGTGATATTCTTCCAGAGTTGTTGATAGTTAAGATCAGTGGTTGCAGTACGTTCCAGACGCATCGGTGGCAGGTCACATACTTGGAGGAGCTCGTCGTAGATTCTATCTGCTATACGGTGGCCAATCTGTTGACAGTTGGTATCCAAATAACTCCATTCCTGAAATAGATCCTCAAATATCCTAAAGAGGCCGGAATCTGTCGAACATCCACGGGATTTTGGAGATCCATATGAGTTGACCAGGAAGTCATCCAAGAGGCAGAAAATATGGAGTGCAGGTCTTGCATCTTTTTCCCTCGACACAGAAATAGTGCCAAACACTTGAAGCCCACATTCAGCAGTCCAATACCTCCTTGAACGGGAGATAAGTGCAGGGTAGACAGAGGAACTTTGAAAATGCAGCCCTGCCAGAGGAACCAAGAGATCGCACAGGTTATCTACCGGGAGTAAATTTTCGGCAAGGGCAAAACTTGAGCCACAAACCAACACTGTGAGAGGAGGTACATATACACCATCCAACTATGTTGATGCAGGCACAGATCATGGCAATATATGTCCTTTGCAGTGTGTTTAATGCGGCCAACAATGGGCTTCCAATTGAGATGCTGCATTTCACCCAAGGAAATATAAAGATAATGCCCAAAATCTTGATTTTGGGCACTATCTGAAGTGGCGCCAAAGATGGGAGTGAGGCCCAGGGCCCAATGACAAGAGCTTTGGACTTCTCCTGGTTGATTGCTAGGCCAGATATGACGCTAAATCGGTGCAGGACATCCCACAATGAGCGGAGTTCAGTAGCATCAGTAAGGATTACGGTGACGTCATCAGCATAGGCAAGTACACGTAAATGGTGCAGGTGTAAAGACAGGCCCGTAATTTTGTGGTGAATCTGGCAAAGCAAGGGATTTAAGGCAAGAATGTATAATATCATCGACGCAGGACAGCCTTGGCGGATCGATCTCGCAATAGGAAACTCTTACGACAGATACCCATTAACTTGCACACAACTCAAGATGTCAGTATATAAACATCGGATGTAAGAGATAAAGGCATCACTTAAGCCAGTCCAAGCCAAAGAAGCATACAAATAATTATGATGAACACTGTCAAAGGCGCGTCTGAAGTCCAAAGACAGTAACGCAGCTGGAGGTACTTGCAAGGAGGAATATGCAATGGAGTCACGTAAAGAGCACACAACGTCAAAAATGTTGCGACGCAGAACACCACAATGTTGTGAAGGATGAATAAGCTTGCTAAGCATAGGTCGATGTCTTGGTTAATTCACGGGCAGGTAGCCTGTAGTCGTAATTGAGGAGAGTAATGGCACGGAAGTCAGCAATCGAGGCAGAGAGAGGTTTCTTTCTAATGAGAATAATGATGCCCCGCTTCTGTGAGGCACAGAATTGTCTACGTTGTAAGATGACATTGTAGATCGCCGTTAAGACCACCCTCTTTGTCCGAGCGTGTATGCCTTGATCAACCCATTAGTAAGACCGAAGTCTTTGCTGCTCTTCTTCAGGGAAAGACCGCATGGCCTGCCCATGGAATTCTACCGTTCCCTCTGGAACGTGATTGGTGATGGCCGTCACTGCCAGAAGTTTTGGAAGTCCGAGCAGAACATTTAAAAGTCTGCATGGGGTGATAAAGATTGATTCTTTCTTCCGCAACGGGCGTAAGGAGACGACTGCGAACTTTGAGGCCGTCCATCCGTCTCCGATAAATAGATGAAATTTTTGCCCGATAGTAATTGCTTTTCGTGCGACGGTCAATCCAGGCAGCGGGACTGTCCTGAAGATCCCGAAGGCAACGAAAGTAAAATTGCAATGTATGCTCTTCATCAAGAAGGCGTGCTCGGGATGCACATCGAAAAAACGTTGCAGTTGAGGTTTGACGCAGAATTGAGACAGAACATAGAACGAAGTTTAGGCCAGAGTATAGGCCAGAAACTAGAACAGAATAAGGAAGAGATAGGTCAGAAAATGGAGGAAGTGAGACAAGACTTAGAACAGAAAGAATTAGAGCTAGATTTGGGAAAGAAAATAGAATTAGGAAGACAGGAGTGTAAAGAAAATATGAAAATAATGGAAACTAATTTGAAATTAGTACATAAAAACATAAATGCGACAAAGGAAGCTTTAGAAGCTAGGGTAGAAATCATAGGAGATAGGATGGGAAAAATAGATTCGGAAATGAGAGAAAATAAGATTGTATTAGAAGAAGAAATTGGTAGATGTAGAGATGAATATCCATAACTATAACACAAGAAATACAAACCAAATTGATACAGCTTATAATAGACTGTCAAAATCACAAAATAGCTTTGAAGCATTAGGTATAAAAATGTATAACGCACTATCAAATGAGGTAACGCAACTGACGTATAATAGATTTGAACGTAGACTTTATGACAGATTATTAAACAATCCGTACTACTCTCTACAAGAATATTTTGAAAATTCAACTCAGCTGTAAATACCACTGTTATTGTAACTTATCTTTGAAATGTACATTGCCATTCAACAAATGGATATATCCATATACGCTCCATACTTGGCTCTATAAGACAACTGATTGTACTAAAAGTAATATATAGTAGGTCATAGTGAATATCGGTAGCATTATTTTTATAACTGATATTTGTAAATATGTATGTATATATAATTTTGCTAGAATCTATTTGTTATATATAACACGTAAACTACACTGACGTTGTCTATTGCTGTAACAGGCCTAATGACAATAAAATCTATTAATCTATTAATCTGATGAAATAACAGAATGCAATGCAAGTGTAGACTGTAAGATTACAAATGTAAAAGCAGAAATAACTGAGGAATTAAGGAAAGAGATTGAGGTAGAAAAGAAAGGAATTATTAATGAAACTGTAGAACAAATTGTAATTCCTAAAATTAAGACTATGGCCGATGTGGTGCAGCCGCAACCGGATGCTATGAATAATATGAAACAAAGTCACTTAGAAATAAAGAATGATTTAAAAACAATTTGTGAAGAAATGTAAAAAGGAAAAGAAAGTTTGGCTAATGTAAATGATGTTGTGAATGCACTACAAAGGCAAGATGATTTAGATGTAAGTAATGCACAAGATCAGAGTTATTTGAATAATGTACAAAATGTTGACTCACCATACAGAGAAAGAGGTTCACAATCAAACAATGACACAACACACAACACATGCTACACCAACAGCATACTACATGAAATCACACCACCTACATTTGATGAGGAGAAGAGAGACGATCCAAAACTCTTTGTTAAAGAGATGGAAGAGTATTTTAAAGTGAAAAGGATACCAAATGAGCTTAGGATGATGATAGTCAAGAAAAGCTTAAAAAACAAGGCATTAGAATGGCTTAGGTTAACACTAGCTGGTCATGAATCGTATAGCTCATTCAGAAATCTATTCCTATCAAGGTATAGGGGCCCAGCTAAGCAAAACCAAACTAGAGTAGAGCTAGCGACAGGTAGATATGATCCAACCAAAGGGTTATCGCTAGTCGATTATTTTATGAAAGTAACCAACAAAGGAAAGATATTAGACCCTAACCTGTCAGAAGCAGAGTTAATTACCAGCATAACAAGACATTTCCCAGACACAGTGAGAACAGGGTTAATTGTTGCGAGGCCAGTAGATTTTGCAGACATGATAGAATTACTGACAGCCTTCGAAACACAAAATGGTCGGCCTAATGAGCATAGACATAGGAACGGTCACCCAAACTCACCTATCTTAAACTGGAGCACGGCTACGAACAACCAGAATGAGGGAGAAGATGGAAATATTAGGAGCACCCATGACAGGGGGAGAGGGGCACACCATTTCCCACCACCACACAATCATGGCGAAAGGATGGAGAACACAAGACAGCGGTACCACGACACAATACCGAGGGGTGAATCGAGATACCAAACATATACATATGATCAGGGGAGACCAGGAGACCGTACCCATCAAGTGAATCACATACGATTCTGTAGGGAAAACTTGAACAACCGAAGACTGCCATACAACAGGGGTTCATGCCAAAGGGGCAGAAACCAATGGTACACTGGCAACATAAGACAACAAGAACACGATGAAAATGTGCCAAATAGGGCAGATGTTCCACAGAATACAGAAACAGCAACCACCACTAACACTCAGGGAAATTACCCCGACTAAGTTCACCCCAATCGAATTGATGACCAACTCAAAACCCAAGAGATTGACAATTGACATTGACACTACGATGGCTGCTCAAAGGGAATTGACAGAGAAGGAAAAATGTCAATTGGCATTCAGAAGGTTACAGCAAAAGGCAGAAAAAGGGAGAAACAAGGTAAAAAGATTTATCAGGAAATGGTCCCCACAAATTGGAGAAAAGGTGCTCTTAAGAAGCCACAAAGCACCCAAGGCATCTGAGAAAAGATCTGGAAAGATAGAACTACTGTACACTGGACCACTGGTCATAACAAAACAGCTGGGTGACCATACGTATGAGCTATAGAATACAAATGGCAAGTTGGTAGGAAGATATCATAAAAATAAATTAAAACCATACAAAGAAAGGACCAAATAGTCTTTGCCAACAAACATGTAAGGCAGGAATAGTAGAGATGATGGAAAATAATAATTTTTAATTGGTTACTTATAGAAGATTATGTTCAGATTGGAAAATGCAACAAGAAAGAAAATCAACATAGTCATTGGCTATATTTACCACAAAGAGCATTGTCAAAAAGACAGATGAGGACACTGATTGTCATTAAAGAAGTGAAGTATGGCGACAGAAAATAATGTGTTTTTGACATAAGGATGTCAGGGACAAAACAATAAAAAGGAATCCATTGTGATGACAAAGATAAAATATTTTTGACACAAAGGTGTCGAGGGTGAATTGAGAAGAAAAATAATACAATTGCAGAATAATTATAAGTATAGAAGTTTTCTCTTATAGAGATAAGAGATAAAGAGGTGACAATTAGTCAAGTAAGAAAAACCATAGTCAGAAAAGCAATGCCCATGAATTAAGATGGATATAGCCAATGCTAAGCTTGAAGAAATGTCGAACTAAACAATAGTGAATAAGAACCCAATTACAATGGTACCATTAGTAACATCAGAGTTTAAGAATTGACTCAACAACCTGCCTACACATAGTAAGCTTACAAGACAAAGAAGGCAAAGAACTGAATAAAATATTGCCATAAATATGATCATAATCATTAGCTCAAGATTAGTATCCTGTTTTTCTCTGCTCATAACAAGGAACATAGGTCAAAAGCCAAACAATAAACCATGATACACTTAAATTATGTTTGTGTCAATGTCAAATGTAAAATCTTAGGAATATGTGTTGTGTAATAACTGAATATGTCTTGTATAATAACTGAACATATTTGTATAATAACTGGATATATTGTATAATAACTGAATGTGTCTTAGAATAACTGAATATGTATTGTATAATAACTGAATATGTGATGTATAATAACTGAACATGTATTGTGTAGTAACTGAATATGTGAAATATATAAAGACATGCTGTGTCATGCCAAAACAAAAGACAAAAACATACAGCGAAGAAGACTGTAAAGAAAAAAAAGTGATTGTATCAGAGGAGTAGGGAGAAATGTTGTATTCTGTTTCAAGATTGTAAATATAGGTGACAACTTGAAAAACAAAACAAGGGGCATGTGAGACAGAATATTAGAAGACCCCAAAAGAAAATCGTTTATGTGAATATTTGTTAAAAGTGTAATTTCTTTTTTGATGTTGGTATGAGTTGGTTAAATGACGAAAATGTGTTGCAAATGTGCATTGTTACGAACAACTAAGTTAGTTTAAAGATGTCATACATATTTCCATATTTGATTTTAATATATATGTATAAATATTAGAATTATATGTGTTTCATAATAAAAGTAAGGGAGGATGGTTAGGGATCGCTTCCCTAACAAGAAAGAGCTATTTGATGGACGCATACGCAGATGCATACATAAAAGGCGGTGTCACGTGAGGTGAAGCCATAATCTTCCCACTAGCGTGTGTATATTCTAGGTGTAAGGACGTGTTGATGTAACGTGTGAGCATTGTAGAACTTTTAGTAGACTTTCATCAAGCATTAGTTCCACTAAATGAAAAAGTGGAAACGTTTTAAATCATTTAAAACGGTACTAGGAGGATTTATTTTAATGTAAAATATAGAAAAAGTGTTAATAAAATAATACATTGTGGTGAAGAAACATTGTGTGATTTTTCATTCCATCCATTACCACGCCCTGAGATCACAAAGATTTCAATAGCTCAAAGACCCAACGAAGATTAATAATTATAAAAACTGCACCAACATTATTTTATAATCAGTATACTTTATCTGAAAATACCTGGTTTTTGTTGATCTGTGCATACACAATTCCTAGGGAGAAGAAAACGTCAAGTGAACATTTTATTTTCTAATTATTTACACAAGAGGGTTCTTTATTTTTTTGTCATTTAAAATAATATAATTGTTAAACTTTCCATACCTCCGGGCCCTAATGACCTAGTTGGTGACGGGCCGTTAAACAACACTCACTCAGTCACACACTTTCCATTCTCAAAATAATACTTAACAAGGCCTTGATTAATGCCAGGAATACAATGAGCTTGACTTAACGCGACTGAATGTAATGTGAAGTAAGAAACTGGAAGGTTCTATTTTGATGCACTTAACTTAATGTAATGGAAATGATTCTGATTGGTTATTCTTTCACTTGGCAGACATGGCAGATATTGAAGGAATTCTATTTTTCTAATGAGAGGTTATGTTTTCCAAAAATGAAAAGAAAGAGAATACAAAAATATGGAATAAGAAACATTTTCAAACAGTGAATAAAATGAGAGAATCTAGTTTAGGAGCAAAACAAAAGAAGCAGAGAAAGAGTTTTGATGTAAATACATAGAAAAGCACAATTTATTCCTACACGGTCAGTACTACTTGCCAATTAGTTCAAATTAGTCACATGACCTCCAAACTTGACGCAACATGAAGGAAAAGTTTGGCATTGCCATACTCTTATACTACATCACGTTAAGTCATGTTAAGCCAACCCTAAATAGCTCCATTTAATATAATGTGTTAGACTTTCCTATTATGTCTTGTCATGTTAAGTCATGCTACATTAAGTTCATCGTAATACTTGTAGAAATAAAAAACTCTTGAAAAACCAGTAAAAATTAATTTTGGAGTGACACAAATACAAGGTGTCTCTCAGACATCATGTCACCAGTAGTGTGACAACTTTACCACATCACTAACCGGACCTGACCTGACCTGACCTGACCCGACCGACCTGACCCCATTCGACTCGACCCGATCCGACCTGGCCTGACCCAACCCAACCGGGCCCGACCTAATCCAACCTAACCAATTGTTATTGCTTCCAGCATGTTTAATGCAGTAATTGCTGGCTATCAGTTGACAAGTTGTTATTGTGATGTGAGTATTGACAGTATTGGTGTGTGCATAAGGTGACAGCAATATATTCTACAGAGGAATGTGTGTTTCTTGTTGGAAACATCTTAAATGAATGTGGAAGTTATATAGTGAAAGTGAAACAAAATTTAATTGCTAGACTCCCTAACTCAGAACTACCACACCGAAACACTGTGTGTGACTTAATAAATTTTGTGAAGCAGGTTCTGTACACAATGCTACGAGGAGTGGTAGACCGAGTGTCTTAACAGAAGAAAATCTCTTGTCCCCTTCTTGTGTTTACATTTTCATGGCTATGATTTTCTTATATTTTCCTATTACTCTTCCCATACTTCTCCCCCCATTCTCTTCTTCACATTCTATGTCAGTCTGGGTGGCTCAGTTGGTTAGACACTGGCCTACTGATCCCTAGGTCATGGATTCAAATCCAGCCCAGACCTATGGTTTTTAAGTGTGCTTAAAAACGACAGCTCCAAGACAATAAATTTACTGGCATGTGAAAGAACTCCTGTGGGATAAAATTCCGGCACACCGGCGATGCTGTTGTGATCCTAGCAATTTACAGTATTGTTAAACAACAATCTCACATTCTACTAGACAACATTCTTCTACTATCTCCTCTTACTGCTTTCATTAAGTGCCTATCTTTGCCCATGCAAATCCTTTTCTCTCTTGTTTGTTACAGATGTCCACATATTTTTCTCTGCCCCATTCCTTTTTTAATACGCTAAATAGCTCCAAATATTGTTTCCCTTCTAATATTCCCCATACTTCTTGTCTTTCTATATCCTCCATTCTGTTCCAAATTTCCAAAAACATCCCTCATTTCTTTCCTCTAGTCCTCATACTCCCTCATTCCTATCCTGTTTAGGGCTTTTCCTATCTCATTCCACCAGCTCTTTCCATTGGCACTTTTGTTGGTTTATACACAATCTTATTGTGTCCTTTTTTCCTCTTTTCATGTATCTATACCAATATTTCAAAATTTACAGAAGAAATTGAAATAGAAAGTGACAGGCTTTTGGAAATAGAACAATCTTCCTCATATAAACTAAGCAAGGAATTATATGAAGTTTGTTAAAAATATGAAAGAAGTATACCCCTAAAGCAGAAACATTATAAACTTTTGTGTCCTCTTTATCTATGAAAATTAAAAGAAACAGCAAGAATTTAAGTAGAAAAAATACATTGCCCCTAGGTGTCCAAGTTTAGGGAAGTAAGGCAACAATGTTAAAGAAGGAAATAATTACTGCAAAAAACAAAAACCTTAATAAATTTACAGAAGAAATTGATTACAGAAAAGACAGTGAAGAGGTTTACAAATTCATAAAGAAAATAAAGAAAGCAAAGAAATCTTCAACAGAACCTTTATTTCAAATAACAAACTATTAAGATACAACCATAAAAGTGCAGAGGCTTTCAACAAACCCATAGAAGACCATCTTAACTACAAAAGGACAAAGAACTCATTAAAGAACACACACACACACACACACACACACACACGCACGCACGCACGCACGCACCCACCACACACCACACACCACACACCACACACCACACACCACACACCACACACCACACACCACACACCACACACCACACACCACACACCACACACCACACACCACACACCACACACCACACACCACACACCACACACCACACACCACACACCACACACCACACACCACACACCACACACCACACACCACACACCACACACCACACACCACACACCACACACCACACACCACACACCACACACCACACACCACACACCACACACCACACACCACACACCACACACCACACACCACACACCACACACCACACACCACACACCACACACCACACACCACACACCACACACCACACACCACACACCACACACCACACACCACACACCACACACCACACACCACACACCACACACCACACACCACACACCACACACCACACACCACACACCACACACCACACACCACACACCACACACCACACACCACACACCACACACCGCACACCGCACACCGCACACCGCACACCGCACACCGCACACCGCACACCGCACACCGCACACCGCACACCGCACACCGCACACCGCACACCGCACACCGCACACCGCACACCGCACACCGCACACCGCACACCGCACACCGCACACCGCACACCGCACACCGCACACCGCACACCGCACACCGCACACCGCACACCGCACACCGCACACCGCACACCGCACACCGCACACCGCACACCGCACACCGCACACCGCACACCGCACACCGCACACCGCACACCGCACACCGCACACCGCACACCGCACACCGCACACCGCACACCGCACACCGCACACCGCACACCGCACACCGCACACCGCACACCGCACACCGCACACCGCACACCGCACACCGCACACCGCACACCGCACACCGCACACCGCACACCGCACACCGCACACCGCACACCGCACACCGCACACCGCACACCGCACACCGCACACCGCACACCGCACACCGCACACCGCACACCGCACACCGCACACCGCACACCGCACACCGCACACCGCACACCGCACACCGCACACCGCACACCGCACACCGCACACCGCACACCGCACACCGCACACCGCACACCGCACACCGCACACCGCACACCGCACACCGCACACCGCACACCGCACACCGCACACCGCACACCGCACACCGCACACCGCACACCGCACACCGCACACCGCACACCGCACACCGCACACCGCACACCGCACACCGCACACCGCACACCGCACACCGCACACCGCACACCGCACACCGCACACCGCACACCGCACACCGCACACCGCACACCGCACAACACACAACACACAACACACACACACATATATCTTTGTCTTCATACTTTCATATTATCACAATTTTATTGTGAAATTAATCCTTTTCGGTTATTTGAATTAAATCATGGTTATATATTGTCAACATTATTCAGCTTTCCTTTCTTCCTGAAGAAATGAATACAATTCTGTTACACATATTTTAAAATAATTAATTGCTCAAAGCAAAGTTAATTACATAAATGTTGCTTTAAAACATTCAAATTTACAATGCATAAGTAAATATACAATTGCATGAAATGTTCTCATCCATTTCATTGATTTTTGTTTCTGTCTTTGGTCACTATTCGCAAGGGTTACAAATTATTTTAATCCCACTGTTGTAACGTTTTCTGCCCATTGATCCTCGGTAGCTCAGCCAGTGCGGTAGCTGCCTCTGCGTGGTACATTGCAGCCTGGGATCACTGCTGGTACTCCCAGATTACAGGCTCTGCTGCTGATGGCTCCATTGATTTACATGGGATTAGATAATGTGATTTTGTGTAGGCATGGGTCGGGGATTTAAGTCTTCTCAGGTGCAAGGTAGGATAATGACACACACAGCACTATCGTTTTCTGGTTCATTTTATAACACATAAATGCCTCAAAGAAAAACAAACCTGGGGGAATTTATGATATTCCGTGTTAACCTTTCCATATCTCCCAGTTATTTATCTCATCCTTATGTTAATCTCTTCCCCTTTGAGACTGCAGCATTTTGGCGCAAAACTAGACCTCCGTTGTTCACTGATTCCCCCTTGACAACTTCATCAGAACAGACTGGTCCTTTCGAATTTCCAGCATTTATAAGTTTTTCACCCATGCAACCTCCAGCCTGTCCCATTAGGAAGGAGGCTATGTTTCCCCAGCTGTAACCTTGGGCGGTGTCAATACATAGCCGTCCCTTAGTTAAAATCACAAAGGATGTTTATCGTCTGTCAATATCTACTATGCAGGAATGCACCCAGGTTCACACAATATGTTCAAGAGGCAACTGGAATTCATAAGTTTTAGATATACACATATACAAACATATACTTACATCTATGAGTCTGAGATTACATTCTGGTCTTATAATTATGTCATATATACATTGAAGTTCTCGTCTCACTATAAATAACTGTTTCAGATTCAATGAACATTCCTTGTTAACAACTTACTGCTACAAATTACATCTGAAAATTTTAAAAAGAACTTTGTTGAACTGGAATATCATCACCACCACCACCACCACCACTGCCACTGCCACCGCCACTGCCACTGCCACTGCCACCATCACCACCACTGCCACCACCACCACTGTCATGCTTATCCTTATCATTATTATTATCATCTACATCATCATAATCATCATCCACTCGTGAGCCCCAGACCAATGGACTGGTGTCTACTCTAGCCTCCATTTCGGGTGATGATCCAGTGTTTGTGGCCAAGACTCTGCGGTTTGTCACCAATGTGGGTTCGATAAACAAGAATGACATGTATTATAGTTATAGGCAGTTTTTTAGATTCTTAAGATTTTTTAATGGTATTTTAATTTATTGATTTTTTGGAAGTTGGACTTGTTTTTTAGTTTTTGTGGTTTTTAGAATTTTGAGCTTCTTTTTATGGGATTTTAAGCATTTTATCCTTTACGTTTTATCATCATCATTGTCGTCGTCGTCATCATCATCATCATCATCATCATCATCATCATCATCATCATCATCACTATCATCATCATTGTCATCATCATCAAAATCATCATTATTATTATAATTGTTATTGTTATTAGTAGTACTATCATTATCATCATCAATCAATGTCATTATCATTATTATATGTATATTGTGCAATCAGTTTATACCTTTGTATTATTTCTTTTGCTTCAGCCTAATGAACCTGAGAAACCTGCTGTAAAAGTTGCAGACCATATGGAAGCACAGACTTTTTAAATCTAAAAACAATTGCTGAGGATACCCTGAGGCAGGCAGATCTTTGGTTCAGGGCAAATGGCTTCTTACTTAATGAACAAAAAACGCAACAACTATTATTTACACTAAAAGACCTGCCAAGCTTAAATAATACCAAAGAAGTCAAATTTCTCGGTGTAATAGTTGACAATAAACTCACTTGGGAACCTCATATTAAACATATCTCTACTAGGCTCTCAAGGGTAATATTTCTCTTAAAAAATCTAAAAAGATTTCTACCTGACACTTACATCAGAACTGCTTATTTTGCTTTCTTTCATAGCATTATAACATATGGTATTATACTTTGGGGTAATAGTAAATATATCACTAATATCCTACTATTGCAAAAGAAGACCATTCGAATAAAATCGAATGCAGATAAATTGGCACATTGTAAGCCACTATTTGTACAACTAAGAATAATGACAGTAGTGAACTTGTATATCTATACAGTCCTCATTTATATAAAAAAGAATATATCTGATTTTCACTATAGACAGGATATCCATAACTATAACACAAGAAATACAAACCAAATTGATACAGCTTATAATAGACTGTCAAAATCACAAAATAGCTTTGAAGCATTAGGTATAAAAATGTATAACGCACTATCAAATGAGGTAACTCAACTGACGTATAATAGATTTGAACGTAGACTTTATGACAGATTATTAAACAATCCGTACTACTCTCTACAAGAATATTTTGAAAATTCAACTCAGCTGTAAATACCACTGTTATTGTAACTTATCTTTGAAATGTACATTGCCATTCAACAAATGGATATATCCATATACGCTCCATACTTGGCTCTATAAGACAACTGATTGTACTAAAAGTAATATATAGTAGGTCATAGTGAATATCGGTAGCATTATTTTTATAACTGATATTTGTAAATATGTATGTATATATAATTTTGCTAGAATCTATTTGTTATATATAACATGTAAACTACACTGACGTTGTCTATTGCTGTAACAGGCCTAATGACAATAAAATCTATTAATCTAATCTATAATTGAAGAGAAACCTGAAGCAGTGATGGTTAAACATGATAATCAGAATGACCCAGATAAGTCAACCGACCAATTCAAAGAGCAAGAAATAGAAGTAATGGAGAATGGAGAGCAAAATGTTGCTAAAGATATAGAAGTAGAGCCCAAGAAACAGGAAAAGGCACCACCAGAAGAAAAAGCCACGAATGTTTTGGAAGGCAAGTTAGTTGAAACCACAGTAGCTGGAGTAAGCCAGGGTAGTGAACAAGAGAACAATTTTGATGTTGGAGAAGGCTCCGGGATTGAAGTTGTAGCAACTGAAATATCATTAGCAGAACCAGAATCAAAAGATGCGAACAAAGAAGTTGCATTTAAAGTTCTAAAAAAATATCCAGAAAAAGAAGGAGTGAAAAAAGAGGATAAAAATGACAAAACAAAGATGGAAGATAATATGGATCCTAAAGAGAAAGACATTGCTATCCAAGGGGAAGTAAGAGAAAGAATGGAAATAGTAAAAGATATTGATGTTAAAAATGACTTAAAAGATGAACAAGAGGTAAAAGATTGTGAAGAGAAAAATGCTGAAAAGGAAGAAGAAACTTGCAAAATAGAAAGAGACACAGAGATTATTGAAGATTCAAGACATGAAGAGGAGCAGGTCAAAAATGTAACAGAGATGGCTGAAAAACCAAGTAAAGGCCCAAGGTAACTACACCATTAACTATACTTATTTTCAGGCATTTGCATACCAAGCTCTAATAGAAATACTCTTAGGGCAGTATGCACTATGTTGGAGATCTACATTGTAGATCATTTGTGTGCTGATGAAAAAATACTCTTTGCCGATTTCGGAAAAGTTCCCATTTTCACAGGATGGGCACATGCAGTCAATTGCACACACAATTTATGGGAAACTTGCAAAAGTGAGGAATTGCCTTTTATTTTGTGAGTACTCCTAATCAATTTTGGATATATTTAGGTATCTTGCTTTTAGCTTCAAAAGTGCTTTAACAATGCCATGCAAAATAAGATCAGCAATAAATATGACAAATATTTAGAGACTAAGCTTCACATATCTTTGCATTTAGTGTAAGTTGTTAAAAATTAAACTTAGACTGTGGTTTCATGATTATTTAATCATAATCAAAACTATGGTCTGTGTTTAAATTTCCACAACTTGCATCAAATACAAAGATAAGTGAAGCTTGGTCTCTAAATATTTGTTATATTTATTGATTTGTATTATTTCACTGTCAATAGCTTCAGTTTTTCATTAAATATGACCAGCAGTTGTACAGTAGACATTAATTCTAGGATCATTTGCAACTAACTGGAATGTTCCAATATGCAACACTCGCAGGGATATAACAATTGCAATTTGGGTGACACAGCTTAGTTTTTGTCAGAGTTTTACTACAATGTTCTCCAAATAGGTTCAAAAGGAATGTAAAGGATTTTTTCTTAACACTGAAACATTTCTTGAACTCTGTATAAGTATCATATGAACGATCTCACCTTTGCCATTGTATATGCACTATCGCATTTCAGTTGTTTCGTTTCTCAAGATCATCAATGTAGTCTAAGTAATTCATCATGACCATGTTAAAGTATTCTCCTCCAAATATGATATGATATTGTAGTTCAATCAATAGGGAAGTTACTCCAACCAAGTCGCAAGAGAAATTCCAACCTGTATTAGTCCTTGGTTTACTTCCATCGTTACATACTACTGGGCAAGCTCTTCAACATTTGCTTCTGCTGTAATTCACTGTGGGAGTATCTGAAAGGAATAAAATACTTTATTATTGTTGCTCTTGTTGCTGTCCTCGTTGCCGCCATTACCACCGCCACCACTGCCACCACCGCCACCATATCATGATCATGATCATTATTATTATTATTATTATTATTATTATTATTATTATTATTATTATTATTATTATTATTATTATTATTATTATTATTATTATTATTATTATTATTATTATTATTATTATTATTATTATTATTATTATTATTATTATTATTATTATTTATTATTATTATTATTATTATTATTATTATTATTATTATTATTATTATTATTATTATTATTATTATTATTATTATTATTATTATTATTATCATCATCATCATCATCATTATCATTATCATTATAATTATTATTATTACTACTACTGTTGTCTTTGTTGTTGTCGTCGCCAGCACCACGATCATCATCATCATCATCATCATCATTAGAATAAATGTGCACAAGTAGTGCGAAGATACATAACTAAATTACATTAATCTCATTATTTTTTGATCAGACATGTCGAATTTTATTGTACATATTGTTTATTTACCAAGTTCTATAAGTGATTTTACTTGTCTTTTATAGGTGGTCTCATGGTAATGATCACAAGGTTGGTCACACAGTTCACTTACGTAGTTGTTCCCAAGGTCGTGAAAACTCTTGATCTTCTATATTTTGTGGTGATATCCATGCACTGCTATTGAGTTCAACATGCAATGAAGTTCTTGATTTATATTAGTCCAGGATTGGTTTGTCATGGCTTCTGTTGTATAAAAGTCCAACCATATCTCCCTTCTCTTCTTCTCTCTTTCATGTAATAGTTGGTTCAAACTTTTGGTTGATGGAAGCCTCATACACAGGTCTTCTATAAAAAAGGCTTCCCTGGAAAGTTTATACACTAACCTCGACTTTGTGTGCTTTGAAACACTTAGGGTGTCTTTCAAGAATCGTGATTTGACTGCTTTCTAAATTGAGTCTTTCAGACTATCCTTTTCCCAAAATGAGGTCTATTCCATAGGTTGCGATTGGAACTATTTTTGCACCAAACTTGATGTCAAAAATGACTTTTCTAGCAGTGGTTTGCAGAGTCAGTCCTAGATATTTGAAGCTGTTGACTGCCATGAGAGGTTCCATCCCTAGATATATTCTGTCCACCGCAGCTTCTTAGCCTCCATTGCAGAATGTTATCTGTACAGTGTTTTTCATGTTAATTTGCATTTTGTTCTCTTGTGCCCAATTTTCAAGTCAGTTGATTGCTCATTGCAGATCATGTATGGAGTTTGATCTGATGACCATGTCATCTGCATATATTTAGATTTTGACGTTTTCCATCTCTTGTCTAATCGCTTGTATAACATTGTAGTACCTGGGTGACTGAGCTTCGCTCAGCATTTTTAGCCTCTGTTTTTGTGAATTCTTTTTTTTTTGGGGGGGGGGGGGAAAGATACTTCAATAAATCTGAAAGGCAAAGATTAACAAAATAATAATTTTTGTCGCGATTGTTAAGAGTCATTTCCGAGATATAGAAATACATATAAATATTTCATAAACACCATCATTTCAGCTGAAAAACATTTACTGCTGAACGCAGGCCTGCCCCATAGATATCCACCTAGTTTGAGGTTTTCATCGAGCATTTGTTCCATTATGGAGATCAGTTCTGTGGTGCTGCGGTTGACTCCAGGGCGTTAACACGTTGGCCAAGGTCCTTCATATTTCTGTTGAGTTCTTCCATGGTTTCCTTAACCCCAGTGAGTCGCTCGTTAGTGTTCTCCGATAGATCTATCTTCATATTGGACATTACCGCCTTCGTCTTTTCCGTTTCGGAGTTAACATTTTCAATTTGGCTTCCATTTTTGTTTCCCTTTTGTCCATTTTTGTTCCCATATCTTCTATTCCATAGTTTACATTTTTCCAATTAGCCTTTCATATTTATTTCCTCTGCCGCATTCCCGAACTTATCTCATTTCCCATTATGTCCATTTTGGCTAACATTTGTTTCATCAAATGTTCCATGTCGTGCTTTTCATCGCACTCCTGATACCAATTGTGATTACTTTACTTTATTAACTATTTTTTTATTTTTTATTAAAGCACCTGTGTTACCTAAAAGTGAGTAGAGAAGACACTGTGAATGTAATATGCAGCATTTCTATTTCAAACATACAGAAAATTGTATGACTTATTTCTAGAAGAGTGAATAGAGAAACAGTTGTGAATGTGTTACCCAAAAGTAAGTAGAGAAAACAGTGTGAATGCAATACGTAGCATTTCTATTTCAAACATGCACAAAATTGTATGACTTATTTGCAGAAGAGTGAGTAGAAAGGGATGGAATGTGTTACCTAAAAGTGAGTACAGAAAACAGTATGAATATAATATGTAGCATTTCTATTTCAAACAAATGTAAGATTGTATGACTTCTTTGTAGAAGAGTGAGTAGAGAAAGAGATGTGAATGTATTACCTATAAGTGAGAGGAGAAAACAGTGTGAATGAAATATGTAACATTTGTATTTCAAACATATAGAACATGATATGACTTATTTTAAAAGTAGGATTAAAATGATTTTTGGTGTAAAATCCAGTTTTTTATGGAAAACTGTGTATACAAGAGTGAGTAGAGAAAGAGATGTGAATGTGTTACTTAAAAGTACTTAAGTAGAGAAACCACTGTGAATGTAATAAGCGCACCTCTATTTCAAACATGCAGAATATTGTATTACTTATTTGTTGAAGAGTGCGTAGAGAAAGAAATATGAATGTGTTACCTAAAAGTGTAAGGAGAAAACAGTGTGAATGTTCTATTTCTATTTCAAACATACAGAACATGGTATGACTTATTTTAAAACTGGGTATAATTTTTTTTTTTTTTTTTTTTTTTTTTTGTGTGTGTGTGTGTAAAATCACGTTTTTTATGGAAAACTGTTTATAGAAGAGTGTGTAGAGAAAGAGATGTGAATGTGTTACCTAAAAGTGAGTAGAGAAAACACTGTGAATATAATATGCATGTATACAAAAATTTAACCAAACCTTTAGAGCCGTTTCTGAAATACCGGGAATATATATACAAGAATTGCACTGTAGAAGTGGGAATAAAAAATGTAATTTTTTATGTAAAATCGCGCTTTTTGGAATTACACCTATATAGATGAACTTAAAAAGCAAAACCCTACCTGAATACAAAATTTGATGGAAATCGTTAGAGCTGTTTCCAAGTTGCGCGGAATATATTTATATACAAGAATTGCTCGTTTAAATATATAAGATGAGGTAATATTGACAAGTAGAGGGCTTAGTGGGTCCCCTTGTAGTATGCCATTGGTTTGTGTTACTGTTTTCAATGTGGCTACATCATCATTGATCTGAATGAAGTTGGCCGTCAGTAAGTTATGGATCAGCACTGTGAGTTTCTTTTCCTGTTATTGATTCCAGCTTCAACATTAGTATATACCTGTTTAGTTTATCGAATGCCTTGGTATAATCTATGAAGACTACATGGAATTTTCCTTGGGGATGTCTTAGTGTGTGCTTTATATAGTCAATTACAATGCTGATAACGTGTAGTGTACTCCTGCCTTTTCAGAAAACAAATTTTTCTTCCAGGATCTTGTGTTCTACTTTTTTAGAGATTCGCTTTGCGATAATGCTTGTGAGTACCTTCAATGTGCATTTTTGCAAGGCAATTCCTCTGTAGCAGTTTGGATCCAATTGGTTGCCTTTACCCTTAAATAGTACCTTAATAGTCAAAGTCCTCCACATTTCTGGTATGTTGCCCACTTTTAGGCATAAGTTTAACATACCTGTGATTGCTTGCAGTAGTAGGCTAGCTAAACCTTTGATATGTTCATTACATATTCCATTGGGGCCTGGTACCTTTTTGTTTTTTAGAGATGTTAATGTCTTATGTACCTTTTTCAACGTGAAGGGTTTAGTTTCTGCTAGGTATGTCTCCACAGTGTTTGGTTCATATGTGGTGTTGGTTTTATCTATGTCAAGAATGTCACTGGTGTTCTTCCCAAATAGTCATATCTATTTGAGAGGTAGAACTGGAACTTAAAAATTCAATGCCACAACTGGGATTTGAACCACACGGCTTGTGTGTTTAAAAACACCAACAGTAAGTTTGTTGGCATAAATAAATAATAATTACCATGTGAAGGTTATTTAATCCTGGGATATAAAGTACTTGCAATAGTAAGTCACCATTGGGGTAATTGTCTCTGATGTGAGACTGCCTTTGTGGTTTACCAGGAGAAATACGTTGTCTGTGGTTCAAATCCCAGTTGTGGCATTGAATTTTTAAGTTCCAGTTCTACCTCTCAAACATTGCCCACACACGGCTTGTGTGTTTAAAAACACCAACAGCAAGTTTGTTGGCATAAATAAATAATAGTCATATCTATTTTTCTAGTGTTCTGAGTTTCTCGTGGTCCCAGTGCTATGTATGGGTCCTTTCTGGCTTCTTCCACCATATTGGTTGCTTCCTGTTCCATATATTCCTTTTGTTTAGTCTTCAGAAGATTTTTGTATTCTTTTCTGGTTTTGCTGTAGGATCTTATATCCTCTGGGCTTTGACCAAATTTTGCAGTGTGTAACACATGGAGGGTGATCTTTCATTTTCCATAGCATTCTTTATTGAACCATTTGCATGCTCTTCTTTTGGAATTATATACCAGAGCAGCCTAAATTGATTTTCCCAGTATCATGGCACCCAATTCAATGTCGTTTCCCTTTATGTGGTTCTCAAATTCTTTCCATTCTTCTCCCTTCTGGCTTAATACATGACCACTTAGCAGCTGCAAGGCTTCAATAGCCATGGCTTTTACTCTCCTCTCCATGTTTGAAATGGGAAAGTTGTCCACAATTGGGCAGTGCTTCTTTAGTGGTGTTTCATCTACTGAATAACATACTTTATAAGCTTTTTAGTGTAATGTTGGATCCTTTGAGAAATATTAAGTCTATGGTGCTACATCTTGAGTGTGAGAAGTACATTCATTTTTTGCCTTGATGACCAGGGTGAAACCCTCATCTATCATCATGTCTAGCATCTCATTTGTTCTGTGACTATTGATGTCTAATCTGCAGTTCAGATCTCCAGCTATGATGATGTTTCGTCCTGGCATTGCATGTCTTAAAGTAGTCATAGTGGCTCATATTATGTCTTCTATTGGCATTAGTGGCTCTGCATATATGGCTATTGCCGAAAGGTTTTCGAAGTTCATCACTAGTGTGTCTTGATTCTGGTGTGTGCTTAGTACTTCTCCCATTTTTGATTTTAAGAAGCAGGAAGTTCCTCATTTTGGCCATCCCTTTGGTCCTTGTGTTGCTGGTATATGCTGTGAATAGAACCCGTTATTTCTTAAGTTCCAGTTGTTAGAGTTTCTAGGAGGATTATTATGTCATATGTGTGCAGAAGGTTGTTATTTGTTAGTGCTAGGATGCTCTTTAACCCCTCCACATTCCATAAAAGTGGACTAAACTGGGAGTCTGGTTCCTATGCCCTGGGGGAAAAAAGCCAGTAGCATCCTACAACAACTCCCTCTGGCCACTCCATGTTGACTTTTGTTAGTTCCTGCAGTGGGATCACCACTTTGATCACCACTTTGTGCTTTTTGATTGAAGTTCTTCACATTCTAGTATCTTGGTTACATGAGACAGTGTAACAGTGAGATGTTTTTTAGCTGCTTCTTTGGTTGTATTGTGATGTAATTTCCCTATATATAGCCAAGCTCTGCTGTCTGTGACTTATAGTTGCTGTTTGGTTTTTCATTACCATCTTTGGGCTTCTTTGTACTCACAATTGTTGCGATCTTTGTTCGCGTGCTGTTATCCCTGTGATTCAATGTTGAGGGTCTGGCAACTATATCTGATAATAGTGTTCTACTTTGGAAGTAGTTTACTCTCATATGTAAGTCACCAAGTGTTAAGTTTAATAGTACTTTACTATGGAAGTAAAGGCATACCATTTTAGGTTGAGGCATACCACTCTCAGACAGTTAAAACTGCCAACATTAACTAGTCCTCAGATACAATGGGTGATCCAAAAGACTCTGCACCAGCTGTGTTGTGTTGCACTTGCTCATCACCTTCTGCCACTGTCATAAAACAGTGTGGATGAAACTATACAACATTTTTAAAACTACCTCAGAGATAGAAATCGCAGATCACCTGGAAATCTTTCTGCAAGTCGCACTTTCACTTGGTGAACTGCCTGAGTTAACACATACAACTCATAAATAAATGCACACTGTGCAGTAGAAAACAAATGCTGAGCCATAATGCACATTTTGTCTAAGTACAGGATAAAATAATAAAGCACGCTGGTGATAACTCAACCACATGATAGTGCATCAGCTCAATACTGCACTTTCAGAGCAGAGAAAAACAAGTCAACCACAGGGGCTTAGCATCAATGGATGGGGAAGATGTATTATATACCCTGTAATTTTCCTCAAACTGATTGCCAAATTGGTGTTCATTATAATTCTGTTGTACATAATTGTTTTAATGTCATTAAAATACAGGCTTTCACAAACATGATTTGAATTCATGCTACTCTGCAGCAGTATGTTCCGAAACAAAGCTTGGGTCAATGTCATCTGCCATCAGTTAGAGTTAGGCCACATCTTATGTTAAGAATCGTGCTCACATTTTTGCATTTAAAGTCGTGAGTAGGGAGTAATTCACAAATTGTGTTACTTCTTGTACATGTGCTCTTCATTTGTGGACATTTGAGCATGATTTGGACACTTGTTTACTTATTATTAAAGCTAAATGTAGGTTAAGATATGCGCAGATTGTGGGATAAAGATATGTAACAGAGGCAATCACATCTGAGAGGTCATGAAATGAATCAGAGCCAGAACAGTAAACAAAACTGTTTTTCTGTGCCATTGTTATAACAAAAGTCAAAATAAACTGTTCTATGATCGATAAACTGAATGTAAGAAGCTTCTGAAGACTTAACTTTCTGTAAAAAGCAATATTTAATTATAGCAGACCCTCCAAAGCATGCACTCAGTATTACAACGAACATTAAAAAATGTATGAGGCATTTCAACATCAAAGTTAATGAAAGTGAGTCCTGGCTGTGCTGTAATATGTTAAACAAATATTTTGTTCATCTTTTTTTCAAAACAAAAATGAGTATGGAATTATAGTGGTTATGAAGATTTAAATAGCATTTATAAGGCAGCCGTAAAACACAGCTATTCTTGTAATCACATAATATGCAAAAAAAAAAAAAAACTAGAAATGTTTGGGATAAATCTAGGAATAGAATTTTCATTGAATAATTAGTATGAGCTCTCAGTTGAACAGCATAACAATGAAGTGAAAAAGAGCAGAGCTTTACTTTCTCATTTTGTAGGGACTCTATGTTTTCTAGGAAAACAGACACAGTGGTCACAATGAGAATGAAGGATCTTCAGAGGCAGTTATATTGAATATTTAAATGAATTAGCAATATATGATGTCTCTCTGAAAGTGCACTTCTAAAAATCGACTGTTTTTCGTACAACTTTACCTGATCTTCAGAATTACTTAACTTCAAATGTGAGTGCCATCATGACACATGGAATTAAGAAAGAAATTTCTGATGCCTTCTTTATTTCATTGATACTAGAAGAATCTCCTGACATTAATAGTGAAGAGCAACTCTGTACCATTGATTACTAAATATTAACAGAAATCTTGATTTGCAGATATAAGTTCTGACAGAAAAGATATTCTTTTTTTAATCATGCTGTGAGTGTTATTGAATATTTATTTCAGAAAACTATAGTGGATGAAAATTGTGAAGGGCAATTCTGTTTAAATTGGGTCATACTTTAACGAATTTTACAATATTTGTTGGTTTACATACCTGAGTCTGATAGTCATGTTCTGCCACTGGTCAACTGCATGACCTTGCATACAGCAGCTGTGTTATTGTGTTTGCATTTGGCAGTAGAAAAACACTGCACAGTAGTTCAGATATTTTGGGTCTCTCTGTACAAAACTGTACTATGTTAAGTGCAATATACTAATGTAGACTAACTTCAATGATCATAACAAGAACATAAGTGATTTTTCCATCCCTAGCCATAGACTTTGCCTTTATTAAAAGATGCCCAGGGATAAAACTCTTCAATGCTCTACCTAAAGAAATGAAATCTTATAACAGTTATAGTAAATTATAAATGCACTAGAATAATTCTTAATCGATAGGGCCTCTTACAGTATTGAGGAGTATTTAATGTAGTCTAGAGTTGTTTGTACTGTAGGTATTATGGTCATACAAATATATTGACAAACCCTTACTGTAATATAGAACCTCGTTATTGTACGTATTTTATTATATCCTAGATTTAATTTCACTGGGGTGCACTCAGCCTTGAGGACCCAATTGAGGAGCTACTCGATTGAGAAGTAGTAGCTCATGATTTTGAAGACTGCATAACCAGCCTAGAGAGACCGGGGCACTGACCATGTTGCACCTCCGGTACTGCACCCCACTCATGATGCCTATGGGGAGCAGAGATGGGGGATCCAGTGGCTGGACAGTGGGCCTGGACCCAAAAAGAACTGTTGCGCTGTGGGGTGGGTTAGATTACTTTTCAATGTGCATATTTATTACTGTAATCCTTTACTTGTATCTATTACACCAAAATGATTCAATTATGTACCCACTGTATTGAATTGCAGTATATTGAAACTGAAACAGAAACTACAGGCAAGTAAGGGATGTGTACAGGTATGTGGAATAATATGAACAAAATTAGCACATTGACCATAAATGCATCTGCATTTCATTAGTTTTTACATAGTTTAAATTTAACTATAGTTACAGCATAAAAAAGCTGAACATCTCTGTCAAATTATTATTTGGAAAGAAAAACTTAAAATCGTGTATCAAGCTTGTAATTTCATAACAACAGTCATGGTAGTAGCTGTGTTGCAAGATTCATCCGTCTGCCACATTTTGTTTCTCTAATAATCTGGTCAAATGTCTGTAGCTGTAATAACATGCAGATTTTGCATTGTTGTTAATGTTGATTCTGGAATTGTAAATTTGGTATTGTAATAGCAATATACATGAATCAATGCATTAGTATTGGAGTCCTTTACATTATATTTTAGTGAAAATGCATGACTAAAGAAATTCTGCAAAAGCCATCACTTCTAAGTGCAAGTTGTCTGTTAGTACAGAGAAACATACAGTAGTGTTGGAAATGTTTTCACTGAGCAAGATGCATTCAAGTTCTCAGGTTTCCAATTTTTCTTTGTTCTCAGAAAATGGTAGCAGTTAGAAACATGCTGTTTGGCTTAACCCCCTCAGTAATGGTCATTTAAACCCTGCACAGGCCAAGAACGGATACCCAATTAAAGTGCAAGACATTTAAATGGATAGATGTGCTAAGAATGATTTTGTAAATACACGCTAACATCTTCTGTGTTTGTTAAGTAATTTTAATCAAGCAAAAATTGATTTAAAGCTCATTAAAGGCAGTATACATCTACAGCATCAACAAACTAGAGACTATCAACAAAACATTGAAATTTCACTATTTTGTTTTCTTGTAGCAAAGCATGCATCAAAGTATGCATCAAACACACCTCATTTGTGAGTCATCCTGTTCATTATGCATACAAATAATTAGCTGCCCTAACAAAGTGTTCCTCTGGTTCAGGGTTTTAAAATTCAGTTTATGCTACCATGCAATAATATCTGTATGTTGTGCATCATGTCAGGCTGCAAAGAAACCTCTCTGTCAGCATTTGGATGTGTGCAGTTGAATATTTTTTCAAGCGAGTTTATAGTAGCTTATTTTAGCTGCTTTATGCAGTTGCTGTTTTTAGTCTTATTTAGGCTGTCTTGGGATTTAGAATGACCTCTTTTAGCAAATGGAAATAAATTAGCACATTTTAAATTTTTATATCTCAGTGCTAATCATGGTTTCAACTAGTAATACAGTAAATAAATTAGTTCATACAGAAAGTGTATGGGTTATAAAATTACTTCAGAAAATATGGAGAACTTCTTGCTGTATGACAGTGATTTAGATATTGACAGCAAGTTTTCATATTTTGAGGGGGGTGTTAAGGATTAGGTAGCAGTGAGGAAGAAAATGACCTTCTTTCTTCAGGTGCTTGTAATGAATCAACATTATGGAGTACTCAAAAAAACTGCAGCATAATTAGATATATCTTCATGAGCACACACTCTTATGTCCACTCCTAAGCTTATCTGACTTCTGATAGCCAACCAGTTGACATTTGCACAAATTTTTTTACTGCTTAGTGTCATTGTTACAGAAAGAAATATATATTCAAGTAAGGTGAAGAAAACCCTGACCAAATTATGACCTAAAAGTAGGATTCAGAAGTGGACAGAAGTAACACTCAATGAAATTTACAGACTACTTGGTCTTTAATTCATGGGTGTTATTTGTAAGTCTACATTGTAGATGTAGTGATCTACAGTGACATGCTGGCTTCTCCATTTTGTGGTTCCTTCATAACACCTGCAAAGAAAATGTAAATGATGAACTTCACAAAATCAGGCCAGTTTTTTTTTATTATATTATTGCAAAATTCAAAGAAAATTATGTGCATAATGAAGAGGTCATTGTTGATGAAATCTTGATCCTTTGAAAGAGCCACTTAGGTTGGAAGCAATACAGAGGGTCAGATTTTACATAAAGAGTTTTGATCTTTGTGAAAATAAAATAGGATATCTTTACAATAGTCACATTTACTGTGGTGAAAGGACTGATAATACTGGAGACAAAGTTTTGGGGTTATCTGGTTCCATAGTAATGCACCTGATGGAACCTGTGCTTGATCATACTAGGACTGTGTATTTAGATAATTGGTACAGCTCCCCTAAATTATACATGGTCCTATACAAAGGAAAGACAAATGCAATTGGAACAGTACATTCAAATTTTATTGGTATGGATGTGAATACAAAGGCTCTGAGGAGAGAGGAAATTGAGGTACACCAGCTCCCACCTTTGACCTAACTTGCTTGGCAAGACAGCAGGGCAGTTATGGTACTATCCAATTGCAGCTCTAAGATTTTTATGATTGACACTGGAAAAATACATGCCTATACTGAAATGTCAATTTTCCAGCCTGATGTTATCCAGGAGTACAATAAGCATATGGCAGTGTCAAACTAGTAGATCAGGTATTGCAAGTATAGCCCTTTTTATGAAAAACAGTTAAATGGTTTAAAAAAGTATTTTTGCATCAGCTAGATATAAACATATACAGTTTTTTGTGATTTGGGGACTCTAAACCCATGCAAGACAATGACCTACCTGGGCTTTTGCATATCAATAGGCTACAACCTAATTAAGCGCTATAACATTCAGAGACCTCTTCATACAAGAGCTAAGAAATCCACAATCTCTGCATCCCCTGGGCTTGAAGGAAAATGCTTTACTAAAAGGATACCACCCACAGCAAAAACACCATGGCCATTTTGAAACTGTCTGGTGTGTTGGGCGCTATAACATTCAGAGACCTCTTCATACCGGAGTTAAGAAATCCATAATCTCTGCATTCCCTGGACTTGAAGGAAAATGCTTTACTAAAAGGATACTACCCACAGCAAAAACACCATGGCCATTTTGAAAGTGTCTGGTGTGTTGCAAACAAGGAGTTCACAAGGAAACTAATATGATTTGGTATGAATGTGGAGATGTGCCCTTGTGTGTTGGTTGATCCATGTGTATACCGTTAAGGAAGAAACCTTCAAAAGTAAGACTTGATCTCTTATAGAATTTAGTTATATTTATTATAAAAAAGAAAAATTAAAATAATTAGGGCTAAATAAGTATTAAATGCATGTATGCATGGGATATCTATTGACATCCATATTCCTTTTTCTGCATTTTAAAATGGACATCAGATGATATCCATGTTGCAAAAAGTGTTAAAATATGCTTGCACTCTTTGTGAATGCATAACAATTATATCAATATCATACAGTGTTCAAAACACAAGTGGTCCTCCTAGAATAAGGAGTGTTTTTGATACTTAAAATGGTGATGTTCTCACAACAAGAACATCTATTAGTAATCATTTTCTCCACTTACATGGTGTGATACCCATTAAAATTCATTGCCAGTTGAATCCAACATGAGGTGATGGTATCATGATTGTCAAAAATGCACATTCATGGGTGCGACCATTCTAAGAAGGCCAAACATTGAACCATAACAGTTTCTTTCCTTCAGCAGCTGGTCAGACACCATGGTTGTGCAAGTGAGAAAGTTGTTTTTTAGGATCACCAATTAAGTGTGAAAGATACCATCCCATCAGTTGGGATATCCATGGAATCTGTGCACACAATCCAACATAAAGTTCTGAGAATACAGAAAGGGTCCTCCAGGTGGGTGCTGCAAATGCTGACAGATAACCACAAAGCACAGGTGATGATGGCTTGAATGGGGCTTTCTTTTCATTTGTGATATGGATGCCATTTTTCAATCCTGAAATGTGGCTTCAGTCATTGCAATGGACACAAAAACACACCCCACTAAAGAAACTTTGGTAAGCACCAGTGCTAAGAAAATTATGATCATTATGTTTTGGGACAGCAATGATGTAATCCTTATTCATTATGTCCCAAAGGGCACTATAATCACAGGTGCATCTTACCAAGATATTTTGTAGAAGCTTCATCCAGTATTGCAAGAAAAATGGCTAGAAAAGGCTGGACATGTGTTCTTTCACTAAGACAATGTATTGGCCCATGGACAAACATGACATAGGAGTTTCTTTGTGAATATAACTTTGAAGCGGATTTCTCATGCTCCTTACTCACCTGACTTGGCTTCTAGCATTTTTGGCTTCTCCAGTGATGAAAGATACATTCTGTGGTTGTACATTCTTCAGTTGGGTTGCTGTTGCATTTGCAATTTTCCAGTGTTTAAAGAAAAGAAAGAAGCATTTCATTTGAAGAAGAAACTTAAAGAAATGTTTGCAGTGACCACAGAATCATGGTATTGTGAGAAATGTGTATGTTTGCAGGGAGATTATATTGAGAAATGACAGAAGTTTCACATTTTTGGTGCAAATCGTTCATGAGAAACAAAATCAGAAATTTTAGAACTTGAATGTAGCTGGTAATAAAGCAAGAAATTAACCTATGGAGCATCCAATGTTAAGAGAGATGTATGGCTTCTTAAATACTTTTTTACTCCATCACAAATGTATAATTCCAGTGGATAGGCAGAACTATGACTGACACAAAATTTAATGGTGGGTGGCATTAGAAGTTGGTCAACACAAAATCCAATCACAGGCTTGCCAGGCCTTCCTAAATTGTATAGTAAATATGCTGTGAAATCACACTGCAAAGCTGATGATATAAATATCATTTGCACCCACAAAATTTATTTGCACAACTGGAAAGAGAATAATTGTAGTCAGATGTCAGCCACCATTAAATTTTGTGTTGAAGCTATTAGTCGTACTTCACTTCTCGATGTATCGCCATTTGAAGCTGAAGTCGTTGTTCGGTTCTCGTTGTCGCCCGTTGATTTGGTTCTTTCCCGCTAGCTCAGCTTGAGATCTCTTTATCTCGGGTACGCGCAGGTGTTTTATAGAATAGACTACCCAAGAAAACCTTTTATATATTGTTTATTGCATCTTAGATATTTTCGGGAGCTATGCCGATTGTATATGTAGAGGAATCGCACTCACGTCCGCACAGCACAACCTGCAGTACTGGTCTGGGGTGAGTGGTGACGCTTTCTCTCTTACCCACGCTAAGAAACCGTTCTCCAATTTTAAATGTCATGACGTCATCCAAGAAAGCCTCGTATCCAAAATGCTATTTCCTTTTTCCGCAATTTAGAAATGTCCCTTTCTATTATAACATGTTCTTTTATGAATTTCGAATATATAATTACCTTTTTAGGATTAAACGATGTTTACTTTATATTTTATTAAATATATCGCGCAACTTTTAAGGTTAGCAGACCTGACTTTCGAACGTGTATTTAAACTATGTAGTATGACGTCATGACTCGTTAATTTTAAACCAATAATGCATTTATCCTACAAATTTAACGACTATTATTTACTCATATCTTGCTCACCTTACAACACTTCCTGCTCTATCATCTATTTATGTTATTACTTAACACTTATTGCAAATCTCACATCCGGCAATTAAATTAAAACGTGTCTTTATCAAGCCCATTCGATTGGAAATCTAAATTTCGGTATCAAATGCCCCCATTTATGTTATTTTATTATTTCATAATAAAATAATGTAAATGTCTTGCCCGAAAGAAAAATTAAAAATTACTCCTGTATTTTGAATAATCGGCAACACTCCCATTATATACAATTTTCAATTACACTGTTTTGAAATTGGTTATTAACACATTTTCTCATTAATCCTTTTAACATGACAAACAATTGTACACTTGACTAAACATTAATCCTTAAATACTAATTACAATATGTTATGGTTTCTTCTGTGAAGCTTTTATATAAAGGTTAAATTTCAAGAGTCTTTCTTTATACTTCCTTCTTTTAGTTCATATTTGCTCACTTCGCTCTCACTATCACTTGCACTGTGATTTTTCACTTTTGTTATTGTAACACATATCTGTACTATATCCTTTAAGCACTAAAATGTACATATATTTATATAAATCCATTACATTCTTCAGAAAAGTTCTTTCTTTGTCTTGCTGTGATAACTATCTATACATCTAAATATTTTAACAAATGTTTACAAAGTAAATATTCTGTTTTCTCTCTATGCGGAGATGAACATTTTAACAATCTTTCTGAAGCTGTTATTGTGAGCTCTATACAATATATTCTTAAGCTCTTTGTAGTATATAGCAATTCACATTCTGCATTTTTCATGAATATGTAAGTACCTGACCAATATATAGTTTTCAAGTAAGCTAACATTTAAATTTTATCTCAAAGCTGATTGGGCGCCAATAGACAATGACACTTCGAATTTTACATGAAATCAAGGTTCCAAGGTACCACACGGTTTCTTGTATGGTCGAAGGAGTTGTTTATGCCATCTTCCCAGACATTTTTCATTTTTAACATCTTTTAATTCATAGGTATGATAACCAAATTTTGATATAATTTCTGCAGGACCTTTATATAACAATTCCATCCTTTTGTTCCTACCTCGCAATGCACTTGATAACTTATGGTCTTTAACTAGTACCCAATCGCCTATCTTAGGTTCCCATTTATGTTTTCTACTCTTTTTCTTTAATTTTCGCTTCTCTGCCTTTTTCTTGATTCGTTCAAAAGCAATTTTCGCTCTTTCTTCTTCACATAACTGAATGTCATTAATTTTCAGTGTTTTTGGTACCCCGATCAATATTGGTTCTGGTTCAATCCCTAACATTAATTTTATTGGTGCAAACCCAGTAGTTACATTAATGGTGTGATTTATAATCTTTTCTATCAATGGACAATATTTCACCCAATCCTTGTGATTATGATGTGTAAGTACACGTAAATAAATTCCTATATCTCGGAGGACACGTTCTGTTGGATTCCCTTATGGAAAGTATGATGAACAATAATTTAGTTTTCTCGCGTCTAATGTCACCCTAAACTTCCATTGGCCTTATTTACAATACATAGGGGATTCACAAATTCTGAATTCGAAATCTCAATAACCTCATCTTCTAACATTGACTTTATAACTGCATCTACCTCTTCTCTTATTGTACTAGGGATAGCTCTCGCTTTATGTGTAAAAGGTTTGATGGGTATCATCTCAAACGAATGAGTATAAATATTACATTTACCAGGTTTCTCAGAGAATACTTCTTTATTTCGGATTAATATCTTAAACAGTTTATCCCTCTGTTGTTCATTTAGTTGATCAGCCTGAGTTACTTTTTCCCTCAACAATTCTTCTAAGTCTTTACTACTCTCCCTATCATAGTACCTAGTTGCATCAGAAAACCTCAAATTGTCTATGAAATCATTTTTATCCCATTCTACATTTTCTTTATTATCGACACTGTACTCTTTGACATTTACTTCAGTTAATTCCATAGCTCCTACTTTAACATATTCTACAAAGAATGTATCCCCTTGGATTTCTTCTTCCTCTTTTTCTCGTACAATAGTTTCTGAACTACTATCTTCCACAAAAGGCACTATAATGGTCTCATCTTCAACTTTCATTTCTACAATCATGTTTTTAAAATTCACCACAGCTTCCCAGGCATAAAGACAATCACAACCTATTATAATATCTGTCACAAGTCTTCCTACAATCAGAAATAAAATTCCTAGTATTCTCCCATTTATTTCAATATTTATCATTGCTTGAAATTTTACTCTCTCTTTTCGTTTTCCCACAGCTAGCGAGCAATATATCCCATTAAATGGTAAAGACATTACTTTTAAACCACTACTTTGTAAATTATCATAAAAATTTTGTGAGCATACTGTGCTATTTGATCCCGTATCTATAATTGCATTGTATTGTTTTCCATTTACTCCAATTTTGATTTTAGGTGGATCTCCTACTTTTTCGTTTTCGTCGATTCTATTTTTCCATTCCCTTTTCTTTTGTATCATCATTTGCCTTCCAGGACTATTTATTTCCGAGTACTTATCACAATCATTACTAGGATACCCAGTTCTCACTGAAGGCGCGTTTGACCGGGTCTGGCGTTTCCCTGATTTTTATGTATGGCTCCTGTACTATTTCCCGAATTGTTACTTCTGTTTTCCTGCATTAAATCGGGGTTACTTCCTACCATGTTTTTGACCGTGTTAATGGCCTCAACCATTTCTGCATTTTCGGGGGAATTTCGTCCATTAGAATACCTTTCTCCCTGTCTTGGTGACCTCGGTCTAAACTCATTATCTCCGTTTGTCCAATACCCATCATTTGAATTTCTACTATGTCCAAAATAACGTCCCCGTCTACCTCGATCAAATCTATTTGTATTCATATAATTCACCCTTATATTTCTTCCCCTTTGATTACCATTTCTATTTTGGTGATGCCCTTCCTGGTTATATCTACCTTGATTTTCCCACCGGAATGATTCCATCCTTGGTACTGGTCCTTTATATCTTTCCCTAATCTCACTTCTATTCTGATAATACTGTGCCCCTTGCCCGAAAGAATTGACAGTTTCTTTTCCTTCATATTTATTTCCAAATGCGTGTTTTGGCTTATTGACTTCTAAGGCTGATAATAATTCGATCATAGCTGCAATGCTATCGGGTCGGGCTATGATTAGGTAGTGTTGAAGCGTTTCCAGAAAATGTGGAGTAACTATATTTATTAGATCTTTTTCATCTAAGGGAGGATCCAACATCTTCGATTTTCTCGCTATTCTCATAAAATAGTTTACCATCGATTCCTCCGATCTATGATTAAACTTTCCATTGCTTAATTCAACCCTAATATTAGCCTGCCTACTAGCTCCCCAATATCTGGTTAAAAAGATGTTCCTAAAGGTCCTGTAATCATTATTGTTACCCATAGAAAGGCCTAGCCAATTAGCAGCATTACCCTTTAGGCATTTTCTTACTATCACCATCTTGTACTCCTCTGGTATACGTTTTACCGTGAAGTACTCTTGTAACCCTTCTAAAAAGGCTTTAGGATCATCTGAATCTTCATTTTCAAAAACTGGAGGTGTCATTTCATTTAAGACATGGTTAGGCCAATGTAAATTTGAATTGTCACCTATCCCTGAACTATTTCTGAGATCAGAATGGGAATTACTGTTACCTCTATTTTGCATCGAAATGTCAGCTGATACACCTGGTATTGCCTCGTTTCTTGCAACTTCATTACTAAGATTGTTGTGATTACATGCATTTTCATTTAATTTCAAATTTTCTAAGGCCTCTTTTACCTGGGTAATTTCTGTTACTACCCCTTTTATTTGGTCTGTAACATCCTCCAAATTTCTAGCCTGCCTTTCACTTTCTACATCAGATCTTTCCATTCTAACTTTACACCCCTGTAGCTCTTCTCCAATTTCTTCCCTGTCTTTATCTAACCTTTGTACTACCTCTTCCCTTTGTTTGTCTAATTTATATGTTACTCTTTCCCTTTCTTTCTCTAATTTTTCACTAACTTGTTGACCTAATTTCTTTTCAGAATTCTTTACTTCTTGTCTTATTGTCTCTAATTCTCCCTTAACCTGTTCTCTATTTTCTTTTACTTCACTACTGACTTTATTAATTTCCTCCCTAACTTCTTCCCTAAAGGTTTCTAAAGCTCTCTTCTGATTTTCCAATTGCATTCCCAATTCCTGTTGTCCCTTCTCTAATTTCTGTCCTAACTCTGTTCTTAATTCTTTACTAGTTTCATCTATCTTTTGACTTAACTCTGTACTCATCTTTTTCATTATCTTTTGAAACATATTCTCTATTTCTGACATAACCGCTGGCCTTTCTGAATTACTACTAAACATTTCTGAGCTACCTCTAGGTGTTTCTCTAACGTTCTGATCTTCTACTTCTTGGCATATTCTGCTACCGATTATAGTTTGATTATATTCTTCCATCCTAACTACACTTTTCTCAATTTCCGGACTCTCAAAACCTAGAAAATCGCTATCACTGTCTTCCATTTCTAAACTATTTACACGTGTTTTTCTACTCACCAATACTTTTTTTTTTTTTTTTTTAACTGCACTTAAACTTGTTCACTACACGTTTCACAGATGTTCACACGCTGAGCACCTTCTTGTCTGCTGGCTCGATGCTGGCCTGGTCGTCTTGGGGTTGGTCCATTCTTTCGACGCCACACGTTGGGACACCATTTGAAGCTATTAGTCGTACTTCACTTCTCGATGTATCACCATTTGAAGCTGAAGTCGTTGTTCGGTTCTCGTTGTCGCCCGTTGATTTGGTTCTTTCCCGCTAGCTCAGCTTGAGATCTCTTTATCTCGGGTACGCGCAGGTGTTTTATAGAATAGACTACCCAAGAAAACCTTTTATATATTGTTTATTGCATCTTAGATATTTTCGGGAGCTATGCCGATTGTATATGTAGAGGAATCGCACTCACGTCCGCACAGCACAACCTGCAGTACTGGTCTGGGGTGAGTGGTGACGCTTTCTCTCTTACCCACGCTAAGAAACCGTTCTCCAATTTTGAATGTCATGACGTCATCCAAGAAAGCCTCGTATCCAAAATGCTATTTCCTTTTCCCGCAATTTAGAAATGTCCCTTTCTATTATAACATGTTCTTTTATGAATTTCGAATATATAATTACCTTTTTAGGATTAAACGATGTTTACTTTATATTTTATTAAATATATCGCGCGACTTTTAAGGTTAGCAGACCTGACTTTCGAACGTGTATTTAAACTATGTAGTATGACGTCATGACTCGTTAATTTTAAACCAATAATGCGTTTATCCTACAAATTTAACGACTATTATTTACTCATATCTTGCTCACCTTACAACACTTCCTGCTCTATCATCTATTTATGTTATTACTTAACACTTATCGCAAATCTCACATCCGGCAATTAAATTAAAACGTGTCTTTATCAAGCCCATTCGATTGGAAATCTAAATTTCGGTATCAGTGTCTACCATAATGAGGATTGTAAATGCATATTTTGGGTATGCATGCAACAAAACACTCTTGCCTAATTATTTTCATATATCTGTTTTTCCATATTAAAGTTTAAATACCGCAATCTTTATGTAGGTGGGACAAAATGTTCTTAGGTAAAGAATACGTACTTTTCTATAAACAGCTTGTACTTCCTCACTTGGTAGTAGTGAGTAGTAGAGTGAGTAGGCGTGCAGCTTCTGGCAACCTTTTGTTCCTTAATACTATAAGTTGTGTAACAATGAAGCGAAATACATAGATACCTGAATTATGCTAGACTCTAATGGAAGTATCACTAATATTTGTATGAGAATAATCCCAGAAATAGACACAATGTCACACATTTTATTTTTTCAATCTATATCATCAGCAGCATTCAGATAATAATCCTCTTGAAGTTTAATAAATGTTTCTCCTTTGAACTTTGACTCTTGGATGTATCAGGCTACAGCTGTATTCAGGTCATTTGATACTATCAATTGCTGGCCCTTCAGGTGCATGTTTCAGTTTGGTGAAAAAGGTCACCATTGGACAGACTCTTGTCCATACTGTAGATTGGATAAGGGAGTATTTTCCAATTGTGCTCAATCGATACTGCTCATAATGACCACCAATCTGCTCTCTTGCATTATTATAGAGAATTAGGAACCAAACATTAATAATTACCCATACATGCTTACTTTTATGGTTTGCTGTAAAATGTATGGGAGTGAAGGCCTTTTTATGACTTTGCAACAAAGGAGGAGTTTTTAGGCTTTATGGACAGATTCATAGTGTTGCAAGTTTCCACCATAGACATGACAAAGTATTAAATTCTGTTGCATTATATTGTAACATAAGATTACTATGTGCCATGCTAATTGGTATTCAGTGCTATGATAGGCCAGAGCTTATCGATGCAATCTGTCATTCATCATGATCATGATCTCCCTTCACTGAGCTGCAACAAAATGCATAGCATGTGGATATAAAATTTGATTGCACCACTAGTGACCTCTAATAACCAGCAGTAAATGGGTGCATAAATTCAGTAATGGGCATAAAGTCAACTCCCATGTAAAGTGTTCTTCTTATTTGCAGGATATGTTACCCATTTCTTCTGTTGCAGTTTTTGCTTATAATTCATTATATAAGGCATCAATTAGAAATCTGTTAATATATCAGGAAATACTGTTCATAGCTTTAATATGACATGTTTATTGTGGTACCAAGAAGAATTTCAGCATATGTAACAGAGAGAGCTATTATTACCAGGCTTCAAGGTTTCTTATAAAACAAAATTTCCATTTATCTTACATGTAATTTCTGTACATTTACTGCACTGAACATTTTACTCTAAATTTCATGCGGGTTTCATTTGTAGGAAGTTAGCAGGCATTATTAGTCCTTTTTGGTTAAATTATTTCTTAGATATAATTCTTATTCATATTGTATTTTACAGACTATGTTGTTGTTAGCTAATGCTGGATTTCTGACAATGAAGACATTAATCCTCTTGCTCTCCAATATTTTTCACTGATGGATGGGGCATTAGAAGTGGCTGGGCATATTTGAAGATGGTCTCGATCCATTTCCTCTTGCAGATCACTTAGAGGACAGAGTGGTGAAGAATATATCCCAATTCTGTTTAAATGTTTTGTCAGACAATCATGTCCTGTAATCAACCTGAAGGTTGCAACTGCTGTTTTTCGAGGATACTCAGGAATTACTGTTTGAATGTTTGATAGTTCCCATCTTTTATTTTTTGATTTTTCATGTAATATTTTTCAATAATTTTTTTGAACTCAGAGTTGACTAATCTTTTAGCTGCATAAAATGGTAGATTAACTATTGATTTCTGCACATTGCTGGTACCCTTTTTTGCAAGAAAATCAGCTTTCTCATTACCACTCAGTCGACAGTGAGCTGGTATCCATTGGAAGACTAGGTGTTTTTGAAGTGCTGTTAGATGGATAAGGATTTTCCAACATTCTATAATTGTTTGGTTTTTTGGTGACAACTTGGAAGTAATTGCTATAATTGCTGCCCTGGAATCTGAGAGAATAACTGCTTGCTGAAAATGTGAAATTCTGTTCAAAAGATTTTGTAGGGCCATTCGAATTGCTTCAATTTCTCCATCAAAGTTTGTAGAACTTAAAGATTTGTAATAGGAAAAGAGGCGACATGTGACTCCAGCACCTGCTCCATCTTGGTTTGATATTAGTGATCCATCAGTATAAATATGAAGCCATTTGTGTTCTGGAAATCTAGTATGGATTGTCTCTAATGCCAATAATTTTAGAACACTAGTTGGAGTATCACTTTTCTTAACTTCTTCTGTCAGGTGTAAATAATATGTGATGTCTAATGTTTGTGTCAGATTGACTTTAGATATGAAGTTTTCCTTTGAATTAGGAAGGTATACATTCTTCTTGATGTCTTGAATTTTGGAAAGAAAGCTCTCCTGAGTCTTTAGTGTATGTGTAAAATTTCTCTTGTGCCATGTATTTGAATGGGGGTCTGATCAACTTTTCGTGTTGAATAAGAGCCGCTTTTTCTATTTCATATTCAATGGGGTATTGGTTGGTTAGTATTTCAATAGCTGCTATTGGTGTGGTTTTGATAGAACCTGTAATTAATCTCAGACTTTGGTTTTGAAAGATTTGAATTTTTTTTGTGTTTGCTGTTACAAGAACTTCGCTGCAGTAAGTAAATAATGGCTTTATATATACATTGTATGTTGTGTTAAGAGTTGCTCTGGAACATCCCCACTTCATTCCTGTTAGACGTTTTAACAGTGAAAGGTGCCTCTCTGCTCTTTGTATTACATTTTCTATTTGTTTGGTCCATGTAAGCTTAGTATCAAATGTAACTCCTAAATACTTTGCTTCCTTTGTTTCTGGTAATTGTTGACCCTCAAAATTTAGTTTTATTTTTAGTGACTTTTTTCTTAGTGAAAAGATTTGGTAGTTTGATTTTGTTGTATTAACAGTCATTAAATTTTCTTTGGTCCACCTTTGTAATTTGGTTAAGGATTGTTGCATGGTTTTTCCTAGTACTGTACTTTTGCTTTTTGGTTTTGAAGTCCACATTACTAAGTCATCAGCAAATAGTGCACACTTCACACCTGATTCTTGTATTTGTTGTGGCAGATCGTTAATAAATATATTAAAAAGTGTTGTGCTGAGCTCTGCGCCTTGTGGTAAGCCAGGGTGTACTTGTTTGTATTTAGATATGTTTCTTCCATATCTGGTTGCAATAAAGCATTATGTTAGGAAATGACATAGCCATGAAGATATTGGACCTTGTATCCCTACTTTTTTTTAACTTGTTCTACATATAGAATCATATGCACTTTGGAAATCAATAAAAACTAATAAATTATCTTCTTTTCTATTGAAGGAGTCTTTGATTTCTTGACTGAGAAGAAAGACTTGTTCATTTGTAGAGTGGAACTCTCTAAATCCAGCTTGACATGGGGAAATTATATTTTTTGATTCTAGAAACCAATTTAACCTGTTTGACACCATTCTTTCCATCACTTTTGCTATTATGCTAGTAAGAGCTATTGGTCTATAATTTTTTATTTCTGACACTGTTTTGGCTTTCTTCAAGAGTGGGACAATTATTGCCTTTCGCCATTCAGCAGGTACAGTGGTTTTCCAGGATAGATTGTAGAGTTTTAGTAGTTGTTGTTTTGCTGTTTTTCCAAGGTTTTTTATGAACTCTGGATGTATGTGATCAGGTCAAGGAGGCTTTTTGTTTTTTGTACTCAGGGGTCTCCGTCTAGGGGATATGTGAATAGTGACCACAAGGTACCCAAGCTGAGCAGAACATTACTTCCACTTACCGGTGTTTTGCTCCTCACTGTAACTTATCTGACCTTACCTTGGTCAACTCTTGTTCTCTTCCGACCCCGATGCTGTTAGGGTTCCTGAGGGCTAGGGAGTCTTTATTTTTCCAACCTCTCCATTTCTCTAATTTCTCTATAAAACCTTAACCCATAACATGCTGACCTGTCATGGCATGTATACATCCTCTGATTGATAATCAGAGGATATGGTCGGTGAATTTATTTTGATAACTCTCCCGGTCAGGTCGGTGAGACCCGTAAACCGACAGGTGTGGTCCTCCAGACATTGTGGGGGTTGTGAGAGAGGGATGTGACCGCCAAAACATAAAAATATGGTGCTCTCTAAAAAGTGGTTACATTTATTGCTAAGTCTCTTCAATATTCATGCTAAGTCTCTTCAATATTTTACAGACTATAAGCACACCTTAATTTTTAAGCAATTTTTTAAGGAATTACATTTTTAACATTTATCATTAGATCACAGAGCCAGACTAAAAAAAACAATTTTTCATTATTTATAAAACCAAGCTGACCTTCTAAATCCCAGAAAGTCATCTTCTAAACCTTCTTCTCCCTATTTGTCATTGTTATCCTCTTCATATATAAGATGGTCTTCACCGCCATCAAGAGCATTACTTATGCTGTACTCTTGAAAGCTTTAACAATAATGCACCAACCTACTCCACTCTTAAAATTTGTTAAGTTATACTGTAGTGCTAGCTTATGAGCATATATTCAAATCATTTTTGTATTAATTCAAGTTCTGTTTTTGCTTCTTGAATCCATTTCAGTGCATTGTCTTTTAGTTTTGGCCATTTTAAATTTAGTCTTTTACTTGCACATTTGGTCTTCCTAATTTTTTTCAATTCTTCTTTACTAGCCCTCAATCATGAATTGTTTTGCTGTTAGTGATGGGCCAAAATGCTGCTCAGCTACTCTGTTTCCATATTCTTCTACAATGCTATTACTTTCAGTTTATAGCTTACATCATATGAATGCCTTTTAGTTTTTTCCATGATGAAAGTGGCTATTACCAAGAGCATTGCGCACAAATCACTTTCAATTCAACTTCACTGTTCAATCCCAGGCAACTACATGTGGGATTCATGGTGGATGAAGCAGCACTTTCCTCCGGGTTCTCTGGTTTCCCCTGTCATCTCATTCCACCAGTGCTCCATCTTCATCCCATGTATCATCAGTGTTACTGCCTGTGGTGCCGTAGTAGTAAAAGAGGATGTTAAACACTACAAAAAACAAGAAAACTTCACTGTGTGGTGCATTGTTGCTGCCAGTTGAATCCAATGTTACTGGATAGCGATAAGTTTCCTGTGGCATTGAATATGCTGCCATGTTTAAGAAAGGCTGGAATTTTAAGTCAGCACTGAAATTTTAATGTTAGTTTTGAGTGTAAAATGCACCTGAATTTTGGAGGCAATTTCTCAAACAAAAAAATGTGTCTTATAGTCTGTAAGGTACAATAATGCACAATGACTGAGGTGCCAACAGATAGAGATCAAATGCGCCAAGGAGTTTATCTCAATTTTAGAAATGAGTAGAGTATTAGACACATACTATTTGATTGTACTGAAGCATACTATTGGAAATTGAACTTACTTAAGCAGAAATGGCATAAAATGAATATAGAACTGTAAGAATAAGTGAATGTTTTATATGAAGTTAAAGCTAATTAGATACAGTTAATTGATCAGTCAACATAAATAGTTAATACTGCATGACTTGGTGAAGAATAAATGTTGAGTCCAATGTAATATAGATTGTAACTTAGCATTTAATAAATAAATGCCAAGCACTGCCCAAGCTCATCATGAAAATTACCTAATGTCTGATTAAACTGTATAGGCTTTCGCAGCCAGTGTCATCAAATTGTCACCCATCGCATTATTGTCAGCACTACCACAAAGGAGCCGAAGGAAAGAGACAGAGAATGGCTGCATTGTTGGGGCACTTGCCGAAAGAGAGAAAAGGATAGAGGCTTCTGGAATCTTCTGCTTTGTATTTCACCGCAATAACTGAACTTTCCAGAATAGTGCCTGGGAGATATAAATAGCGGTAAAGTGCGACAGACAGTGGTCAGACGTATGTGAAGCGTTGAGTAGTCATGCCGACGGAAAGAAGAGACGTATGCGAAGCGTTGAGGAGTCGTGCCGACGGAGAAGGGACAGTTTTGTGACGAATTTGGAGCCGTGCTGTGAGTGAATCAGAAAAGACTTTCTTGCTGTTGCAACGAGTGTAAAAAGTTACTGTTTATGGAACTAAAAGTGTATCTTTATCCCGACTACATCTGTCTTCTTTACTTTACACCCACCAAAAGTCACACTATAGAAAATGATTATCTGGGCTTGTGGGTCGTAGTCTATTGGAAAAACACCTATCCAGACATTTTATTTGCATCAAACATCTTCAGTGGCATGACCATGTACTCTTGTAGTCTCAGTGATGGCTAAGATGGAGCCTTTTGGTTTTACAGGCTTTATATGCATATCCTGAGTGGGTGGAGCTTACTCCCGGTTGGTCCATTTTTTGTTGATTGATTCAGCTGCTGTGAGGGCTGGGCTAAAGTTGTGGTTGCTTTCATTGACTCTGATTGGTGTTCATGTGTCTGCATTTACTGTGGCTGAGACCAATGATGGTGTATGGTCTTGTATTTGTCTCTAGTCAGGTTTCTTGTGAAACATCTGGAAGAAGTTTTTCTAATAGACCAATGCGCACAAGCCCAGAGAATCATTTTCTATATCCAATGCCTGTTCAACATTTGCATTAAGCATCAGGTGTAATGCTCCCATCTACTTTTCTATTAAATTCATTAACTTCCGTCAGTAAAGAAAGTGAAAAATAAAATAATAATGAACTAATTAATCTTGTACACAAAAAATTGAGAAAGCCCTTTATAGATTCAAAAGTAATGAATGAATTAAGGAAAAATTGAAGCTAATAACAGTGAAGCAACAGAATCTAAATTAAGAACAAATTAGAAACTAAAAGCTCCACTTATCTTATTAATATATCATAGCTTTGAGAATAAGCTAGATGTAACTTGAAACTAAAACTAAGAAACTAAGCCCTGGCTCAGTAGCCCATAAACAGCCAAGCCCTCCTGCCCAACCACTGCATCCCCCACCTCGGCTCACTACAGGCATCACTAGTGGGGTGCAGTACTGGAGGGTGGTACGTGGTCAACCTGGCGAGTTATGCAGTCTTCACGACCTGGGGCCACTATCTTTCCATGAAGTAGCTCCTCAATTGGTCCACCCGGGGCTAACGAGGCTGAGTGCATCCCGTGCCAGACCTTCCAGAGGGGATAAAATCCCCATGCTGGTACCAGGGATTGAACCCGGGTCCTCAGCCCCACTTGAAACTAGTCAGCATTATACCACCTTGCAATATTAATAAAATAAGTGGAGCTTTTAGTTTCTAATTTGTTCTTAATTTAGATAATGAATGAATATTTATTTCTCGTCTCTCACAACTAGATGATTATATTACACCTAGTTTAATCTACAATAACTCATGAATAACAAACTAACTTGCTTCATAACACTGTCTATTGCCTTCTTTGGTTGTTTGCCTATGTTAATTTACAGTCCCAATACATTGAACTCTTGGTTTTCAGTATATTAGTGATTCTCTGTACTGTTTGCTACATTATTCTTTGTTTTATTTGGCTATCCTAATGTTCTTCTTATTCTGTCTTTAGGTCCATTTTCTTCTTAGTAATTTCTTACCCATTTCTCTTTAATCCTACCCAAATAGTTTCCTACAGATTTTATTTTTTACTTTTTAATTTCTCTACTGGTAAGTAGAGAAAGTATTGTATTCCACCCAGAAATTCAATGCTGAGATTTCAAAAGAAATATATGTTTTGAGACCCCCTGAATAAAAAAAAGCATTTCTAGAAAAGGTTCTGTGTGTGTGTGTGTGTGTGTGTGTGTGTGTGTGTGTGTGTGTGTGTGTTTGTGTGTGTGTGTTTGTGTGTGTGTGTTTGTGTGTGTGTGTTGATACCGAAATTTAGATTTCCAATCGAATGGGCTTGATAAAGACACGTTTTAATTTAATTGCCGGATATGAGATTTGCGATAAGTGTTGAGTAATAACATACATAGATAATAGAGCAGGAAGTGTTGTAAGGTGGGCAAGATATGAGTAAATAATAGTCGTTAAATTTGTAGGATAAACACATTATTGGTTTGAAATTAACGAGTCATGACGTCATACTACATAGTTTAAATACACGTTTGAAAGTCAAGTCTACCAACCTTAAAAGTCGCGCGATATATTTAATAAAATATAAAGTAAACATCGTTTAATCCTAAAAAGGTAATTGTATATTCGAAATTCATAAAAGAACATGTTATAATAGAAAGGGACATTTCTAAATTGCGGGAAAAGGAAATAGCATTTTGGATACGAGGCTTTCTTGGATGACGTCATGACATTCAAAATTGGAGGAACGGTTTCTTAGCGTGGGTACGCGAGAAAGCGTCTGGTCACTCCCCAGACCAGCACCGCACATTGTGGAGTGCAGACGTGAGTGCGATTCTTCTGCATGTAGCAGATCGGCATAGCTCCCGCATGTATCTAAGATGCAATAAATAGTATGCAAAGGTTTCTTGGGTTGTCTATCACACACCTACGCAGACCCGAGATAAAATAAAGAGATCTCAAGCTGAGCTAGCGGGAAAGAACTAAATCAACGGGCGACAACGAGAACCGAACAACGACTTCAGCTTCAAATGACGATCCAACCACGAGGACACAACGACTTTCAGCTTCAAATGGCGTCCCAACGTGTGGCGTCGAAAGAATGGACCAACCCCAAGACGACCAAGCCAGCATCGAGCCAGCAGACAAGAAGGTGCCCAGCGTGTCAACATCTGTGAAACGTGTAGTGAACAAGTTTAAGTGCAGTTAAAAAAAAAAAAAAAAAAAAAATAGTGCAACAGTGAAAATTATTAAATATTGGTGAGTAGAAAAACACATGTAAATAGCTTAGAAATGGAAGACAGTGATAGCGATTTTCTAGGTTTTGAGAGTCCGGAAATTGAGAAAAGTGTAGTTAGGATGGAAGAATATAATCAGAATGTAATTGGTAGCAGAATATGCCAAGAAGTAGAAGATCAGAACGTTAGAGAAACACCTAGAGGTAGTTCAGAAATGTTTAGTAGTAATTCAGAAAGGCCAGCAATTATGTCAGAAATAGAGAATATGTTTCAAAAGATAATGAAAAAGATGAGTACAGAGTTAAGTCAAAAGATAGATGAAAATAGTAAAGAATTAAGAACAGTGAAAAAGATGAGTACAGAGTTAAGTCAAAAGATGAGTACAGAGTTAAGTCAAAAGATAGATGAAACTAGTAAAGAATTAAGAACAGAGTTAGGACAGAAATTAGAGAAGGGACAACAGGAATTGGGAATGCAATTGGAGAATCAGAAGAGAGCTTTAGAAACCTTTAGGGAAGAAGTTAGGGAGGAAATTAATAAAGTCAGTAGTGAAGTAAAAGAAAATAGAGAACAGGTTAAGGGAGAATTAGAGACAATAAGGCAAGAAGTAAAGAATTCTGAAAAGAAATTAGGTCAACAAGTGAGTGAAAAATTAGATAAAGAAAGGGAAAAAGTATCATATAGATTAGACAAACAAAGGGAAGAAATTAGAGAAGAGTTACAGGGGTGTAAAGTTAGAATAGAAAGATCTGATGTAGAAAGTGAAAGGCAGGCTAGAAATTTGGAGGATGTTACAGACCAAATAAAAGGGGTAGTAACAGAAATTACTCAGGTAAAAGAGGCCTTAGAAAATTTGAAATTAAATGAAAATGCATGTAATCACAACAATCTTAATAATGAAGCTGCAAGAAACGAGGCAATACCAGGTGTATCAGCTGACATTTCAATGCAAAATAGGGGTAACAGTAATTCCCATTCTGATCTCGGAAATAGTGCAGGGACAGGTGACAATTCAAATTTACATTGGCCTAACCATGTCTTAAATGAAATGACACCTCCAGTTTTTGAAAATGAAGATTCAGATGATCCTAAAGCCTTTTTAGAAGGGTTACAAGAGTACTTCACGTTGAAACGTATACCAGAGGAGTACAAGATGGTGATAGTAAGAAAATGCCTAAAGGGTAATGCTGCTAATTGGCTAGGCCTTTCTATGGGTAACAATAATGATTACAGGACCTTTAGGAACATCTTTTTAACCAGATATTGGGGAGCTAGTAGGCAGGCTAATATTAGAGTTGAATTAAGCAATGGAAAGTTTAATCCTAGATCGGAGGAATCGATGGTCAACTATTTTATGAGAATAGCGAGAAAATCGAAGATGTTGGATCCTCCCTTAGATGAAAAAGATCTAATAAATATTGTTACTCCACATTTTCCGGAAACGCTTCAACACTACCTAATCATAGCCCGACCCGATAGCATTGCAGCTATGATCGAATTATTATCAGCCTTAGAAGTCAATAAGCCAAAACACGCATTTGGAAATAAATATGAAGAAAAAGAAACTGTCAATTCTTTCGGGCAAGGGGCACAGTATTATCAGAATAGAAGTGAAATTAGGGAAAGATATAAAGGACCAGTACCAAGGATGGAATCATTCCGGTGGGAAAATCAAGGTAGATATAACCAGGAAGGGCATCACCAAAATAGAAATGGTAATCAAAGGGGAAGAAATATAAGGGTGAATTATATGAATACAAATAGATTTGATCGAGGTAGACGGGGACGTTATTTTGGACATAGTAGAAATTCAAATGATGGGTATTGGACAAACGGAGATAATGAGTTTAGACCGAGGTCACCAAGACAGGGAGAAAGGTATTCTAATGGACGAAATTCCCCCGAAAATGCGGAAATGGTTGAGGCCATTAACACGGTCAAAAACATGGTAGGAAGTAACCCCGATTTAATGCAGGAAAACAGAAGTAACAATTCGGGAAATAGTACAGGAGCAATACCTAAAAATCAGGGAAACGCCAGACCCGGTCAAACGCGCCTTCAGTGAGAACTGGGTATCCTAGTAATGATTGTGATAAGTACTCGGAAATAAATAGTCCTGGAAGGCAAATGATGATACAAAAGAAAAGAGAATGGAAAAATAGAATTGACGAAAACGAAAAAGTAGGAGATCCACCTAAAATCAAAATTGGAGTAAATGGAAAACAATACAATGCAATTATAGATACGGGATCAAATAGCACAGTATGCTCACAAAATTTTTATGATAATTTACAAAGTAGTGGTTTTAAAGTAATGTCTTTACCAGTTAATGGGATATACTGCTCGCTAGCTGTGGGAAAACGAAAAGAGAGAGTAAAATTTCAAGCAATGATAAATATTGAAATAAATGGGAGAATACTAGGAATTTTATTTCTGATTGTAGGAAGACTTGTGACAGATATAGGTTGTGATTGTCTTTATGCCTGGGAAGCTGTGGTGAATTTTAAAAACATGATTGTAGAAATGAAAGTTGAAGATGAGACCATTATAGTGCCTTTTGTGGAAGATAGTAGTTCAGAAACTATTGTACGAGAAAAAGAGGAAGAAGAAATCCAAGGGGATACATTCTTTGTAGAATATGTTAAAGTAGGAGCTATGGAATTAACTGAAGTAAATGTCAAAGAGTACAGTATCGATAATAAAGAAAATGTAGAATGGGATAAAAATGATTTCATAGACAATTTGAGGTTTTCTGATGCAACTAGGTACTATGATAGGGAGAGTAGTGAGGACTTAGAAGAATTGTTGAGAAAAAAAGTAACTCAGGCTGATCAACTAAATGAACAACAGAGGGATAAACTGTTTGAAATATTAATCCGAAATAAAGAAGTATTCTCTGAGAAACCTGGTAAATGTAATATTTATACTCATTCGTTTGAGATGATACCCATCAAACCTTTTACACATAAAGCGAGAGCTATCCCTAGTACCATAAGAGAAGAGGTAGATGCAGTTATAAAGTCAATGTTAGAAGATGAGGTTATTAAGATTTCGAATTCAGAATTTGTGAATCCCCTATGTATTGTAAATAAGGCCAATGGAAAGATTAGGGTGACATTAGACGCGAGAAAACTAAATCAACATTGTAAACCTGATAGAGTTAGACCAGAAAGTGTAGAGGTAATATTGAACAAATTGCAGAAGGGCAAAATTTTTTCTACTCTAGATCTTACAGCATCTTTTTGGCAGATCCCACTTAGAGAAGATTTAAGAAAATATACAGCGTTTTTACATTCTGGGATACTATATCAGTTTCGAGTTTGCGCCTTTGGTATGAATACCAGTGGTAGTGCACTATTAAGAGCTTTGTATGAAATTTTTGGAGAAACCATAAAGAAATTTGTAGCTCAGTATGTGGATGATTTTGTAATTTTTTCAGAAAATATAGAGGATCATTTAAATCATATCAATTATGTGCTTAGTCAGTTAAAGAAAGCAAACATGACAATAAAGCCCAGTTAAACTGCATTCTTTGTGAAACAGACAGAATTTTTAGGTTATGTTATTTCAAATGAGGGAATCAGGCCTAATCCCGACAGAATTGAAAGCATAAATAAAATACCAGCTCCTAAAAATATAAAACAATTGAGAAGATTTCTTGGTATTCTAAATTATCAATCAAGATTTATCCTGGAATATGCAACCGTAGTAGCCCCATTAAGACAACTTTTGAGAAAAGATGTAAAATGGCAATGGTCATCAGTAGAACAAGAATCTTTCGAAAAGGTAAAAACATTGTTTGCAGCGTCAATTTTATTGGAAAAACCTAGGGAAGATCTCCCCTACATAATTTATACGGATGCTTCAGGACTTGGGTATGGTAGTGTCATATTACAAAAAGATGAGGAAGGAAAAGATCACCTCATTGCTGTAGCTTCAAGGGGGCTTTCAAGGACTGAATCACAGGCTTGCACTACAGAAAAAGAGATAGCAGCTATTTACTTTGCACTTGTAAAATTTAGGCAATATGTATATAACAACCCAGTAATAGTTTACACAGATCATGTTAGTTTGGCATTTATGAACTCTTGCAAACTCACAAGCACACGTATTTCTAGATATATACATGAAATCACATCCCATAACATAGAAATCAAACACATAGCAGGAATTCAAAATATTTTTAGTGATTTGTTATCAAGGATGAAAACCAATTACACAATACCAGATACAATTAGTGACAACAAACATGATGTAACCATACTATATTTGAAAACCTTAGAAGGGACTCAATTAGCTAAAGAATTTCGAAATTTGGAACGATTACAGACAGAGGACGATGAACTTAAGAAATTGAGAGAAAAGGCACAACCAATCACAGAAAATCTAAAAGATAATATAGGTATTTATGAGGGAAAAATCTATAAATTTCATGGAAAAATTGAACCTAAATGGAAAGTAATGGTACCAAAAGCTTTACAAGAGGAACTTATACTTGCTTATCACAAAACACTAGCTCATACAGGTAGTGAAAAGCTAATCATGGCAATTAGTGACCATTTTTATATAAAACATTTGGCAAAGAAAGTGAGAAAAATATGTTCAAGCTGTGATTTATGTCAAAGGGCCAAACCATTTAACATCAAATTTGATATAGAACCTCAGACAATCATAAGAGAAGGGAAAAATGTACTAGTTACTGCTGATGCACATGGTGAACTACCAGTAGGACAATTTGGATGTAGATATATGTTTGTTCTTCATGATGTTTTTAGTAAATTTATTAAAATTTATCCTGTTAGAAATATCAGCAGCAAAACATGTGTAGGAAAGATAATAAAAGATTATGTGCCTAAATATGGCAAGATTCAGGCAATCTTAACAGATAATGCTACAGTTCATCGGAGCAAAATCTTTAAAGAAACCCTAGAAAATCATGAGATAAAGTTATATCATTGTTCCTCATACTTTCCATCAGGGAATCCAACAGAACGTGTCCTCCGAGATATAGGAATTTATTTACGTGTACTTACACATCATAATCACAAGGATTGGGTGAAATATTGTCCATTGATAGAAAAGATTATAAATCACACCATTAATGTAACTACTGGGTTTACCCCAATAAAATTAATGTTAGGAATTGAACCAGAACCAATATTAACCGGGGTACCAAAAATACTGAAAATTAATGACATTCAGTTAAGTGAAGAAGAAAGAGCGAAAATTGCTTTTGAACAAATCAAGAAAAAGGCAGAGAAGCGAAAATTAAAGAAAAAGAGTAGAAAACATAAATGGGAACCTAAGATAGGCGATTGGGTACTTGTTAAAGACCATAAGTTATCAAGTGCGTTGCGAGGTAGGAACAAAAGGATGGAATTGTTATATAAAGGTCCTGCAGAAATTATATCCAAATTTGGTTATCATACCTATGAATTAAAAGATGTTAAAAATGAAAAATGTCTGGGAAGATGGCATAAACAACTCCTTCGACCATACAAGAAACTGTGTGGTACCTTGGAACCTTGATTTTAATGTTAAAAAAAAAAATAAAAAAAAAAAAAGTTCGAAGTGTCATTGTATATTGGCGCCCAATCAGCTTTGAGATAAAATGTAAATGTTAGCTTACTTGAAAATCATATATTGGTCAGGTACTTACATATTCATGAAAAATGCAGAATGTGAATTGCTATATACTACAAAGAGCTTAAAAATATATTGTATAGAGCTCACAATAACAGCTTCAAAAAGATTGTTAAAATGTTCATCTCCGCATGGAGAGAAAACAGAATATTTACTTTGTAAACATTTGTTAAAATATTTAGATGTATAGATAGTTATCACAGCAAGACAAAGAAAGAACTTGTCTGAAGAGTGTAATGGATTTATATAAATATATGTACATTTTAGTGCTTAAAGGATCTAGTACAGATATGTGTTACAATAACAAAAGTGAAAAATCACAGTGCAAGTGATAGTGAGAGCGAAGTGAGCAAACATGAACTAAAAGAAGGAAGTATAAAGAAAGACTCTTGAAATTTAACCTTTATATAAAAGCTTCACAGAAGAAACCATAACATATTGTAATTAGTATTTAAGGATTAATGTTTAGTCAAGTGTACAATTGTTTGTCATGTTAAAAAGATTAATGAGAAGATATGTTAATAACCAATTTCAAAACAGTGTAATTGAAAATTGTATATAATGGGAGTGTTGCCGATTATTCAAAATACAGGAGTAATTTTTAATTTTTCTTTCGGGCAAGACCTTTACATTATTTTATTATGAAATAATAAAATAACATAAATGGGGGCATTTGATACCGAAATTTAGATTTCCAATCGAATGGGCTTGATAAAGACACGTTTTAATTTAATTGCCGGATATGAGATTTGCGATAAGTGTTGAGTAATAACATACATAGATAATAGAGCAGGAAGTGTTGTAAGGTGGGCAAGATATGAGTAAATAATAGTCGTTAAATTTGTAGGATAAACACATTATTGGTTTGAAATTAACGAGTCATGACGTCATACTACATAGTTTAAATACACGTTTGAAAGTCAAGTCTACCAACCTTAAAAGTCGCGCGATATATTTAATAAAATATAAAGTAAACATCGTTTAATCCTAAAAAGGTAATTGTATATTCGAAATTCATAAAAGAACATGTTATAATAGAAAGGGACATTTCTAAATTGCGGGAAAAGGAAATAGCATTTTGGATACGAGGCTTTCTTGGATGACGTCATGACATTCAAAATTGGAGGAACGGTTTCTTAGCGTGGGTACGCGAGAAAGCGTCTGGTCACTCCCCAGACCAGCACCGCACGTTGTGGAGTGCAGACGTGAGTGCGATTCTTCTGCGTGTAGCAGATCGGCATAGCTCCCGCATGTATCTAAGATGCAATAAATAGTATGCAAAGGTTTCTTGGGTTGTCTATCACACACCTACGCAGACCCGAGATAAAATAAAGAGATCTCAAGCTGAGCTAGCGGGAAAGAACTAAATCAACGGGCGACAACGAGAACCGAACAACGACTTCAGCTTCAAATGGCGATCCAACCACGAGGACACAACGACTTCCAGCTTCAGTGTGTGTGTGTGTGTGTGTGTGTGTGTGTGTGTGTGTGGGGGGGGGGGGGTATGTGTGTGTCTGTCTGTCTGTAATGTTTGTGAACAGCATAACTCTAAAATGGAAAGTCGATTAAGAACCAAAGTTGGTATTTAAGATTAATGTCTTTCAAGGATGCAACACAAAGATTTTAAAGAAAATAGCCCCACCCTAAACTACCCTTTACATGGAGAATTTTTCAACAATTTGATTTTCTTTAAAATGGCTGTAATGATTTTGATTATAATGTCATATGTTTAAGATATTCGTACGACAAATGAAATGCATATTTTTAATTTTCTGGCTCTAGCCTATGTAGTTCTATTTACTTGGATGACCTTTGAATAACTCGTAAACTGTAAGAGGTAGACAAAACCTTACTACAAAAAATGTAGATCTCGCTAAAACACACAATTTATGGGCAATAAACTTTTTTGTATTGTGAACCATTTCAAAGATACTCCTTGTTATTTGTGCCAGTTTTGGGAAACTTAAAAGTTTCATGAAATGGAACATCATTGTTCATTTCTTATATGTTAAGCATTCAAAGAGAACAGGATCTCAAAGCTTTAAAAGATTTGACTATCACTCAAAGCCTACTGTATTCCCGTATTACCTTGTACATACAAGGACTTAAGCAATAAGATAATTCGTACAAATTGTATAAATTGTGTGTTTTAATGAGATTTACATTTTTTGTACAGTAAGACTTTGTTTATCTCTCACAGTTTACCAATTATTGCAAAAGTCATTCAGAATGAAGAGGACTCCAGAGGCTCTTCCTAGAAAATCAAGATACACATTTCAACTGTCATAAAAATGTCTTATACATATAGTATTATAATCAAAATCATTAGAGCCATTTTTGAAAAAATATGTCTGACTGGTTCCTGATGGATGAATTTGTTCAGTTTCTAACTTCTCTTCCCTCAACTTTCACTGTCACTGAGACTTCACTTAGCTCACATTATCATTCTACTAGTGTGAACTAGTGCCAGTTATCACTCGCACTTCACTTTCCTCCTTTGAGACAGTGGAGGATATTCAAAAAGCAGTGCATCAACGTCTTCAGGCAGCTAGAACAGAGTTCTATTGTAAGGGTATTTTCAGCCTTGCAGAATGATGGTAAAAATGCATGCAAAGAAATGGAGACTGTTGAAAATTGACAGAAAAGTCTATAGATTAAGATGATGTACTTGATTTGTCTTAAAAATAAAGATTAAGATTTTTAAAAGTTGTTGCTTACAACTTTCAATATGACCCTCATAAATTACAGGTCCATTTTATGGACAATTTCTAGAACTCAATATGGATTCATATTTAAGAACATCAACATGGGTTTGAGAGGTAGAACTGGAACTTAAAAATTCAATGCCACAGCTGCAATTTGAACCACAGACCCTCCGCTTGCTAGGCGGGTGCTCTAACCATTAAGCTACTGTGACAACCTGCCAGAATGACATTGAATTCTCAAACCAGTTCGTATTTCTCCTGGTAAACCACAAAGGCAGTTCCAGTTCTACCTCTCAAACATTGCCCACACACGGCTTGTATGTTTAAAAACACCAACAGTAAGTTTGTTGGCATAAATAAATAATAATTGAGGGTTATTTAATCCTGGGACATAAAGTACTTACAATAGTAAGTCACTATTGGGGTAATTGTCTCCGATGTGAGACTGCCTTTGTGGTTTAGTGAGGTTTCAGAAAGCTATCTGTTAATCAAATATCCTTACTTATTTAAGGTTGTGAGTGTGTGAGTGTAATGATGCAAATAATATCCAGGTTCCTTTGGTCTTGCAGAGATGGAAGACAGAGAATATTATACATGGAAAAGAGCAATAATGTTGGTGTATGAACAGCTGGCTACTCACAAGCACGCCCATCTATTTCTCCGTCGCATCACTTATGACCAGGATCCAGGATATAGTACTGTAGTACACAGGTATTACTTACATATATAATTTCATAACATAGTTGCAGCAGTGAATAAAATAAAAAAAATGTTATCAGAATATTTTGTAGTTTGCGAGAAAATAAGTAATGATTTTGATTGAAATGTAAATTCTATTTGTACAACATCCTTTACATAATGTTTTTACAATTGATTCATTTATCTAAGCTATACACAGATTGTCCACTATGTTGTTGCTATCTCTGCTTGCATAGCATCCGAGCCTTTCACTCCTCTGGGTAGCTCCTGTCCCTTCTCTTTTATCATAATTATCCCTTTCTTTCCCTCTATCCTCTATTCTTGTACTCCCTACTTTCCTTGTCAATGTACCAAGTTAGGATAGGTGCCTTTGATGCAAGCAGAATTAAATTCCAGAAGAAAGAACAAGGTTCACTGGGCGTAAGTCTGTGGTTCATCTTTATGATATGTATTTTATTGGTTATTGGAAGAGTGGAATTAAATCCTGCACTGTCAACGGAGCATATAGGCATGATGCTGGAAAGTATCACCAAAGAAATGAGAAGCATGGAAAGCAGAATTGGTGAGAGAATGGGTGAAAAGTTCCATGAGGTTAAATTAGCATTGGGAAAATTTGAAGACGAGATAAAGGATGAAATAAAGGAGTGTAAAGGCAGATTACTGCAACTGGAAAACTTAGAGGAAGGAACCAGGAAACCGAACTTGATTATCTTTGGTATAGAAGGGAAAAGGGACAGAAGAGCTTGGTAAGATGTAGAAGATCTATTTCAAGAGAAACTAAAATTGGATCTGGTATGATGGGACATTGTTAACAGTTTTAGGATGATAAAGGATGAAATAAAGCAGTGTAAAGGCAGATTACTACAACTGGAAAACTTAGAGGAAGGAACCAGGAAAACGAACTAGATTATCTTTGGTATAGAAGGGAAAAGGGATAGAAGAGCTTGGTAAGATGTAGAAGATCTATTTCAGAGAAACTAAAATTGAATCTGGTGTGGTGGGAAATTGTTGACAGGTTTAGGATAGGATAAAAAGGCCTGAGACCAGGACCTATAATAGTTAAAACTGCAAGAATGAAACTCAAATGGGAAGTGTTGAGGAAGAGCAAACAATTAAAGGGGCCAAAAATATTTGGGAAAGAAGCAGAGAGAATTAAAATTGATAGCATTAATGGAAATGAAAAAAGTGAGGGATGCTGGTTAAAAGGCTTATGTTAAAGCAATAGATTTGTGGATTGATGTGGTAAAACAGGAGCTCAGTCAGCATTATATAGCATGGGAGGGGAACTATATTGTACATACATCGCATGGCAGAGATCGTTTGTCAACAGAGGATTGTTAAGGACAAGGAGTAGCAGTGCATATGTCAGCAATGACAGCAATGCCAGAGCAACAGAGTAAGGAGAGGGGAGCTAAGTCACCAGTGGCAACAACGCCAGAGCAACACAGGAGTGAGAGTAGAGTTACATCACCAGTGATATCATCGGGAAGGCAGGCGAGGCAGGCATCACAAAGTGCAAGCAAAGATACACATAGCTCAAGAGAACAGCTGGTGGAAGTTGAGAGAGGGTAGGCAAGTGAATCAACATATAGAGGAGAGATCTAGAATAAGAAAGATCTGAGTGTAGTTTCAATGCCTTTGGGCAGTATTTTGGAACTGAAGGAGCAGGTGCGGACAAGGAGACAGGTGAATTTAGAAAAATATGCATTTGAAAGGAAGGGGTTCTGTATAGGGATTCGAGATCTCGGTGGTGGCCTGGAATGTGGAGGGCCTGTATGAGAAATTGTGCAATGGTGAGGTTCAAAATGTGCTGAATGACTGTGGCATGTTGATGGTAGTGGAAACTTAGAAAGTAAAGTGAATATAGTGCTGCCAGGGTTTATCTTTTATAGTATAGAAGGTATGATGTCATAGTAGGGGTAGAGCTTCAAGTGGTATAGGGTGTTTTATAAGGGAAGATAAGGGGGTTCAAGGTGAGTGAAGAAAAGGACCCATGGAGCAAATCATTGTTATGGCTATCTATGAGAGGTATATTTAAAAAAGGGAGAAATTGTTTGCACTGCTGCAGTGTATAATCTACCAACTACATCAGAGTATTTTGGTGCAAATGTGTTCAGGAAATTAAGTTGGGGAATTAAAGAACTGAAAAACAAATATGGAAATGTGGAAATAATAGTTGTAGGGGATGTAAATGCAAGGATTGGGGATAATCAGGTCAAATTAAACAACCCTAGTAGAGAATATGATAAGTAGTATGTATCAGATAGGAGGCACAGTAAAGATAAGGTTATCAATAATAAAGGGAAAAAACTTTTAGATTTTTGTGAGGAACATAATCTCATGATTTTTAACAGGGTGAAAGGGACAGATACAGAAGGGGAATATACATTTGTTAATAGAAATGGTCAGAGTGTGGTGGATATTTTGATGTGCTCACTAGGAATTGACAATTGGATATTAGATTTTGAGTTTATGAATGTAATAACAGGGAGCTGTCATTTTCCAGTAAGATTAAAACTATTAGAAGTTAGTAGCAGTTTGATGGAAGCAACTACAGACTGTTTCAGAGTGATGGAAATTTATAGATGGAGAGAAGAAAAGTGTTAAATACTTTGTGATGAATTAAATTCAGAATGTGGAAAAATATTACAAGCGATAGTGGATAGTTCAGTGAATACCAATAAAATAGAGCAAGCTGTAGAAGCATTAGAGTATAGTGTGAAAAGGGCTTGGGGTGGAATGAAGAGAGTAGGTTTTAAGGATAAAAGTAGGCATTGGTTTGATAAGGATTATCAAATGGCTAAAATGAGAGTAATACAGCAGTTGAGGAACTGGAGACAATCAGGGGAAAGAGAGGAGAGGGAAAGCTTTATGGTACTTAGATGGGCATATAGGTGTCTGATGGAGGAAAAGAAGAGTGAGTGGGGTATAAAAGTAGGTAGGATATTAAATGGGGTAGCAAAAACCCATGATACAAAAAAGATATGGTCAATAGCAGAACACTTATATAAAGAGGGGCAAGAAAAGAGGATATATGTCTGTACCAATGGTGTGTGCATTTTAAAAACTTGTTAGGGCAGACTTATATACAGGGAATGGAAAGGCGATTGCAGGGGAGCCAATACACAATGAACTAGATGGAGAAATTATGGATGTCGAATTATGTGAACAAATCAAGAAGTTAAAAGCCAACAAAGCAAGTAGGATTGATAGTATATCAGGAAACTTCTGGAAGGTATCAGCAGTTGAGGGAACTCAAAGAAGAATAGTAATAAAATATTGGAAATGAGAGGGATTTCCAAGAAATGGAGGACAAATATGATAGTCCATTATACAAAGGAAAGGGAGATAAAAGCAACACTGCAAACTATAGCTTTCTATTTTAGAGAAGATCTTTTTTGCAAGTATTTCAGCAAACAGGCTGCATAAATGGGTAGAGAAGGAGATGAAGCTATCAATTTCAAGCAGGATTTAGACCAGGGAGGAGAATAATTGATAATATTTTTGTAATCAAAACAGTTATACATAAATATTTTAAATAATAAAAGTGGAAGAGTATACATGGCATTTATTGATTTAGAAAAAGCATTGAATATAATTGATAGAGAAGCGTTGTGGACAAAATTAAATAGTAAAGGGGTAAATTGCAAATTTATTGAAATACTGCGCAAGATATATCAGGAAAATGAGTTTTGCATCAAATTTCAGGGAAATAAAGTAACTGATTGCATACAGAGCAAGGTGGAGGAAAGACTGGGATGTAAACTGAGCCCTGTGTTATTTAACCTTGAGACAGAATATTAGAAGACCCCAAAAGAAAATCGTTCATGTAAATGTTTTTTAAAAGTGTAATTCGTTTTTTGATGTTGCTATGAGATAATTAAATGACGAAAACATGTTGACAAGGTTCATTGTTACGAACAACTAAGTTTGCACAAAGACGTCATAAATCTTTCCATATTTGATTTTAATATATATGTATAAATATTAGAATTGTATGTGTTCCATAATAAAAGTAGAGGAGGAGGATTAGGGATCGCTTCCCTAACAAGAAAGAACTATTTGATGGAAGCATGCACGGATGAATATGAAAAAGGCGGTGTCGCATCAAACGACGCCAAAAAACTGTTCACTCGCGTGTGTATCTTCGAGATGAAAAGACGATCATATTTAGGTAGTGTGAACATGGAACTTTCACCAAACTTTCATCAAGCATAAGTTCTACTAAGTGAAAAAGTGTAAAGGTTTTTAAGCATTTAGAATGGTGCCGAGAGAAATTGTTTAATATAAAGTATCGATGAAGTGTTAATAAATTAATACATTGTAGTAAAGAAACATTGCGTGATATTTCATTCCATCCGTTAACACGACCTGGATAGAAAACGAATCTCATAGCACAGCACATTCCATAGTAATAATAATAGCAAAAACAGCACCAAATGGCTTGCCCAACGTGGAACACGAATTTAGGATGGAATGGAAATTACGGGAAATGAAATTATGAGAAATACCAAGTGACGCCATATCATCGCGCCAAAAAGAAAGAAGACGCCAATAGACCATCGTTTGATATCGACATCAGAACACCGATGAACGGATAATCAACGATACATCAGAACACCGATGAACGGATAATCAATGCGGGAAAACACCGGAGATCGTCTAGCGAAGCCAACTGCCCAGGAGACATACATAACTGGACAAATCAACGAAAAAAAAAGTAGGATCAAAAATTTTTATTTTTACATCCAGTTTATTTTTATTTTTATGTTACTGCGAAGCGGCAAAGTAGTGGGACTTTTAACCCTAAGTGAATTGAATAAAGAAACTAAAATGTCGCAAAAATAGACAGGAGTGGGGGAAGGGGCAGATAGGCCTAGTTATCAAATAGAACCAGAAAGTGAGGAACAGGTAGCAATAGGAAAAGACCAAAGGTTATTAATAATTGTGTTTGAAAGACTAGAACAAAGTTTAGGTCAGAGAATGGAACAAAATAACGCAGAATTAAAGCAGGACATAGAACAAAGTTTAGGCCAGAAACTAGAACAGAATAAGAAAGAGATAGGTCAGAAAATGGAGGAAGTGAGAAAGGACTTAGAACAGAAAATAGAATTAGGAACACAGAACTTAGAACAGAAAATAGAATTAGGAAGACAGGAGTGTAAAGAAAATATGAAAGTAATGGAGACTAATTTAAAATTAGTACACAAAAATTTAAATGAGACAAAGGAAGCCTTAGAAGCTAGGATAGAAATCATAGGAGATAGGATGGGAAAAATAGAATCAGAAATGAGAGAAAATAAGATTGTATTAGAAGGAGAAATTGGTAGATGTAGAGATGAAATAACAGAATGTAATGCAAGTGTGGACTGTAAGATTACAAATGTAAAAGCAGAAATAACTAAGGAATTAAGGAAAGAGATTGAGGTAGTAAAGAAAGACATTATTAATGAAACTGTAGGACAAATTGTAATTCCTAAAATTAAGACTATGACTGATGTAGTACATTCGCAACAGGATGCTATAAGCGATATGAAACAAAGTCACTTAGAAATAAAGAATGATTTAAAATCAATTTGTGAAGAAATGAAAAAAGGGAAAGAAAGTTTGGCTAATATAAATGATGCTGTGAATGCACTACAAAGGCAAGATGATTTAGATGTAAGTAATGTACAAGATAAGAGTTATTTGAATGTTGTACAAAATGTTGACTCACCATACAGAGAAAGAGGTTCACAATCAAACAATGACACAACGTACAACACATGTTACACCAACAGCATACTACATGAAATCTCACCACCTACATTTGACGAGGAGAAGGGAGACGATTCAAAACTCTTTGTTAAAGAGATGGAAGAGTATTTTAAAGTGAAAAGGATACCAAATGAGCTTAGGATGATGATAGTCAAGAAAAGCTTAAAAAACAAGGCATTAGAATGGCTTAGGCTAACACTAGCTGGTCATGAATCGTATAGCTCATTCAGAAATTTATTCCTATCAAGGTATTGGGGCCCAGCTAAGCAAAACCAAACTAGGGTGGAGCTAGCGACAGGTAGATATGATCCAACCAAAGGGTTATCGCTAGTTGATTATTTTATGAAAGTAGCCAACAAAGGAAAGCTGTTAGACCCTAACCTGTCGGAAGCAGAGCTAATTACCAGCATAACAAGACATTTCCCAGACACAGTGAGAACAGGGTTAATTGTTGCGAGGCCAGTAGATTTTGCAGATATGATAGAATTGCTGACAGCCTTCGAAACACAAAATGGTCGGCCTAATGAGCATAGACATAGGAACGGTCACCCAAACTCACCCATCTTAAACCGGAGCACGGCTACGAACAACCAGAATGAGGGAGAAGATAGAAATACTAGGAGCACCCATGAAAGGGGGAGAGGGGCACACTATTTCCCAAAACCACACAATCATGGCGAGAGGATGGAGAAAACGAGACGGCGGTACCACAACACAATACCAAGGGGTGAATCGAGATACCGAACATATACATATGATCATGGGAGACCAGGAGATCGTACCCATCAAGTGAACCACATACGATTCTGTAGGGAATACTTCAACAACCAAAGACCGTCATACAACAGAGGTTCACGCCAAAGGGGCAGAGACCAATGGTACACTGGCAACATAGGACAGCAGGAAGTAGATGAAAATGTGCCAAATAGGGCAGATGCTGCACAGAATACAGAAACAATGACCACCACCAACACTCAGGAAAATTACAACAACTAAGTTCGTCCCAACTGACTGGATGACCAACAACATAAAACCCAAGAGATTAACAATTGACATCGACACCATGATGGCTACACAGAGAGAAGATGGAACTACTGTACACTGGACCACTGGTCATAACAAAACAGCTGGGTGACCATACGTATGAGCTACAGAATACAAATGGCAAGTTAATAGGAAGATACCATAAAAATAAATTAAAACCATACAAAGAAAGGACCAAATAGTCTTTGCCAACAAATGTGTAAGGCAGGAATAGTAGAGATGGAAAATAACAATTTTTAATGGGTTACTTATAGAAAATTATGTTCAGATTGGAAAATACAACAACAAAAAAAAGAAGAAAATCAACATTGTCATCGGCTATATTGACCACAAAGAGCATTGTCAACAAAGACAGATGAGGACACTGATTGTCATTAAAGAAATGAATTATAGCGATGGAAAATAATGTGTTTTTGACATTAGGATGTCAGGGACAAAAATAAAAAGGAATCCATTGTGATGACAAAGATAAAATATTTTGACACAAAGATGTCGAGGGTGAATTGAGAAGAAAAATAATACAATTGCAGAATAATTATAAGCATAGAAGTTTTCTCTTATAGAGATAAGAGACAAAGAGGTGACAATTAGTGAAGTAAGAAAAACCATAATCAGAAAAGCAATGCCCATGAATTAAGATGGATATAGCCAATGCTAAGCTTGAAGAAATGTTGAACCAAATAATAATGAATAAGAACCCAATTAAAAAAATGGTACCATTAGTAACATCAGAGCTTAAGAACCGACTTAACGACCTGCCTATACATAATAAGCTTACAAGACAAAGAAGGCAAAAAACTGAATAAAATATTGCCATAAATGTGATCATAATCATTAGCTCAAAATTTGTATCCTGTTTTTCTCTCCTCATAACAAGGAACATAAGTCAAAAGCCACACAATAAACCATGATACACTTAAATTATATTTGTATTAATGTCAAATGTACAATAACTGAGTATGTGTTATATAAGAACGGAATATGTGTTGTATAAGAACTGAATATGTGTTGTATAATAACTGAACATATATTGTATAATAACTGAATATGTGATGTATAATAACTGAACATGTATTGTGTAGTAACTGAATATGTGAAATTTATAAAGACATGCTGTGTCATGCCAAAACGAAAGACAAAGACAAACAGCGAAGAAGACTGTAAAAAAAGAAAAAAATATATATATATTGTACAAAGTGATTGTATCAGAGGAATAGGGAGAAGTATTGTATTGTGTTTCAAGATTGTAAATATAGGTGACAACTTGAAAAACAAAACAAGGGGCATGTGAGACAGAATATTAGAAGACCCAAACGAAAATCGTTCATGTAAATGTTTGTTAAAAGTGTAATTCGTTTTTTGATGTTGGTATGAGATAATTAAATGACGAAAACATGTTGATAAGGTTCATTGTTAAGAACAACTAAGTTTGCACAAAGACGTCATAAATCTTTCCATATTTGATTTTAATATATATGTATAAATATTAGAATTGTATGTGTTCCATAATAAAAGTAGGGGAGGAGGATTAGGGATCACTTCCCTAACGAGAAAGAACTATTTGATGGACGCATGCACGGATGAATATGAAAAAGGCGGTGTCGCGTCAAACGACGCCAAAAAACTGTTCACTCGCGTGTGTATCTTTGAGATGAAAAGACGATCATATTTAGGTAGTGTGAACATGGAACTTTCACCAAACTTTCATCAAGAATAAGTTCTACTAAGTGAAAAAGTGTAAAGGTTTTTAAGCATTTAGAATGGTGCCGAGAGAAATTGTTTAATATAAAGTATCGATGAAGTGTTAATAAATTAATACATTGTAGTAAAGAAACATTGTGTGATATTTCATTCCATCCGTTACCACGACCTGGGTAGAAAACGAGTCTCATAGCACAGCACATTCCGCAATAATAAGCGCAAAAACAGCACCAACCTTTATATAGATACCTTACAGGAGATTTCGAAAAATAGGGTTCTCTCACCAGTTATTCATAATAAAGAAATCCAAGGGCTATTATTTGCAAATGACTTAATATAGTTAGTTGGTTCCATATCTTGTGGATATTGATTGTGTAGAGATGAGAAATGGGAGATAAATGGAAGAGAAATAGAGGTCGTAAAGAGATTTGATTATTTGGGGACAAGGCTATGTTATGATGGTAGGTGGACTGAACAGAAAAACTGGCTTTAGCAAAAGGTAAAATTGGTGATGAATGTTGTAAGAGCAAGTTTAAGGAAATTGTCTGACATTAATGTCAAATGGCTTGAAAGAATCTATACTGCTACAGTAAAAAACAAAATACTACATAGGGCAGAGATATAGGGAGTAGATGAAGCATGGGCAGAGGTGGACGTTGTTAGATCCTTCTGTAAATATATTCTAGGCCTGCTGTTAGCAACACCTAATGAAGCAGCACAACTAGAGTTGGCAAGACATTCAACTAGGGTTAAAATTGTCACAAGGGTAATGAAATATTTATATAGAGTTGCTAATTTGGAGGAAAGCAATATTCATATTTCTCCCGGTAGACCACAAAGGCAGTCTCCCATCAGAGGCAATTACCCCAATGGACTGGTTTGAGAATTCAATGTCATTCTGGCAGGTTGTCACAGTAGTTTAATGGTTAGAGCACCTGCCTACTAAGCGGAGGGTCTGTGGATCAAATCCCAGCAGTGCGCTACTGAGAGCTGTGGATAAAATATTTGGTAACACAATTGAAGACTTTGTAACACAATATATTGATGATTTTCTGATATATAGTAATAATCCTAAGCACACTTACAACATATAAATTATGCACTGTCAAAATTCATAGAATGTAACATGGAAAATTTGGAAAACTGTGAATTCTTCGCCACTGAAGAAATTTAGGCTATATAATATATAACTACAAAATAATAGTTTATATAGATCATGTCTGTTTTTCATTCATTCAAAAATGTAAGTTGACGAATTCAAAAATTTCAAAATACATACCTGAAATGACTTTGCACAATATAGAAATCAAGCATATTCCTAGGAAGGGAAATATTTTCAGTGATTTATTATCTAGATTGAAATAAAAAAAACACATACCCGAAACTATAAATAAACCCCAACATGAAATTAAAATCATGTACTTTAACAAAAAATAAAACAATGAATTATTAAAACATTTTGATAGCATAACAAAATTGCAACGGAAAGATCTGGAGCTAAGAAAACTATTTGATACAGTTCCTGAGTTAAAGCCAAAAATAAATGCAAAAATAGGAAAGTTTAAGAAATGTTGTTTAAACTATATGGTTCAGACATGAAAAAATGGAACATAACAGTACCTACCTCAATACAAAGCAAAGTCATATTGGCATTCCATTATTCAATGACACATTCAGGAAGTGAAGAAACAATGTTAGCTATTAGTGAAGTGTTGTACGTCAAACATTTAGGAACGAAAACTAGGAAGTTAATCTCCGCTTGTGAGCTATGCGAAAAAGCTAAGCCTATGAATATAACGTGGCTAATGAAAAAGACAGGCTGCATCATAGGAAATGCTTTCCAGCAATAGGTAGGAAAGTGCTCCTAAGAAAACATAGCATATTGAAAGCCTTCAAGAAAAGATCCAGTAAAATGGAGTTGGTTTATACAAGGTCTTTGGTTGTAACAAAACAATTGGGTGACCACACATATGAGTATGAGTTACAAAATTTGAATGGCAAGCTGATTGGAAAGTACCACAATTGTAAATTGAAGCCATACAAAGACATGATTAACTGACTTCCTATATAAGTATACTTTAGAAGCAAGGTATAAATATGTGTGTGTACATAATAAACTTAAAAGTTCACAGATTCCTACCAAAGTAGCTCAATACACCGCACCAAGTAGAGAAAGGAAAGAAAATGAAAAACATTTGGCTGACCTAACTTATAGTAGATAAGCACCGTAAAGAAGTAGTGTAGCAATTCTAATCATTATTGCACCAAAGTGCATGAAATATGTAATGTTGTATATGTTAAAAAGAAAAACATGAAATGTCTACAATGAGATAAAAATACATTTTTGACACATGATACCAAAAATAAAGAAAGAGCAAAAGTGTCTTCGATGAAATCTTATATATTTAAACGAGCAATTCTTGTATATAAATATATTCCGCGTAACTTGGAAATGGCTCTAACGATTTTGATCAAATTTTGTATTCAGATAGGGTTTTGCTTTTTAAGTTCATCTATATAGGTGTAATTCCCGAAAAAATGCAATTTTACAGAAAAATAACATTTTTTATTCCCGCTTCTACAGTGCAATTCTTGTATATACTCACGGTATTTCATAAACGGCTCTAAAGATTTGATTAAATTTTTGTATGCATGCATATTACATTCACAGCGTTTTCTCTACTGTCTTTTACGTAACACATTCACATCTCTTTCTCTACTCACTCTTCCATAAACAATTTTCCATAAAAAATGTGATTTTGCACCAAAAAACACATTTATCCCCACTTTTAAAATAAGTCATACCATGTTCTGTATGTTTGAAATAGAATTTACATTTACATTTACACTGTTTTTTCCTCTCACTTTTAGGTAACACATTCGTACCTCTTTCTCTACTCACTTTTTTACAAATAGGTATACAATTTTCTGTATGTTTGAAAAAGAGATGCTGCATATTTGTTATCTCTACTTACTTTTAGGTAACACATCCACATTTCTTTCTCTGCTCACTCTTCTATAAACAATTTTCCATAAAAAATGTGATTTTGTACCAAAAAACACTTTTATCCCCACTTTTAAAATAAGTCATACCATGTTCTGTATGTTTGAAATAGAAATGCGATTACATTTACACTGTTTTTTCCTCTCACTTTTAGGTAACACATTCACATCTCTTTCTCTACTCACTCTTCTACAAATAAGTCATGCAATTTTCTGTATGTTTGAAATAGAAATGCTACATATTATATTCATACTGTTTTCTCTACTCACTTTTAGGTAACACATTCAGATCTGTCTCTACTCACCCTTCTACAAATAAGTCATATAATTTTGTGCATGCTTGAAATAGAAATGCTATGTATTACATGCACACTGTTTACTGTACTCACTTTTAGGTAACACATTTGCATCTCTTTCTCTACTCACTCTTCTACAAACAATTCATATCATCTATACAACTTGGATGTTTGTATATATCTAACTGTTAAGCTTGAAAACTGCTTAATCGATCACTGCGAAATTCGGCACGTATATGTATTTTTTTCATGGAGAAATTTTTTATGGTAACAATTTTACTACACAATATATTACATACTTTCAAATGATTTTCTACTCACATTTCTTTTATGTAGCACATTTATTTATCCTTTATTTGCCCTTCAACATACAATTCATATAATATTCTATGATTCGAATATAAATGCAACGTATTAAATTCACACGACTTCCTCTACTAATTCTTCCATTACAAGGCACCATCAGTCTTCTTTCGCTACTCGCCCTTCAACATATAATTCATACAATTTGATATGTTTGAAAAAGAAATACAACGTATTACATTCATACTATTTTCTCTACTCACTTTTGTTTTACGTAACAATTCACATGTTTTTCCCTATCGTTTGTGAACTTCATACACACCAACGCCTATACATATCGTATGTTGAAGAGTGAGTAAATTCTAAAGCAGGTTGACCGATCGCCATGAAAAGTGACATATCTAATTGTTTTGATGGTGAAGGTTTTTATGCAATCCATTTTACCACCCAACGTATTACGTTCACATGGTTTTCTCTAATCCCTTTTCTTTTACCTAACATACTACTCCCTCTTCTACAAACAATGCATACATTTTTCCATACACTTTAAATGTAAGTGCAACGTATAACATTTACATGGTTTTTCTACTCACTTTTATTTTACTAAACACAATCACATTTCTTTTACTACTCCTGCTTTGGCGAACAATTACGAACAAGTCATACAATTTTCTATATGATTGAAACAGAAATGCATAGTAGATTCACATGGCTTTATCAACCAACTTTTCTTCCTGTAGTATTTGTTGTTGTTCAACAGTGCTTTTGCTTAGTGTTGCTCTGGTGTTTTAATAAAAATAAAGAAATAGTTAAAAAAGTAAAGTAATCACAATTGATGTCAGGAGTGCGCCGAAAAGCACGATATGGAACAGTTGATGAAATAAATGTTAGCCAAGATGGACATAATGGGAAATTAAATTAATTCCAGAATGTGGCAGAGGAAACAAATGTGAAAACCAAATTGGAAAAATGTAAACTACGGAATAGAAAATATAGGAACAAAAATGGACAAAATGGAAACAAAAATGAAATATTGTTTTTTGTGGGAGAAGATACTTATTTAGATAAACTGAAAGTCAAAACATTAACTAAATAACAATTTTAGTCGCAATTGGATGTTCAAACTCTGGCAGCGATATGTAGATGACATATTTGCAATAGTTCCAAAAAGACACATCAGTGATGCATTAAAACTTCTGAACATACAGGACAAAAGTATAAATTTCACAGTGGCAGTGGAAAAAGATGATAAATTACCATTTTTAGATCTAAAATTAATCAAAAACAAGGATAGAATAAATTTCGGTATTCACAGAAAACCAACATAGACAGACAACTACATAATAGCTAATAGTTACAATCCAAGAAGCCACAAACAAGCAATTTTCAATAGTTTAACACATAGATTGGTGAACATCCCTCTTTCAGCAGAAGAATACAAAACAGAATATTGCAAAAAAATTGAAATAGCACAAAAAAACAGCTTCCCCAAAGAACTACTAGATAAAAAAGTAAAATAAGCAGAAAAGAAAAAATTATTAAAAGAAGCTACAACTCTCACAGCAGCAAAAACAAAAATGGCATTCAAAAAATTCACATATCATCCATGGGCCTTTGATAAATTTAAAAAGGTGTTCAAGGAATGCAACATTCAGCTAGCACCAGTAAACCATTACTCCATAAAAAACCTGCTATTTTCAAACATCAAAGATGCTATTCCACCTAACAAAAAATCCGGCATATACCAAATTGAATGCAGTGATTGTAATGAAGTATATATTGGAAAAACCAAAATAAATTTAGAAATTAGATCCAAGGAAAACGTTAGGAACATCAAGAGTAAACAATTAGAAAAATCAGCAGTTGCATTTCACTTTTGGACAAAAAATCATGACATAAAGCCAGAACCAAAACTTCTCAAACACATAACCGGAAAACAAGAACTGTCCACATGGGAACAAATCTTCATTTTAAAAAATAGAAACCGAGTATTTAATTTCAACATTCCTCAGGAAGATATTTTCAGCAAGTTCCTTGAACCGGTACCAGAAGAAACATCAAAAGAAGCATCACCATCCGCACCATGAAACACCATGGAAACCCAGTTATTGTCTGGTTGATAATGGAGGAAAGTTAACCTTCGAAACGCATTCCGGAAAATTATACTGTAAGTGTTGTTTAGTATTATTAATTGACTCACCTTTTAAATTAAATTCATTATTACAACACTGTTTTCAAACTTCTATGAAAGGAAGATAATAAAAAATTGGGAATATCCCTCAAAACTGTGGACAGCATTATAAACAAGGATTTAAATATGGAGAAATGTAACAAAGGTCAAGTTCATAAGTTGCTCATTTGAGCATCATACCAACAGAAGAAGCGCTATGAGAAGCACCTAGCAGGAGAAAAATGGAAATTTGTGGTCACATTACTTGAGCCATATATGGGTCAATCCACGTCAAATCGCACACCCGTAACACATGACTTTTTCATAGGAGGTTCAAAATTTTTTTTTATGAATAATAGGCATCAAATAAGGAAACCCGTATTTTTTTATTTCCGTATTTTTAAATTACTTGCTTAGTTATGGCTATTACAAATTAAGCAATTTCTGCGCGCACCATAATATAAAATCCCTTGTTACTCTAAGGCCATATAGAGTTGAGAGTTGGGGTTTGGCACACTGGAAAGGTTAAATACAAGACTTTAAACAACTTTTGACCAATCATTATTACACACAAATTTTGGACTGCTTTTTGATGGTATATTTTGTAAAACCAAAAATAGAATTTAAATCGATGTGTTAAAAATCTAAAAAAAATACACACATATTTCCTGACATTTTATCTATAAAATAAGGTGTTATAAATCTAGATTATAGATTTATAATTAGAAATCTAATTATAGATCTATAAAATAAGATGAACTATGGAGCTTGCATTAGTGCATTTGCTACAATTTTTTTTTCTGGAGGCCTGCAAGCGCTCACAGATGACATGAAGTAGAGATCCGTTTGTACAGCTGGATTCACCGTTCTTGGCCCCTTAAAAGCGAGTAACAAGCCAGGTGGCTGCAGACAGCATGCAAATTAGTGCGTCAGCTATGCTACTCAGATAACTTCTTCTTACTAAGGCAGTACAGTCCATGCAGAAAAATGTCTCCACAATGTACTCTCTTTCTGATACTCCTGCGGCATCTGATACATGCTTCTGAACTTTTGAATTTTTTTTGAAAAAATCTTCTGATGTAAACAGTTCTTTGCTTTTAGCTTCTTCCTTCATGTATCCATACATTTGAAATAATTTCTCTACTCTGACTGTGTATTGTTTTGGTCCCTAATTTAGAACGTACAGGTGGCATAATTGATTTACGCTATGATCAATGTCTCACAAATTCACTATATTCACTCTTTATAGCAAAGATCTATATCTTCAACTGCACGCTGCACTAAAAAGCACCTGTGAATTAGCAAGGACTGTCTCAGATCATGCAGACATCACTACCTTCTCCCTCCCTCCCCATGTGCATGGTTTCATTTGCAGTATTATACTATATGAGCTGATGAAAGAGGCAAAAGCTATGGATTCGCCAACAGGACTTCCAGTCAAGGTCAGGGGCCAAGAGCGATGGGTCCAGCTGTGCTTTAAAGTTACACTCCTTCACTCCTTTGTCAAAAACTGAAGCTTTAGTGAAAAAATTTTCTCTTTCGAAGAAGGAAGTAAAGCTGTGTGTTGTATGGAAACATTAGTTTAAAATGCATATTTTAAAAACATTTTGAAGATGCTAATAGTTTACATATAATAGTGTCAGCTAGCAGTGTTCTCCTTACTGTACTGTTGTAACATTCATGGAACCTCAAGCAGTGGACAGTTGCCGTAATGGAAGGTGGCAATTGTGTGAGGTTACGGTAGTCATCACCACTGCCACACCACTCCACTGCACTGATTTATAAGTTAATTACAACTGAGCTATTAGAGACTCCATTCTGATTTTTTCTGAGAATATTGAATAAACTTCATTGTATTTTTAGTTTTTTTTCCAGATTTTTAAATGGTCAAGTTTATGTTATTATCTAACTTTAAAACTTTAATCGTATAAAATACAATGATGATGATGATGATGATGATGATGACGACGACGATGATGACGATGACGACGACGATGATGATGATGATGATGATGATGATGATGATGGTGATAATTAATAAAATTTTCTAATAAGTACCTCACAAAATACTGCAATTTTTTTTAATTGAGCCAAAGATCAAGTTGTTTGCTTCATTACAATCAGAGGTATGATTGATCGAAGAGTGAGGGGTGCGCAATTTGGTCATTTCAAAAATTAATATCTGCCAAAATAAATTTTTTTTATAAAACGAAGAAACACGGGTCAAATATATTTTGTTCCAAAACACCAAAAAAGTATTTCAAGAAAATCTGAGAGATCAAGGTCATTTTTTGGCATATTTTGTGCGATTTGACGTGAAATGACTCATATTTATCTTAGTGGCTGCAACAAACTCCGTGAAATTTACTACTGACCAATGAGTGGAAAAAAATTTCAAAAATGGTATGCAGAATGCAGAGAAAGGTTCTGAAAGGGATTTATTGTCATTGCTGGTTACTGCTACAATGGCAAACTGATAATTTGTAGAGTTGCTAAAAAGGCCAAGATCAATTCCAAGTATTATGAGGATGAAGTTCTCGCCACAATTTACCACATTGAAATCCTGGCTCTATATGGGAGAAACCAAAACAATGTCTGGATTCACCAAGATAAGGTGTCCAGTCACACTTCTGTTTCGATTGTTGCAGTCTTGCAAAGAATGGAGCAGGAAACTGGAATGCATGCTATTCCATTCAGCAACATGCCAGTGAAATCTCCTGATGTCTCTCCAATGGATGTTGTGCTTTGGACTCTTGAAAAGGACAGTAGGAAGAAGGTGCTCTCAAATAAGTGATGGTATTTGGAAAGCCAGTAAAGAGGAGTGAGAACTTCTGGGTGTGATTGCAATATGCAAGAGCCTTCTCCAGTGGAAACTGAGGTGCAGAGGAATTGCTTGGATGAAAGGAAAACAAACAAAGCATGATCAGTGGTGGGGACATGGCTTTTTGTAAAGTAGGAACAAAGTCAAAATCGTTATGTAATAATAAATACAAATTTAACTGGAGTTCAGCATCTGCTTTATTCCGTAACTACGACACAAGATAAAAAGAAGAGCTCTCATTGCTCACCGTTGATAACTGAGAAATACATAAGATTACATCATATGGCTTTGCAGTGTGTGGCAAGATAAGATGTCTATACATTATACAAAATATTGCACCAAATGTATCAGGGGAGACATTAGACAGTGATATGATGTCTGTCCTCTCTAAAGGTCTAAATTTTGCTATGACACCCAAACAGATACCAGCAGATGGCATGGTAGCCAGTGTAGAAGATGTGTTAATTGGTATCCCAAAAGAATGGGCTGATTATATACAGAACCAAACAGTGAGAACCCTTATACATCATAAAGTACCTCGTCAGAACTTATCTAGAGCAGAACAACAAATGCTGTTTAATTAGGATTATCATCAGATAATTAATTAAAGAACTTCTTCAAGAGGATACATATGTACCACTTTCAAAAAAAAAAAAAAAAAAAAAAAAAGAAAACATATAGTACTGTTTGATCAAACCAAAGTGTGACCAGGGAAAACAGATGGCAACCCAGGAAGACCTAAGAGGCCTTAGAAATTTCTCGTTGTCCAAAAAACTTTAGTAATAATGGTGGGATGTATATTAACAAACTGGTTGACAGCCATAGGTAAAACAAAAGGAAAACCTAAGAACACTATGTCATCTGTGATGCATTGCAGCGATTCTGCATTAGTGACATAGCAGTACAGAGGAATTCTGGTCAACCAGAGTTCACCTCAACCTACCGCAGTGGAGAGAATCACCTAACCAATCAGGGCGCACCTCTACCTGCCTGCCCGTATAAAAGCTGACCAGCTGCAACAAGCAGCACAGTTTGCCTTTGAAGATAAGCATGACAAGATGTGGCAAAAACTGAATAGCCAAGATATTTTTAATGCTGGCCGTGGAAGTTTGAGAGGATAAGAAGCTTGATTTAGTTTCCCTCTAAGTAGGTGATGTTTATTTGTTCATCTGTACGTGTGCCTTGCATAGGGTGTTGTGCTCCGCATTTGCTTTCGCTGTTAGTATTTTGAGTTATGTTTCATATGTTACTTTGGGCTATGCTCTCAGTATTGTGAGCTCCCGTGTACCCATGGTGCTCTGGCTTCTCATGTACTGCCTGTAGAAATTAATATGATTCACTTGGTAATCATTTCTGTCATGTCTGTTGTCATGGTATACTCTGGTTCTAGGATTATCATTTTCAAGATGCTCTCGGGCTTCAAGCCAGGTGTTGTGATGAAAAGACATCGACGTTTCAGGAGTGTACATCTCTCCCATCTTCATGATGAATGACTAGCAAGAGTGAAGGGACCAGTATATGTACTGTCAGCCAGTATGTACTGAGTAGAAAACACCCAGTCTAGTGTGGAGGTGGTTCACCGCTCCGTTGCAATCTGTGTTTTCTGAGTCAGTCGATTTCCAATTTTAAGCCTGGTTTCCAGGATGGACTAAAATGCAATCCAGCATCCCGGTTCAGTGTAGTCTTCTTGGAGGAGATGGACAGAGCCTCCTTAACCTTCCGTTCCCATAAACCGCTACATTTTGCCACAATGGTCGATTCTTTGAAGTTAGCTCTGTGGTCTTTTTCAAAGCAGTGCTCTGCCAGCCCTAACTTGTCAGGCTGCATTAATCGTATGGACCCTTCGTGCTCCTTGACTCTGGTGGAAATAGTCCTGCCAGTTTGCCCTATGTATGGCGTCCCGCATTCACTGGTACATTAAGGTGCAGTTTGTCCTTTACCGGCCTCACTAGGTGTTGGATCTTCAAAGGAAGCTTGTGGATGTTTCTGATGTTGTGTTTCTGTTTGTTGTGTTTGTATTGATGTTTCAGTCAATGTCTTTTCATCACTACACCTGGCTCGAAGCCTGAGAGCATCTTGAATATGTTCGTCGCCAAGAAAGCTTCAAATCATATTTTTGATTATCATTTTGTTCCCTCCTGCATATTGCCACTCTGCATCTTTCCCTCATGATTTGGATCGTCATATCTCAGTTATCATCTCAAGAATGTTGTGCCCCTCTCCTCTCTTGGTTGGATCTATTTGCGTTTCTCTCCTGACCTTCCTCTTATGTGGGGGCCGGTGTGTTCCTATGCCTATCACTGTCATGATTATACATATCTCTCCTTTTTCTATGATCATATGACTTTTAATTCTACATTTCAAAAGCAGTTAGCAGCTCTGTCATGTCTGCAAAATGTATAGGCTTTCCAAAGATTAACCCTGTGCATACAGTATTTGGGAAATGCCAAGTTATGCTACTAATTTACTAACTGATTTTGTCTCAGACTATCTATCCTTGTTCGCAAGCAGCTATGAGGGAACCTTTCAACTCTGTGATATCCGAGCACTGTTTACCATCAGCATACACTGAGCAATATAATATGCCCCATAGCTTCTCCATGGAGTTCACATCTAACAAATTTGCAGGCCAGTCCATTACATGCACTCCATTCTGTAGAAACCATTCCCAGGTGGAGTTTGCTGTGTGAATACCAACATTGTCCTGCTAGAAAATCCAACATGGACCTCCAATTGCTTACCCAAAAGGTAAAAGATGAACATCCAGTAGATCTTGGTGGTCAGTTGCTTCCATTCGACCTGTTGGGAAAGCAAGGTTTGTTGTGCCATGATAACCAAACCCAGCCCAGGTCATTAGTGAACCTTCTCCTTGCTCCTGTTTGGAAAATATCTCTTCTTCTTTCTGCAAATCATGCGAATAGTAGGCTGCTCCATCTGGCCCATTTAAATTGATATTTTCTCATCACTGAACACTACTTGGTTCCACACATTTTTAGTGCTTCCTTCACCACTATTCACATCAAATACTAGTGTGCAGCTATAAACAGTCAACTCAATGTACCTATGGCTACTATCATCAGTGGATAAAATGGGGCAAGGTGAGTACGAAGTATGGTTGTATCATTTTGCAACAGACGAGTGGTCTCGTAATCAGGTTACTGTAAGACAAAGGGGTCAAATGTTTCGATGGTTTGTCATGAATACAAGCACGTCAACTATATTGCATTAGATAGCAAGCTCATGAGGTACTTATATCATGCTACCACTGAAAACCGGGGCAGTTGTATCATTTGGCAGCACACCTTATCAAAAATAATTCTTCCACTGTTATAGGTAATATATTTGTAAATTTGTTTTTTATGCCAACCGACTTATAGCTGCTGTTTTTAAACACATAAGCACATGAAGCAGAAGATCCATGGTTCAAATTCAGACTATGGCATTGAATTTTTCAGTCCTGATTTCACCTCTCAAATATTTGTAAATTCAGATAGAATTAAGTTTTGCAATTTCTCATCAAAAACTAATGGCCTGTCTGATCATGGTTCAAATTATGTGCATTAAAAAGATAAATTTAAATCTCAAACCTAAATACACATATGAAAAATATAGGGAAATAAATGAAGATACTCTGAACAAGTTTAGCAAAAAACTTGAACTTGAATAGTGGAATCAAGCTTACCAAATGAATGGGACCAACAATAAATATAATAGCTTTCTCAAAACCCACTTTGAATTTTGCTTCCCAGTCAAGATTAACAAAATATCTAACTTCAAAAGAGACAATGACTGGTTCACTTTAGGTATCAGGACCTAATGCAGGCATAAAAGAGAATTATATCAGCAAGTAAGACTTGGTAACAGTTTAGAATTAAAACACTATTTCAAAAAAATTGCAAAATTCTAAAAAGGATAATAAAAGCAGCAAGAGTATTGCATTATAATAAACTAATCTAACACTCTGATAACAAAATAAAAACTATTTGGAATATAATAATAAGAGAAGCAGGTAAATACTAACCACAAAAGGACTCAATAACACTAAACGTGCACAATCGAGAAATTAATAAACCTCAGAAAGTTACGGAGATGTTTAACAAATTCTTTTTGGATGTAACAAGCAATCTAAATACTAACTTTGAAAGTAAACAACAGCACTAGGATTTCTAAGATCAAACTTCACAGAAGTATTGCCTGAATTTAAGCTAGTCTGATAACACCTGTGGAAACAAATAAAATTACTAACTCATTTAAAACAAAGAATTCATCTGGTTATGATACAATAATAAAAATCTTAAAAGCATGCTCCCCTGAGTTATTTGTGCAATGAGTCACTAAAGACTGGATGTTTCCCTGACATGGTGAAATTCTCATTCGTTAAACCCCTTTTTGAAAAAGGCAAACACAACAATGTTTTGAACTATGGACCAATTTCGTTCTTACCAGTTTTTTCAAAAGTCCTTGAAAAAGTAATGTTCAACAGACTGTATAAATACCTTGAATATAACAAAATACGTGTGAAGGATCATTTTTGGTTCAGAAAAGGAATTTCAACATGTAATGCAGCTTTTAAACTTACACATGATGTTGACTGCCCTAAACAGTAAAAATGCATGTAGGTGGTATTTTCTGTGACCTAGCAAGGGTATTTGATTGTGCAAATCATGACATTCTTCTAGCAAAACTGTAATTTTATGAACTTAAAAATGAAAATTTAAGCTGGTTCATATCATACTTAAATGAAAAAAAAAATACAGAGCATTAAACTAAGCAGTGATATTGATTATGAAAAACAAACACTATATTGGAAAACAGTAACACATGGAGCATCCCAAGGTTCAGTATTAGTGCTTCTATTATTTCTGATCTATATAAACAACCTATCACTATAAAGAATATAGCAAGTACTGTTCTGTTTGCTAGTGACAGTGTGCTGGTTAATAGTAAAAACATCAATTAATGTGTAATTAAATCGAATTATGTTTTAAAGTACATGTCTTACTGGTTTAAAGATAACAAATTATCTGTAAACATAGATAAAACAAAAGTGTTACATTTATAACTCATTGAACATCACACACTCTGATTGAAATTGAGATTAATAACATGTTACTGGAACAAATAGGCTACATAAAATTTCTGGGCCTTCAAGTAGACAAATGTTTAGTTTGGAAAGCTCACATTAAGTATATCTTACCCAAACTATGTTATCTGAGCACTGGTAAATATGAGTTCTACAGACACACTTAAACTAGTATACTATGCATACTTTAACTCTATAATGGAATATGAAATTTTATTTTGGGACAATTCAGTAGAGAGTAAATGAATATCCCTCATACAAAAGAAAGTTATAAGAATTAAGAAAGGTAGAACTGGAACTTAAAAATTCAATGCCACAGCTGGGATTTGGACCACAGATCCTCCACTTACCAGGCGGGTGCTCTAACAATTAAGTTACTGTGACAACCTGCCAGAATGACATTGACTCAAACCAGTTCGTATTTTTCCAGTAAACCACAAAGGCAGTCTCACATCAGAGACAATTACCCCAATGGTGACTTACTATTGTAAGTACTTTATGTCCTGGGATTAATCAACCTTCAGATGGTAATTATTATTTATTTATGCCAACAAACTTACGGTTGGTGTTTTTAAACATACAAGCCGTGTGTGGGCAATATTTGAGAGGTAGAACTGGAACTTAAAAATTTAATGCCACAGCTGGGATTTGAACCACAGACCCTCCGCTTACCAGGTGGGTGCTCTAACCATTAAGCTACTGTGACAACCTGCCAGAATGACATTGAATTCTCAAACCAGTTTGTATTTTTCCCAGTAAACCACTGCCTTTGTGGTTTACCAGGAGAAATACGAACTGGCTTGAGAATTTAATGCCATTCTGGCAGTTTGTCACAATAGCTCAGTGGTTAGAGCGTCCGCCCGGCAAGCGGAAGGTCTGTGGTTCAAATCCCAGTTGTGGCATTAAATTTTTAAGTTCCAGTTCTACCTCTTACACCAACAGTAAGTTTGTTGGCATAAATAAATAATAGTTATAAGAATTATTTCGAACACCTATAGTGGATTCTAAAGTAAGAATAAATTAGAAACTAAAAACTTCACTTATCTTAGTAATGTTGTACGTTCTTTTTGTACAAACTGACCCGGGTTTCAAGTTGTCTCCAACTCATTCTCAAAGCTATACCTTGGTAAAACAGGATTATTAACTTTTAAAATACTTTTTTCTTTTTTAGGTATCATTTTCACGTCGTTGAGAGTTTTATTAAAAGTTGAAATACATGATTTTAAATGATCATTATCAATTTTTAAGTAATCTTTACTTTCAAGCAAAAGTTCTACTCTATTAATATAATCAGATTGATCTAAAATTACAATTTTGTTGCCTTTATCAGCTTTAGTATAAATTACATCCTTTTCTTTCAATGATTTAATAATCTGATTATTATAATTACTTTTAGGATGATTTTTATTTATATCTTTCAAAATTTTAGTGCATTTCATTTTAATCAAAGATTTATTAATGCCATTTAAATCTTGACTGGCAATTTCAATATCTGCAATAAAATCATCTGTGTTTTTTGAAAAACTTACAAAAGTTTTTATACCTTTATTTAGAAAATGTATTTCTTTCTCATTCAAGTTACAATTTGATAAATTGATTACATTACTTGTTTGATTATTTGGTTTCTTTATTTTCAATTTCTGTTGCTTTTGGCATAATCTATTTAACTTGTTTTTTAACCTCTTAGTTTTTCTTTTCATGCTAAAATTTAGATACTCAAATAATTTTGATTCAAAATTAACCCAAATTAAGTTACCTAAAATACGTGAGAATGAGTTGGAGACAACTTGTGCAAAAAGAACGTGCAACATTACTAAGTTAAGTGAAGTTTTTAGTTTCTAATTTATTCTTACTTTAGAATCTTGTTGCTTCACTGTTAATAGCTTCAATTTTCCTTATGTAACCTATAGTGGATAATCATGCAAAGATCTTTTTAGAAGACTGAACATATTAACCTTACTCTGCATGTATATATTCTCAATCCTAAAATTTTTATATGTAATTGAGCCACATTTATTACAATGAAATTCATAAGATAAACTCTAGACAAAAGAGCAATATCCATCATCCCAGTGCAAAACTTTCTTGCTTCCAGAAAGGTGTATGCTATGAAACTATAAAAATATTTAATACCCTTCCTAATGGTCTTTAGGAAAAAGTTGTTAATTGCAATGCTTTTAAAATTACTGCTAAAGAGCACCTATGCTAAAATAGTTTTATTCTGTACAAGCTTATCTGAATGACAAATTATCCTGCTATTGTATAGCTTTGTAAGTAGTTTCTAGCTACTTTAGTGGAAAATCATTGTCAATTACACTTGATGCCTGCTTGAAAGCTACTTAAATTTATATGTATTCAACAACTGACAAAAAAGTCATTCATTTCTATTTACTAACTAAATAATGGGAGACATGGCAGGAAAAGCCTAGTGAAAGTTTAAAACAAAGTTCAATTTGTATATTTAAATATACATTATGTTTGTGTTATAACTACAGGGAAGATTATCCCTACTTTGTTTTTTGTGCCTGTATATAATTTTTTTATGCTGTACTGTACATCTGCATTGACATGTTTAATGTTCATGAGCCTCTATGGCTACTTGTTAACTTGCTGAATGTAATCCAATCTAATGTAATCTAAACAACACATAATAATATAATGTTTTGGAATTGATGTGGCTACTAAAAACTACTGAGGACTGCTTTCATTTATAAAAAAGGTTAGATTTTCATTGCTACCATCAAGCAGAACAGTATTGATCTAATTGACTTAGATCATTGAAGTACTGCATATTTTAAGGCTTATAAATGACTGGTAAACCTCATGCTGTACAAACTATAGTGTACAAAGTCAGCAATCAATAGGCATGCTTTGCTTTCCTCCAGGTCCATTGTATCTCACCTTGTTTTCAGACCAACAGATCTTCTTACAATAAAGAAGAATATAAAGACTGGAGTGATACGAACAACAGCAGAGTTCCAGAGGGAAGTGATGCTCATGTTCTTAAATTACATCATGTACAACAAGAGCAGCTCCCATGAACAAGACATGGTACAAGAAATGCAGAGAGATTGCATGCAATATATTCAGGTACTGTACATTTGCTAACAATAGCACACTTGGCAACTTTTAAGTCTATCAGCAAAATGTATGGGAGCAGAGACTTTTTAACTACTTTATGGCAAAAGAGGTATTTTTATGGGTTTATGGGCAGATTCAAAGTGTTACAGATTTTCACTATGGACATAACAAAACATTAAATTCTCTAGCATTATATTGTACCTTAAGATTACAGATTGGATGTATTACACTAATTGGTATAAATTACTATGATAGGCCAAGCATCACTAGTAACCTCTTGTAAACAGTGCACAGTGATATGATAGATCAGACCTTATCTGTATGTCTATTCTTCATCATGATCATGATCCCCCGTCACTGGACTGCAGCATGAGAATTTAAGGTGTGATTAATAATTACACTAATAGTAACCAGCATTTTGTTTTTATAATTCATGTTATGAAGTGTAAAATATGGACTACGAATCTGTGCACAGCCTAGGAAGTGGTGTTGTTTGCTTTAATATGAGGGATGGGGCATAAGTAATGGCAACTATTTTCTTTTTAATGGTAAGGTTTGATATCACAAAAGTCATGTGTCACATGGAAACCAGACCGTCATAGTGTGTGTTCATAACATGAATGGCTCTGTGGTTGTTTGTAATAGAATAGAGAGTAATATTGAATCAGTTGTCAGTCTAGTGTTGCGCAGGATGGATGTCACCCACACATCTGCCATACTCTCCAGACCTTTCACCATGTGATTTTGACCTCATATAGAAAGTAAAGGTAAAGGAACCATTACGTGGTAGATGGTTTGGGACACAAATGGACATTATAAATGCTGTTCAACAACAGACAACCAGATTCACACATGGTGAAGCAAATGGTGAAGCAGATGGTATTCGGCACCTCCTACACCGTTGACAGCGTGTTGTGAACATTGCAGGAGACTACTTTGAGGACCTGTAGAATGAGAGAGTGAAAAAAAGTAAAAAGGTGCGATGTAATGGTTCTTGAACATAAAAACTGTATTGATATGACAATTACCTTAATAAACATGAGGAGCAAAATGTTGGCGTGTTTTTAAATTCCTTAAATTTTGTTTATCCCTTGTTCTTTTATATGTATACTTTAGACTTTTCACCCATGCTCAAATTCACATACAAATAAATAGATGCCATGACTTATGCCCCATCCCTTGTATATGTTCATTGTGGTACCAGGAAGAATTTCAGCATGTGTGACAGAAGCAGTAGTACTAGATCATCAAGGATTCTTATTAAACAGATATTCTATACCTTGCCTTTAACTGTATAACCATCAGTAGTTATATCAATGACCTTTTCTGCCTTTGGAACATATTGTCTATCGGCAATGGTGTTAACTTGTATATATGTATACAGGGCTTTTTCTTTGGGTTTGGTACATTAGATAACACACACATTAACACTCTCATTCATTTTTCCAGACTCTGGGAAGGATAGAGAATAATCTTGCCTAAACAAAAATTCCCATCCTCCAGCTGGGAATTGAACCCAAGACTCCTCATACAGCTGGCAAGTGCTCCACTAACTGAGCTGCAGGGCCACCCATGAACAGAATTCTCACTTATTTTATATACCGTTTTTGTATAATTATTGCATTGAACATTTTATGCATTCTAAATTTCATATCATCACACAATTAATATATTTTGCTGGATGAGGTTAAACTTTTGCTCCCTTGCGAGTCAGGAGTCTGTATCATTTATTAAAAGGCTGCCGCACTACCTTTTATTAAATATGTATCAAAAGTCAGCTGAAACATTTCTAAAGAGATTAAAAGTGCCTAATATATGGTTAGCTCAGTTTTACGCACAGAGTGAGCTATTCCCTGTGTGCCTAGCTAAAACTTCCAATCTATTCACTTTACACTGCACTTTTGGTTCTAATAACTTACTGTTTTGTTCTAAACTTAAAATTGTAATTTTCCACTCTTTCCTGTTCCTCGCTAGTCCTGTCCACTGTGGTTCAATCACTTCCATGAAGTCTTGTTCCCATCTCCTTCTTGGTTTTCTCCTACTTCTTTTCCCTCTTCTTGGGTCCCACATCGTGATGGCATATGCCCATCTGTCTGTAGGTAATCTGGTCACATGTCTTCCCCATTTCCATTTGAGTCTTCTTGTCGTTTTGTGTGCATCTTTCATGCCACTTTGTAATTTCAGTTCTTTATTCCTTCTTTTGTCTTGTAGTTTAATTCCCAAGATCTTTCTCTCCAATTTGCGCTGGCATATTGTATCTTCTGTTCTTACTGTTTTGTCAGCATTCAGTTTGGCTACCATATGTTAGCACTGGTATGATACAGGTTTATAAGGTATCCAATCTTGATTGAATTTTAATGTCTTTGTCTAGGAGTAGGAATTAGTCCCCAGAATTTCGATATAAAATAAAATAAAATAAAATAAAAATTGCAGAATCACCATTGAAGTATCAAAAAAGTACCGAGTGAGTTTTCTGAAGTATTGTTTGATGTTGGTACCATGGAAGTATTGAGGACCCATCCCTAGTAAATATTCATTGTTTTTTTAAATAGAAAAAATTGGGACTCACTATGTGGAATACATCAAATTTGGTCCTTTAATCTGCTAGTGAATAATGCAGCACATAGCATATTTACCAAATGTTCTTAAAGTACGAGTACATCTTATGTTACCTCTAGTACACATTTTTCACTGATAAAGCCAAAGAATTTATCCATGTACCTATTTATAAGCGTTCTTCTTAAAGCCACTACTAACAATGAAAGCAAATTTGTGCGTTATTGGCCATATACTCACAATACCGCATTAGTTAACGATGTCTAGCAGAGAAAAGATGTTATGCAGCTGGACCCTTGGGGCTTTGAGTAAAAACCAGGAAGATGTTTCAACAGGTAAGTAATCCATTGGAGAATGTTAACCACGTTATGTAGCTTATGTTTCTTGGTATGAATTAATTATTAATTTGTCAACAGGAGTTCTAAGTCAGCAGCGGAAGAAGACGGACGTGTCTTCTGACAGTGCTCATAAGTGAGAGGAAGAAGGGAACAAGGAACATGGCAGCCGGGGAAACAACTGATAATGTGATGAGAGAATTGATTGAATTGGAAAGATTATTAGTAAGAAACACAGCTACAGAAGTGGTTGATAGAGAAGAAGAGTTAAATAGAAATGTGGAGGAAGTTAAGAACAAGATGATGAACATTAGAAGAAGAGTGGAAGAAATGGAAGATAAGAACAGATAGTACAATCTAGTAATTACGGGAATTGAGGAAAGAACAGGAATGGATACAAGAAGATAGATACGAGAACTTTTAGGAAGAGGATTAGGGATGGAAGTGTGATGCTACAAAATTTGTGAAGCTTTCAGGTTCGGCAACAGAAGAGGAAGAAGAAATATCTTGGTGAAATTCATTAGTATGCAATTGGCCATGGATGTAATAAAACAAGTCAAAAAACTGAGAGGGACGGACATCTACATCAACAGAGATTTAGCTATTAAGCAAAGAAAAATACTGAGAAGATTAATAGAACAAAGAAGATTGGCACATAAGCAAGAAAAAATAGCATACATTAGAAATTTGCAGCTATGGATCAATGGAAAAATGACAGAAGGGACATAACGGCAAAAAAATGATGAGATGGATGAATAAAAGACAATGAGCCAGAAAAACAAAATTAACATGAAGAGCTTGGATCAACAGAATACAATACCAATTGAGGAGGTAAATGATCAGGAAATGTGAACTCTTCAAAATGTACTAGCAGCACATGTGTTGTGCAGTACAGCACAGGTGGGAGAAACGACCTTGAGTGAAGCTCCAGCTGAGATAGGAAGTGATGGAAATGAGGAGAAGAAGAAGAAGAAAAAGAAAAGAAGGAAGAAGAAAAGGTTGAAAGGAGTGAACTAATAAGTGAGTTTATTAGGTGTGTGGCGGGGTTTTATTATTAAGAGATGGTTAACACATATTAGTGTGGATATAGCAGCAAATGGAGCACTGTTTTTGCTAAAAGGTGGAAAGTTTGTTAGAGCAGACGCCACTTTTATCTTCAGGGGAGGTGGTCGTGGAATGGAATGCATAAATCAACGTACTTTTATTAGAAACACATTTATTCGTTTTATATACACTTTACATCACTATTTCACTTGGTTAATAACTTTTAAAATTGGATAGCGTCCATGCTGGCTAGAAGTTTGGATGTAATTCACATATTCACACGCCATCAACAATTATACGTCCTTACACTTTGAAGTCACAGACGCTAATGAAAGTAGTTTCTGAGCGTCTCTATGACGCAACACCGCCATTCTTGTGTATTCATCCGCGCAACAGTTCTCATTGGTCGAACTCAAACAGTTGAGAAGACATTGTCTATTTTGAGTATTATCAAAAGAAATAAGTCCCTGATACACCCAAATTAAAAGAATTAAAAAAATTTACACACTCTTACAAAAATATTTACATGAACAATCTTCTATTAGTCAATATTCTGTCTCATATGCCCCTTGTTTTGTTTTTCAAATTGTCACCTTATTTACAATCTTGAAACACAACACAATACTTCTCCCTACTTCTATGATTCAATCACTTTGTACAATATATATTTTTTTTTTTTTTTTTTTTTTTTTACAGTCTTCTTCACTGTTTGTCTTTGTCCTTTGTTTTGACATAATACAACATGTCTTTATAAGTTTCACATATTCGGTTACTACACAATGCATTCGGTTATTATACAATACATATCCAGTTATTGCACAACATATTTAGTTATTACACAATATGTCCAATTATTATGCAATACATATTCAGTCCTTGTACAATATACCCTGCTATCATACCATATATGTTGTTATTATACAACACACCTTCTGTCATTATACAATACATATTCAGTTATTGTACAACACATTTGATTACTACACAACATGTCCAATTATTACACAATACATATTCAGTTGTTTTACAATATATCCTGCTATCATACCACATATGTTCTGTTATTATGCAATACATATTCAGTTATTACACAATACACATCCAGTTTTTGCATAACATATTTAGTTATTACTCAACATATTCTGTTATTGTACAATATATCCAGTTATCATACAATACATATTCAGTTATTATACAACACATACTCAGTTATTGTACATTTGACATTGACACAAATACAATTTAAGTGTTTCATGTGGTTTTTGACTTGTATTCTTTGCTATGAGGAGAGAAAAACAGGATACAAATTTTGAGCTAATGATTATGATCTTATTTATGGCAATACTTTATTCAGTTCTTTGCCTTCTTTGTCTTATAAGCTTATGTATAGGCAGGTTATTGAGTCGGTTCTTAAACTCTGATGTTACTAATGGTACTAATTTCCTTGATTGGGTTATTATTCATTGTTGTTTGGTTCAACATTTCTTCGAGCTTAGCATTGGCTATATTCATCTTAATTCATGGGCATTGTTTTTCTGATTATGGTTTTCCTCACTTCACTAATTGTCATTTCTTTGTCTCTTATTTTTATAAGAGAAAACTTCTATACTTACAATTATTCTGTAATTGTATTATTTTTCTTCTCCATTTACCCTCGACATCTTTGTGTCGAAATATTATATCTTTTTCATCATAATTGATTCATTTTTATTTTTGTCCCTGACATCCTTATGTCAAAAACATATTATCTTCCGTCGCTATGATTTATTTATTTAATGACAATCAGTGTCCTCATCTGTCTTTGTTGACAATGCTCTTTGTGGTCGATATAGCCAATGACTATGTTGGTTTTCTTCCTTGTTGTAATCCTATTCTGAACATAACTTCCTATAAGTAACCCATCAAAATTGTTATCTTCTTTCATTTCTGCTACTCCTGCCTTACACATTTGTTGACAAAGACTATTTGGTCCTTTCTTTGTATGGCTTCAATTTATTTTTGTGGTATCTTCCTACCAACTTGCCATTTGTATTCTGTAGCTCATACGTGTGGTCACCCAGCTGTTTTGTTATGACCAGTGGTCCAGTATACAATAGCTCCATCTTTCCAGATCTCTTCTCAGATGCCTTGGATGCTTTGTGGCTTTTTAAGAGCACCTTTTCTCCAATTTGTGGGGACCATTTCCTGACGAATCTTTTCACCTTGTTCCTCCCTTTTTCAGCCTTCTGTTGTAATCTTCTGAATGCCAATTGACATTTTTCTTTCTCTGATAATTCTCTTTGGGCAGCCATGGTAGTGTCAATGTCAATTGTAAGTTGCTGAGATATTGTTGTTTGTCATCCAGCCAGTTGGGACGAACTTAGTTGTTGTAATTTTCCTGAGTGTTGGTGGTGGTTGTCTCTGTATTTTGTGCAGCATCTGCACTATTTGGCACATCTTCTTCTACTTCCTGCTGTCTTGTGTTGTTAGTGTACCATTGGTCTCTGCCCCTTTGGCGTGAACCTCTGTCATATGACGGTCTGTAGTTGTTCAAGTGTTCCCTACTGAATCGCATATGATTCACTTGATGGGTATGGTCTCCTGGTCTTCCACGATCATATGTGTATGTTTGGTGTCTCGATTCACCCCTCGGTATCGTGTCGTGGTACCGCTGTCTTGTGTTCTCCATCCTCTCGCCATGATTATGTGGTTGTGGGAAATGGTGTGCCCCTCTCCCCCTTTCATGGGTACTCCTAGTATTTGTATGTTCTCCTTCGCTTTGGTTGTTCGTAGCCGTGTTTCGGTTTAGGATGGGTGAGTTTGGGTGACCGTTCCTATGTCTATGCTCATTAGGCCGACCATTTTGTGTTTCGAAGGCTGTCAGCAGTTCTATCATATCTGCGAAATCCACTGGCCTCGCAACAATTAATCCTGTTCTCACCGTGTCTGGGAAATGTCTCGTTATACTGGCAATTAGTTCTGCCTCCGACAAGTTAGGGTCTAATAGCTTTCCTTTGTTGGCTACTTTCATGAAATAGTCGACTAATGACAATCCTTTGGCTGGATCGTATCTACCTGTCGCTAGCTCTACCCTAGTTTGGTTTTGTTTAGCTGGGCCCCAATATCTTGATAGGAATAAATTTCTGAATGAGCTATAAGACTCGTGACCAGCTAGTGTTAACCTGAGCCATTCTAATGCCTTGTTTTTTAAGCTTTTCTTTACTATCATCATCCTAAGCTCGTTTGGTATCCTTTTCACTTTAAAGTATTCTTCCATCTCTTTAACAAAGAGTTTTGGATCGTCTCCCTTTTCCTCGTCAAATGTAGGTGGTGTGATTTCATGTAATATGCTGTTGGTGTAACATGTGTTATGTGTTGTGTCATTGTTTGGTTGTGAACCTCTTTCTCTGTATGGTGAGTCAACATTTTGTACATTACTCAAATAACTCTCATCTTGTACATTACTTACATCTAAATCATCTTGTCTTTGTAATGCCTTCACAACATCATTTACATTAGCCAAATTTTCTTTCCCTTTTTTCATTTCTTCACAAATTGATTTTAAATCATTCTTTATTTCTAAGTGGCTTTGTTTCATATCATTTATAGCATCCTGTTGTGAAAGCATCACATCATTCATTGTCTTAATTTTAGGAATTACAATTTGTTCTACAGTTTCATTAATAATGTCTTTCTTTACTACCTCAATCTCTTTCCTTAATCCCTCAGTTATTTCTGCTTTTACATTTGTTATCTTACAGTCTACATTTGTATTACATTCTGTTATTTCATCCCTACATCTAGCAATTTCTTCTTCCAACACTATTTTATTCTCTTTCATCTCTGATTCTATCTTTCCCATCCTATCTCCTACCATTTCTATCCTAGCTTCTAAGGCTTCCTTTGTTTCATTTAAGTTTTTGTGAACTAATTTTAAATTAGTTTCCATTACTTTCATATTTTCTTTACACTCCTGTCTTCCTAATTCTATTTTCTGTTCTAGGTTCTGTCTACCTAATTCCATTTGCTGTTCTAAGTTCTGTCTACCTAATTCCATTTTCTGTTCTAAGTCTTTTCTCACTTCCTCCATTTTCTGACCTATCTCTTCCTTATTCTGTTCCAGTTTCTGGCCTAAACTTTGTTCTATGTCCTGTCTCAATTCTATGTTATTTTGTTCCATTTTCTGACCTAATTCTTTTTTATTATTTTCCAAGTCCTCTCTCACTCCCTCTATTTTCTCACCTAAACTTTGTTCTATATCCTGTTTTAATTCTATGTTATTTTGTTTCATTTTCTGGCCTAAACTTTGTTCTAGTCTTTCAAACATCATCATCATTAACTTTTGGTCTTTGCTTATTTCCGCCTGTTCCGCACCTTCTAATCCTTCCTGATAACTAGGCCTATCTGCCCCTTCCCCCACTCCTATTTCTATCTCTTTTCGCGACATTTCAATTCCTTTATCTAATTCACTTAATGTTGAAAGTCCTGTTACTTTGCCGTTTCTCAATAACATGGAAATCAAATGTACGTAAAAAAAAATAAAAAGTTTTGATCCTACTTTCTTTTCTGCTGGTTCTTCGTCCGGTTATTTACGTCTCCTGGGTAGTTGGTTTCACCAGATGATCTCCGGTGTTTTTCCCACGTTGATTCTCCGTGTATCGATGTTTTGTTGATATCAGACGATGGTCTAATGGCGTTTTTCTCCTGCACGATGAGATAGCGTCCTTTTGATATTTATCGCACTCTTAATTTTGCATTCCACTCCAAATTCGCGCTCCACGTTGGGCAAGCCATTTGTGGCGGGGTTTTATTATTATTAAGAGATGGTTAACACATATTAGTGTGGATATAGCAGCAAATGGAGCACTGTTTTTGCTAAAAGGTGGAAAGTTTGTTAGAGCAGACGCCACTTTTATCTTCAGGGGAGGTGGTCGTGGAATGGAATGCATAAATCAACGTACTTTTATTAGAAACACATTTATTCGTTTTATATACACTTTACATCACTATTTCACTTGGTTAATAACTTTTAAAATTGGATAGCGTCCATGCTGGCTAGAAGTTTGGATGTAATTCACATATTCACACGCCATCAACAATTATACGTCCTTACACTTTGAAGTCACAGACGCTAATGAAAGTAGTTTCTGAGCGTCTCTATGACGCAACACCGCCATTCTTGTGTATTCATCCGCGCAACAGTTCTCATTGGTCGAACTCAAACAGTTGAGAAGACATTGTCTATTTTGAGTATTATCAAAAGAAATAAGTCCCTGATACACCCAAATTAAAAGAATTAAAAAAATTTACACACTCTTACAAAAATATTTACATGAACAATCTTCTATTAGTCAATATTCTGTCTCAGGTGTTAGGGTATGGAATATTGAGTGCCAGGGGGCAATTCCAAAGAAAATTAGAAAAAATACGAGCAAAAAAGATGACATGGCAGTGGATGTGTGTAAGCGGGAAGGCAAAGAAACGGGTGTTAAGTATGGTTGTGAAAAGGGAGGAGATCAGAAAGGTTGTGTGGAAAGACAAGAACAAACAAGAAACTGGTACACCTCGCCGTGTGACGAGACAGAGCAAATGGTTTTGAAGCTGGTAGTTAGGAGTTACAGAAGGAGGGAAGATAGGTTAAGTCAGTTTAACTACGTGTTTGTAAAAGTGAACCAAGGAAGTGTACATGAAATAGGGTACAGGGGGAGTTAAAAAAAACAGATTTAATACAAACAGAAATGAAAGAGAAAGACTATAAATAAAAAACAGATAAATGCAATTGTTTAAATGAAGAATAATATGAGAATGTTTTAAACACGTCCAGTGATAAATGCAATTGTATGTGTTACAAAGAGCTGTCCAAGATAAAAGGGCTAGGGCCCAATTCAAGGATAGCTCAAAAGTATAAGATTAGAACAAAGTAAATATAAAATATAAAAAAAAATTTGTCAATGTGACTTTCCAGATGACTTTCTGGCTTATTGCATAGATCCTGGTTCAGTCCCTATGCCTGCTTCAGGACCTGTCTGTTATCGATGTTCCTGTGGAAGATTCTGATGCTCTTTCTTCACATGAGGATGCCTTTACATCATTCCAAACAGAAATCAGCAACATTACAGAAGTTAATACCCATTTAACACCGATATGGAACAGTATGATAAACAAACTACTCTATGGAAATGAAGATATAGATGATGGTCATCTATCCATTTTGGCTCTTTCAAGTGTATATGAAGAATGAAAACAAAGAAGAAGGGACTAAAGCAAATGAACAAAACTGTGAAGAGCAAGCTTCATGTAAAAAGAATTCTGATAATGTAGACAAAAGCTTAAGACTACATGGTAAAAAATACCAAGAGTGAAAATACGAAGGAAATAAGTATTATGATGTTGTTGAAAGAGATGGCCATAAACTTCTGCTAACATGTTTGCATAAGCAAGGAAAGCAGTTAATAAGTAAGAGGAGCTTTATGTGTAGTGAAATTTATGAAAATCAGAGGAAAGTTCATCAAACAATTTGGGAGTTGAATTCATGGGTTGAAAAGAAGGCGTAATTATATGGATTAGCAAATTTTTGTACAACTGTTAGGAGGAGAGTAAGCAGAATTGTTGAGGAGTTGCCAAAGAAAATGTATGGCTGCAACTGTTATTTGCCTGCAGAAGCCAGAAAGAAAGTCAGAGTTTGCAAGAACTTTTTCCTTGCAACTCATCAGTTTCTGATGAGTGGGTAAAACCTTTCCATTTGTATACTAATAGTGATAAGGCAAAAATTGAAGAAATAAGAAAACAGAAAAATTCAGCCCAAAATGACAACACAGGCAGTCCAAAGAAACTTAAGTCAGACTCTGTGAAACTGCGGTTGGGGATAATTCCTAAAGTTCCAAGCCACTATTGTTGATCCTGTAGTAATTGAGCTTATGTGGAACCTGATTTTAAATCTGTTAACAATATGCATGAAATTTTTAAGTTGTGCTGTGAAGAGAATGGGACAAAATGTGTACAATGGAAGAGGTTCCATGAAATCCTGTAAGAAGAGAAAATTTCGGTGTTCAAGCCTAGAAAAGATCAGTGTGATACTTGTGTGGCATTTAGAGAAGGTAATCTAACAGAGAATGAGTTTAATATTCATATTAAAAAGAAAGAAGCAGCTTGTAAAGTTGCATGACAAAAATAACCCTTATGTTGACAATGGATGTTCACAGTATATTGCTATGCCCCAAGCTGGTTGTTTCAAAGCAGTACGTAGAAGCCTCAGATTCACAATTTTAACATCTACATAAAAAAACACAAAAGATACTTGTTTATGTTTCTGGTATGAAAGAGAAGGAAAAATCTCAGCAAATGAATCCACAAGCTTCATAACTGACTTTTTAGAAAAGGAAACTGGTACTGCAAGCAAGCTTTTTCTAATATTGGATGACCGTCATTATTGAATAAAAATGTTTTGGTAAATGCCTATGTTTCAACAAAGCTCAACATTGAAATAGAGCAGATTATTTTGGGGAAAGGGCACACAATGATGGGGGTTGAGTCTCCATTCTACATTGGACTGTCTCTTCGTTCCACCAATCTATTTGCCTGAAGTACTTATCCAAAATAGAAGCAGCCAGACTAGATAAGGCACATAAAATACATTAACTGGATCACATATTTTTCTAAGATTATGAACATATATCTTCCAAATACACTTCAATTCATCCTGGCAAGAAGAAAGGGTGTCCCACAGCCACTGATATATGAGGACTACTCAATAAAGAAGGTGAGATGTTCTAAAAGATTATTCATTCTGATGAATGGCAGATTCTTCCTCAAAGAAGACAGAAAGGAAGCCACAATGAAGTGCAACCCATTTACAATGAAACTATGAAAATTGAGAAGTCTAAATATGACAGTTTGCAAGATTTCAAAAGATTTATCCACAAAGATGGTCATTAGTTTTACAGCAGTCTGAAGTATTAAAATGAATGTTCGTGATTGTCTGTGGAGTAAAAAGTATGTCGCTGTTGTTTTAATTTGAGAATTGTTTCTGAGTTTCTAATCTTGATTTGAGAATAGATGTCCAAGTAGAGCAAACTGTGATCAAACTGAAACTGTGCACACTCTGGGATGTTATCATTCAAAGTTCATAATAATCTTTGGCATGAACATGTATGCAATTTTGTAATTTGAGATAATTGTCATTTATAAAATTAATTTTGAAACCCACAGGGAAGTATGTACTCAGTAGGTTTATAGCTAAACATTCTTCATGAATAGAGTTGACTAGGCACTGTTAAGTGTCCAATTTCATTTTGTATCTCACTGTGAACCAAACTACTGTACCAATGCAATATTAAACTCTGTAAAACTGCCTATTTACATCTTTTAAGGCTGACCATCAATAGAATATAGATCACACAAAATGCGTATAAGCTATGTGATTATAAAGGTGCAAAACTAATCCGCTATGGTTTTTTTTGTAGTGCTTAACACCCACTTTTACTGCTATGGCACCACAGGCGGTGACACCAATGATACGTGGAATGAAGATGGAGCACCGGTGGAATGGGATGGCAGGGGAAACCGGACCACCCAGAGGAAAAATGCCCCAGCATCGCTTTGTCCACCACGAATCCCACATACGGTTGCCTGGGATCTAATCCGGGCTGCTTTGGTGAGAAGCGAATGGTCTAACTAATTGGCTATGGTGCGGCCTTTACCTTTGTGCCACAAGTATATACAAATATGCAATAAAATAGTATTGTTGCACTGGGTTTCAATAATATCTAGCATGAACAATATAATGTCCACTGTTTCACATGTTTATACAGTTTGCACATATTATTGACAAGTTTGGATAAAGTTGGAAATGGTTTTTGCTTCTCCTGAAAGGATTATTTTTTGTACATAGCAGTTCTACAAGGTGCAATGATGATATTTAGAAAATGTTGTTTAGTGTTATTAATTGACTCACCTTTTAAATTAAATTTTCTGTATGTTTGAAATAGAAATGCTGCATATTACATTCAAGTGGTTTCCCAACTTATTTTTAGGAAACACATTCACATCTCTTTCTCTACTCACTCTTTTACAAACAATTCATATCATATGTAGATATATATACACAAATTGGATGTTTGTATATATGTAACTGTTAATCTCGAAAACCGCTAAATCAATCACCCTGAAATTCGGCATGTATACCTATGTATTTTTTTCATGGAGAAAGTTTTTAAATGGTTTTCTACTCACTCTTTTTTACGTAGCACATTCATGTATCCTCTGTTTGCCCTTCAACATACAATTGATATAATTTTCTATCATTGAAACATAAATGCAACGTATTACTTTCACACAGTTTCCTATACCAATTCTTCCCTTACAAGACACAATCAATCCTCTTTTGCTACTCGCTTTTCAACATACAATTCATACAATTTGATATATGCTTGAAACAAGTTCAACGTATTGCATTAATACTATTTTCTCTATTCACTTTTGTTTTACGTAACAATTCACATGTTATTCCTATCGTTTATCAACTTCTTACATACCAACGCTTATACATATTGTATGTTGAAGAGTGAGTAAACTCCAAAACCGGTTGACCAATCGCCATGAAAAGTGACATCTAAGTGTTTTCATGTCAAAGATTTTTATGGAGTCCATTTTACCACGCAGCGTATTACGTTCACATGGTTTTCTCTACTCCCTTTTCTTTTACCTAGCACACTACCTACTCCCTCTTCTACAAACAATCCATACATTTTTCCATACACTTTAAATATAAGTGCAACGTATACATTCACACGGTTTTTCTACTCATTTTTCTTTACTAAACACAATCCCATTTCTTTCACTACTTCCGCTTCGAAGAACAATTCATGCAATTTTTTATGTGATTGAAACAGAAATGCGCAGTACATTCACGTGGCTTTATCAACCAGCTTTTCTTCCTGTGGTATTTGTTATTGTTCAACAGTGCTTTTGCTTAGTGTAGCTCCGGTGTTTTAATAAAAAGTAAAGAAGTAGTTAAAAGAGTAAAGTACCTAATCACAATTGATGTCAGGAGTGCGATGAAAAGTATGATATCGAACAATTGAAACAAATGTTAGCCAAGATGGACATAATAGGGAATGAAATGAATTCCGGAATGCGGCAGAGGAAACAAATATGAAAGCCAAATTGTAAAAATGTAAACTACGGAATAGAAAATATGGGAACAAAAATGGACAAAATGGAAACAAAAATGGAAGCCAAATTGAAAATGTAAACTCCAAAACGGATAAGATGAAGACAGGAATGTCCAATATGAAGATAGATCTATCGGAGAATACTAACAAGCGACTGGCCGGGGTTAATGAAGCCATGGAAGAGCTCGACCTTGGCCAATGTGTTAACGCCCTGGAGCCAATTGAACTCCAAAATGGAACAAATGCTCAACGAAAACCTCAAACTAGGTGGATATCTATGGGGAAGTCCTGCGTTCAGCAGTAGACACTAGAGGTCTGCACGGGCTCGGGCAAAGCCCTCGGGCCTAATTTGAAAAATGCTTGTCAGGCTCAGGCCGGGCTCGGACTTGAAAATTAAGGGAATAAATAACTGAAAATGGATTTTTAAAATTTTTCAGCCAAGTTAGCTGAAAATTTATTTTCAATGTTGTCTCATACCAGCATTAGAGGGTTTTGAATTTTAGTGTGATATGTCCTTCAGTTTCCAAATTACGAAATGTTGAATCCGGATTTTATAATGTTATGCCAAATGCTCTACACTACAATTTTTTTTTAAAAAACGCCTAATTTTAAGGTTCTATTGTATTTATCTGATTATAATGTCCAAATCTGTCGCACAAATTTGTTTTATTAGCATCCGCTCAAAAGACAATAATTTTTAAATTTTATCACTTGAAATTTCTAGTATAAAGTTTCATAAGTTTCTTTAGTAACTCAAAACCGTTCAAAAGAAAAAAAAAGTATACGACAGATTTACTTGTTTGTATTTTGGAAATGATACGAAGAATTGCATGAAAACTGTATCGTGTGACATTTTCAAAAAGTGAATATGGTGAAAAAATAATTTTCAAAAAGCTTAAATTTTGAAATGAAAAACATTGTTATTCTGCATTTTTAGTTTACATTATGCAACTAAAAGGATTTGTTATATAAAAAGTCAAATCACATTTTGAATTTAAGGTCCCTAGTATTTTTAAAGTCATGCAATACAAATGTAAAGTTTTGTGAGATTTGTGCTAAATTTCAGTGGTACATTCACTTAGGAGGCAAAAAATAATGTATGATATTTCTTGGTCACCAATGTTTAAATGTTGAGAATAGTACAATTACCGCAACATTTCTTTACTAGGAATTCGAAATGATTATTCTGCTGACACGTTTCAAATGCTGCTACTGATGCTAGTCAAAGCACAGAATGAGAGGGTTTGCAACTATATTATTTCTCACTACTCGGCTGCAATTTAATCCGTTCACTCACTCCACATATAAAATCTTACACTCTTATCTTGAACCCAAGGCGTATTTGATTCTTTTATACTGCTAGTAATGCGTGTTTCCTCCTGCTTTGTAAATCGATGTTTATACTGATACAATTACAGTTTGTTTTGTGGCTGACGCTGTAGTAATGTTACTGCAACATTATTGTTCAGCATTTCTCCAAATTGAAACGTTTATTTTATTATTATCATCATGAGATGAACCACTACATACATCATACATCAGGGTCATTGCCTATCAGTCAGCATCACCAAATTGCAACATACAACAAGTTGACACTTTCATTTTTCATTGCCCTTCTGTCTGTTACAACCAAGTTATATGTAGAAAAAATATCTCGTCAGCACTGGTAACCAGGACATTGAAGGGACTTTTTGTTGGAAAGGTAGTATCACACCAATAACCTTTTCTTCAAACTTGGAAAAAAAAGTTTATTTCTAAGACTTTGGCGACACAATTTCATGATCTTAAAACAATATTAATGTACCTAATAATGTTATTGATGCAGGTACCCAACATTCGCTAGTGTAAGTATTTGGACGAAAATTGGATTTTAGCAAATATACAATATCACTAACAAATAATGATGATGATGATGATGATGATATTGTCAATAACTGCAGGATAACTTTGTTTAAAAGAAAATTGCACAATCGGGCTTGGGTTGGGCCCAGGCCATGGCCTATAGACTATTACCGGGCTCAGGCCGGGCCTGGGCCATTGCCTTTAGACTATTCTTGGGTTCGGGCCGGGCCGGGCCAGGTCTAAGAAAGTCGGCCCGTGCAGGCCTCTAGTAGACATTTTACAGCTGAAATAATGGTGTTTATGAAATATTTGCATGTATTTCTATATCTCTTGTATCTCAGAAATGACTCTTAGCAATTGCAACAAAAATTATTATTTAGTTAACGTTTTGTCTTTTAGGTTTATCAAAGTATCTTCTCCCACAAAAAAAAAGATTTCACAAAAAAGAGGCGAAAAATGCCAAGCAAAGCTTTATCGATGGTAAATAATAACATTAATAGTAATAGTGGTGGTGATGATGGTGATGGTGATGGTGGTGGTGATGGTGATGGTGATGATGATGATGATGGTGATGATGATGATGATTATGATGATGATGATGATGATGAGGAGGAGGAGAGGAACGACAATGATGATGATGATTACAAGGAAAGCAATTGAAAAGTAATTTGGATTAGGTTTACAGGAACATTAATCCTTGTCAACAGTTCCTACATTCTACGCATACCACTCCATTTTTCAAACAATCACACAATTCTGTGTTTTCATTCTTACAATAAAGTGGTTCAAATTCAATCATTGTTCTAAAATAAGAACAAATTAGAAACTAAAAACTTCACTTATCTTAGTATGTTGATATCCTTTTTCTATTTTACTGACCCAGGGGTTTCAAGCTATATCCAGCTCATTCTCAAAGTCATTGTTTTTGGAAAATAATGCAACTTTTCCTACTTATTCCATTCATCACCAAACATTTGTGTTAACAGATTCAAGGGATCACATTTTTTTCGCTTCTGGTATTATACTGTTTGGCTGAATTAGTGGTGGTTCTGGGATATGAATTATGAGCTTTCCTTTCTTTAGTATGGGGGTGAAGAGGTTTTAGGGATCATCTACCAGGTATGTAGGTTCCATTTTTTGCCTCACAGTGCATTTTCCGTCTTTTAAATACTAAATGTTACTCACTTCATTTCAATAATTCCTTCTTATTTTTTTAAGAAATCAGTCATTGACTTGAAATCACACACATTCAATGCTGTGAATGTGAAGAGAGTCTACTGATCTGAAAATTGTGGTGCACTATTTAGGTGTTAGTATAGCTGACTATCTCAGTTTGTTTTGATCCCCACACCCACCTGCTAAAGGCCTCCATCCTTAGAACAATGGCTGTGGATATAACATGATTTGAAACAATTGTTAACATGGACATAGTACAGTTTGCAACAACACCCACTTTACACATAGCAATTACACAGGAACAAAATATGATTTCATGCAAACAGAGTTCACAGCATGAAAGAGGATGCTAAAAGCTATTCGAATTCATGTAAAAATCAATTTTGTCTGGGGGTGAATATAATATAATTGGAAATGATACTCTTTCTTTATAACATTTCTGTTTACATCTGATCAGATTTGATGTTAATCCCAAAGGAAAAACATTTTGTTACGTATGCTACACAGAAGCTGCACTTAACTACACCATACACTAAAATAAAATGGAAATAAGGACATAGTGACTCTGTTTCACAAAGCACATAATATTTTTTCTGCTAGTTGCATCAACATAGAGGATGGTGTTCAGACCATTAAAGATATGTTATAGCCTCAGGTGATTTCTTTGTGGATTAAGTTGTAATCTGTACTACATAGACACTGAAAAACATAAGAACTGCTGCACAGTGTTTTTCCATTGTACAGATGGAAACACGATAACTGCTGCTGTTGTACACAAGATCACATGGATGACTTGTGCTTCTGTGCTCTGAAAATGCAGTATTCAGCTGACGCATTATTATGTGGTTGAGTTATTACCAGCATGCTTTATTATTTTGTCCTGTACTTAGTCACAAAGTGTATTATGACTCAGCATTCTTTTTTCTACTGCACAGTGTGTATTTATTTATGATTCGCATGTGTTAACTCAGTCAGCTCACCAAGTGAAAGTGCAGTTTGCAGAAAGGTTTCCCAGTGATCTGCGATTTCTATCTCTGGGGTAATTTAAAGCATGAACTGTACAAGATAAATCCACACACCCTGGAAGAATTAAAATAAAATATCCACCAGGAAATTGCCAGCATTTCTCAATGTGAACTATGGCAAGTGATGGATAGTTTCCTAAAGCGGTACCAAAAATGTATGGATAATGACGGTGGCCAGTTTCAGCATCTCCTTTAATAGCATTGGTAAGTAAAACCTTCAAAAAGTAGTTTTAAAAATGTACGGTTTCATCCGCGCTGCTCTATGACAGTGGCAGTTGGCAACAAGTACCGAGGATGCATACAGGCAAAACACAATGCACCCAGTTCAGAGTCTTTTGAATCACCCATTATTCCAAAGGGAGAAAATTTGTTTGTTTATGTAGGATAATCTTGAATATCAGTTAATTGATTCTTTCACCATTGAAAAGCCCAATTTCTTCTAATGGACATGGGACTAAAAAACCCTTCTAATTTTATTAATTGCTAAAAGATTAAATAGGATTTACAAGGCCCTTCATACTTGAATATGAACACATTGAAGTTATGAAAGAACATACTTGCAAAGAAGCCCTTGACTTTTAGTTGAGAATGCTGTGGAGTACAAAGCAGTTAATAATTGATTCTCGGGTGATCAGCTGCATAAATAAATAAAGCTCAAGCTTTCAACCATTTGATTGTCCAGTCTTATATTAGAAAGCTGCATTCAGTAAAGTATAAAAACAAAATCTGGTTACATTTTATTGGAAAAAATATACATAGATGATCATGACGTAACACTTCAACAAACATAAGGAGATTCAAAATGCAACAATTCGTCCTGTGTTATATTTGTTTCTTTAATTGCCACTTATCAAATACTGCAGATGTGTATGTAATAAAACACTCAGAACTTCTGAGTAACCTTTATTCTAATTCTATAGATGTATGCACTGAATTTTATGAATGCCAAACCTTCACATGTAAGAAAGTTTTGCTTTATTTTCTTTATATTTATGTTATAATCAGGTCCATTGGCAGGGATTCTAAAGAAAGAGAGAAAATTGGCATTAAAAATCAGAAAACTGATATTGTATATTAACTAAGAATATTTTTCTCAATAGTCACTGCATGTGTTTTCCTAAGAGGTTAATTTGGTAGCCTGGGAATGTGGAATTTTATTTTATTATACTTCCTCTGCCCCAAAATGATAGTCACATTCCATCAATGGGCTTTTATTGTTAAGAACGAGAATATAACAGCAATGGAAGCACCAAACAGTGATGTTTGGCCTCACACAGAGCATATAAACCGGTTTAGCAGTCTGGGACATAGCATGACCTTGGCAGGCTGTAACATAAACAGGGGTGTTCAGTTTAATGCAAGCTATCAGTGAATGCAGTGGTAGTTACGTGAATCTAATGCTTTGTGTGTTCTTCAATAGAAGTAGAAGTAAATGCAAAGTATGTACTGTTTACATATTGTACTTGCTGTGACAAAGTGACATTGAAGCAATGGGAAAAGTGAAAAATTTGGAGATGATAGAAGGCTAGCCATTTATGAGCATTTACTTTGTGTAAGTAAGAATGGCATCTTACATCTTACAAAGAGGTGTAATAAAGGAAAGTCTGTAAAATTTGCCGTTCATAGATGGTCTGTAGAGCGCATATGGAAACAAGGTGAGAACTCCATAATGAATGACAACATTGTTGCTGATGTCTCCTCTAGAGTGAAAGGAAGAGTTGGCAGAAAGAAGAAATTCATATTCAGGATAGACTTAAAAACATCCCATTGCATCAAAGAAAGACAATCAGATCTGTGGCTGTTGCTTTGGGTATGATAAAATCAACAGTGCATCGCAGAATCCAAGAAAAACTTGTGTGATGATATTCATCAAGACTAAAACCAACACTGAACTTAACAGGAGTACAGAAGTGTTTGCAATTTTGTTTGTCAATCCAGCAATTTCAATACATAGAGCAAGATTTCAGGACACATTTGATTGGATTCATATCGATGAGAAATGGTTTTACATGACTGCAGAAAATGGAAAATTTTACCTTGAAGAACCCAATTCATATCAAATTTTTCAGAATAAACGTTTTGTTACGAAGGTGATGTTTCTAGCAGCAGTGGCACTTCCCCATCTTGATTCAAAGCATAACCAGTACTTTGATGATAAAATTGGGGTGTTTCCATTCATTGACCAGGAGCCAGTAAAATGCAGGGGACACTGGTTACAAAGCCTATCCAGTCCGTTACACAGGACAAATACAGAAAAATGCTCATTGAGAAAGTTCTTCCTGCTACCAAGTCAATACGGTCTTCATGGACAGCATCAAAACCCAACTACATACAACAGAATAATGCAAAACTGCACAGTGATCCTTCTGATCTGGAGTTCAAAGCTGCCACTTCTAATATTGGTGTCTAACCATACAATTGTACTGTCAGCCTCCAAATAGCCCAGATATGAATGTCTTCGATCTCAGCTTCTTCCATGCCATGCAGTCTCTCTAATACCAAGAGGCACAATCCACAGTAGTTCAACTTGTTACTGCTGTTCAAAAAGCCTTCCAAGATCTTCCTGCTGAGACAATGAACAATGTTTTCCTGACCCTGCAACAACCTATGGTTGAATACATGAAGGTTCACGGAAAGAACTGTTATAAACTGCCTCACATGGGGAAACAGAAAATGCAACATCAGGGGTGCTTGCCTCTAGTTCTACAGTGTGATTCTGACATTGTCATATCAGTTTGTGGTGCCTTAAGAAGTGTTGAGTGACCAGGTGCAGCTGTGAGTACTGTTGATAGCATCAGTTTCTTGTAGTTCCTTAGTGTTATAAGTATATTCCTTTCTGTATTGTTTATTGTCAATAAATTACTTGATAAAGAAATGCAACTATTATTTTGGGACAGAGGAAGTATATATTAAGAATATCTGTGCTATGTACAAATTATTAGTTTTTACGCTATTAACCCATTTGCATCATGTGACAACCAGGGCTTGGATACTCCTTTTTGGCATATGACGTGTGACAAGCTCTGCTCACTATGCTGAAGTGCTCCATATAATTCTATATAGTTTAAGTTTCTTCAGTCCTCATAGATGTAATTTGTATGTCTGGAATAAACTGCTAAGATGTGGGGTTTGTAATTCTGCTCAGTATGACGTAACCAACTGTGTTTCAAACAATGAAAAACAATTTTATCTTGGCATTGTTTCACTCACCTCAGTAGGCATCATGGCTGCAAAAAGAATCTGTGCAGATGATGAGGAGGATTTGAGAAAACTGATACAAGGTGTATTAGAGAGTGGCAGTGAAAGTGCTGATTTTTCTGAATATGAAACAGATCCTGAAGAAGGTTCTGGTGACAGTGATAATGAATCTAGTGCAGGAAGCAGCAAAGAAAATAATTATGAAGCCAATGATGGTGCACTAGGCCCTTTGAAATGTGTTCGCATCATGACGCAGAAAAATCATTATGAAGAGAGTTGGACTAAAACTGACAATAACCCCATTCTCTACCCTCTTACTGTAAATAGTGGCATTTGTAAAGACTTACTGAACAAGCATGTGTCAGAGATGCCATCTGCACTTTGTTTTTTTCACAAGACATGGAACCTTTGACAAAAGTGGCAAAACGAATGCTTGCTCAATGAGGCAGCTGAACAATCCTGACATAAAAGTGTTGAAAGACAATGGAAAACAGTTTAACACTATGGTAGATGAAATCAGAGCCTATATTGGTTTAGTTATTTTGATGTCTCAAGTGCAAAGATCATATGTTTAATTGTACTGGAGCAAAAATTGATGCCTTGACACCCCAACTTTTTCTTCCTCTACTGGTAAGTAGAGCAAGTATTTTATTCCACCCAAAAATTCAATGTCAAGATTTCACTGGAAATATATGCTTTGAGACCCCCTGAATCCAGAAAAAGCATTTTTAGAAAAAGGTCCATGTGTGTGTCTGTGTGTCTGTCAGTCTATGTGGCGGCGCCGTGGCCAAGCGGTTAGCATGCTCGCCTACCACCTAGGCAGCCCGGCTTCGATCCCAGGGACCCGCATGTGGTATTCGTGGTGGACGAAGCGGCGTCAGGGCAGGTTTTCTCCGGGTGCTCCGGTTTCCCCCGCCATCTCATTCCACCGGTGCTCCATCTTCATTCCATGTATCATCAGTGTCACCGCCTGCGGTGCCATAGTAGTAAAAGCGGGCATTAAACACTACAAACACAAAACACATTCAGTCTATGTATCTGTCAATCTGTGTGTAAGTCTGTCTGTCTGTCAGTCTATGGACAGCATAACTCAAAAACGAAAAGTCAGTTAAAAACCAAAGTTGGTATTTAAGTTTAATGTCTTTCAAGGAATGCGACATGAAGATTATGAACAAAATAGCCTTGCCCTAAACTACCCTTTACATGGAAAATTTTCTGAACATTTCGATTTTCCTGAAAATGGCTCTAACGATTTTGATTAAAATAATGTATGTCTAAGATATTCTTATGACAAATGAAATGTATATCTGGCTATAACCTATGTAGTCCTGTTTACTCTGGATGACTTTTGAATAACTCGTAAACCATAAGAGATAGACAAAATCCTACTATACAAAAAATTTAGATGTTGCTAAAACACACAATTTATGTACAAATAACTTTTTTTGTAGAGTGAACCATTTCGGAGATATTCCTTGTTATTTGTGTCAGTTTTGGAAAACTTAAAACTTTCAAGTTTGAGTTTTTTATTTTGAGTCACCTATTTACACACACCTTCACTACTAACTGCTTTTTTAAGCGGAAACGTTTTCAGGACCATTCGATCCCATCATCAGCCGTTGGGTGAGTGACGTTATCCTCTTGTTCCTTTTCTCTGCTGTCTCTATTCTGCTGCCATCTGGTATTAGGGTTGCAGAGCTTTAACACTTCATTCAATACTGGTATTTCGAAATTAATAACTTTATTACTGTTTTTGATTATGTATATTTTTTCCCAAATATTCAGTTCTATTGGTGAATTAATAGATTTTAACAGTTTTATATTAAGGCCGATGTTGTGGTTTTCAGTCCAAAAATGATGTGCCACAGCAGATTTTTCAATTTGTTTTAATTTTATGTTTCTTTGGTGTTCCTTAAGTCTTATATCCAAATTTCTCTTTGTTTTCCCTATGTAGCTTTTGTCACAACTATTACAGTTGATCTGGTAAATCCCCGATTTTTTATTGTATGGGATGGTATTGTTTAGTGGCTTATTAAGCAGGTTTTTTAAACTGTATTGGTTTTGCGGTGCTAGTTTTATGTTTAGTTTCTTGAAGATTTTTTCAAATTTTCTGAAGGCCCAGGGATGGTACATGAATTTCTTAAATTTCCAGTTGTTTGTGAGTGGTGTTAATGTAGTGGTTTGCGAAATTATCTTGAGCTTTTTTGCATTTTTTGACATGTTTCTAACGGTGGCTGGGTTGAATCCATTTAATATTGCAATTTCTTCTATGTGTTGTTGTTCTTTCAGAAATTCCTCTTTACTTAACGGGACATTATATAAACGATGTATCAAGCTTCGAAATGCTGCCAGTTGGTGTGAAATTGGGTTGCAATTGTTTTTCTTGATGTAATTGTCTACATGTGTGGGCTTTCTATGTATACCAAATGTTATACCATCTATATTTCTAGTAATTTTGAGATCCAGGAAGGGTAATGTGTTGTTGTCTTCTATTTCAATTGTAAATTTTATATGGCTGTCCTGTAGATTCAGTAATTTTAGACAGTCGTCTTTTTGTTTCTGGGGGATTATAGCGAAAATGTCATCCACATATCTTCTCCAAAATTTGAATATATTATGTATGTGATAAAACCATGCTTAATAAGCCACTTAACAATACCATTCCATACAATAAAAAATCGGGGATTTACCAGATCAACTGTAATAGTTGTGACAAAAGCTACATAGGGAAAACAAAGAGAAATTTTGATATAAGACTTAAGGAACACCAAAGAAACATAAAATTAAAACAAATTGAAAACTCTGCTGTGGCACATCATTTTTGGACTGAAAACCACAACATCGGCCTTAATATAAAACTGTTAAAATCTATTAATTCACCAATAGAACTGAATATTTGGGAAAAAATATACATAATCAAAAACAGTAATAAAGTTATTAATTTCGAAATACCAGCATTGAATGAAGTGTTAAAGCTCTGCAACCCTAACACCAGATGGCAGCAGAATAGAGACAACAGAGAAAAGGAACAAGAGGATAACGTCAGTCACCCAACGGCTGATGATGGGATCGAATGGTCCTGAAAACGTTTCCGCTTAAAAAAGCAGTTAGTAGTGAAGGTGTGTGTAAATAAGTGACTCAAAATAAAAAACTCAGACTTGAAGAATACTTCACTGTCAATAGTGCTTCTATTTTTAATATTCACTTAAAACTTTCATAGAATGAAACATCGTTAATTTCTTTCTTTTTTTTGATATGTTAAACATGCAAAGAGAACGGGATCTCAAAGCTTTAAAAGATTTGACTATCGCTCAAAGCCTACTATATTTCCCTTGCACCTACAAGGAAACAAGCAATAAGATAATTTCTGCAAATGTTTATCTCAACTAACACAAAGAAGGTATAGGAATAAGAGTTTGTAGGAATGGTTAGTACAGAAGTAGAGAAGGTCATGTGAGTGCAACACATCAGATTTTTCATGAAACAATGGGTAGGGAGAAATTTCCCATTTCTTTCACACACAACAGCAGTATTATGACAACAGTATTGTCGAGTTTATGCTTTTAATATTGTGCTTGCAAATTTTCAACAAAAAATACTTAATGGTTGATTTTAAAAGATGTGTTAAGCATTAAGCTGGTACCTCCCTCACAACTCAGGGATTTCAATCTGATTTCTTGGTTAGTTGCCAAGAAATTTAAATATGACATAATTGGGTTAAATATAACTGGGACCAAAAGGAAAGTACGAAGTTTTGAAATTTAAACTAATGTGATTATCTAAAATATACTCAACCATTTTGGCCAAGGATTCTTCTACTGCTAAAGGGTATTTGTACACTATGTAGGATTTCCAGAACTTGAAAGATTGTCAGGGAAGGGTTAAGGAAGTCAGATGTTCCATTGACGTTTCACAACCTTTTATGGAGTACCAGGAGATTTTTCATCCATTATTTGGAATAGTCAAGACTGTACAAAGTTATAATTCTAAGAGATAAAGGGAAGGATTCATTATAAAAATCTTCTAGATTGTTAGAATGATAATTTCATAAAGAACATGGGAAGTGAATGAAATTAATTAATTTGTCATTGGAGTTTAAAACAGCTAACCATGTAATGAGCCGTAAGCCACCTAGTTAGTAATATTCTTTTTTGTGGGGTTGCAAGAAAACTGCCATGTAAGTTGATTTCCCTTCTTTAGTTAATGACTGGATCAACTAGTGAAGTCTCTAAACTTCAATGAGTTGCAACAAAGACATTGGACCATTAATTTACTACTCCCATCTTCAAGAAGGGAGATTCAATTCAACAGAGCTGGCGTAGTCACATACATAATTATCTGAATCACACATATAATGTCGCTGCAACAAACAATTGCCACGTGTTCAGGAATGCACTTTTAATCTTGTTGATAAAGTCTTTTCAAGTTTTCTACAAGCCAAAATGTATAACAAAAGGAATAGAAGTAAACTTTTCTCTTAAAGGAACAACACGTTGCCAGCATTAATTTCAGAAATATGAATAGTATAAAGTAAGGTCATGGACACGGTTACATAACAAAGTGAGAAAGTTGGCAATGTGGAACTATGTCCTCAGAATGCAGACTGCTTGGACTTCAATAGAAAAGTTATTATCCTGTTTCTGAACATTTCACCAGGCCTGTGAAGTTTTGTGTAACTATAGTTTGTAGCACTGGTAACATTGGAGAAATTACTAATCATAGAACCCTTCTCTCACAGTTCATAAGCAATTGTCTTGACCGTGAGGCATATTTATGCATTTTAACTTTATTCAGCAATGCTGGGCTTACATGTCTTATTATTCGATACTGTGCATTTGTAAACATGTGTGTGTGTGTGTGTGTGTGTGTGTGTGTGTGTGTGTGTGTGTGTGTGTGTGTGTGTGTGTGTGTGTGTGTGTGTGTGTGTGTGTGTGTGTGTGTGTGTGTGTGTGTGTGTGTGTGTGTGTGTGTGTGTGTGTGTGTGTGTGTGTGTGTGTGTGTGTGTGTGTGTGTGTGTGTGTGTGTGTGTGTGTGTGTGTGTGTGTGTGTGTGTGTGTGTGTGTGTGTGTGTGTGTGTGTGTGTGTGTGTGTGTGTGTGTGTGTGTGTGTGTGTGTGTGTGTGTGTGTGTGTGTGTGTGTGTGTGTGTGTGTGTGTGTGTGTGTGTGTGTGTGTGTGTGTGTGTGTGTGTGTGTGTGTGTGTGTGTGTGTGTGTGTG
>CM060964.1:280883001-280988001 GCA_030765045.1 Tenodera sinensis | reverse complement strand
TGCGTGTGTGTCTTTATTCACCGTAAGAATTTTTTTACAAATTCATGGCTTCGTCAATTTTTAAATAGGGAATACAAATAATATTGGTTTAAACAATATCATGAATACAAATAATAATAACAGAGACAGCATTACAGTCATAAGAGTATAAGTTATATATATAGCCTACAGATTAAACACAAATAAAATTATTCAGAGAGTGAATCAAATAATATATATATATATATATATACAGAGACAGTGTTACAGTAATATAGTGTTACAATAATACAGATAAAATTATTCAGAGAATGAGTCAAAGAACTCCTGCACACTGTAGTAGGTTTGCTCAATTAGAAAATTTCTAACTTCTTTCCTAAACTTAGTTTGACTGCCACTGCAAGATATCCATAAATGTTTGTTTGGAGAACCTAAATATAGCTTTAAATTCTATGATGTAATATTCTTGAAAGGTAATGAACTATATCTAAAATTCCTTGGTCTTGGTAGAAATACAGGTTCAGATTTCGTATTTTGCTAACACTTCATATCACGAACATGTAGCATTACATTACACCCATTTATTGCACAACTTGTAGTAATACATGTAATTGACAATAATTCAGCCTCAAGATATGGTGGTTACACTTACATACGTATGTATATACTTGAAATAAAACAGTAAAGCTGTCTAAATTAAGTATCATGGTCAACACTCAACATTGCTTATTGTGAATATGTATATGCACTTTTCTATAATGCCCACTTGACTTTAACCCTAAACCTTTATTTCCATCCCTCTTACCAACCCTGAACACAGTTCACTTGATCACATGCTCTTCCTTGTCACATGGTGTGGAGCACCATTTTCTTCCCTTTTTTCTTCAGCTTCCTATTTATTAACACATGTTCATTATCTGATATCCACTTTTTTGAGTTAATATCTTTCTAAATATGAGCTGGTCTTTTCTGCTTACCTTTCTCCCATTTCAATCTACCCACATTGCAATGACTGTCTCTCAGTCCTATTCCAACTGGTCATACCCCACCTCTTCTTGTTTACCCATTTTATTTCTACTCAGCTTTGGAATTGTCCCTTTGTTGTTTGAGTAATTTGCACTAGCATGTTCACCTATGTAGCCACTTACTGCTTCTTCGTCGTCTGCTCATATCATTTCCAATTCCCTGCCACCATCTTCGTTCTCCATTGAATTATTATCACCAATCATAGCTTCTTTCTTCTCCTTCTCTGTCACCTTGTTACTTGCTAATTTCCCCTCTTTTTTCCCCCTTGCATCTGTCCTTGAGGTGATGTGCCTTTCCTACCTCAATGATTCTTCGAAATGCAATATGACAGACTTATTTCTTTTCTGTGTTTCCTGACTCATCACTTCTTGAATTTCTGCTACTATGTCTGTTAGTTCATTCTTTTCCTCTGCAATTTTTCCATCTGCCCATAATTTTAAACCTTATATGTAGGCCTCTTTCCCCTCACCTTTTGCTCACCTTCTCTGCTCTCTTAATTTCTTTATTTGCTGCCTTTGGTCATATGATAGTCTTTGTTGATAAAGATGCTTGTTTCTTTCAGTTTTTTTTTGTCTGTTTCAGTATGCTGCAAGTTGTATATGTACTTGTAAGTTTTGCTAGAATGTTTCTTCTACCATTTCTTCCTCCGAATCTAAATGATTTATGTATTTCAGTTACTAGTGGTCATCTGTAGCTTCTTCTCCAGAATTTTCTTTAACTCTTGTCTTGGATCGAAGCCCATCCTTTCTTCTATTCCGACAAATACCAAGTTATATTTCCTACTTCTGTCCTCCCATTTTTCCATTTTTTCTTTGATGTTTTATAATTCTTCGTTTAACGCATCTATATTTTTAAGAATTTTCTCTGTTTTCTCAACTAGTTCTCTTCTTTTATTCCCTTCTGTACTCTTTCCATTGCTAGTATTTTTGTATTTCCCTAAGTTCTGTTATCGCTTCATGTGTAGTATCTTTGCCTGCCATGTCCTTTGCATCCTTCTTCCTTTTGCTCAAGGGAGCATTCTCGGCACACGTCTGCACTCTCGTTACTTACTCAGTACTCCACTATATGTATATGCTTGAAAAAGTGAAGCCACTTAAGAGGGACAGAGGGTGAGTAGAGGAAGCTCTTCATTTCATCACATTGGGTATGGTAGCTTGTCGAAATTGAAAACATGCATCAGTGCTAAAAATACTGATAAAAGTATTTTGTGACAAAAAAGGGTTTTCAGGACATATGCAATCTTAAATAAAATACACTCATATCCAATGTACCCTCTTTGTCAGACAAGAATGTGTAATGAAGAACAGAATAGAAATAACAACACTTCCCAGCATAAAACTATAATTCTATACATGCATCGATCGACTAGGGTGGCCACTTCCACACATTGAAAATGGAGCACATATATGACTTGGCAAGATTCTGTGGTTCTGGCTCATGATATAAACACGATTCATTTCTAAAAACTAAAAAACTAAACCCCTAGTGCAGCAGCCCAAGAAAGGCCAAGGCTTGCCACCCAGCCGCTGCGTCCCCCACCACTTCCCACTACAGGCATCATTGGTGGGATGCAGTACTGCAAGGTTGGACATGGTCAGCACCCTCCCAGCCAGTTATGCGGCCTTCGCAACCTGGAGCCACTACTTCTCCATCAAGTAGCTCCTCAATTGGTCCCCTGGGACCTAACGAGGCTGAGTGCACCCCGTGCCAGACCTCCCAGTGGAGGAAAAATCTCCATGCCGGTACCAAGATCGCACTCGGGTCCTCCGCGCCAGAGGCAAGTGCGCTACACTAGTATAATTTTGTTATTACTTCTAAGTTTTAACCTAGAGTTTAGCACATTTCAGCCTTTATGCACACATTTAACTAAATGCTAAGTGATATCTTCGAATTGAAGTTCAGAAACTAAATTTTATTGATAGATTACAGAATTACTAATGTACATGCAAACAACTTACTACTTGCTGAATCACTTAGGCTGAGTGTGATATGAAAACCTATTTTCTACTTTTCTGTTCTATACTGGCAATCTCCAAAAGTTGTTTGTTAACAAGGAATTTCTTGTACACTGTAGAGCACTCTTCCAAAAAATTATTGCAGATTTCTGGTTTAACAGAATCCATTTGCAAACGGTTTCTATTTTCTTCCAGGCTGATGTCATCATAGAAAATACTCATTCAGTATGAGCATTACTGCAAGGGATGGAAAATATATAGGAGCTCACCTTCTCAAGATTTTTTTTAAATCAACTTCAGATTTGCTGAACAACTTCAAATAGCGATCTTCACTACTACTTTCAGCAATGTAAAATGAATTTAATGCTGACTCCACAGTACCATATTCTTCATTTAATGCTCTACATCAATGTCCTCAATGTGACATGCCTGAACTGCTTTTGAAAAGTCTCCAAAGGAAGTAGAACTTGTTAAATCGAGCATTGAAACTTTGCTGTGAAAGCTGTTTTCTGAAACTTCATATCAGTCACTTAAGTATTTCTGGGCCTTTTCATAAAAAGCACGGAAATCTGTTTTGTGCTTCTTTGACAACTATGGAGTTAACAGGTTAAGCTTGGAATTCTCTGCAAACCCAAAATATTCGTCATTTACTCTTCTCTCAAGTTTGTCCTTCAGTTCAGTCATTACCTTATATACTGAAGTTATGCTAAATGATTTTGATTTAATACTCAAATGGTGTCTGTGAACAACTTAAGAGCATGACTGAGAAACTCACAGGCATTTTTTTCATCTTTGAAGCATCTCCGCAGAATCTGGCGGCACTCGTATTCTCCCATAGTTTGAAAGTAACTTTTTAAAGCTTTCCAGCATTTATTTTTTCCATGGATGGAAGAAGAGACAGCCATCTAGTAACAACATGTATCAATAAATTATAACCCTCAATGTCCACAAATTCACAAAATTCTTAAAACTTTGCAGTCCTGGCAGCTGAGATGCTGAAATGACTGTAGATTTTAAGCGCAATATTTTCACGTCAATTTTTAGCTGTCCTGAAGCAAATTCATTGCGTTGTGTAAAACATGAGCTAAATGTTAGCTGCAATAATAGTTGTTTGGGTTTCTTTCAGTTTCTGGTACAAACTTTTCTGTTTACCATAGTTCACACTAGCACTGTCACCAGCGTAAGCTGACATCTTTGTCACATCTAAGCCTGACATATTTAGCTTAGACAACAACTGATTCATTATGGCCTGAGCTGTTTCATTATTGTCACTATAGAAGTCTAATAGCACATGCTGTACTCCTTCCTCAAAATGAAAATATCTAATAAGTACTGCAAAGAACTTTATGGCACCTTAATTTGATGCATCTGTTGCAACAGAAAAATATAAGTTATTTTATCCTATGTAGTCTACATGTTTTTCAACACAATAGGGCACAAGAACATTTTTGCACAATGCCTTTGCTTTCGTTTTTCCATGTGTTACACCTTTCACTATCATTGAATCACCACATATTTTTTGTCCACTCTTATTCCACACTCAACACTCCTATAATACTGGTGATGTTTCACTGAGTAGTACACTTCACAGTTCTGCAGCTAAGATTTTGTCATCTTCACTTGATCAACGTGGGGAGAAAAATGTTAATAGTGATGACGCGCCAACACTACGAGTATTAAGTTGTGTTTAATTGATGCAGCATGCCTTTCAATTGCAGGTTTTCCCTTGCTACTGATTCCCACATAGCAATGATACATTGTACAAAAAAACATGAAAACCATCTTTCTGACTCCTAGATACAAAATGGAATTCTTCAGACCACTCATTGTTATAAGATGTGTTTTTTTTTTGGCACGTTACTATTATAAACAAAGCAGCCCACAACTACAAAGTCAAACACCTTCTGGCTTCTCTCATCAAGGTTCATGCGCTGGCCACTGTCAAATATAAACTCACATGTTCTGGCTATCCAGCAGTTATTTAGCAATGTATCCAATGTAACGTAAGTAAAATATCGATATGTGGAAGTTGTACGAGATTATTGCTGTTTAAGAACTTCTGAGAGTCAATCTTTAATGATACAGGTGATACTCGATTGAATAGTGTTGTAGATTGGTCATATAACTCATTTCAGAGGAAAATGAACACTATAGTGCCAAAGAAATCTCTTAAGTACTTTCTTGCAACCCAGCATTAGAGTTATTATTTTTACTTACTGAATTATTTTTGGATTTATGTGACATTTTCAATCAGAATAGCTTATGAACATTTTTACATTTTTGTGCATGTTCCCAATTGCATTGGGGGAAGATACTCTGAGAGAGTCTCTTTTGCAGCCCTGTTAAAGTTGATGTTTCATGAAGTGTCTTTATAAATTGATACAACTATTGACATTGCACTTAATTTTACTGCTATGGTTTATATGACTTTACATAACGGAAAACTACTCTGAACATGCACTCACCATTTTAGAGTGGTTATTAAGCTCAACCAGGATTCAAATTGATGGGGTGGGGATTTCTCTCTCTCTCATTAAATAATCCCCCCAGCTCATCAATGAAGAATTCCTTCCCTGCCAGGGAATTATTTTTTCTTTTTACTGCAAGTGTTACTATTTCTGCGCTTTGAAAATACAAGAAGACATGGAATACTTTTGATATAGACTGTACATGGTATGAGTGTATGCTGTGCATAAGCAAAAGTATCATATCACAAGTAAACTAAACAATAAACAATTCTCAGGTTCATAAGTTGGGTTGGCATTAGGGTCACAACAACAGCAATGACAATTACAGCTTGCAGTATTCAGTTTAGTTTCTTGCAACTCACTGTTTTAATGTTCGTCACTATGGATAAATTTGTGACAAGGAACAGAAAAGTACAGAAAGTAATGACAGTGATCTATTCCAGGCATTACACTAGTGTCTAGACAAAACTACATTTTGAAAAATGGAACACAACTTGCTCCTGACTTTCATCAAACAGATTTGGGAGAGCTATATTATGCCTGTACTACTCAGAAATACAAAATCATGGTGCTCTTAAAGACAGTAAAATGCATATTGTTGCTGCTGCTTTTTATGTATATAACACACCAATGCTACCACTACTGTTACTACTGCCATTATTGTCATAAGTATAACACAAACTTAAGTTTCTCCCCCTTGTCAAAAAGTCTCATTCGAACAATGTTATTTATGGATGCTTGTCCAGACTTCTGGATGAAGGTAATGTAACATTTAGGACCACTGAGCTTCCACTGCTTATATAGTATGATTTAGCATTTGAGTTGCCTTATGCAAAGTTTTTAATTCTAATCCCATGCTGTACTTGCAGGAGTTCCAGACAACCCTGATATTATTGCAAGCTTCATAGGTGCCACCGAGAAGGAAAACTTGTACAACTGAGGCACACAAGAAACCTTATTCGAGTTACAAGAGCTAAACTGCCAGCTGCAAGGATCTTTGTAAATGGAATTCTGAAGAGAAGAAATGTGAGTGACTCTTATATTGAAAGAATAAATGAGGTAGTGCATAATGTATGTGATGAACAAAAAGTGGTGTATGTTAATACAAACAAATTTTGTGATGACAAAACTTTAGGTAGAGATGGTGTACATTTAAATAGGCATGGAGCACACCTGCTTAGTAAAATGATTAGTAAAATAATTGATATAATACAGGGAAACTAATCTCATGGGTAGGAGGTGAGGAAAGAAATGCAGCAAAATCGGGTAAGGTTATAAACAAAATCACTAAAAATCCTGTAAGTAAGAATCATACTATAGAAATAGAAAACACAAATAGACATGGTACCTTTAGTCTAATTCATCAGAACATTCAGAGTATTACAAATAAGAGGGCACTAATTGAGCAAAACATACTTACCTTGTAACCAGATATTATAATTTTTTCGGAACATGGACTGAAAGGAGATGAGGTGAAAGTAAATAACTATGAAAACTATTCTATGGGGTCTAGCTTCTGTAGAGAGTATCATAAAAGTGGGGGGGTTGTATTTTATATTAAACAAGGGATAAAATATAAAGCTATAGACTGTAAAAAATTCTGTGAAGAAAGGTGTTGTGAACTGGCGGCAATTGAAGTAGGCTTAAAAAACAGAAAGATCATCATAATAGGGGTCTACAGTCCTCCTAACACAAACAAAGTGATATTTTTTGAAAGATTTGAAGAATGTTTAAACAAGTTAAATAATAAGAAAGACAAAATTGTAATAGGTGATTTTAATGTGGACATATACAAGATTATTAGAAATGGAATTAGTGACCATTAAGGGCAACTAGTAGTAAGTAAATACTTAGGTAATCGAAAAGATAAATCAAAAAAACTAACTGAAGATAAAAGAGTAGTAAATAAAAGTACATTAGAAGCGTTGAAAAATAATATTAAAGCAGCCCCATGGAGTGAGATGTATGTAAAGAATGAAATAAATGAAACATTTGAGGAATTTGCCAAGATATCACAGAAATGTGTAAATACAGCTATACCTATACGTAAAGTATATCACAAGGTACAAAAGGGTAAAATTTGGTACTCTAAAGGTATAAATATATCAAAAAAGTGTATGCAATTCCTAAACAGTTTAAAACACCCTAATTTAGATGAGAAATCATACAGATATATAGATAATTACAGGCAAATATTAAATAGGCTAATAAATGAGGCTAAAAAGATACATAATAAAACACAGTTACAAAATTCTGATAACAAAACCAAAACGACATGGAATATTATAAATGCATCATACAAAGAAAAGAAACAAATATGGACAGAAAACTTACATATTGAGGTGAATAATAGACTATTAAAAAAACCAATAAATGTAACAAACAGTTTTAATGATTACTATATCAACCTGGTAACATCCTTGGGAATTAAACAAGATTTAAGTGGGCACACAAACGGAAGTAGGGTGTCTAATTCAATGGTGCTACAAGAAGTATCAGAGGAACAAGTAGTTAAACAGATAAATACTCTAAAATGTAAGCGGTCCTGCGGATTAGATGACTTTTCAAATGAAATGGTAAAATATTGTAAATATGAATTAAAAGAAATAATAACATACTTAACCAACCTTTCTTTCATGTCTGGAACATTTCCTAATCTACTAAAAAAGGTAATAGTGAGACCGATATACAAGCAAAAAAACTCAAAACTCGCTATGGAAAACTATAGACCAATATCTTTATGTTCAACATTCTCTAAAATAATAGAGGGCCTATTTTTAAATCTACTAAAGAGCTTCTGCGAAAAGTACAATATTATATCAGAATACCAGTTCGGTTTTCAAAAAAAGAAGTCAACAATAAATGCTATTTGTAAAGGAAATGACATTCTTATAAAAGCAATAGACAATAAGGAATATATAATCGCAATTTTTCTTGACTTATCTAAAGCATTTGACTGTGTAAACTTAAGTAAATTGTCCAAAATAATTGAAAATTACGGGATTAGGGGCCTTCCACTTACTTGGATAAATTCATATCTAAAAAATAGAGAACAATGTGTTGAAATTGTATATAATATAGGCGGTAAATTAAATAAAATCAGATCCTCAATGAAAAAAGTTACACACAGCGTTCCACAAGGCTCAAAACTTGGACCATTTTTATTCCTTTTATACATAAACTCTTTATTCCAAAAAATAATTCAGGATGATGGTCTAGCCATCGGTTATGCCGATGATACAACAATTATAGTTAAAGGCATTTCAGAAATAGATGTGCAAAATAAAGCTAATTTAATATTAGAAACAGTCAGCAGAGAACTAACTAATTTAGGTATGACACTAAATATTAATAAGACAGTATGGATGCAAATCTCACTAAGTAACGGGAGCCAGTCCGATATTCAACTAAAGATAGAAAATAGATTAATTCAGCAAGTAAGTGAAACAAATTTTTTAGGGTTAGTAATAGATGACAAATTAAACTGGAAAAAGCATACAGAAAAAATTGCTAAAAAAATAAATACAGGTCTATATATTCTAAGACAATCAGCACACATAATGGACAGAAAGAGCCTTATACAAATATATTATGCTTTTATACATTCACATCTGAGCTATGGGATTGTGTTATGGGGTAATGTACAAAAAAAGGCATACCTTAGAATATTTAGATTGCAAAAGAGAGCGTTGCGGATAATATGCAATTTAAAAAGGATGGACACTTGCAGGAATGTCTTTAAAGATTTTAATATATTAACATTCCCTGCACTATATATCTACGAATGTATTAAATTTACAATAAAAAATTATAGCGATCAATGTAAGAATATGAACATACACAAACACAATACAAGAACTAAGCAAAACTATTATATTAAGAGACTAAGAGGAACTTTAGGTAATAAAAGTGTAGAAATCAAGGCTAAAGAATTGTACAATCATTTACCAAATAAATTAAAATGTATAACAGATGATAAGAAAAAACTCAAAGCAACTAAAAGGTATTTATTAGAAAAGGTTTTCTACTCTATAGAAGAGTACATAGATGTAAATAAAATCATATAAGATTGTAAGATATAACTATATGTATTTTGTGAAAATTGTGACAATCCTTGTAATGATGTAAATACAATTGGAGCTAATAAATGAATGAATGAATGAACAAACGTGGCTCATCATCCTCACCATCAGGAGGGGAAGGAAGTGGCGGGGAGCATCTTATTACACCAGGATCTTCTAGTCAGGAGGAAACAGAAGCTTCCACCAGCACACCATGCAAACGTACGCGACCAGATCGTGACCAAAATTCAAGAAACAAAAAAAGAGGGTGTGATTTCTATTTTCTTTGTCTAGTATTAACATTAAATTTCCAGTAATAAATCCACAAAACAGTGTTGATGTGTTACAAAATTCAATAGCTATATTATATACATTAGATGTCTATATCAATTTGGTGCACAAAGATGGCTGATGGAAGTAAAGAAGTAAGCATTACATTGGAAGGAATTGATAAAACTGACTAAAAATGTAATGTTTAAAGGGAAGAAGTGTAAGTTATTTTCCTCCCTTTCTAGGGAGCAGAATAATCAAGAAGACATCAGCGTACAGAAGGAGTTTCACTAAACAGGAAAAATAGATAAATATTACAAAAAACTATAATATTTAAAAATTGTGTTGAATTTATTATACAGAGTGAAAGGTGGCCTATGGTCATCCTTTTGAACTATGAAAGAGAACATCGTTTTCTGTGTTTTTCCTTAATAAGGTTTTCCCATAAGGCTTTTTATTCTTGAGATAATTACTATTTTATTTTGCACAATATTGCAACACAGCAAATTCAATCAACAAGTTGACTTTTAATACTTCACCTTCTGCTGCTATTGTGACAAAAGAATAAACACTTCTGGTATGTAAATAAACAGAAAACTACACAAGACTGTAACCTAATCTAAATATCATACAGAGCATGGAAGTGAGGAATCATTTACAATATTATGCAAATTGTTAATAAGAACACTTATTTATAAAGGTAAATAAAAGTTTAAGAAACTCATGTTAAAAGATTATACTTTCTATCTTTGTGAATTTTATAACTGTGATCAAATTGCATAAACTTTCATGGCCAGTGTCATTAAATAGAAAATTATTATCTGGGCTTGTGAGCCTTTGTCCAGTGGAAAGTGAGTGAATGTATCATGTTTAAGAGACCGTCAAGAACTTGGTCATGAGGGCCCTGGTCCAGTCGAAAAATCTCCTCCATTATTACGCCCATATAAGTCATGAAGCCATAGAGATTTTAAAACATAAAAATAACTTCAGTAGGAAGGAAGAAGCCTGACTGGAGACAAATTCACGTTCATACGCCATCACAGTCTCAGCCACAGTAAGTGCCAGCCCATCGACAACTAATCATAGACAATGGAAGTAGCCTCCACTTTAGCCCAGCTGATGCAGCAGCTGAACCAATAAACAAAGACCAGACCAACCGTCAACCACCCACACATGCTAAGCGTATAAAACCTGTGAAACCAAACGAATCAGTTGTCACTGAGACTAGCAGAGTACTATGGCCACACTACTGAGGATGTTCAACACAGCTTCAAACGAAATGTCTGGAAGGAGATTTTCCTTTAGACCATGACCCACAAGCCCGGATAATCATTTTCTATTTATATAAGTGCAAATAATTAAAGCAAGACAAGAACAGAAAATCATGAGAACTTCTTTTTTAATGTGGTGAACTCATCATTCACATGCATAAATAGCAACATGTCTTCTTAAAACCACTGCAAATATTTAGATAAATTGTTAAAAATGTGCACCCCTTGCCAACATACACGCTTCACAATGTTTTATCCAATTCTCCTGCACTCTAAGAAGTAAGTTCAGGTTGTCACTTTTATTTCTTTCGCTGATCGAAACATTCTTCTTTGCAATGTTTCCACATCAGGTTTTTCTTTAATGTATATGCAAGTTTGCATATTGCCCCAAAGAAAAACTAGATTGTATTTAGACCTGGCAATCTTGGTGGCCATCTTATTGGTCCATTCCAAGCGATTTAGCGTTTTTTGTAGGTATTGCATAGATGGCTACACATGGCTCTACTTATGAGTGGAAGCGTGCACTCATGTACTTGTCATATATCATTACTTACTGCCAGGGGAACATCCTCAAACAGAACTGGTAATATTTCTTGAAGAAATTGTAGAAACCAGAGGAAAAATTCACAGGCTGATTAATGTGTTCGTTTGGTTCCTACACAAACATTTACAAAATTTTTGCCAGTCCTATTTTAATTTCACTGACTGGTGATATAAAAATAGTACAATGCTTAACTATGTTTTTATAATTATGCTATACTAGACTAACATTGTGAGCACTAAATTGTTTAAAATTTCTGCAAAGTAAACATTGAATGGTTCTGCAATGTCCACTGGGTTTATAAGTTTATTATTATCATCATAATATACAGAATGTATCTAATTTTTTTTTATACACTTGCAAAATTACAATCTGTTCAATAGTTGAACAATAAGTAACAATGATAACATATTACTTTTACAAACTATGGCCCATTGGCCATAAATTTGCTTATAATTTGGGTGCAAATCTGTACTGCAATTCCAACACTTGGTTTCTCTGTAGTCGGCTTGTTGTGCTGCTGCTGTTGTCAAGTAGATTTATTGCCAGTGTATTAGGATGACTGTAGACGCTTTTGGTAGGACAGGCTGTATGCTGTGATTTCCTGTTTGATTGTTGGGAGTTTAAAATCATTGTAGATGTACTTATTACCGATGTACTAGGGGATCTTACCAATGGTTTGCAGAATTTTGGTTTGAAAACATTCTAGTATTTCAATGTTTGAGTTGCTTGCTGTACCCCACAGTTGAATTCCATATGTCCAAATTGGCTTCAGTATAGTTTTGTAGATGATCAGTTTGCTTGTCAATGAGAGTTGTGATTTAGGTCCAAGAAGCCAGTGCATTTTGGAATATTTTAAATTTAGCTGTTTGCGTTTGGTGCATATGTGTTTTTTCCAGGTGAGTCGTCTGTCAATGTACATCCCTAGATATTTCATGTCTTGTGCTTCTGGAATAATCTGATTGTTAAGAGTAACAGGTGGACATGAGCGTTTACGCAGTGTAAATGTTACGTGGTGACTTTTTGATTCATTAACTTTAACTCTCCACTTCTTAAGCCAAATTTCTATGTCATAAAGATGGTCTTGTACAATTTGGGAAGCAGTAGTAGGATCTTCATGATCTGACAGAATGGCTGCATCATCTACAAAAGTTGCTATAGTTGTGTTTTCTTTTGTTGGTAGGTCAGCAGTATACAATATGTATAGAATTGGTCCTAATACACTACCTTGTGGTATGCCTGACTTAATAGGATGAAGTTCTGTAAGGCTATCTTGGAATTTTACTTGAAAATATCTGTTTTCTATGTAAGATTTTAATAACACATAAAAAGGATGCGGCAAACATTTCTTCAGCTTAAACTTTAGTCCAGTATGCCAAACTTTATCAAATGCCTGACTAACATCAAGAAATACTCCTGAGCAGTGCTGTCGTCGTTCAAATGCGTGGTTAATCACTTCAGTTACTCGATGTATTTGTTCAACTGTGGAGTGTTGGGGTTGGAATCCAAACTGGAAGCTGGGAATCAGTGAAGACAAGTGAGGTTTCAGTTTAATGAGAAGTAACTTCTCAAATAATTTAGAAAGCACTGCGAGCAAACTAATTGGTTGGTAAGATTTTACTTCATGTGGAGGTTTTCCTGGCTTTAGAATGACTATGATCTGTGCTATTTTCCAAGCTCCAGGGAAGTAACCAGTCCTTAATATAGCATTAAACATACAATTTATGAATATGACTGCTTTAAATGGTAGCTCCTGAAGCATTCGTCCAGTGATGAGATCATATCCTGGGGTCTTTTTTGCATTTAACTGGCTTATAACTGTTCTTGTCTCTCTATATAATATAGGCGGAATTGGAAGTGCCATTTGAAATGGAGTATAGAGATATTCCTTAATCTCATCTTCGTCTTTTTTCTGGATGCACGAAGGAAAGGGTTGAAATACTGAAGAAAGATGTTTGGCAAATAGATCCACCTTTTCTTGACTACTTCTTGCCCAAGTGCCATCATTTTTTTGAAGTGGGGGTATCGGCTCCATTGGTTGTTTCAACTTTTTTGTGGCCTTCCAGAGCGAATAATCTGTAGCTTCTGTAGGAGTTAAATTTCTCAAGTATTCCTGGATATTCTGATTTTTAAAATCCTGTATCAGTGCTTTTAGCTCTTGTGAAGATCTCTTAAATATATTTTTATTGCTAGGATACCTTCTATTTTTCCAGTTTCTTCTTAGTTGCCGACGTTCTTTTATTTTTTCGCGAATAATCTGTGGATATTTATAACAGTTAATGAATTATTATGGTTCAATTCTGGAGTGGCCTTCAACACAGCAGAATGAATTAGCATGGTAAAGTTGGCTACGTGTTCTTCTAAGGATGTATCTAATGGTGTCAAATATTTCTTATACACACTCCCAACATCAAAATGGTAAAAGAAGTTGATATGAACATGTGACAGAAAATTGTTGTTAAAAAGTAATTAAAGGATATGTCCCTTGTTAACACTAATAATAATGATTGAATTAAATTGCTCATTGATTGTTTTATTGTTTTTTGTTTGGCTGTTTGTAAAGAATTAATTATTTATTTAAGTAAATTGTCCGTTGAGTGATTGGTGTTTTTTAGGTTATTTGTTGTAGAGAACAGAAGGCAGAAGAAAATTTAGTCTATGAGTGAATAGATGACATGCATTATAGGTATGGCCTTGCAGATTGGAATGCATGCAAGTACATGACTTTATGCAGAAAGACATACACCAGGAAAAAGGGCTAAGGCAAGGCTGCAAGTTAAGTCCAGTTTTGTTTAATTTGTTCATAGATGATATATTGAGAAATATAAGGAATACTAATAATTTGTTGCCGGTAATTCATAATTTACAAATCCCTGGATTATTATTTGCGAATGACTTGGTGATTGGTGCTATTACTATAAATGGGTTAAAAATATCTTTACAAGAAATAGATAAATATTGTGCATATTGGGGCCTAAAGGTGAATAGAGGTAAAACCCAAATTGTAGTATTTAAAAAAGGTACCAAACTGAGCAAACATGAGAAGTGGCAGGAAGAGGGATTAGAATATAAAGTGGTACGTGAATGTAATTACTTAGGAATGAAAATTGATGCAGGAGGGAAATGGGAGAAGCAAAAGAAATGTGCTCTGGCAAAAGGGAAAGCAGCAATTGCAGCTGTAAGAGGATGCTTGTATAAAACGCCTGAAATGGAAATGAAATGGTTAGAAAGGGTATATAATTTGGTGGTTGAAGCACGAATGCTATATGGTATTGAGATATGGGGACTGGAAAAGGGATGGGAAGTACTAGATTGTGTACACAGGGGGTTTTGTAAGGAAGTTCTGGGATGCCAATATCAAGTGCAAATGAAGTAGCTCTAATAGAAATGGGAAGAATTCCAAGAAAAGGGTTAGTTATAGAAAGGGCATTAAAATATTGGTATAGAGTATTGAATTTAGAGGAGGGGAATATGTTGCAACAATGCTTCAAGTATCAAGAATTAAGTTTACCAAATAAAGGATGGGTAAGTAATTTACGAAATAACTTGGAAGATAATGGTATGGGTGATATTTGGAGGAAGAGAGAAACTAATTATAAAGGTTTTTTGAAAGGGGCCAGAAAAAGATTTGAAGACATGGAGATTCAGAAACTGTTTAGTCAATTAGCAGAGAGGAGATCACTTGTCTTCTATATTCCATTGAAAGATAGCTGGGGGAGGGAGAGGTATATAGATAGCATGAGCAATGAGGAAAGGGAATAGCATGGTTAAGAGCAGGGATATGGAGATTAAGAGGTCAAAGAAATGGATACCCGCAAGACGAGTGTCCATTGTGTGGGGACAAAGAGGATATAGAACATATACTGTTTGATTGTAAGGAAACAGAGTTGTGGAGGGAAGATTGTCAAATATCAAAGATAAACAGGAGAATTAGCTTAATCAAGATTTTAAACAAAAATTATAAAAACATAGGACAGTTTTTAAGTAAGGTAAAAAACAAGTGCAAATGGATTGTAAAAAGAGTTCCAAAGAACAATAAGGTGACTATTATATAACACATATTGTAACACGGCTGTAAGTATACTATAATGGTTTGTCCTGTGAAACATTGGCCTGGGCCAAAACATAGGGCAGTCCGAAAATTGTAAAAGCTTAGTACCTCAATAAATATTATTGTTATTGTTATTGTTACTGTTACTGTTATTATTATGATGCAGAAAGGTACCCTGACATTTAGCTACCTTGTTCAAAAAAATCTCATAAATTCACCAACACTTGAGAGAGACTGGCTCATTTGAGAGGAGTGCTTTGGATGCTGGGAGACCAAGAGAGGTAGAAGGTGTTGCAATGAAGAATGAGTTCTTTGTGATGGACAGAGGCCCACCAGATACCATAAGATGTATTGCAGTAAGAGAAGGGATTAGTTATATGACTGTATGGAAAATTTTGCATGAAAACCTTCTGTACTAGTAACACCTTCAGCGCGTGCAAGGATTAAAAGTAGTGAACTTTCTTCCATTGCATGTTACAAAATTGTAGTATATTAATGAATGTTTTAGCATACACGTTCACTGATGAGACTGGATTTGTTCACAATGGTATTATCAATTTTCATAATACTCATAACTGGGCCCATGAAAACTTCATGAAGTACAATAGGACAGACACCAACAGGGGTTCTGTCTAAATGATTCATGATCATCTTATTGATCCATTTTTCTTTCCTCCATGCTTGAATGCAGAGATATGTCTACAGATTCTCAGGAATGAGTTGCATCATTTAAATGATGATATGCCTCTGGACATCATCCAATGAATGTGGTTTTTACATAATGCTGTGGTAGCTCATTTCAGTCAGATAATATGCAATTTCTTAAATGATAAATGTTTGCATAGATTGGTTGAGGGGGATTCATTGTATGGTCTGCTTGATCTTCTGATTTGAATCCAATGAATTTCTTCATCTGGGCACATTTAAAGTCTCTAGCTTATGTGACTCTGAACCAGATTTGACACTTTGAGACAGCATATCCATACTGAATTTGACCAACTATGAAACACTTAGGGAATTTGCAACAGAGTATATGATAGCATGGAATGCAGGCTTAGGGTATCAAAGCAAAAGGAAGCCACTACAAGCAATTTTTATAATCTTTAATTTTGTCTTGTAACTCAGCGGTAAATGTTTTCAGAACCATTTTCATCAGTGACGGTTCCTGGGTGATCACATACTCACAACTCCACACCCACTAATTTTTTTCCGCATGTGAATGTGTATTTGCCTTGAGACAGAATATATGGTTAGACCCCAAAATGAAATCATTTATGTAAATATATATTGCAAATGTAATTTATTTTTCATGTTGGTAAGGATTAGTTGAATAATGAAAACGTGTTGCTATTTTTTTCATTGTTACAAAAAATAGAATTGTTTAAAAACGTCATAAATGCTAAGTTTCATATTTAAATTTAATATGTATACATATAAGAACCATATATATTTAATGTTAAAAGTGTAGGGAGGATAGATAAAGATCGCTTCCCTAACATTACAGAAACTATTTAGCGAGGAAAGTATGAAATGAGTGCATACGCGCATAAATTAAAAAGAGCGTCATGTAAAGAGACACCAATTTTTTGTCAGTAGCGTCTCTGTGTTTGAAAGGTGCAGACCCGTTTCTGTAACGCGCGTGGACGTGAGTCCGAAAGACTTTATAAAGTGAAAATACTGTCAAGAAAATACAAATAGGTGCAACGAAAGTCAATTCAATTATAACAAGTGTAATGAGGGACGAAAAAAGTGTTAATAAAGTGATATATAGTGAAGTTACATCGAGTGTTCATTCATTTCACCCAGTACCACGCCCGGAGAGAAAGAAAAGAGTCCCATAGCTCAACTCAAAGTACTAATTTTTCAAAAATACAGCACCAAATGGCTTGCCCAAACGCGCGGCACGAATAATGGGTGAAATGAAACTCGACGGGAAAATGAATTTACGCGAAATACCAAGTGACGCCAGTTTACGCGCGAAAACGTAAGAAGACGCCATTAAACAATCCACCAAAGTTGAAGACGACAGGAGACGTTTATTAAGCTGGAATCAACGGGCGAAGTCTCGATGGAGGCCTATCCATCGACGCGGAGTACATCAAGGAACATCTCGTGAAACCAACCACCAAGGGGATGGACGTAACGAAATAAACCAACGGAAATAAAAAAGTAGGACCAAAAATTTGTATTTAAAGTTTACTTTATTTTTATATATGTTACTAAGAAATAATAAAAAAGTAGGACTTTTAAGCCCAACTGAACTGAATCAAAAAACGAAACTGTCACAAAAAGGAAAAGAAGTAGGAAGAGGAATAGGGGAAGGGGCAGATAAGCCTAGTTATCAGATAGAAACAGAAAGTGAGGAAGGAGTAGGAGTAATAGGAAAAGACCAAAAATTACTGATGATTATGTTTGAGAAACTAAAAGATATTGATCAGAAAATGGAGGAAGTAAGACAGAACTTAGAACATAATAAAAAAAGAGATAAGACAGGACTTAGAACATAATAAAAAAGAGATAAGACATGACTTAGAACAGAATAAGGAAGAGATGGGTCAGAAAATGGAGGAAGTGAGACAGGATTTAGAAAAAAATAATAATGGTATAGGTCAGAAAATGGAGGAAGTGAATTAGGAAGACAGGACTTGTAACAGAAAATAGAATTAGGATGGCAGGAATTTAAAGAAAACATGAAAGTAATAGAAAGTGATTTGAAATTAGTACATAAAAACATAAATGAAACAAGGAAGCTTTAGAAGCTAGGATAGAAATCATAGAGGATAGGATGGGAAAAATAGAAATGGAAATAAAAGAAAACAAGATTGTATTAGAGGGAGAAATTGGTAGATATAGGGATGAAATAACAGAGTGTAATGCAAGTGTAGACTATAAGATTACACATGTAAAGGTAGAAATAACTGAGGAATTAAGGAAATAAATTGAAGTAGTGAAAAAGGGAATTATTAGTGAAACTGTAGAAAGAAAGTAGAAATAACTGAGGAATTAAGGAAAGAAATTGAAGTAGTGTAAAAAGGAATTAGTAGTGAAACTGTAGAACAAATTGTCATTAAGACTGTTGCTGATGTAGTACAATCACAACAAGATGCCGTGAATGATATAAAACAAAGTCACTTAGAAATGAAGAATGATTTAAAATCAATCTGTGAAGAAATGAGAAAAGCAAAAGAAAGTTTGGCTAATGTAAATGATGTTGTGAATGCACTACAAAGGCAAAATGATGATTTAGATGTAAGTGATGTTCAAGATGAAAGTTATTTGAATAATGTACAAAATGTTGACTCACGATATAGAGATAGAGGTTCAAAATTAAACAATGACACAACACACAACACATGCTATACCAACAGCATACTACACGAAATTACACCACATTACACCTACATTTGACGACGAGAAGGGAGACGATCCAAAATTATTCGTTAAAGAGATGGAAGAGCATTTTAAAGCTAAAAGGATACCAAATGAGCTTAGGATTATGATAGTCAAGAAAAGCGTGAAAAATAAAGCGTTAGAATGGCTAAGGTTAACACTAGCTGGCCATGAATCGTATAGCTCATTTAGGAATCTATTCCTATCAAGGTATTGGGGCTCAGATAAGCAGAACCAGACAAGGGTAGAATTAGTGACAGGAAGATACGATCCGGCCAAAGGGTTATCGCTAGTCGATTATTTTATGAAGGTAGCCAACAAAGGGAAGCTATTAGACCCTAACCTGTCGGAAGCAGAGTTAATTGCCAACATAACAAGACACTTCCCAGACACAGTGAGAACAGGGTTAATTGTTGTGAGGCCAGTAGATTTTGCGGACATGATAGAACTGCTAACAGCCTATGAAATACAAAATGGTCAGCCTAATGAGCAAAGACATAGAAACAATCACCCAAACTCACCGATCATAAACAGAAGTACGACTACAAACAACCAGAGTGAGAGGGAGGATAGAAATACTAGGAGCACCCATGACAGGGGAAGAGGGGCACACCATTTCCCACAACCACACAACCATGGCGAAAGGATGGAGAGCACAAGACAGCGGTACCACAACACGATACCAAGAGGTGAACCGAGACACCAAACATATAGGTATGATCGTGGGAGACCAGGAGACCATACCCATCGAGTGAATCACACACGATTCTGTAGATAATACTTGAACAGCCAAAGATTGTCATACAACAGGGGTTCACATCAGAGGGACAGAAACCAGTAGAACACTGGCAATGTAAGACAGCGGGAGGTGAATGAAGACGTGCCAAATAGAGCGGATTGTGCACAGAACACAGAATCGAGTTGATGACCAACACAAAATCTAAGCGATTAACAATTGATATCGACACCACGATGGCTGCCCAAAGGGAATTGACAGAAAAGGAAAAATTTCAATTGGCATTCAGGAGATTGCAGCTAAAAGCAGAAAAGGGGAGAAATAAGGTGAAAAGGTACCTCAGGAAATGGTCCCCACAAATCGGAGAAAAGGTATTCCTAAGAAGACACAAAGCATCCAGGGCATCTGAGAAAAGATCTGGGAAAATGGAACTACTGTACACTGGACCGCTGGTCATAACGAAACAGCTGGGTGACCATACATATGAGCTACAGAATTCAAATGGCAAGTTGGTAGGAAGATACCATAAAAACCAAACTAAAACCATATAAAGAAAGAACCAAATAGTCTTTGCCAACAAACATGTGAGGCAGGAACAATAGAAATGAGGAAAAACAATAAGCTTTAATGGGTTTCTTATAGAAAAGTATATACAGGTTGGAAGATACAACAGGAAACGAAATCAACATAGTCATTGGCTATAATGACAACCAAGAGCATTGCCAACAAAAACAGATGAGAATACTGATTGTCATTAAAGAAATTAATTATAGCGACAAAGAAAATGTGTTTTTGACATAAGGATCTCAGGGACAAAAATAAAAAGGAATCAATTGTGATGACAAAGAGAAAATATTTTTGACACAGGGGTGTCAAGGGTGGATTAAGAAGAAAAATAATATAGTTGCAGAATGTAAGATTTGAAGCTTTCACGGCGAGCGTTATTCATCAATGCTTCACGGGTGATCAGCCGTGTTAAATTTAAGTAGGTCGAGCTTTCGGCCATTGTCGACTCCATGGCCATCTTCAGGACTAAAAAGCTGAAAAAGTCTCCTCAGTTTTTCAAATATATATTAAGGTTTGGAGGATGTGGGTTGTATTGTCCTATCCAATGCGCGGGTGATGGTTTGTGATTGGGCTTTTCTTTTTTTTTTTTCTTTTTTTTTTTTGTGGTGGGGGAAAAAGGCTACTTACGCCCTAACCGCATGCACGCTTGCAAGTGTAAGACTCCTACCCTGGCTTCGAACCCGGGTAGCCTACTCACAAAAAAAACCACCGGAAGTCTTGAGGTCGAGGCCTCTATGCTGCAGTACCCCATTAAGCACCTGCGCATTCTGTGGTGAGAGATAGAAGCTGCCTGCCAGTGACAGTAACAGCGAGTATTACTGATGTGCCGGAGGACAAACATGACTTAAGCCCTGAGTGCCCCCTGGTAGTAATTAATGGTGATGTGTTTGATAGTTGATGGTGATCTTTTGTGTTTCAGCCATTTGGCATCGTTAGGTGTAGATTGATGTGAGGGATGAGTGAAATGAGCATGTTTAGTTTTAAATCTCCACCCGAAGGTTTCGTTTCTTGTCCTTAGAGTGTGTACATATATTTTAAGGCCTATAATCTAAACTAGAAGTATTTAAGATACGCTTATATAACTAGGTGCAGTTATGGTGACATGGTTTACAACTTGTAGAGCTAACTTCTACTTTGTCTGTTAATCTTATTTACTATGGTGGTATCAAGCCGGAAGCTTCGTCATTAATCGTGTACCTGTTCCTGCCTGGTCGTATAAGTGCATACATGGCGGGCTGTCTGCCTGAAGTGCAGGAGCGAGCCTGTGCCACTACAGGGGAGGCCCTCGTTTCTCGGGGTCCGCCTTGGCTAGGTAGCACAAGGACTTGTGAGGGCTTAACTGTAAATATAGGTATTTTAGTGTTATGTGTTTGTTGTGTGCTTCCCTTCATCCCCTAACCAGTAATTTCATTGTGCTAAATTATTCAGGTATTCCTGTATTTTGAGTTCAGGTTCACCTATATTTATAGTGCGATCGAACAATGATAGATGGCGGAGGTGTTTGTCGCGAGTCATATCATACTCCCCGAGCATTCGTATTTCCTCTTTGTGGTTCTTATTCTTTTTGGCGTACAGGTTGCATGCCAGGTGTTTAATAAACTGCTCGATTGTGAGCATTTTTAGCTCTTCGTGTAGCTGGTACGAAGGAGCCTCTGGCGGTAGTTTTGCAATAATTCGCAGTATTCTATTTTGCATCGTTTGGAGGCGCTTTATGTGCGTTTTTGCCGCATATCCCCATACCGGGGCGGCGTAAGTTAAGATGGGTCGGATCAGCGTCTTATCGAGCGTAAGTCCCATGCGTAGCTTAAGGCTGCTGTAGAGATTAATCAGCGGGTACAGTCTGTTGAGTTGGCCATTGGCCTTTGCTCTGGCTGCATTAGTATGCTCCCTCCATGTGAGATATTCATCCATCTTAACCCCGAGGTACGTGACGGATGTCTCCCACCCGATAGGTTCCTGAATTAGGGTGAGGGGTGGGAGGGCTCGCCTCCTTTGTCTGTGCAATATTCGCCTGGTAAAAAGAATTGCTTGGCTTTTTCTTGCATTCAGTTTTAACCGCCATTTGGTGAACCAGGGCTCCAATGCATTTAGAGCATCCTGGAGTCGCAGGTGTATGATGCGTGGCTGAGTAGATTGCGTGGCCAGGGCCGTGTCGTCCGCGTATATGTATTTATCTACCCGGACTAGTGGTGGTAGATCGTTTATATATATTAAATAACGTAGGCCCGAGTAAACTTCCTTGTGGGACTCTCGCGTTTATGGGATGCAATGAGAATTCGGTATTCTCAATTGAGATTCTGAAACTCCTTCCGCTGAGGTAATCTTTTATTAGGGCGACCATTGAATCTTGTACCCCTATGTGAATGAGTTTGTGGAGTAATCCTGCATGCCACACTTTATCGAATACGCGTTCTATGTCAAATAGAACCACGCCTGTCGATCGCTTAGTGTTAAATCCCTTGGTGATACTTTCGGTAAGCCTAAGGATCTGTAGTGTTGTAGAGTGGTTGGCCCTGAAGCCGAACTGGTCGTCCGCTATCACGTTGTTTTTAATTAGAAATGAGTTTAGGCGTTTGAGTATTATTTTCTCTAGTAGTTTACTTAGTGTGCTTAAGAGGCTAATTGACCTGTGATTAGTAGGAATGGACCGCTCTTTATGTTGCTTAGGAAACATAAGGATTCGTGCTTCCTTCCAGCGCTTTGGAAATTTTTCGTGTTCCAGCGCGTAGTTGGATATATCCGCCAGCACTTTTAAGGCTTTGGGCGGAAGATGTTTCAGGACTATATTGGGAATATTGTCTGGTCCTGGAGCCTTACGAGTAGGCAAGTGTGCGATTAGCCATTTAATTTCGGTTGTACTGGTCTTTCGAAGTTTGTTGTGCGTTGGAATATTCCCTACTTCAGCGATTTGGTCTTCCGTTGCTGCTGCGAACTGTCTGTCGCATGGGTCAGCATTCGTCTGGAATACCTGCTCTAGTGTCCCTACTTCAGCGATTTGGTCTTCCGTTGCTGCTGCGAACTGTCTGTTGCATGGGTCAGCATTCGTTTGGAATACCTGCTCTAGTGTGGTCGCGAAAGCTTCTGCTTTTTCAGCCGGCGTTTCGGCTATTTGCCCGTCAATATGTAGGGGGGTATATTTGTGCGGGTACGTGTCAGGCACTTCGCTATTCGCCACACTGTTCTGTTATGAGGATCAACGTCCTCCAGTGTGGCGTTCCATTGTTCCCTTATGTGTTCGGCCATTAGTATATCGGCCGTGACTCTGAGGTTGTCATATTCGTTTCGATGCATTTGGTTTCCCGTACGCTGCCATTTGCGCCTGGCTCTGTTTCGGTCCTGCATTGCCTGTCTTACAGCCCGAGGGAACTGTGTGGTTGCCCTATTCGTTGGCCTAGTTAAGGGGACATGTTTTTCGGTCGATTGGGCCTGCTGTCGTGAGGTATGTGTATCCTCGGCTGAAGTGTTTTTCCGCGGGTACGGATTTTGTGTGGTGTCGCCGGTTGGGGTGTCTTCCTGCGGAAGTAATACTAAAGCGCGTTATTGCATTTATTATAAAACATAACAATTTTAATTCCCGAACAGTTTGGCTTCCGGGCAAACCACCCAACCACACAACAACTCCTGCGTGCCACCGAATACATTACGAAAGGCTTCAATTTCAAGAAGTCAACGGGAGCCGTTCTACTGGACATAGAACGTGCCTTCGACCGCGTGTGGCATGCAGGATTATTACGAAAAATGATAAACAGTAAATTCCCGGATACAATGCTTAAACTAACAGCGAACTATTTGCGCGAACGATCTTTCTCCTTGCTAGCGAACGATGCAAAGTCCACACCCCGCCCGATACTGGCGGGTGTCCCTCAGGGTAGTATACCCCGGCCGCTTTTATTTAATATCTATATAAACGACATACCAAAAAGCGTGAACACAACATATCTCCTGTATGCCGACGATACGACAATTATGACTGGGCTTCCAAGCCTGTTATGTTCATAAGAATAAATAAATAAACAAATAAATAAATAAATAAATAAATAAATAAATAAATAAATAAATAAATAAATAAATAAATAAATAAATAAATAAATAAATAAATAAATAAATAAATAAATAAATAAATAAATAAATAAATAAATAAATAAATAAATAAATAAATAAATAAATAAATAAATAAATAAATAAATAAATAAATAAATAAATAAATAAATAAATAAATAAATAAATCAATCAATCAATCAATCAATCAATCAATCAATCAATCAATCAATCAATCAATCAATGAATGAATGAATGAATGAATGAATGAATGAATGAATGAATGAATGAATGAATGAATGAATGAATGAATGAATGAATGAATGAATGAATGAATGAATGAATGAATAAATAAATAAATAAATAAATAAATAAATAAATAAATAAATAAATAAATAAATAAATAAATAAATAAATAAATAAATAAATAAATAAATAAATAAATAAATAAATAAATAAATAAATAAATAAATAAATAAATAAATAAATAAATAAATAAATAAATAAATAAATAAATAAATAAATAAATAAATAAATAAATAAATAAATGACTCAATCAGGTAAACCTGCATTCGTACGCAGAAACCTCCAGACATCACTGGATCAACTGGAGCCCTGGCTCACCCAATGGCGAATAAAAGTCAATGCCACTAAGAGTAAAGCTATAATATTCACAAAACGCAAAAAACGCTACCACCCGAGGCATGGACTGCAACCACTGAAACCTTTTAACAATTACATCACCTGGACCAATAAAGTAACGTACTTAGGTCTAGTGATGGTCTCACCTGACGCCCTCACATAGAGGAAGAGCGCAGAAAAGTCTATGCTCAATTGAGCAAGTTATATCCATTAATCAACTACAGCAACGCCCTACAGCTCGACATGGGCCTAACACTCTATAAAATGCTTATACGGCCCATACTGACGTACGCGGCGCGGCAAAATCGCATATTAAAAGAATACAACAACCACAAAATAAGATACTACGTATAGTAGCAAAAGTCCCATACTTAGCACCATCCAAAGAACTACACGAAGACCTACACATGTACACGATAGAACAATTTATTAAGAAACTAGCTTTCGACTTATACAATAAAATCCCATCACACCACAATACACTCATCACTGCACTTGGACAATACAAAACAACCATTGACAAACACAAGAGACCACTATCCCTATTTGACAGAAACTTGACCAACCCAGACATAGATGACGACATAAACCATTACCTTGACAACCTCATACATTAACGTAATCTACTGACTTTGCTTCTATGTTACAGACATACTACGTGACGTCTATCTCCCACAGCGCCCTCCAAGACCTTGCGCCACCTAGCCAAGGTGGTCCCAGGGGAGAGGGCCCCCTCGGGAGTGGCACTGGCTCGCATCTGCACTCCAGACGACCAGGCGACACCCGGTAACGTAAAAACACAGACACGGCACCCATCGTGGATGCCAAGCACTGACACGGCTCCCACTGTGGACGCCAAGCACAGACGAGGCTCCCACTAGGGACGCCTAACATAGAATAAGGAAAACCACGAAAAAGTTTGTTATCTATGTCACCTTCAACTCCCTAGGCTGTAGCCAGGACTTTATCATGTCTGCAGCCCGGGACTTCATCGTTGACGCGCCCGCATGCACTGCATGCCAGCACGAAACTGTACGTCACTGACCGGGGTGCAAATGCGGGACCCGACTATCATACCCACAATCACTCATTAAATTCTCCCCTGCAAGACAGGGCACTTCTTCTGTAATTACCAGCTGTTACTGCCCCCAGGCAGGCAGCTCTCATCCATCACCACTGAACGCGCAGAAGCCCTAACCGGCTCTGCAAAGACATGTCTTCCGGTGGGTTTTTTTAGTAAGTAGGCTGCCCGGGTTCGAACCCAGGGTAGGAGTCTTACACTCGCATGCACGCATGTGGTTAGGGCGTAAGTAGCCTTTTTCCCCACCACAAAAAAAATCCTGCGGACCCGTGGAAGGGTCACTAAGCTACTATTGGATGTTGGTGGCCCCTCAGCCCCTGAATCTCCCCCACCTAACCTCATCCCTCCTTCCCACCCCGTAACGCCATCCGCGAGCCCCCCAGTCGCAGCCCAGGCGGCAAACGGCCCTGCCGCGACGCCTGAGCTCGGCCGGACTCCCATACCAAATCCGTCTACCCTCAATACCCCCCTCTAGGTTCCGCTCCTCTTCCACCACTTCAGTCCCATCTCTGCCCCCTACTCCGCCTCCTCCAGTGGCGGCTCGCAGTCAAAATTTTAGGGTAGGCAAAGTGTAACAGTAACAACAAACAACAACAACAACAATAATAATAATACTAATAATAATATGTATCATATAAATCATAATAATCATAACACTAATAATAATAATAATAATAATAATAATAATAATAATAATAATAATAATAATAATAATAATAATAATAATAATAATAATAATAATAATAATAATAATAATAATAATAATAATAATAATAATAATAATAATAATAATAATAATAATAATAATAAGAAGAAGAAGAAGAAGAAGAAGAAGAAGAAGAAGAAGAAGAAGAAGAAGAATAAGAATAAGAATAAGAATAATAATAAGAATAATAATAATAATAATAATAATAATAATAATAATAATAATAATAATAATAATAATAATAATAATAATAATAATAATAATAATAATAATAATAATAATAATAATAATAATAATAATAATAATAATAATAATAATAATAATAATAATAATAATAATAATAATAATAATAATAATAATAATAATAATAATAATAATAATAATAATAATAAACCCCGTTTATCGGAAATATAGGGGGCGAAGTCATTGCGGATAACGCAAACAATATATTGTTTGGTTGTTTAATAAGAGCAGAGTGAATGAGTGTGACTTACGGACGAATTACCGCCAAAACTAAAATCACGAGTGTCGGCAGTTTTTTCCAGGTGGGGGGGGGGCACATGTTGGAAATTTGCAATCATATAATATTAAATCATTATTTTACTGTCAAAATTTATAGTATTTTTTGCAGATAGCCGTATTAATTTGTGCTAAACAAAAATTGTTCTTTACATCAAAATTAAAATAATAGTTTAATTTCAGTAACTGACTGCACATTAAGTTCACCAACTTCCAAGGGGGGGGGGCTGTGACCCCCCTTGGCCCCGTTTCGCGGCGCCCATGACTAAAATAGATTAAGAAATTGAAAAATTGTCGGACTACAGCTTTGTGTTAAATAGCTAAAACACTCCTCTTTTCATTGTCAGTGCGCCGCGAAAGCGGAATTTGTAATAGTTCACTAATTAAGTCTGTCATACTGGTATTACACAGAGTGATAGCAAAACGATTCAGATCTCTGAGATCTTCGTTCGTGGAGTATGGCTGTTCGGAAAATGTCGCATAAATTCGGATTTGGGCAGGCAAGTGTTCGGTTTGCTGGCAGACGCGTCTACGCATGCTCGGAGTGTGTATACAGACGGAATATTTCCTTATCCCTGTTCAAGGGCCTCGTACTGAGGAAATGGGGCCGGGCAGGCAGAGGTTAAGCTAGCCTGCTCTCCACTACCCAGGTTCCATGCGTATCATTTCTGCCGCGCGTTTCAAACACGCAGCGTAGTTTTGATGAATCGGAATTGAGATTAAAGGATTTGACCATGCGCTGATCATTATAACCGAGAAAACTTTTCTTGAACTGCAATTTAGGGGAAAATGACGGTTCAAATGATAAAATGCAGAATCGTAGTTAAACATTATTTATTGATGTATTACGATAGGGTAGGCAATGCCTACCCTGCCTACCCTGAGGAGCCGCACCTGGCCTCCTCTCGTCTCCCCTCCTGGCTCTAACCACTCTACTCCTCTACCTCAGTCAAACCAACAACCTGCTCCCTTAGCCCCTTGCGTGAGCCGCGTAGCCGGCCCCTCCTCCAGACCAGACCCGGCTATGGTTCCTGCCCCCACTGCCGCCCCCCAAGTACCCAGGATGCAGGCGCCAATTTATGTCAATAAACACCACGTCACTCTGTTCCAGACCCTGCTAGAATTTGACTCCCTTCATGCCAATGAGGGCTACACAGTGACCAGGGCCCCACTTTCGCGGGATTTTCTGGTGCGCATATCGTCCCCCGTGGACTATGCACACATGTGTGCCTTTCTGTGGCAGAAGGGGATCAGCTTCCAACTGACAAGGTAGGACGAGCAGCAAACCTTCCGTGCCGTGTTAAAGCACGTCTACTAAGATGGGGCGGAAGAGGCCATTAAGGCTGAGTTGCGTGCCGCGCACTTTTCAGTGCTGCGAGTGGCGCAACTTAGGCGTTACGACCAGGCCCGAACACCTCTTCCCTTCTATCTGGTGGACCTGGTGACGGCGGAGGGCCTGGACCGTTTAAGGTAGGTCAAATGTGTACTCCACTTTCGGGTGAAGGTGGAGTTATACAGGCGACCGATCATACCAATCCAGTGTAGCAGGTGCCAGCAACTCAGGCACACGGAGGCGAAGTGCACGGACGCGGTTGTTGTGTGCTCTAAGTGCACCGGCGACACGACTCTCGTGGCTGTGAGGTTCCGCCCCCCCCCCCCTAGAGAACGTGCGCGTTATGCCTGCACCAGGGCCACGGAGCCAGGTACCGGGCTTGTCCTGAGTACCAGCGCCATGTGGTGGCGGCACGTAACCTCCAGGGGTCGGGCGAACGCATGGCTGTGGGAGCTGGGAGCCGGGCGCAGGGAATAATGCCCGAGCGGGGCCCACCTGTGCCTAGTGTGGCCAGGGTAGTGGCACAGGCTCCTGCCGCTGAGGAACGGTCAGGCTCTAGGACGCCCCGCCAGCCTCGCGGAGTGCCGCACACGGCGCGGAGGGACCGGCCAGACCTGCAAAGACGATCCCGAGATCCAAGACTACACCACCAAAGACAGATGTACCGGCGCGTTGCTAACACCGGCATGGAAGACATAGACCTGTGGGAGTCAGCGGAACACATCCTTGGGTTGCTGATGGAAGCGGAATTGTCGGAGGTCCGCTCCATACTGGCATCTTACAGGGACTTCTTCCAGCTGCTGGTGACACCTGGTTTCCTCTAAGTATCAAGATGGGCCATACAAACTATATCAACATCATGACATGGAACGCTAGAGGACTTAGACGTAAAAAGACAGATTTCAAGGAATTCCTCACCCATAATAATATACATATTGCCCTTATCACAGAAACTCTCCTTAAAGACAACCATAGGTTTAACATCCCGGGATACACTACTCACCGAACAGATAGAGACAGCCGTGGGGGTGGCACCGCGGTCAATATTGAACACGATATACAACACGACCAGACCCCTCCCCCTGCGCAACTCCAAAATTTGGAAACCACCAGCGTTCTAATTACACTCGATAACAACAAAGTGCTCATAACGGCGGCCTATGTCCCTCCCGGTACTTTAATCACATCCGATATAACGGACCTAACGCAGCAGCACATTAGGGCCCTAATTTCGGGTGATCTCAATGCTAAACACCAAATTTGGGGATGCAACTTGACAAATAAAGAGGGTCGAGCATTATTACACCTCGAAAACAACTCGGACTTCTTAATCCACACTCCTGAGGAACATACGTTCCTTAATGCAGGACACACAGATCTGATGTGCTAGATCTAGCCCTGTCCAAAAACTTAACACGCAGAACACATCTTAAAGCTATGAATGAGCTGTCATCTGACCATCTGCCCCTCATAATCACCCTAGAGGGCAATGCAGCTCTAGTCCCGCCAATTAAACGCCCAAATTATAACAGAGCGAACTGGGCAAACTTTGCAGATACTGTAAACAAAAACTTGCCCACTGTCCCACTAAACACTAATGAAAGCACCAACGAAGCGGTCATACAATTGGAAAAGGCCATCAAAATAGCAACGGCAGCCTCTGTGCCAATGAGCCAGCCTAGGCAACATCAAACCAAACTGCCACAAGTCATAACCTCTCTAACAGCTGAAAGAAACAGAGCCAGATGCAAATGGCAAAAAACGCGGCAATTAACAGACCTCGAGTACGTTAAATACCTTAATAACCTAGTAAGTGAAAGGATCTCAAATAACGTCTCGAGGCAATGGCAGAACACACTGGAGAATCTCGATTATGAACGAGACTCCGTGTGGAAAGTAGCTCGCTGCCTAACTCGCGATAAACTACAAATCCCTCCACTCCATAATAACCGGACCATAGCCACCACCGATCAAGAAAAAGCAAATGCGCTCGCGGACGCGCTACAAGAAACATTAACACCAAATATCACTCCCTCTTGTCCACAATTCACCGCCGAAACCGAGGAAGGAACGCGCGAATATAAAGACCAAATAACTCACAATAAAGGGGAGGCATCTGTGAAAATGACAAAAATCCACAATTTTTGCCAGAATAATGTGAAAATTTGTATGCATGTGTCCCAAAGCATAACTAGAAGGTTTACCAAGTTTCACTTTTCTATGCAAGATAGTTTTTTCCAAAAAAAAAATATATATATATAAAATTGGTTTTTTGCTGCAATTTTAGGGTAGTATAGCAAATGCTTCTTATAAAATATTATCTGTTCCAAGCAAACTAAACTATGGCCATATGTTTCCCTAGACTATGTCTACAAAACCTGGTATTTTTATTTGGCTATGTCAAACAGTTTTGGAGAAAAAAAATATTGAATACCTCAATGTCCATTTTTTTTCAAATTATTAATAATTTTCAAAATAAAAATGCAATAACAATTAAACTGCTCCATCTACAGCATTTAAAATACCAAGCTTTATGAAGCAACTATCTAAGAACATGTGTGCAAAATTTAAAAGAAATCTATTAAGAACTGTATTAGAAGATGCATTTTGAAGATTGAAAAATGTGAAAAAATAGAAAGCAGAGAAAAATGACTTTAAAGTTTTAAGTGTATGACAACCTACATTTACTACTTTAGAATTCCCCTGGACCATATGAAGGTCCTTCAGCTAGCTGTTTGGCTTCTTCTTTAAGTTTTGCTACTCTTAACTTTTTTTTTTTTTTTTTTTTTTTTTTTTTTTTTTTTTTGCTGGTTTGAATGTATTTAATGTACTCAGTGCACTCTGCTTTAATCTTCCCTTATCCCTACCATTACTAATTCTTTTGCTTACTGGACTTACATTACTAGCTGTGACTCTTTCCTTTACATAGGGAGTAGCCCCACAACTCATATTAAATTCACCGATAGCTGAAGTCACTGCAATTCTTTACTACTTGAATCTGCTCCTTCAAGATCTACTGTAGATCTAGTTATGCTTGTTTCCCCCTGAGATTTGGCAGTTTGCCATCTAGGTATTATATTTTTTCTTGCTGCAAGAGATTTCTTTGTTTGTTTTTGCTTACCCACTTTACAATATTTTTATACCAGTTAATAATAATTTAATAAAAATCTGGTCCACTTAATGTACAATCTTTACAGCTTTACAATAAATTATAATACTGAGAAGAGTATTAGCTACTTGTGTTTTTACTAACAGCTAAATAAAGAATTTATATTTTCACTTAGGCAGAGCAAGAAGACACTTATTTAGTATTCCCTGCCTTATCTTATTCTATATTATACTTATTCTTATTCTAAACTCTACTTGTCTAAATGTACGCCACAGTAAAGATGACTTCTCTCTTCTTCAAGCTGTGTAATCTTGTATAAAATTCAGAGAAATACAACCACGTGGTACACACATGTTAAAACAGGAAACATTCGTTTGTTTCACCGGCATGAATGTTTGCAGAAAATCCCACAAGATGTCTCTGCTTACATCCACCAGAACTGAATCAGACTGCCCAATTTAAACTTCAAAATTGTACGCGATTTTGCTGCAATGGGGTAATGAATGCATTTCAGCAGCTACGCCCACCCGCACATGGGCATTTAAATCATGGCATAACGGCCTTTTAAATGGCGATGAGGAGTAAACGATGGAAGAACGCGCGAATATAAAGACCAAATAACTCACGATAAAATCAGAAAAACATGTCCCAGTGAAATCAAATGGCTCATTAAACATCTACCGAAACGAAAGGCCCCTGGGCCAGACAGCATTCCGGCGGTAGCCTTAGCTAACCTACCCCAAGATGCTATCAAACTACTCTCCAAAATCTTCAACTATGTGCTAGAGAAAGGGTACTACCCTGACAGATGGAAGTCAGCAATAGCCGTACACTTTCCCAAGAAGGGCAAGGATCTCTCGAACCCACAGAACTACAGACCAATTAGTCTACTAAGCGTTCTGGGAAAACTACTTGAAAAAGTAATACTAAAACGCCTAAACGCACAGTTAATCAAACAGAACATAACTATACGCGGACAATTCGGATTCCGCGCACGCCACCCCAAAACCCTGCAACTTCTGAGAGCCACAGAACGACATCACGCATGGGTTTAACTTCCGAAAATCGACAGGTGCATTCCTACTTGATGTAGAACGCGCTTTTGACTGAGTTTGGCACGCGGGCCTTCTCAAGAAACTGAAAACACTTAATATACACGACTCTCTAATAAAACTAATCGCCAATTACCTCCACAATCGGACATTCCAGTCCAGAGTAAATAACCATCTCTCCTCGCCCGCCCTACAAAAGCGAGAGTCCCACAAGGAAGTATATTGGGGCCTAATATCTTTAATATAACAATGAACGATATCCCGAAAACACACAACACGAACTTGTTCATCTACGCAGATGACACAGCAATTGTAGCGCAATCGGGGAAAGCCGAGTTCATTCACAGGAGGTTACAAAACGCCCTTAACGAGCTACAGGATTGGTTCACCAAATGGCGAATTAAGGTGAATGCCAAGAAAATGCAGGCTATCATATTCACCAAAAGAATCAACCATAAACTAGGTAAACACCAGCTTCCACCACTCACCATATTTGGAGAGAACATTGAGTGGAAAAGCACAGCCACCTAGTTAGGGCTTAAAATGGACCAGTGTCTCACATGGAAGCAGCATATATTCCAAATAAGGGGAAAAGCGAACGCCCACTTAGGCAAACTCTATCCCCTTATAAACATGAACTCGCAACTAAAACTCAAAATGGGACTAACATTATACAAGACGCTTATCCGCCCTATACTCACATACGCTGCTCCGGTCTGGGGTTATGCCGCAAAAACACACATTATGCGCCTACAAAGACTGCAAAACAAAATACTGTGACTGGTAGCAAAAGCGTCTTACACTGCGCCAGCGGACTTATTACACGACGAATTAAAAATGCACACGATAGAGCAATTCATTAAAAAGCTCTCACACGATACATATAAACACCTGCATAAACGTCACAATCCTTTAGTAACGAACCTAGGCAAATATACAATGGAAATTTATAAACATGCTAGACCACTAGCGCTTTTCGACAGAAATCTAACTCCAAATAACACGGAAGTAGAGGAATTCTTGAACAATCTACTACACGACTAAATAAGACATTGACACAGGACTGTTCCCTTCTCTCTCACACAACTAAACCTTCCTTTTCCCTGCCACAGAGCCCTACAAGCCCTGGGCGACTGCCGAGGCGAACCGGGAGAACTAGGGCCTCCCACTAGTGTCCTGCGTGCGCGGTGAAAGCGGGCCACCGTATGATGGAGTAGGACACTCCGACGACCAGGCGAATCTAGGACTAACGCAGACACGACAAGACCTGCCGGTCTAAGGCAGTCGAAGTAGAACTCTAGCGCAATACCGTACATCAAGCACATATATAATTACTAACCAATAGCTGATACTAACGACTTGCAGGTACATACCTGTGCAACACTAGATATAAGCTCAAATATTGCACGAATAACATATCTTTTTGTACGCTAACACTAACATTGGCACACATCATAACGACTTGCAGGTCTACTACACCTGTGCATCGCTAGATATAAGCTTAATTATTGCACGAAAAACATCATATTACGCTAACACTAACATTAGCACAAACCATAACGACTTGCAGGACTATACCTGTGCAATACTGGATGTAAGCTTAAAGAACGCACGATTAATACATCTTCGCACATAGAGAATCATCTACACTAGCATGCAACACGACGACTTGCAGGGCTATCCCTGTGCAACAATACAATAGCCTATGTAAAGCTAATAACGTAGTCACGACTAACGGGCCTATGCCTGTGCAACTTTAATCATAAGTGAGCACAAAAGCGACTTCATATTAACACCAAGTTAACACAACGCATGTAATCCTCTTGGTCCTGTCATGGGCATTACCAAAAAGCAACTACTGACTAGCTCGCATGTACTACATGCCAGCTTACAGCTTTCAATTACTAACCGGGGTGCTATGCGGAACCCGACTAACGCACGATGATGCACGATAAAATTAGCATTGCACGAACTAACACGTGGAGGGGTTTTTTAGTGAGTAACCCTCCCCCTTCAGGGCACTGGGACCCTCACACTGTTGGCCTCAGCATGTCGGCCTTCGCCTGTAACGGGTTTTTCCCCTCCACGGTTAAAAAAAATCCTGCGGGTACGTATTTTGTTCAGGGTCCATGGTGTTGCTGTTTATGTATGTCCTAGGGCGTATTTTGTCCTGAGCTTTCACTGCGGACCACCTTTGCCCAGACATGAGTTGGAGGATCTTCGTCTGGAAGTTCGGAGCCTCCACCAACGCCTGGGCGGAGTGGAAGAAACATTACTGCAGCTCAACTCCGCCGTTACTTCCATCGCCAACAATGTGGCCCACAATGACGCCAACAGTACACTAGAACAGCTCAAGGACTCTGTAAAAGAGTTTCGGAAAACTGCAGCGACTACTGTTTCAACTCTACAAAAAGACGTCCAGAAATGCAGTCTCAAGACTGCAAACACTTCGCCGGGCAAACAACAAACGACTGACAAGAATAGAGCGAAATCTACTTCACCGTACCAACGAACTCAAGAACGCTAATACACTATTCGAAGATCTCTGTGGCTTTTACGGTCATTTAAGACGCGCCATCCAGGACATCATGTCATACAACGATACATTCAACAGATTGGAAAGGACGAGAAATACAACGACCACCGTAGCTACTACACAGACTGAAGAACCTTCACCTGCAGCAGAAAATCTCTTCAAAGAACATCCTAGACCAACTCTACATCAACCAACATACCATCAACCGAGGAAATATCATCGACAGAGGACGCACTACAACCAGCAACACAACTACCAACCGGATACGACAGAGACACTATGGACCAACTCGTATGACCATGGGACTGCGCCATGTAGCCAGCTATGTGAGGTGTTGGAATGCGACACAGTTTTAGCCAGGAGACGAAATGAACAGCTCTTCAACTCTTCACAACATTGAGAACTTCGACATCGCCGACTTAGCAGCCTTTGCAAACAACAACGCCGTTAACCCTAAATAAAGGACTTACTCCTCTAATTTAATCCCACGTCCACTCCCCGCATGTGACAGTCAGGACTTGGTCATGGCTGTCACCCGGAAATCCTAACCCGTTGCCGGTAATTTTACCGGCTGAATCCTCCCGGACTAACGAGGGTGCTTCGGCGGTACCTCACTACCTACAATACACTTCTCCCCTTATCCCCCCGAGAAAATTCCTATCCCATTACCCTTTCTTCCTTCCCGGCGTAATAAGCCAACTCTTTCTTCCTTCCAACTCTCTTTCTGCCTCTCCTTTAAAAAAAATATGTAGGTTGGCAAGCAGCTTTCATCTTCACCATAGAATGCGCAGGTGCAATATTGCGGTACTTCTGGACTTCAGGTGGTGTTTTTTAGTGAGTAGGCTGCCCGGGTTCGAAGCCCGGGTAGGAGTCTTACACTCGCATGCTTGCATGTGGTTAGGGTGTAAGTAGCCCTTTTCCCCACCACAAAAAAAACCGTAGGTGTTGCTATCAATTACTAACCGGGGTGCTATGCGGGACCCGACTAACGCACGATGATGCACGATAAAATTAGCATTGCACGAACTAACACGTGGAGGGTTTTTTTAGTGAGTAACCCTCCCCCTTCAGGGCGCGGGGACCCTCACACTGTTGGCCTCAGCATGTCGGCCTTCGCCTGTAACGGGGTTTTCCCCTCCACGGTTAAAAAAAAATAATTCTGTAGGTGTTTCTGATGGTTATTGTGCATGCGGAACTCAGTAAGTCCGCCATCTCTGTTGTAATTGCTGGGGTGTAATTTGATGTGGATGGCCTCCTTAATGAGTCTGTCCCAGTAATTTTGTGCGTGCTCTAGAACTTTCGTGTCTTGGAAGTTTATTTTGTGGACCTGTTCTATGCAATGTTGGGCTACTGCTGATTTTTCCGGCTGGAGAAGTCTAATGTTTCGTTGATGTTCTTTGCATCTTTCCTCTATCGTGCGTCCTGTTTGACCCACATACACCTTCCCACACCTTCTTAAATTTAACACGGCTGATCACCCGTGAAGCATTGATCAATAGTTGCAGAATAATTATAAATTTAGAAGTTTTCTCTTTTAGAGATAAGAGATAAAGAATGACAATTAGTAAAGAGAGAAAAACCATAGAAAAGCAGCCCATAGATTAATAATAATATGGCCAATGTTGAGCTTAAGGAAATGTCGACGAACTAAACAATAGTGATTAAGAACCCAATGTCATAATAGTACCATTAGTAACATCAGAGTTTAAGAACTGAATCAACGACCTGCCCACACATAATAAGCTTGCAAGGCAAAGAACACAATAAAATTGCCATAAGTACGATCATAATCATTAGTTCAAGAATTGTATCCTGTTTCTCTCTCCTCATCACAAAGAACATAAGTCAAAGGGCACACAATAAATCATGATACACTTAAATAATATTTGTGTCAATGTCAAATGTAAAAACTTAGGAAGGTTCTTGGTATTGTGTTGTGTAATAACTAAATATGTTAAAATTATAAAGGCCTGCTGTGTCATGCCAAGACAAAAACATATAGCAAAGAAGACTGTAAAGAAAAAAGGGTATTGTACAAAGTAAAAAGATTGCATCAAAGGAATAGGAAGAAGTGTTGTATTGTGTTTCAAGATTGTGAATATATGTGACAACATGAAAAACAAAACAAGGGGCATGTGAGACAGAATATGTGGTTAGACCCCAAAACGAAATCATTTATGAAAATACTTATTGCAAATGTAATTTATTTTTCATGTTGGTAAGGATTAGTTGAATAATGAAAACGTGTTTCTATTTTTTTCATTGTTACGAAATATAGAATTGTTTAAAAACGTCATAAATGTTATGTTTCATGTTTAAATTTAATATGTATACATATAAGAACCATATATATATTTAATGTTAAAAGTGTAGGGAGGATAGATAAAGATCGCTTCCCTAACGTTACAGAAACTATTTAGTGAGGAAAGTATGAAATGAGTGCATACGCGCATCAATATAAAAAGAGTGTCATGTAAAGAGACGCCAATTTTTTGTCAGTAGGGTCTCTGTGTTAGAAAGGTGAAGACGTGTTTCTGTAACGCTCGTGGATGTGGGTCTGAAAGACTTTATAAAGTGAAAAGACTGTCAAGAAAATACAAATAGGTGTAACGAAAGTCAATTCAATTATAACAAGTGTGATAAGGGACGAAAAAAGTGTTAATAAAGTGATAATAGTGAAGTTACATCGAGTGTTCATTCATTTCACCTAGTACCACGCCCGGAGAGAAAGAAAAGAGTCCCATAGCTCAACGCAAAGTAATAATCTTTTTAGAAATACAGCACCAGCCTTTATAGATATGCATATGAGAAAGTCGAATGTCTAACTTGCTTGTTTAATTTTCCCGCGCCCGCTTTATCAAATGGCAGCGCATTCAGTCAACAAGCTGAGATGCATAAATCCGATTTTGCAGCTGGTGAAGGTAGCTTTTAGGCAAGGGGTACGCGGGGAGCAGTGCAAAGCTTGCATTTAAGGGTACGGCGAGTTCAGGAGTCATTCCACGTCAAATCGAACAAAATATGGCAAAAAATGACCTTGATCTCTCAGATTTTCTTGAATTTCTTTTTTTTCGCTTTTTTTTTTCTTCTTTTTTTTGTGTGTGTTTTGGAACAAAATATATTTGACCCGTGTTTCTTCGTTTTATATAAAAAATTTATTTTGGCGGATATTAATGTTTGAAATGTCCCAAAAATCGCGCGCTCCTCACTCTTCGATCAATCATACCTCCGATTGTAATGAAGTAAATTACTCGATCTTTGGCTCAAATTAAAGATAAATTGCAGTATTTCGTGAGGTATTTATTATAAAATTTTATTAATTATTATTAGTATTATATTTTATACGATTAAAGTTTTAAAGTTAGATAATAACATAAACTCGACCATTTAAAGCTCTGGAAAAAACTAAAAATATAATGAAGTTTATTCAATATTCTCAGAAAAAATCAGAATGGAGTCTCTAATAGTTCAGTTGTAATTAACTTACTTGCAAATCAGTGCAGCGGTGACGGCTACCGTAACCTCACACAATTGCCACCTTCCATTACGGCGACTGTCAACTGCTTGAGGTTCCATGAACTTTACAACAGTAGAGTAAGGAGAACACTGCTAGCTGACACTATTATATGTACACTATTAGTATCTTCAAAATGTTTTTAAAATATGCATTTTAAACTGTTGGCGAATCCATAGCTTTTGTCTGTTTCATCAGCTCATATTATATAATTGTGCGAATGAAACCATGCACATGGTGAGGGAGGGAGGGAGGGAGGAAGGGAGAAGGTAGTGATGTCTGCATGATCTGAGACAGTCTTCCTAATTCAAAGGTGCTTTTTAGTGCAGCGTGCAGTTGAAGACATAGATCTTTGCGATAAAGAGTGAATATACTGAATTTGTGAGACATTGATCATAGCGTAAATCAATTATGCCACCTGTAAGTTCTAAATTAGGGACCAAAACATTACACAGTCAGAGTAGAGAAATTATTTCAAATGTATGGACGTACATGAAGGAAGAAGCTAAAAGCAAAGAACAGCTTATATCAGAAGATTTTTTTCAAAAAAATTCAAAAGTTCAAAAGCACGTATCAGATACCACAGGAGTATCAGAAAGATTGTGGAGACATTGTGGGGACATTTTTCTGTATGGACTGTACTGCCTTAGTAAGAAGTTATCTGAGTAGCATAGCTGACGCGGCAATTCGCATGCTGTCTGCAGTCACCGGGCTTGTTACTCGTCCGTGTGCGCTTGCAGGCCTCCAGAAAAAAAATTGTAGCAAATACACTAATGCAAGCTTCATAGTTTGCAACATCTTATTTTATAGATAAAATGTCAGGGAATACGTGTGTATTTTTTTTAAGATTTTTAGATTTTTAACACATCGATTTAAATTCTATTTTTGGTGTTACAAAATATACCATCAAAAAAACAGTCCAAAATTTATGTGTAATAATGATTGATCGAAAGTTGTTAAAAGTGTTGTATTTAACCTTTCCAGTGCGCCAAACCCCAACTCTCAACTCTATATGGCCTTAGAGTAACAAGGAATTTTATATTATGGTGCGCGCAGAAATTGCTTAGTTTCTAATAGCCATAACTAAGCAAGTAATTTAAAAATACGGAAATAAAAAAAATACGGGTCTCCTTATTTGATGCCTATTATTCATAAAAAAATTTTGAACCTCCTACGAAAAAGTCGTGTTTTACGGGTGTTCGATTTGACGTGGATTGGCCCTAAGGCAGCATAATCGACAAGGCCAACACGTGCGATTCTTACCGCGCAAGCGCACTACGTTCTCTTAGATGTCCCTCCGTTTTCCTTGCTATGAGTATTTCCCTCCGGTTGTTTAGCAGAACCTACTAGTCAGACAACATGACGGTTCCAAATATAATGTAGCCATTTTCTATATTAAAATGACAGTTATATTAATGTTATAAGCACAATTACATCTAATTTTATTAAGCCATTATAAATGCATATAATTGCTCTTCATGTAGTAATTAGCTAAGGCCATTGCTTCAGTTTTGAATAGTTATTTTGTTACAGTCTTTAATACTGTTTGTTATGTTTGTGTTCTGGCAGCAAGTTGCATGCAGTTGTCTGCACATAGCGGGAAATTTGAATCTATGAAATAGTGGAAATGAATAACATGGCAAAACTGGAGGAGATAATCTTTCGGTTTTATTCTTAGAAGTGAAGCTGTTTTCCGTGCTTCTTGTTTGTGAGTGAGAGAAACGGCATCTGGACAAATAATTGTTCTTGTGATATTGGTCATTTAAAACAAAAGATAGCAAAACATAAGAGCTCAATTGCCCATATAATTTAGAATTAGAATTGCGTGGTGTGTGTCAGAGAAAGAAAGGGAGTAAAGGTGGAGAGGATGTAATATACTGCACACCCACTGCGGCAAGTCACGAGCTGCAACTGATTTTCATATAAACTTGTTTTACTGTCTTGATGTTGGGAGGCCATCTCCAAAATATTTGACACCAATAAAGATATATACTCTTTATTTAATTCATTAATACAGCTCTTCAATGTAGATTTTCCAGCTTCATGGTTGACTACTATCCAAAGAGTCTCTGTATTTTTGCATAAATTTAATATGCATCTTTCATTTTGCTGGTACACTTATACATATTAAATCTGATCAGATTCAAATTTTCCAGTAACTCTTCAAGGCAATGATCTCAAATATTAACAGATATACATATGCACTTCAAAGGCAACTTGCATCAGGGCTGAACCAAATTCCATGTTGTCTATATGAATATGAAAATAAAATGTAAGCAGCCCTAAAAAAAAAAAAAAGAAATTCGCCAATTCTTGGGATAGTTTAAGAACGAATTACATCTTCTGATGTAATTAAAATTTGTGTTAAAGTATTTATTGGTAATGCTGTTCCCCAGCGCAACAGCCCATGAAGGGCCAAGGCTTGCCACCCGGCCACTGCATCCCCCACCTCTGCCCACTACAGGTGTCATGAGTGGGGTGCAGTACTGGAGGGTGAGACGTGGTCAGTGTCCCGAACCCTCCCGGCCAGTTATACACTCTTAACAACCTGGGGTTGCTACTTCTCCATCAAGTGGCTCCTCAATTGGCCCCTCCTGGACCTAACAAGTCTAAGTGCACCCTACCCCAGAGGCAGGCATGATATCAATTGCTCTACAGAGGCAGTCATAATTATTAGGGTTAATTTGTACTTTGGTAATTGTTCTTTCACGTTAGTCATGTGTTGGCACTAAGTTGGAAAGCTGAATCAGGCTTAAAAAGTACAATGCCAAGCTGGGAGTCCAGGCCTTTGTATTGTACTGTATGGTTTAATGCAGCCATGTCCAAGCTTTTTTTGGAAAAGGGCCACTGTCATTATGGTTAATTGGTTTGCAAGCCACATGAGTCGATTTTGTACCTATTAAATAGGATCTAAATTCAAAGATAACCCAATTAATTTAAAAAATAGTCATGTTTTTTTATTAAAACATTAATCATATATTATTTGAATTATTTTTAAAATTAAATTAAATATGTATATTTTATATGTATAGTCTAATTCTAAAATCTAAATTGAGTAATATAAATTTTAAAGTATTATTAGTCCTTGTATGCTTAATATATATTTTAGTTTAAAATTTAAATAAAATGGTTATATTGACATAGTAGAATTAATATTTTACATGTCAATGCAACACTTGGCAATGCTTCTCATGAACAAACATCCAATATCTGGTTTGATTGATGTAGCAACTCAAAGCGAACTCTCCAGATGACTGTCAAAGATTCACTGTTCACATGTTTCATTCTGGAGAACAGTTGTTCATGTATGTGTGTACTGTCGAAAGGTGATGTGAAAGAAAGTACATGTATATTAATGCCCAGATATTTTTCCCTGGGAAAGTAGTCACAATAGAATTGCAGTAAGTGGATATCATTAAACTTATTCTTAGGTCTGACGCACATCAAAAATCAACGCACTCCATTTGTAGATCCTCATGGACCTCATCTATTTAATGGAGAAAGGGGAAGAAAACAGATTGAAACTTATGAAATTCTCCTTGAAGTCTTGAAATTTAACAGAAAATTTTGTTCCTAATTCTAAGGTAATTTCCACGCACTTTTGATAAGTTTGATTATTACACTTTTGTAGGGCTGGGAAATCCACAAAGTTGTTTGTTATTTGTTAATCCCAAGGTTGCAATTTTGTTTCAAAGGCCTTCATATGATCAAATTTAGTAGTGATCAATTGGTCTTTACCTTGCAAAAGGTGAATTAAGCTCATCCAGTTGTGTTGTTGTATCTAACAGAAAGACAAAATCACACATCCATTTTGTGCTGAAATTTCTACAAAATGTAACAATAATACAACAACTGGCACACACTCACCTTTGAAAGTAGTAACGTTATTGTGTGGTCAGCAATGCACAGAGACTTCAAAGCAAGGTGCAATAAGTAGGATCATAAATAAAAATCTGAGCTGGGTATTTCTTAAAATGTATGTTATTTTTCCATGTTTTTAGCAAGAGGATGCTGATGAACTTTTGTAAACACATGTGTTTGAAGCAGAAAAGGTCTTGCTCTTTCAAGTGTACCTTATTACAAAAAGAATTATTTATTTCATAAATAACATTATAACCTACAAATATCACTGCAGGCCGCTTGCAATGGGATAGAGGGACATGAGTTGGACACACCTGGTTTAATGGTTTATTCATTCTTTTTTATCTGTATTATACTTTGGTATATCAGAAATCTATAGTTAATCTACCATTTTATGCAGCTAAAAGATTAGTCAACTCTAAATTCAAAAAAATTATTGCAAAATATTACTGTGAAAAATCAAAAAATAAAAGATAGGAACTACCAAACTTTCAAACATTAATTCCTGAGCATCCTTGAAAAATAGTAGTTACAACCTGCAGGTTGATTATGGGACATGATTGTCTGGCAAAACGTTTGAACATAATTGGGGTATACTCTTCACTACTCTGTCCTCTATGTGATCTGCAAGAGGAAATGAACCAAAACCACCTTCAAATATACCTGGCCACTTCTGGCGGGGCATCCGTGAGTGAAAAATATTGGAGAGCAAGAGGATTAATGACATCATTGTGAGAAATCCAGCCCTATCCAACAAAAACAACAACAACTTTGGTATATCTGATATGAGGCCTTTAGAATAGCAAGGGCGTATGCGCAAATAGCTAGTTTTGAGAAAAATGCAATTCAAGTTTTACTATGCAGTACATATTAAAATCATCTATAGAGAGATTAAAAATTGCTCAGATGTGAATCTAATGCATTAATAGTACTAATTAGGAATGTAAAATGTTATTTGGCATGTATTTAAGATTTCAGAAGGTTAATTACATCAACAATATAATTCAGATAACATATACTTTCATGCTTGTTATAACCAAGACGCTTACTTGTAAAGTTAGCATTTTGCAAGCAATACTTTAACTACTATTGGTAGATATTTGTTCTAATACTAACAAACAGCACTTCTAAAGTGAATATAAAGAAGTTAACAAAAAGTATGGCTAGATCACCGAAGATGTTAAACCGCTGTGCTGTGCCATGAGGAACCAGAGTATGTTAGTAATGTCTGCTGCTGTGTCTTCTTGTACTTGTGGTGTGTGCCTTTACTACATGTTTGGTTTTTTAACTTAGGTGTTCTTTATCTGCATTTATCTTCTTCTGGCCACATGCATTTTCCATTGGTTTTTCTGCATGTAGCGTTTTCTGGGACGACTTACGTGATGATAAATAAAATCACTGTCTGTGTCACTCATAGTGCTTAATAAAAGTAAATGACTACCCTAAATGCACTAAAGGTTTGTTCAATGGTATTGTTAGTAAACAACACAACTCTAGAAGCATAATGGCTGCAAGCCACTCAAACATGTTACACTTTCTTTAAAAGCAACAGACTGAAGTAAAGAAATACCCCGCACAAGCAGGAGTACATCTAGACAAGAACTATTTACAAAATTGCAAAAATGTTGGAAAGGTTAAGGAATTACTATTTATGAAGGGTAAAGGCCTGAATATAAACAGTATCCTCTCTTAAGTGATTTATTGATATATTCTGTTAAAGAGCGACTACCAATACATAGCGGCTGGCTCTGGCCAGCAGGTTGGCTCATACGCCCTTGCTATTCTTAAGACTCGGCAGAAGCACGTAAGGTCTAAAATCATGCTGTATTCAAATGAAGAATTCGTTCATATCCAGGGCGTATCAACCATTCACACTTAACAGGCATTAAAGAGTAGGCCTCGTACTATATGTTGCAAGAAAAATAAAAAATTTGTACTTGGCACTTACGCCCTTGCTATTCTAAGCACTGATACACAGAGTAGAATATGTCAAAACATTATATACATTATTTACAGAGATACACTATAAAAAGTTTTCATGTAAGAATTATTTAGTTTTAATTTTGAAAGCTTTGAATTTTTCTTCAACTTTTACTTCATTTGGCAGAGCATTAAAAATGTTTATAGCTGCATGAAGTACTTCATATTCCAGTAATTTTATGTTTGTTAAAGGAATATATGTATTTTTCTATACATCTAGTGCTGTGGGTATGAATTTTGAAAATAATCTTTCCAGAATATATATACACGTGTTAGAGGTAGAATAACTACTCATTTAAATAATGGTGAACATGATACTCTTAAGTTTACTCCTAATCATTATTTGGATGATTCTCTTTTGAAAACCTATTATTGAGCTTTTTATATGTGTATAATATGACAGAGTTCTTATTCCATATGTGTTTTCATTTCATGTTTTGACTGGATTATTTAAATGGATTTTCTAGTTCAGACTATTTAGTATCCACCATTATAAAAATGTTGTTTGAGATACAATATCTACAGTATTTCAGAATACCTTGAAGACTTTACCAGAATACTTGGATCAGATGAGAAGATTTAATGCACATGTAGGTATCTTGCCATGGTAGCCCAAGTGATACATCAACTGTGAGAGTTGAGGATCCATGGTTCAAGTCCTGCCCATGACATTCTTTGATGGCTAGCATGGAAGAACAATTAAACAACTATCAAATCACAAATTAGCATTATGCAGTTTTTTGCAGCATTCATAAGTTTTACTGCAAGTCTTTAGATGACCGACATGAATACCAATGATAGTTGGTTTACAATGCTCTGCATTCTGTTGACGACCTCCAGAGAAATATTGTTCTACCAAGTTCCACATTTATTTACTGGAGGTACCCAGAGGGCAGAGTCTGTTATCACCAATGAAGGGGTGATAATGTTAAATGGTGATGGAATGAGAGAACCTATAAGTTTTACCAAACTCAGAATTATGTTGGGCCTTGGGGATACTACACACGGGCTAGTCAGAGGTGAACATCAACTTAAAATCACTATCCCAGAGCCAGAAACCAAACCAAGAACTCCTAGCATATTTACTTCCAATATCAGACAATATCCACATTATTTGGATAATACTTTCTGAGTTGGATGACCAAAACTTGTATGGAAAAATATATTTATAAAGGAATGTGGAGACAGAAAAATAATTTGGTAGTATAGTCCATTTTAAAATTACACCGATATCACAACTAAGGTTTTCACAGCAGTAAAACAGAACAATCTCCTATCACATCATTTACTCCATGTGGAGAATATATTCTGATATCCCTGATTGGCTAAAAGTAGATATGAATCAATTCTTACTGAATGAAAGTGGAGTAGAATTCTACCCCAGCCACTGAAGGATGTGATGCTAGGAGGGTTGGCGAGACCTGGTATTACGGTATTCTTAATTGTGAATTTTGTCTAATTTTAAAATGGACTATACCACTACGACACATTGATACTCTGAAGTTCATGAGGTGTTTGCTTAGGTTACCAGAGCAAGAAGATGTATCCAGGAGGTCTGATAATTAAAAGTAGCTGAGGATGTGGGCAATAGCCCATGAAGCATGTTCTGAAAGACAAATTTTTAGAGAAACTTAATGTTCTAGTTGACTCATCCCTACTGTAATTGGTTAGCAGTTTTGTAAATTCAATTTAGAACCACAATCTCATACATCCTTAATGTAACAATGCATTTATTGATTATTCTTGCAACCAATATATACAACATCCTGACAAATTTACATTGAACATTGCATCACAGCTATAACCTAAATGGAGTTTGGATTATTATTCTTTACCCTTTATTCTTAAACTACTTTTTAACTTTAGTTACACACTATGAAATATGCCATAACTGAGTAATAAGTAATTTTGGCAAGCAAGGTGACTTTACAGTGTTGGAAATTCAGTTCAGGGTGAGACTTTGCATGTTAGTAGTATGCCTTAAGGGTGTCGACCCAGTAAAGAAGAAAAGCACACTAGCCAGGAGGTTCTTAGAAATAGGGCTCTAAAGTTTTATGTGCAGCTCATATACTGGTCAATTTTTACACCATGCCAGCACAGTAAAGTGGCTGAGTTTGCAGCAAACTTGACTGATATGCGGGCGATCTGGATTTCATGCTACATCATGTCCCTTTTTTTTATAACAACCTTTAAATAAAGTTTAATGGCCTAAAAGTATTATCAATTAAATCATCGTTTTTTTATTTATGAAATGACTGATACAGGCAATTAAAATGTGAATTAAAGATAATATTTCGTTTTTAAGAAGCTGAATAATTTCAAATGCATTTTTAATGGAGATAAATTAAAACTTCACTTACCACTATAATAAAAGTTTGCATGGAATTTTATCTGTATAAAAATTTTTACAATAGTGTCCTTATTTGTCAATTTTTTATTTTACATACAAGCACCATAAAAACATTGAAAGCAAAAAATATTTTGACATTTTGCATAATTTATAAAGGAAGATTGTTAAACCAAACAACCTTTTTGTGAAAGATCTGTTGGAAAACATACTTCACTTTACATTCATGAAAATGTCTCTTTTTGTTTCATCAGAAATCATGCAAACATACCAGGCACACTGGATCATTTCATTGAAAGTTGATAATGCACTATTAACTGTATTTTTATAGTCTTCATGGGAATTTATTCCTGTATTATTTTCAATCACATAAGCACAATTTTGTATGCACTTTATTGGACTTTTTACCTGTCTATAAAAATAGACATCACAGTTTTTTTATGCCAACCAACTTATGCCAAGTGTGAGCCTGTGTGTTTAAAAACACCAGCAGTAAGTATGTTGATTGGCATAAAAAAAAAAAAAAAAAAATAACAATTACCATCTAAAAGGTTATTTAAACCTGGTACATGAAGCACTTATGATTGTAAGTCATCCTTGGGGTACTTATCTCAGATGTGAGATTCCCTTGTGGTCTAATGGGAAAATACAAATCGGTTGGGGAATTTAATATCATAGTGGCAAGTTGGCCATGGTAGCTCAGTGTTTAGAGCAGCCACACATTAAGCAGAAGATCTGTGGTACAAATCCTGGCTATGACATTGAATTTTTCAGTCCTGATTATACCTCTCAAGACATCACAAGGTTGAACAGGAGGAGTACCTTTTGGAGGAATCACTTTAATTTTACAAGTCTGTGATTTGTCATCATCGTGACAGATTTTGTTATATAGTTCAGGCTTTGTTTGTTCACCCCAAGAGTCAATAGTTAATAGAAATTCTTTTCCCACACCAGACTTTAAACTACAGTTGAGAAAGTCAATATACAGTCCTCTCATTATCTTCTCAGACTATGAAGACATTATTATGACATTTTTATACTTTTGAACCTATTCATTAGTGGTTTTTTAACTTTGGGGGCCAAAGTTACCAGTTGTTTCTTGTAAACAAACAAGCACTTCAGGTAGGACTTTTCCAGACAGAGTGAGAGCATATTGAGCAGAATATGTATGTGTCACTTTATTCATGTTATGCCTTTTCATGAAATTGTTTTGCTTCCCTTTTGAGCCAGAGTTCTGTTGTACATTGACTGACACTGACATCTTGGAAAGAGAAAACTGAAATTGATATATTCTGTCAGAAAGTCATAAAAATAGAGAACAAAATGAATTTGCGAATACTCTGCAATAATTTACCTGTCTGGTCAGTGTTAATGACAAAATCTTTGTTGAAATTGGATATAAATTTTAACATCAGGATTTGAAACAAAGTCTATCACTTTTTGATACCAAATTCCTTGCTTACTTTTGAATTTGTACACCCAGCTGTTGGCAGCTTTAAATTCAAAATCTTTAAGCTGTCGTGCTGCTACTAAAGTTCACTATTGTAAATTCTGAATAATCACTTGTTGATAATTTTCTCAGGCTTCAACAAAATAATCATGTGTCAAGGAATTGATTATTACATACTTATTAAATTGATTTCCTTCTTTTTTTATTCTTATTGGGATAAATATTCTCTCTTTTTTAACTAGCTGCATCCTTTTTTTTTTTTTTTTTTGTAATGTTTCTAGATTCCACATGTGGTGAGCCTTTGTGATATTAAAAACTTTAATTTTGTAATCCAAAGAAAGATGGTCTACCTCTCTTCCCTATTCTTTCTTTCTTTTTTTTTTTCCTTTTTTTTTTTTTTTCTTTTTCTTTTGGTTCATATTTATCTGATGACCTATGGTATTTGACTTTTTCAAAAGGTTTCTTGTCATGGTTTTCATTTGCAGTCACAAATATTTTTTTCAGCCAGCATGTCCATAGTATGTTCATAAATTCCTTTTCTCATCAACACTGCTTCATGACAAATTCAACTTGGAAGATTCCGATGTAATGAAATTATTTTCAACAAGCAAACTTTCATAATAAACTGCTGCATCTTTTAACCTCAACTCAACATTTCACAGAATAATGAATCTTGGCTGATTTCATCTGCAGCTTCTGATACTTCTGTGGTTTCTTCATTAACAGAAATTTTCAATTCACAATATTTTAAAAGTTTGGATAATATTTCACAGTCCAGAACGCTCAAAACTGTGTGAAACTCAAGAATCGACTGGCATGTTAGTTTAAGTTTTTAGAAGAATAAGGGTGGGTAAAATTGTCAAATCATACAACAGCAGGTAAAGACCATTGTTTGATTAGTACTGCTAGGGTCTTGAAAATTCTTGCCTATAAACAGTAGGGTAACAGCTATACTCTTCTCTTTCACATTGAAATTGATTCCTCAAATTTACAGAAAATATTTTAACCTCTCCAGGGCTTTTAATATAATAAAATTTGTAATACATTTTAATGACAATAGTAATTAAAGATTCAATTTACCTCTATTAAAAATTGATTTGAAATTATTTAACTTTTCAAAAATAGAATATTATCTTTTATTAACATTTTAATTACCTGTAACAGTCATTCTGTAACTACAAAAGAATATTTATGATTTAATTGATAATACTTTTAGATTATTAACTTTATTTAAGAGTTGTTATAATTTTTGAAACAAAAAAAGGTTACCTGAGGTAGTATGGAACCGGATCACTCACGTGGCAAACTACAAACTCAGCCACTTTGCTGTGCTGCCATAGTGTAAAAATTGACCGCTGTATGAGCTGCATATAAAACTTTAGAGACCTTTTCCTCAATCTTCTGGCTAGTGTGCTTTACTACTTTACTGGGTGGACACCCTTAAGGTATACTACTAACCTGCAAAGTCTCATCCTGAGCTGAACTTCTGAGACCGTAAGGTCCTCTTGTAAATGTCATTTACACTTTGGCAAGCACAAGAGAAATCCATCTGAGAAAGTAAGTCACTCTCATCCACACATCGGGGTAAAAATAGCTTCCACAAGGAAGTGGACCGTCACCTGTACCAAAGCTGTCGATGCCAACTATGGTCAAGAGTCCAGTCTCTTGATCTTGCACCATCAGAGGACCTCCACTGTCTCCCTATATTGGTCACAACAAAGTTTTGATAAGTGATTTTAAAAATCTTCAAATTCACAGACAATCTAGTATCAACTGTAGTAATACAATAAAGAAGGTTGATCCTGAAACACTAACTTGATTAATAGCAATCTTTACGACAACTTTGTCATATATTATCTGAAAAATAAGCAAATAATATGGTGATTCTGACTCCTGATTAAGGTAAGTTGTTAGAACAAAACCTTTCAATAGAGAAAGTTGAAGAATTTGGTCTTATCCTGTAAAGATTAGTACTAACTAGATTTGAACTCCAAAATGCACTATTACTTTCTTTACAGCATATAGTAAGTAGGAAGAGTATTGCATTCCACCCAAAAATAGAGGTTTCAGTGGAAATACATGTTTTTATACTCCCTGAATAAAAAAGTAAAAAAGATATATATGTGTGTCTGAGAATAGCATAACTCAAAAAGAAAAAGTAGGTTAAATACCAAACTTGGTAGAGTAACACCTGCATAAAACAGAACATGATTATTATTCCGGTTATCCCCCCCTCCATTTTTAAAGGTTTCAATTTTATGAGGGGTTGTATTTTAATAAAAAAAAAGGACAACAAATCTTATATACATAGTATTTTAATGAAAATCATTAGAACCATTTTTGAGAAAATCAAAATTTTAGAAACGTTTTCCATGTAAAGGGTAGTTTAGATTGAGGGGAATTTCTTAAAAAGCTTCATGTTGCATGCTTAGAAGATGCTGAACTTAAATACCACGTCTGGCACATAACCGCTTTTTACTTTATGCCGTTCACAGGCAGACACATGCACAGAAACACACATAGTGTTATTTTTCAAAAATGCTCTTTTGGGATTCAGGGAGTCTCAAAACATATATTTCTGGTAAAATCTTGGTGTCAAATTTTAGGGTAAACTATAATATTTCCTCTATTTACTGTATGTAGCAGAGAAAGTAAAATTGTGATTGCATACTTACAATGAAGAAATTACTTAAAACAAACATCTGTAAATAAAAAAATAGGTTCAAATGTATATTCTGCTGTGCTTCCAACTTACATATAATAGCAAATTCCCTAATAGCTTCTCTATCACCACATAACTTGTGGTGAATGAAATCTCACATAAACAGTTCTTTAGCCTCATTGATCGCTATCAGCCTGTCAGACCCCTAGGTTTATTTAAATGTTATAGCTTTGAAATGAACACACCTATCTAATCATCTGAATAGGACATCTCATATTATACTTGATTGCTTGCTATCTTTTCATTTCTTTAGCTGCAGGAATGACTAATCAGAGTTACGTGTCACACAGGTCAACCAAACCATGTGTGCCTATTCTCATTATATACTGCTGGCATATGCTTTTCCTTGTTAGTTGTGCAATATTGCTTTGCCATTGCAAGTAGTATGTTGCTACATCTCACAAACAGGAATAAAATGCATTATTTAAAAAAAAAAAAAACAAGGATTTGGAAGAAGTGCGTCTACCTAGTGATGATGTTTACATGTTTACGATCACTTGTATGAATGAGATGATTCCAATTCTGAAGATAAGCTGATAACAAGATCTTTAGATTCAGAAAGTGATCATGAAGAAAAGGATGAAAACAACCTATGTGATAACATGTATTTTATAGGTAACATCATATGCCTGCCAAAGTTGTTATTGTATTGTTGTTATTGTTATTATTATTACTATTACGATTACTATTAGTATCATCATCATCATTATCATCATCATCATCACCATCACCATTATCATTATCATTATCATTATTAATTATTATTATTTCCATGTAGTGTACTACAAATTATAATGTATAGTGTACTCATACTACACTTTGTCTATCTTTGATCCATCTAATAATATATTGCTAATAAAAACATATATTTAAGCTAAATGGGCCGCCTCTGTAATGCAGTTGGTAGCACGCTTGCCTCTAGTGCAGAGGACCCGAGTTTGTTCCCCGGTTCCAGCATGGGGATTTTATCCACTCAGGGAGGTCTGGCACGGGGTGCCCTCAGCCTCATTAGGTCCCGGGGGGACCAATTGAGGAGCTACTTGATGGAGAAGTAGCGACCCCAGGTCTAGAAGACCACATAACTGGCCGGGAGGGCTCGGGGCACTGACTACGTCCCACCCTCCAGTACTGCACCTCACCAATGATGCCTGTAGTGGGCAGAGGTGGGGGACGCAGCGACTGGGTGGTAGGCATTGGCCCTTCGTGGACTGTCACGCCGGGGTTTAGTTAGAAGCTAAATATGGGAGTGAAGAAAAATAAAGTTTAAAAAATAAATACTAGCATATAAACATCAAAATATAGTGTGGGCCTATTAGTCCCTATGCAACTGTGTTCTACCAGGGCATGTGCCTAACGGAGGGTTAAAACTTTGATTCAAGTACAGTCACACTCAATATTATTGGCTATCACTTTAAAAATTTAGATATAGCTATGAATTATACATATAATAATCCATCTTAGGTTATTTAAGCAAACTGTTTCAGAAAATCATTCCATTTCTGTATTAAGCAGTTGTCGAGTTTTGAGTAATTTAACATAAGAAATAGAGCTCTGTTCCAAAATTTATTTTCTGTTTGCTCAGGTTTAGTATATAGTAGGTCCAGTTTAGGCAGATTTTACTGTTCAATAATCATTAGCTTTTTGGAGAAGTGATGTTAAACACTTCAACATTAAAGGTAAAGTTGTATTTATACTGTTCTCACTTTAGAAAACAACATGTTTCAGGAAGACATGTTTCACTCACAGCTAATATGTGAGTGACTGATAGATGTAGATGTTGTGTTGTCTTGTGTGCTATTGATGGTGGAGGTCTCTGGTGGTGGTGATGATATGAACCTGCTAAGCTGGTTTAGTTTAATTTAGTTTATTTCACCAATATGTTCATATTACATATGATTCGTCAAAAGTTACATGTCTATAAAAACTTACTATAAAATTACAGGGTTTGTTATTGCATTATCAAATATAACAGTATTATATCCTTACATCAATAACATTTTACAGATCTTATGTACAATTATACCTTTTATACATTATGAGCTATAGATATGTACAGTGTTATATTTAAATTCTTTTATGCTATAGAATGCATTTTCTATAAATACCCCTTTGTTGCCTTTAAACACATTTCCCTTTGTGCTATATCTTTTATTCCTTTATGTAGTGTGTTGTAATTTTCTTTACCATTATTTTCTATTGAGCAATTGTTTAGTGTTCTGTAGTAGTGCAGTTCTGTAGTGATCAAGTTTGGTCTGTACATTATAAATATGCATATGACTATTTTTGGCCGTTTTTCTGCTAACTAATACATATTTTATGCTTTCATATAATTATATATATACATGGAACAGTTAGCATTTTACATTTTTTTAATGTCTCCCTACAAGTATGCTTCTTTTCTAGATTCCCAATTATTCTGATTCCCTCTTTTTGCAGTTTGAATATTTTTATTACCTCTTTGGCTGAAATATTTCCCTATAGAGTTATACTGTGCTTTAAATGTGACAATATGAAGGTATAATAAACCTGTTTCAGTGTTTTGTCATTCATAGTATTTTTTACTTGTCTCATTATATACAAACCCCTGTTTATTTTTTTGGTAATGTGCATTATATGTGGTTTCCAGTTTAAAAATGTATCTATAATAACCTCCAGAAAATCGTGGCCTGTGCCTCAGGAATACCTTCTCCATCTACTTAAGTTCAACTGGTTCTGTGACTTGCTCTTTCAGCCTGAAGTTAATCCTTTGTTTATTTGTTGTTTTTAACAAAAAAAATATATACTCCTTCAAAATTCTTAGTATATTATGTACTTTATTTTCTACCCCTTTGTATGATCTGTGTTTATTATTGTTGGGTCATAAGCATAGCCAATTGCTTTCCCTCCATTTCTTTCTACTAAACCAAAAAGACCATTTATGTAAATTAAGAGTAGAAAAGGGCCCAGTTTTGAACCTTGCAGAATTCGTTATTTGCCTAGTTTAAATTTAGATCCTACTATATCATACTCTTCTCATTTTTGTGATTTATTTCTACACACTGCTGTGCATTCTCTAACTATGATGAAATCCACCTTTTTGCTACTCCTCATACCCCATGTGTTTCTAGCTTATCTATAAGAATGCTTATATTTACTGAAACAAATGCTTTTGACAAGTCAAGGAATGTAGCAATTACAATTTCACGACTGTGTAGCGCATTTATAATCAACTCATTTGCTTTATCTACTGCATTTATTGTTGATCTATTTTTTTGAAATCCATATTGCGTCTCTGATAAAATTTCTTTTTTTTTTTTTTTTTTTTTTTTCCAAAGTATTTCTGTAGCTGATTTAAGTACTCTGTTACTTTCAACAAAACAGAACATAATATGATTGGTATATAGTTTTCTAAACTAAGTTTACTTCCCCTTTGTTTATATACAGGTATGTCTGGAAATATTCCTTGAGACAATGAGGAAATTACTAAGTGTGTAACAATTTCAATAACTTGATATTTTATGTTTTAAAATTTCCTTTGATAGTTCATCTAAACCTGCTGTTTACTTTGTTTTTAATTTGTTTATTTCCCTTAATACACATTCTGCTGTGACTTTGAAACTGCCATAGACTTAAGTTGATTCTCTTCATATATTACCTCTGTACTTTTTGTTTTTTTCCATTTGCTTTGTGATATTTATGTAATAGTCATTAAAAAAATTACATATTTGTTTTGACTCTACCACCTCATTATTATGATTTATTTTAATGTTTTCTGTTTGTTTACTATTTGAGTTTTTACACATTTGATTAACAATATTCCATACAACTTTTGTTTTATTTTCTACTTTGTCAATTTTTTCCTTGTTATAATTTATTATTGCCATTTGAGAGGTAGAACTTTGCCCACACATGGCTTGTGTGTTTAAAAACACAAACAGTAAGTTTGTTGGCATAAATAAATTATTATTACCATATTTAGAATTTTGTTATAATCATCAATATACCGCAGTGATTTTTCATCTATGTTTGGATGTTTCATTTCATTTAAAAACCTCATTCTATGGAATGAATTTTTTATTTTTCATGTCATCAATAATGCAAGAGCATTATCTTTATGTGTGGTTGGTGGGAAATCAAAATTCATAATTCTGTCCTTGTTCTTATAATGTGAATGTTTTTATAAACTGAGAGCTCAGTTGGGTATATTGCTGTCCTAAGAAGGTTGGCTCATTGAATAATTTGATGGCAGTTGATCCAAAAATGGTTGCTACAGTTAATTTTTCTGTGTGTTTCTATTTTATGTATGCAAAGTGCTATTTTAATCTAGTTTCCAAATTTCTTTTATTCTTGCCTATGTGTATTTGCTCACAGTCTGCACAATTAATCTGATAAATACCTGAACTGTCATTCTGGAGGACTCTGTCTTTAAGGATGTGCTCTGTAATTTTCTATGCTGTGTCTGTTTTGTGATTGTAGAATGATATGTCTTAAATATTTTCATAAATCTTTGGTCTGCCCAAAGATGGTATATAAATTTCTTATATTGGAGGCTTTCTGATTTCTATACACGAGTTATTTAGAGAAGCATGTCACCAGCACCTTCCCCTTAACCTTCAAAATATGACACAAGTATGTAGATGACATATTTACAAAATACCCATTATGGAACGATGCATTGAAGCTACTCAATATTCAAGACAAAATTACACAGTTCACAATGGAGATCGAGGAAGATGGCTACTTACCTTTCTTGAACTTCAAAATCATCAGATAAAACCAAGGACTCATTTTTAGAATTTATACAAAACTTACACAGACAAATACATAAATAATGATAGCTTCAATCCAAAATCCCACCAAATGTCAGTCTTCAACAGTTGAATATACAGACTACTTAACACTCCACAAAGACTCAGTCAATGGCTTCAGTCCCAATAGTATAGAACAAAAGATTAACAAACACAACCATCAATGGGATTACCACATTAAAGCCCCAAAAATAAATCCTCCAATGTAAGAAATTTACATAACACTTTTGAGTAGATCAAAGATTTAAGAAAATGTCCAGAAAACATAATTCATTCCTACATAACAAAACAGATGCAGCATACAAAATTTACTTTGCAAATCCTTAAAGACAGAGTCCTCCACAATGAAAGTTCAGGTATTTATTAGATTAGTTGTGCAGACTGTGACCAAATATAATAGGCAAGACTAAAAAATAGTTAAGTAGCAAACTTGGTATTTAAGTTCAGGGTCTTCCAAGGATGTGACACAATAATTTTCAAAAGTATCCCCTCCCAAACTACCCTTTACATGTAACATTTTCAAACATTTTGATTTTCTCAGAAATGGCTCTAACAATTTTAATTAAATTACCATATGTTTTAAGATATATTCATAGCAAATGAAATGTATATCTTGAATTTTCTGGATATAGCCTTGAAGGTCTACTTCATTTTGAATGACTTTTGAAGAGATAGACAAGATAGACAAAGGGAATGTGTGATTAAAAGACACAATTTGTATAAAAAACATACTTCTTTTTTTGTGGAGTTAGCCATTTCCGAGATATTTATTGTTAATGGTTTGCATTTCAAAATACTTGTACTTTTCTCAAATGGAAAGTAGTTGTTGGTCTTGTCTCTCTCTCTTTCTCTCTCTCTCTCTCTCTCAGTCAAAAAAGGAGAATGGAAGTTCAAAGCCATCACATAGTGACCCATTCTTAAAAGAGTTTACAGTCACATAAGGTCTGTTGTATTCCCATTGTATCTACAAGGAAATATGCAATAAAACAATTTCTGAAAATATTTATCTCAATTAGCATAAAATAGAAGGATAAGAATTCATATGAATAATTTGTGTATGAGTGAGTATAGAAAATTATGTGAATGCAAGACCAAATTTTTTTCGTTTACTCTAAAAGGTTTTAAAAATTGGTGACACATCATCAGACTAGTAACCTGTGCATTACAGTCTTACACAATCTTGTGCAATGTGTTCTTCTGCAACTGTTTCCTGTAATATAGGGAAACCTCTGTATTATGGTAGCCAATATAACAATAATCCCCTCAATAAGGTTTAAGTGTTTAAGGTTCAGGAATAATCTTGTTTTTAAATGTAAAATATCTCTTCATTTAATGGTACTACTTATAACAAATCTCCACCTATATTATGTTGTCATTTTACATTCCCAAACAAAATTATCTCTCAACAATATGACAAAATATACTTATCGCATTAAGTATGTAGTCACCCAACATGCAATTGAACCAGAGAGCAGACACATCATTAAATTCCAGGACAGAGGCATCCTTTCATCCATAACACACTACCATGCCCAACTGCAGAACAAAGCTATCAAAATTGACATACAACCCACAGTTTCAGGCAGAACGAAGAGTCTCTAAAATTCAACACCCACTGGCATCCAGTCATCGAAAACAAGAAATGTCACATAACAGGAAAAAACAAAGTGAGCCAATCAAAAGAGGGCACACAGAACAAGCCTTGTGACCATTCCATCAGCCTCCAGAATCTGGACCAATCAGCAGAGAGCACTCTCTATATAAATACAGCAGCACAAGCTGCCAACACATCAGCGCATATTTGCCTTCAAGTTGTCAGAGCAACAAGACACACAGAAGAGAATGCTCAGTAGCTTTTCCTGATTGGTGATTACAATCATCATCTGGATTGGCTATATCAACCTCCATGCTGATTGTCTTGCAGCAGAGACTCACCGTGCTTCCAGGCTCCTTGCTCGAAGCTGAAGTTGAACAAATAATCACCTTCATCAGACCCATACTAAGCTTCAACCAGCATAGTAGTGGCAGACCAACAAGGTCATAGCCAACACTTTTAAGTGGAATAAAAATGGTCCATCCTTAGGGTGTCCAGCCTGCTGTTGGTCAAGCACCCAGTGCTGCAGGTGAGAGGACAGCCTAGATTTTGTATACACTGCATCCTCGGGTGCAGTATAGTATGTCCAACCCCAAGACCTCCCCACCCTGTTACCTCAACCTGGTGCTGAAAGCAGGCCTATGAAACAAGATGCAGCAGCAGCAGCTTACTGGTGCATCCACCCAGCCAGCCGTGAGCTCTGCTCCGCAAGGCAGCAACCGGCATTGCCGAAAATGCCAACAGGGCGGATATGGCAATGCCAAATGTTTAGCAACAGCCAAACTTCAAATCAACCAGGTCCCTTCCCGCGAACCTTCTCCCCAGATAGACCCAATTGAGGAGTCTGAGAACTCTGACCATTCCCACGTCAACACTCACGCTGAGTTTTCTGGCACTAATGGGACCTTGGTCTCATCCGATACATCTAGGATGGATGACGATGCGGCCAGTTCATCTGACATTTTCATGGAGATCGACGAGGCTGAATTCCATGAAGTAATCTGCCGCCGGAAGAATCGGCAGATTCCCCAGCTGACGACGAGTGGCACCATCTTCTTGCAGCAGCGACCAGCCAGGCAGCACATTCCGCCTGTAATTGTGGAAGACTTCAGAGGCATGGAGGCTTCCTTAAGGAGGTCATACCTATGCTTTCAGTGCCATGCACGGTGACCAGGAGGAAGAGTCGTTATGTCTTTCAGGCGAGACATGTGGAGGATTACAAATGCTCCTATCAGTGCTATAGAGAAAGGAGATACCACACTTCATCTTAGGCCTGTTTAAGGCAAAAGACATATGAAGAGCCATCCGGGGGCTGCCAGTGGACACATCTGTGAGCGGCATTGAGGACGACCTCTGCTGTCAAAATATTACTCCCTGCCTAGTGAGGTACTCACCACATCGGCATCAAATGTTCAGGTCAAGACACTCATCCCCCTCTTCCTAGTTGTGGTAGAGAGGACAAATGACCCGGAGACAGATTGATGGAATTAATACCATTTGCTATCTCCGGTGGAAGGTTGAGGCAACGAGGAGCTCTGGTGGTTGCCCTCATTGCTACAGGTGTCTTTGCTTCAACCATTCCAGTCATTTCTGTCGCCGCAACCTGCGTTGCCTTTGTTCCAGTGACTCCTACCCAAAGGAGCTCTACCCATGCTCCCTCACGGATGTGCCCATGTGTGCTAATTGTAAGGGTGAGTACGTGGGCTTCTACAGTGGACACCCAGCCAGGAAGGCAGTAATTTCCTCCAGGCACCCACAGTCGACCCAGAGGCTGCAAACATCAACCAGGAGTGACCTGAAGTGACCTTCCACCTCCAGCGCCAAGAGACACCACCAGACATTTCATCAGGACGAACCACCAGGGAGGACATTCGCCCAGTCAGCACAGCAGCCCCCGACTCTTTCAAGGATGTCTCTAACACTCCAACATGCACAGCCCCAACAAGCACATCACAGGTCCCAGACACCCAAACCACCCACCCAGCCAGCTGCTAGGCCACAGAGGCGGTAAGGCCCACGAGCCCAACTCAGCACCCAGTGCGGTAAAGAGGAATAGAACTCCCTTGCCTCGATGTCAACAGGCGGAAGAAATGACTGAAGGAAATCCACCAGCACCTCGGTCAAGCACAACAATCATCGCAATCCCTGGCTTCGACTTCGCGAATCTGCTGAGGTGGGTGCAGCAATTACTGCAGTCTCACTGGCGACAGAGCTGTGATCCGCTTTCCAGATTCTTCTCCACCAGAGACCCGGCGGGAAAAAGGATGATCACAATAGAGGGACTCGCCCTCCTAATCTCTATCGTCCCTCGCGCCCAGGATAGTCGATCGAACTAGGTCTCGCACCCCGTTTCGGCTTGCATTCTGGAACGCGTTTGGACTAACCGACTAGGAAGGCGAAATATCCCAATTTGCCCACTTTTATGCCCTGGACGTCATCTAAGTCGGCGAAAAACGTCTCAGTCCAAACATTCGTTTCTGTATTCCGGGATACGTCTGCCATAGAACAGATCGTCAAGGTCACCCTAGGAGTGCAACGGCGGTGTTCGTAAGGCAGAACTTGATCCATCGCCCCATCCAGCTCAAACCTCTTCAAACCTTGGAGGCCACGGCAGTCAAGGTGAACCTCGACGGCACGGAGGTTTTGATAGTCTCTGTGTACCACTCTCCCGGACAGCGGTTCGTGCCCAATGACTACCTTACTATCGCCCTACATCCCAGTGCCGTCCTGACCCGCGACTTCAATGCCAAACACCAGCATTGGTATTGTGGCAGCCGGGCGGACTCTAGAGGCAATGCAAACATTCGCCTCATCGACGCGCACCCTGAGCTTGGCGTGCAGGGCCTGTGGCAACCCATACACCTTACGCAGGGGAGAGAACTGCCTACAGTCATCGACTTCGCGATTACCAGGCATCTCCCATTTCATCTCACCCTCACTTCAATCAATGCACTTCAATCCGACCACAATCCTGTGTTGACGGAGATAAACACCTGGATTACCAGTCACGATAGCTCGCTTCAAACTCGAGAGATTAACTGGGAAGGTGTAAGAAATTGCTTCCGCTCTACCATCCCGCCCAACCCCAAAAACATAGACTTCCCAACCTTGGAGGTGGCGGTCCCATCCTTCATTTTCACAGTGACACAAACTGCTCATAACCCGAAAGTTCATGCCCCAACACACCTACATCCTGGTGTCCTGCTCCTAGAAGTAACCCTACTTATTCGCCGCTCCTGGGCGGCATGGAGACTATACCAGCGACACCGCACGCGCCACAACAGGGTCCTCTTACGGCACTTGCGTCGACTGGTTGGGGTTCATCTACGCGAGCACTACTGTGCCTTGGTGCCTTGGGAGATACCTTACTCTCTTTGAGGAAATCGGATCTTTTATATTGGGTCTTAAACTTTATCGGTGAAGCATTGTATTCTATTGGTCTACTTGTTGAGGTCGGCTTCTTTGTTGGCGATCTTGCTGATCTGCTGGATTGAACTGCGGTGCTTGTAGATGCTGTAGCGGACTTAGGTGATGTCAAACGCTTTGGATGTGACCTAGCTACGAGAATTTTGTCTGAAATTGTTGCCCCGTTTATATCGCTAGTTTGAGTTGCGATTTCCCGAAGCGGTACCAGTTTAGCTGCAACCAAGCTATAAGGTGCCGGAGTTCGGGATAGCGGGCTGGGGCAAACGTAAGAGTTTCCGGGCTTCTGAGAAGGACACCTCTCTAACCCGGATCTCCTGGATGGCTCTTTCCTCCATATAACGGGGGCATTCTCGGGAGTTTGCTGGATGTTCTCCCCTGCAGTTAACACAGCTGCGAGGTGATGTGCATTCATCGTCATGAGAGATACCTCCACAGTTCACGCAGGTAGCTCTACCACTGCACGTGTCACTTGTATGACCAACGCACTTGCATTTGTAACATCTAAGCGGGTTCGGAATATAAGGTCTTACTTCAATGGCCTCGTAGCCAACCTTTATCCTTTGCGGGAAATCTACCCGATTAAAGGTAAGGAAAAGGGTACGGGTAGGCAGATATTCACCTCCATCTTTTCTCTGAACCCGATAAACAGATATCGCACCTTGATCTGCTAGGTTCTCCTTAATTTCATCATTGGACATAACGTCTAATGCGCGGGTGTTCACAACACTGCGAAAGTAGTTTAGTGTTTTGTGCATCTCTACACGCACCGGATGGCTGGCTAACATGTTAGTTTTTAAAATAGTAGCTACCTGGGCTGCTGAATTAGATTCAACCAGCAGCATGCCGTTGCAGGATCTTGTGCAGTTTTTAACTGGGCCAGCTATCCTATCGAGACCCTTCTGTATGATGAATGGATTCACCGACCTAAATGTTTTTCCTTCCTCATTTCTTGTTATAACTAAGTAGCAAGGACCACTCAAGTCAGCTACTTCCTTTTCATTAACTTGCTTTTGTTTATATTTTTGAGTTTTAAAAGAACTCATGGCGATTATATCCTCCACCATTGCAAATGTCTCCGATGGCATGCTCACATCCTGGGCGCCATCCCGGCTTAGGTGAGAATCCTGGCCTGGACCTTGCTCACCCTAGGGTCTCACCTCCCAGTGTATAGACAGAGGGACCCAATCGCCTTCATGAGTGCATCAGCTCATGCAATGGCCCCTCCCTGGGACTGACCTTTATCAGCGGATACGCACACAGATCCTACATGATAACCAGGGGCTGGGACTTACGCGGTTACCCAGTCACCCCTTGCATCTCCCCATCCTCCTACAACCCGCAAGTAGGTTATCCATAAGACTGTGTACAGGGAGGTATCAGGTGGGAGGTCAAATACAAAAGTGGACCAAAGTTGATTGGGCATTTGGCAGGTCCCTCTCACCTCTTAGAGGAACCCAATCGAGAGCATGGCTCGGGGCCCCAGGTATGCCAAATCTGTACCTACCATAGTAGAACCCCTGGGGGAAATGCTAATGGTAACTGGGTTACTCATCCAATGCACAGCCCAAACTATTAGGCCCTGAAACTTTCAACTATAGAAGTGAATTCCTTCAACAAATTAGACAACCACAAAGGAGGGATTTTTCTAAGTTTATTCCTTAAGGGGATTAAAAATGGGTTAAAATTTCAGGATATTTCGAAAATGGACAGAGTCAGAACAATTAATTTGAGCATGGAGGATCCATATCAAAGTATAAGAAAAGGCTGAAAATATATTATCTATAGATAAAACCATAAGATTGTGACATTGTTGGTGTTCACCAGCACACACAATAAACACTGTAGTACACTGAACTTGCATACACTTACTGAAGGAGAACTATAATCCACCGGCATGTATTTCTGAATTAACACTGTTTGAAAATGTTATTTCAGGCTATTGTTAGGAATAAGAGTGTAAGAATGGGTAGTAAATTAGTTTCCACTTCTCCACACCTCCATTAAGCCGTGTACCTGCCACCTGGTATAGCCCTACGTGTTTGCAAATCCTCACGATTGTATGACTTTAAATGTGAAAACAATTTTACTAAGAAGCAAAGAGATACATTTTAGGATTTTTTTATGGCCATATAACATAAAATATCAGGAAGTTAAACTAAAAAATGTTTCTAATCCATAACTCTGGGCTTTTTAATACTAAAATCGATATTTTTGCAATTATGCACCCTAGCTCGTGATGAAAACCGTAAGTAATGGAGAAATTTCACTACCAGTTTTGGATTGGGGGTACATAAGTATTCAATAATCACCCATTATTCATCATGGCTAAAAACGTTGCTGACCAATGATTTTCAAAAGTTTTAGTATTAGGTACCAATATACTTATTTTAAAGCAGCATATTCGTCACAAAATGAGCCTCTACTAAGGAAATCTTAAAGATAATGATAAAGATTCCTTATTCTAATATGAGGTGTGATCAAAAAGTTACTAGAATGATGCACCATAAACTCAGAACCCAGAAGTAATCTCTCTGAGGGTTGATACAGTTGTCCAGCACTGTTGGACTGCTATAAATACCTCTTGAAGTCACTCTCTTTAAACATGTAGAACACTTGATTCAATTTTTGACCATCTGATACAAATTCCTTATGTGCAATTCCTTTAATGTAAAGAAAGAAAAAAAAGTAAGCGATATTGGGTCAAACTTTTGGGGGGCTACTGAGATAACATTTGTTTCTGTTTCCATTGTGAAGATTCTTATTTTTTTTCTAGATTGTACCCATCTATTCATGTTTCATCACCCACAAAAATGTTCTCCATAAATCGTTGATCATTTTAAGGCTGTTCTTCAAGTTCTTTATAGACAATCTTAATACTTTCCATTTAGTCATTTGAAATGAGGCAGGGTATGAACTTTGTAGCAATTCTTCTCATATCCAAATCATCTTTCAAAATGCTCAGAACACTTTCAGAGGAGAGTCCTAGTGCATAAAAATTTCTCTTATTCTAATATGCCCATAATTTAATGCCTGTTTCCCAGTGGCATATGCTGGAATTGTGACTTGGGCTATCACTAGCCCTACCATGACCGTGCCATGGCCGAGTGGTTAGACCATTTATGTCTCATCAAAGCGGCCCAGGTTTGATCCCAGGTGACTGCATGTGGGATTTGTGATGGACAAAACAGCACAGGGGTGGGTTTCCTCCTTATTCTCCGGTTCCCTCTGCCATCTCATTCCACCAATGATCCACCTTCATTCCATGATCATCATTGTCACTGCCTGCAGTGCCAGATGTAGTAAAAGTGGGTGTTAAACACTAGAAAAAACATAGGCCTACCAGATCTGGAAAATAAGGGTTTGTTTATTAAATGTTAACTTCATGAATAGCGCATTTAAATAAATTTTTCTTGAAACAAGCTAAACAACAATTATAAAAGTAAAATAACAATATTATTTATTTATGCCAACAAACGCACTGTTGGTGTTTTCAAACACACAAGCCGTGTGTGGGCAAAGTTTAAGAGGTAGAACCGGAACTTAAAAATTCAATGCCACAACTGGGATTTGAACCACAGACCTTCCGCTTGCCGGGTGGACGCTCTACCACTGAGCTATTGTGACAAACTGCCAGAATGGCATTAAATTCTCAAGCCAGTTCGTATTTTTCCTGGTAAACCACAAAGGCAGTCTCACATCAGAGACAATTACCCCAATGGTGACTTACTATTGCAAGTACTTTATATCCCAGGATTAAATAACCTTCACATGGTAAATATTATTTATTTATGCCAACAAACTTACTGTTGGTGTTTTTAAACACACAAGCCGTGTGTGGGCAAAGTTTAAGAGGTGGAACCGGAACTTAAAAATTCAATGCCACAACTGGGATTTGAACCACAGACCTTCCGCTTGCCGGGCGGACGCTCTACCACTGAGCTATTGTGACAAACTGCCAGAATGGCATTAAATTCTCAAGCCAGTTCGTATTTTTCCTGGTAAACCACAAAGGCAGTCTCACATCAGAGACAATTACCCCAATGGTGACTTACTATCGCAAGTACTTTATATCCCAGGATTAAATAACCTTCACATGGTAAATATTATTTATTTATGTCAACAAACTTACTGTGGTAGAGCGTCCGCCCGGCAAGCGGAAGGTCTGTGGTTCAAATCCCAGTTGTGGCATTGAATTTTTAAGTTCCGGTTCTACCTCTTAAACTTTGCCCACACACGGCTTGTGTGTTTAAAAACACCAACAGTAAGTTTGTTGGCATAAATAAATAATATTTACCATGTGAAGGTTATTTAATCCTGGGATATAAAGTACTTGCAATAGTAAGTCACCATTGGAGTAATTGTCTCTGATGTGAGACTGCCTTTGTGGTTTACCAGGAAAAATACGAACTGGCTTGAGAATTTAATGCCATTCTGGCAGTTTGTCACAATAGCTCAGTGGTAGAGCGTCCGCCCGGTAAGCGGAAGGTCTGTGGTTCAAATCCCAGTTGTGGCATTGAATTTTTAAGTTCCGGTTCTACCTCTTAAACTTTGCCCACACACGGCTTGTGTGTTTAAAAACACCAACAGTAAGTTTGTTGGCATAAATAAATAATATTTACCATGTGAAGGTTATTTAATCCTGGGATATAAAGTACTTGCAATAGTAAGTCACCATTGGGGTAATTGTCTCTGATGTGAGACTGCCTTTGTGGTTTACCAGGAAAAATACGAACTGGCTTGAGAATTTAATGCCATTCTGGCAGTTTGTCGCAATAGCTCAGTGGTAGAGCGTCCGCCCGGCAAGCGGAAGGTCTGTGGTTCAAATCCCAGTTGTAGCATTGAATTTTTAAGTTCCGGTTCTACCTCTTAAAATAACAATTTTACTATACCTGTTTATATATACATGTATTCCAGCCATCTTTCTTTATGGGTAAACTGCATTGTCACACTATCAGAAAACAATTTCTTGTGGTGCCTTCTCCACGAAACAGATATGTCTTTTTCCACAATAGAAGAGCCAAGTTGCTCAGACCAATTTGTCCTTGTGTTACCCATAAATAAGATTTTTAAGGCTGAAAAACTCCTTTCTATGCTTGCAGTAGTGGAAGTAAATGTTAAAATCAGTTCACATAGTTCATAAACTTCACTGTACACAACATCAAGTACATTTGCTTTCATATAATTTGCAATGGTTTGAATGGACTTGTTAGAAAATTTTTGAGGCTGGCCCCATAGCTCAGTCAGTCTGCCTGCCTGCTGTGAAAGGGGTCCTGGGTTTGATTCCTAGCAGGGAAGGGGTTAGGAATTTTCCTCCAGCCAAGATCATTCCTTATCCTCCCCAGAGTCTGGAAGTATAAATGAGTGCATGAATGTGTGTGCGAATTAAGAAAACCTAAAGTTCACCCACTGTTGAATGAGTAACATCATTGCCAATAGGCAACATGTCCCATGGGAAATGATCTTTATAGTTAAAGGTAGGATATAAATGGAACAATAACAAAATTTTTTTGAGGTGAATATAACACTTTCAGTTAATTTTGCAAAGACAGTATATCAAAATAGGAAACATATGGTTCTCTCAGTTCACATAATACAATTTGTTTGAAAACTTTCATTATAACTCACAAAATGTTTAGAATCCAATAAGACTAAAAATTTCAATTGTTTCTGTGATCCAAATCTTAATTTAGTTTGAATTATTAATGTGTTCAGCACTTCACAGAAAATCCTTAAGTATGAAGAATAGGTTTTGTCTTACAACAATTTCTCTTTCTAGGCCTTCCTTCATCCTCATTAACAATGCTCATGATTTCTGACTATATTTCTGCAAATCGTATGTTTCTAATTGTTGATCTCTCATGTTGTGCTTAAATATGCTAAAATTGCAAAACCCATCATATTTCAGGGCATTTTCTCAGTTGCAAAAAGCAAGCATGAGCAGCAATAAAGTTTATTTAATTCACATGAACCAGTCAGACATACATACTTATAATTGTTTGTATTAAAATATCTTTTCTAAGGACCCTTATTTTTGTCTTTCTGCTCACACTGCAACTGTGGAAGAGCTGCAGTAGGCCTTTCCTGTTTTACTATAATAACTTATCCTTGTATTTCAACTGCGAGTATGGTCATTTTACTAATTGTTTTATTACACATTGTTCATCCATTTTGAAGAATTAATGCTAGCAACTGTCTTGGTACACTGTACACTATGAAACAAATAATGCTAACACTAATACTGCTGTTGAGGACTATAACAATCACACAATATTAAAAACAAAGCATATTGCTAACTGCTCCTTGTCCGTATCGTAGTGAAGGCTTCAGCAGCAAGCATCTGAATCTCTGTTCTCTCCTCTGTTCAATGGTAGAAAACAAGGCATATCCCATCCATCATGCTAATTCTTCAGGAGGGAAAATGGCGAGTATTGCAATTATTATTAATATTACTTATTAGTTTATAGTTTACTTTAGATATGGGCTTCAGTGATAGCTTTGATAGTCCATAATATATGCCACTGCTGTTTCCCTTGCACAACTGATATTTTCCATAGTTTTGCTGGAACAGGGAATCCTGAACGTTCTGCATTCTAAAGTGATTAAATTTTAAATTTTGAAAACCTCTTAAATGCTTGAGATTAGTGTATACTTCCTCCCCATAGGTTTTTCTTAACATTTGATAGGTTTGTGTTTTAGTTTTAGGAAGTTTGAAACAAAATTTGATGTTTATTCTTCCTAATCTTGCATTTTTACTAGGTAAATTGATGTAAGCACAAAACACATGTTCACTTCAGAGCTTCTACCTCTGCACTGCAAAGTTTGAGAAGGTCATGCAACCCACATTTTTATTATAACAGAGCATTGTGTGTACAGCATAGCTAAGAATTAAAAGCAGACTTAATGGAAAAATTGTTTTGAAGCCATTCTATAAACTTTTTGAACACACCTTGTAGTTAATAAAGAATTAAGTACATTATTACCTCACATGTAGCAAACATTCCAATGCCACCACACAGCATATAATCTCTTATAACAACATCTCTACTTCTCCATGCTTCAGAACAGTTTGCATTGCTGAGGATGGTAACCCAGGCGGAGAGTAGGAAGTCAGATACTGTGTTGTTGAGTGTCTTTCCCCAGCCTGTGATGAGTGCCCTTCTTCCCTCATAGGTCTCAGCTTTTTGGAAACAACAAACAAATGTTTGGTTTAGCCACTCCATTGGAGTAAGGTACACCTTAAGATGAAATGGTTGTCTGACCCTTGAAGCTTAAGTCTGGCTCAGCGCTGAGTTTTCAAAAGAAAACTTAGATTTTTTTGGTTGGTCCACATATAATATCTCCTGCTATTAGTCAAGAATAGAGAGATTAAAGCTGATGTGTCTGTGCCATTTTCCTTATTATGGTTATTGTATACTATAACAGGTTAAAAATATACTTCATTTTCACTTATACCTGTTATTAGAATAATTTGCAGATATATTTATTATTTTGAAGTAAACTGCCTTATTGAAATAAAAAATAAAAGCTTTGTATCTTATAAAAATATTTTATACATTACATTCACATGATTTTTCTTCTACCCATTGCTCAACAAACCATATTACTAAAGCTTATTCTTTCATTAACTTCATGTTAATCAAGATGTTTACACTACTGGAATTAATAAGCACCTCTATTGCTTTTTGATAGAACATTTTTGTGAGACAATGTTGAAGTACAGGAATCCCTGGACAACCTACTGGTATGCGACTGATACAGACTACACTTACACAAATTCTTTACACTTATCCATCTCTTAACTTCTTTTTCAGATCACAGTCTGCTACAGAACCCTTCAAGTCCTTGGTGATAGCCAAGGCAGACTAGGAGATCAAGGGCCTCCCACCAGTGTCCTAGTGCACAGTTTTGGTGGGCCACCACAATGTAGTTTGATACTCCAGTGACCAAGCAACTCCCACAGAACACAAATGAGACAAATGGCCATGCCTGAATGACAAAACCAACTGGCACATCAACAGTCCATCACATTAAGTAGAACTAGATTTGGTAAAGCTAGAACTATTGGTGCACATACATAACATTAAGCAAATAGCTATAACAAAGTTTAACATTAAGCACTAGTACATAAGCTAACGACTATGCAATGCTAGTATAAGCAATGCATGAATCTCACTTGGTCCTGTCCAGGTTTCATGGCTCTGCCAAGAAGTAACACTTCACGTACTCTCATGCAATGCATGCCAGTTTAGTAGCATTCACATACTAACAGAGGTGCTATGCGAGACCCAACAATAGCATGAAACTTCCACAGTAATACACAGAACTGCATGTACTAACATGTGAAGGGATTTTTTGGTTGGTACATCTCACCCTTCAGGGCACAGGGACCCCCACACTGTTGGCCATAGCCTGTGGGCCTCCACCTATAACAAGGTTTTTCCCCTCTAGGTAAAAGAGAGAGAGAGAGATGTTTATAGAATTAGTTTTATTCCTTGTAGGTACAATGGTATTAGGGGAATACAGAAGGCTTAAGTGATAGTGTAAGTTTTAAGAGCTGGTCACTATGTGATGGCTTTAAAATTCCATTCTCTTTGCATGAGCATAGAAAAAAATGAATAGTAACTTTCCATTTGAGAAAAGTATAAATATTTGAAATTACAAACCAATATCAAATAATATCTTGGAAATATTTAATGTGACAAAACATTATTTGACATATTATATGCTTTAAGGAGATTTATATTTTTTGTACAGTAAGATTTTGTCTATCTCTTATGGTTTATTAATTGTGCAAAATTCATTAAAAATGAAGAGGGCTTCAGAGGCTATTCCTAGAAAATTTAAGAAACATCATTACATTTGTCATGAAAATATTGTAACTATATGGTATTTTAATTAAATCATTAGAGCCATTTTTGAGAAAACAAAAATGTTTGAAAAGTTTTCCATGTAAAGGGTAGTTTGGGATGGGGATTTCCTTGAAAATCTTTGTACCATATCAAGTTGTTGTAGTGTTTAACGCCCGCTTTTACTACTACGGCACCGCAGGCGGATATCAAGTTGGTATTTGACCTTTTGTTTATGCATTTTGCTGTTCACAGACACAAACACTTTTCTTTTAATTAACGTCTTCCAACGTAATGTCATATCAGATGGTAAATTAATGAAATCAGTGAAATGATGCTCAAATGAGCCCGAGGTCCATAGAGCTTTAAGTTACCCAATATTCATCTTCTCAGGTTAAGGGAAAACCTCTGTAAAAACCTTATCCAGATAACTCACCCAAAGCGAGATTTGAACTCATGACCTCCTAGACCTGAGGCAGACACACTACCACACACTACAGAGGTGGGCACAGACACACACACATTTTTCTAAAAAAGCACATGTACAATTCTTTTTATTTAGTGAGACTCAAACCTTACTTTTCAGTGAAATCTCAGTATCCAATTTTTGGGTGGTATGCAACACTTCCTCTACTTACTATAGGTAAATAGCAGAGAAAGTAAAAGTACAGCCTACAGTCCCCTTGCTGAAATGTTTGTTTTACTTGACCGTACATCATGCAAAAAGCCCTTGAGTCACATTTCTGAAATTTGCTGTAACATGTTGCACATAATGTACTTACTAAAACAGAATATTATATCCACATACGGATTTGCAGTTTGCAGTTAACAAAGTTTGCATGCAATATTATTCCTTCTTTGATGTGAATATGAGCTTAGCTTCATTTCAACCAGAAGTGGAGTAGAGATTTACTACTATTTCATTACTTCTTTGCAAGATGAAAATGAAGTGTTTAAAACAGTGGAGCATATTAATAAATTGAAAAATATGTTGATATTTCTAAACACATTCTGCTCCAACTTACTTGTAATTATGTTAACCATGGGACTAGTTTAGAAGAGGGTCCTCTCCATCATTCAGCTGTTGATTGACTGGTTCCCCCTTCTCTCATTGCCTGGTATGCTGTTCTTCCTATTGGCTAGTCATAAGACTTCGTCTATGATTGGTATGTTGAAATTCATCAGCCAATCTCGATCCTTAAGGACGTAAATATTTTCCCACAATGTTAAATGACCATTTCACCAAAGCAGCCTGGGCTCAATTCCAGATGGTGGCGCCGTGGCCGAGCAGTTAGCCCAGGTTCGATCCCAGGGACCCACATGTGGTATTCGTGATGGATGAAGCGGCGTCAGGGCGGGTTTTCTCCAGGTTCTCCGGTTTCCCCCACCATCTCATTCTACCGGTGCTCCATCTTCATTCCATGTGTCATCAGTGTCACCGCCTGCAGTGCCGTAGCAGTAAAAGCGGGCGTTAAACACTACAACAACAACTCAATCCCAGACAACCGCATGTGGGATTTGTGGTGAACAAAGTGGCGCTAGGGCGGGTTTCCTACAGGTTCTCTGGTTTCCTCCACCATCTCATTCCACTGGTGCTCCATCTTCATTCCATGTATCATCAGTGTCACTGCCTGTGGTGCCATAGTAGTAAAAGTGGGTGTTAAACACTACCAAAAAAAAACTGTTAATAGCTTTTTACTGGTTTTAAAAGTTGGATATTTAGGTTGATATGATTGCAAGACCAAAAGTGGTGAGCTATGGCTGATTTATCTGTTTCTGATGTCAGAAGCATCAACTACAAGGAAATGAATCTTTTCCCTCCAAAGGATTCTTTCATGGGTGCAAACAAAGAAATAGTCCAGAGGGGACAAATCTGCACTGTAGGAAGGGTGGTCAAGGATTTTCCAGTGCATGTCCTCCTATGTGACCCATGCCAAATTCATGGTGTGAGGCTTAGTGTTGTTTTAGAGAAGGATGACATCTCTGATGTGCATACGACGCTTTTTGTTTCAGTGGGCGGCTTTTGCTGGCCTTCACAATTGGCAATAGTAAGCCACATTCACCTTACATCAATTGTAAAGAAAATCAATGAGTAGTAGACTGTAGACAAAAATCAGGGTTATGAGAACTCTTCCGACTAAAAGGCAGGTTTTGGCATCCACTGGGCAGGCTACATCCCTTCTTCACCACTCCTTGCTCGCCATTTTGGATTTTGGAGTGTGATGATGGACCCATGTCTCATCACATGCAACAATGCACTTCAAAAAATTCTCCCCTTCTTGCCAGAATCGGTTCAGAAGTCTCTCACAGATCCCCAATCTAACCTGTTTTTGCCGCTGGGTTAACAATTTCAGAACCCATTGGGCACCAATTATTGTAAATCCAAGATGTTCACTGATAATGGTATGTGCACTCCCAATGCTGACATCCACTTCTGATGCACTTTCTTCAACAGCGCAGCAACAATCACCTTCAATAAGCTCTTGAATGGCACGGATGTTGTCATCTGTGAGACTTGACCTTGGGCATCGAGCGCAACCCATTTTTTCCAATATCTCAGCCACCCTAGAATGATGTGGCCCAAGTAAACACTTGATTCTGGGACAGTGTAATGTCCCAAAACTGTGGCTTCAAATGAATTAAAATCTCTGAGGGTGTAACCCCTTCATTAGTTAGAAACTTTATAATAATGTGTTGTGCAACAGACAAAGGAACCTGTTATTCACTCATGGCTGTACTGATGCCAGAACCTAGCAAAGTAGCCAAACAAGCTGGTTTATCGTCCCTAACAGACTGACCTTCAACCCCACGCTCCATCATCCCACTTGGATCTGCTTGTGCAGTATTGTGACTGAATTACCAATTATATTTGAATCACCCTTGTAGTAAGCTTTGGTTATTAAGAACTACAAAGAAATATTTGTATGACATTCAAGAATGATGTTGGGCTGCCTTTGTGGTCAAGTGGTCAGCATTCTGGATTCTCAACCCTGAGGTGCTAGGTTCAATTCCCAAATGGGGCAGGGGAATTTTTCTTCAATTAGAATCTTTCCCTAGTTGCTGCAGTGTATGGAAGTATCCATGTGAGTGTGAATGTATGTGTGCGTGTTTGAAGTTAGATTTCATTAAAAATGCAAACCCAGTGTTAAAGAACCGACACTCAAAGAATTGTTTCTTAAGCCAAAGTCCCCAACATAACCTGAAGTTAAAGAGGCTATACAAATTCTAAAAGAAAAAAGTTAGAAATCTGATAAGATCATGGCATGTAGCTTGCTCAATGCCTTATCATTTTATAACTATTCCACAAATTAGTCACACTGGAAGTTGTTTTCCTTATAGTTTATGGCTGAGCATATACACTGTTTGCAAGAAATGGTTTCATGTAAGTAAGGTAATAACATGATACTACATATTTCATTGTGTGTGAGAGAAAATAGTCCCCTGTTTAAAAATCAAGTTAGTAACTGTTAACCACAAGCTCATTGGAAACAAAGAAATGATCACTGAACACTTATAAATGTAAAATGTAAATTAGCAGAATAATATTTTAAAAATAAAACAAATATGTTTATTTGGCATGAATTGTATAGTTGAATCAGATCTGCATTTATTCTGTAGTTTATTTTAATTTTTTTGCACTTAACTCAGTTATATAAAATTTAGCAAACTTCATTAGCTATTTACTGAAAATTCAAAGTACACATTTTATTAATTATGTATTATCTTAAATATGTCTAATGAACCTCGTTAAAATCATAATTTAAAGCAAAGGAGCACTTTGGGGTGGGGGAATTTAATTCCCTGGAAAACTTTGTGCATCCTCGAAACATCCTGATTTTAACATGAAATTTATTATTTATTTCACTTTTAATTCTGAGTTGTGTAATTCTCTCTCTCTCTCTCTCGCTCTCTCTCTCTTTCTTTCTCTCTCATTCCTAAAAATATTTTCCTTGATTTCACAAACCTAAAAATATTTTTCAGGTAACATGTTGATATTGAACTTTTGAGTCAAATACAGTATTTTCTCTAACTTAGAACAGTGGTAGAGAATTATAATGTAGTGTTCATACCATTTAGTTGATCCTTTTATAATAGGTGAAATAATAATTGAGTAAGGTCTAAGTTTAGGGCACTTCCCTAGCATTTGGCAGTTATGAAGACTGAGGAACACTTGAAAAAATTCTGGGTGAGGGAGCACAGTTCTGGCATGATTTGAGCTGCAGGCCTACTGATCAGGAATATGTGTTTTAACAATCTTGGCCATCTGTGTCAGTATGTAGCTGATTCTTAGCGTTTTTTGACTGATGGAATTAATTTTTGTTCCAACTGCATTAATTAGTTATTGAAGACAATGAAGATGTTTAAAGAAAGAGGGGGGCTTTGACTGCCTCTGTTGTCTGGAGATTAGCATGCTAGCTTCTAAATCCAGAGGTCCTAATTGGATTCACAGCTGAAGGATGGGAATTTTTCTTTAGCCAGAAGTCTGGAGTCTGGAAGTATAATGAGAGTGTAAGTCAATGTGTCAATCTAATGTTTAAAAAAAACAGCAAAATAAACAAACCCAAAGATTAATGGAATAGTTAATGAGTGGTTCCAAAGGCAAAACTGTCAATATGACCTTAGATGTTAAAGGTGGTATATACATGGAGCAGAAAAAATGAGGAGGAGGAAGAATAGTAGTAGCAGCAGTAGTGGTATAATCTGCTTAATTCAATACAGCAGGAATGCAGAACCTGAACACAATTATGTATCAGAAACCAAATGCTTCATCTGTCTCAAGTGCTACAGAGAGGTATGTGTCATTCACATGGTTTTGATTCAGCATTCATTTGCTCATGTAAGATAATTTAAAGTATTTTATATTTCTTTTTAACAACTCAGGTCTGCAGAGACAATCAATAAAATGTGTTAAAGGATGCTTAAATAACCCTGGAATCTATTGAACTGGGACTTAACTGATGTTTGTCTTATGTGGATAACGGAAAACTCAGAGGAAAGGAATAAAATAGAAAACATATCTATGCAACTCATCCTTACTGTGATTAGAACTTGGAACCTCCAAGGTTGCAAAATGAACTTGCTACCTCCACACCACCTTGGTGAACAAATAAGATACTCACATATGGATCATGGAAGGAAAACGTTTACCTTCCCCTTTACAACATTTAGTTACTGAGTTGTGCACAGTACACAGTCAAATTTTAACTTCTCATTTCACAGGCAATGTACTTACCCTGATTGTGGGGCAGACAGACTGGTCTCACAGCTGCAGTAAAGCTAACAGGCTCTGCAAGTCTCAACAGGGAAACATCATGGAACCTCTGGGCGTAATATTGTGGATGACGTACAATATTTGAAACATTTAACTGAACTCGTAGTCTCTTTTCATTAACATTGTAAATCTCATCTGCTCCTAGTACTGCCACATATCTTGTTATATCAGGTACACCTCCAGAAGAATCCCTAGCAGAGGGTACAGTGTAATTTAATTTATGCCAAGAGGAGTAATTGACATTTTTACAGCTCGCTTGAATTTGTTAATGGAAAATGGGATTTTAATGCCACAAACATTCATGTTGAAGTTTAGATAAAAGTCTGTAACTCATAAAGAGTTAAGGTTTCAAAGGCAACAACATTTAATAATTATAGATTTAGAACAGGTTTCTAATGAATGAGTACAACTTTTATGGTTTGCATAAAATGTATGGTAGTAGAGGCCTTTTCATGACCTTACAGCAATTGTAGCATTTTTTGCTTTGTGAACAATTCAGAGTGTAACATTTTCGCTGTGGACATGACAAAGTATACATTCTATTGCATTATATTGTAGCTTAATGTTACAGACAGTGTGTCACACTAATTGGCATACATGATAGGCCAGAGCTTATCTGTGTGTCAATCCTTCATCACAATCTAGTCACCCTTGACTGAGCTGCAATATCAGATTTAAAATCTGATTGCATCACTATAGACCTCTTGTAACCAGTAGTAAATGGGTGTGAACATTGAGTTATGGGCAACGTTAATTGTAAGGCCAACCCCTTCATTTTAGTTATTATGCATCCTATGGCTGTGGGGTAAGTTTTTCTTCCATTCTTATGTGGCAAGTTTTCAAATAGTTCATGTCAATAAGCATAAATATGAACTTAAAATCTGTCTATAACCTAGAAAATCAAGTTCTTTGCTTAAAAATGGTTCATTGTGTTACCAGGGAGAATTTCAGCATGTGTGACAGAAAGAAGCAGTATTAACACATTTTCAAGGATTCTTCTAGAATAGAATTCCTATTTACTTTACATGTAATTTTTATGCACATTACACATTCTAAATTTCATATAATTACAAAATTATTAAACTTTCCTACATGAGAGAAAGTTTTACAGCTTTCAATTTCAGGGAGTTGACAACTATGAATTGTTATTGTCATCATACCTCTGCCTTAAAATTTTGAAATTGTCTTTTAATGTTTTATTTAAACAGTTCCTGGTGAAAAAATTTATGAAAGAAATAAAACAATGTAAAGAAGTAATGGCCTTTTACTTAAACATAACTGATGTTATATATTGTATTACGTACATAAAGGCCAGTAGTGTAATTACACTCAGTATTTTATGTTGGTTCATTGGAATTGTACATTCATTCCAGCAATAATTTATGATAGTATGATCTTTACATTAAAGGAGTCTGATGAAAATGCAATACAACTAACTTTGAACAACTCCATACACTGCATTAACAAACTTCTGATCTGTTATAAACTGTTCAAAGTAATGTATAATATTATATGGCTTATACTGCTTCCAAATAGTGGAAAGAATGCACTTAGGAATATATAACTTGTATGTGAACTAATTAAAAACTGCATGTCAGAACAAACTACCTAAATTTTGCTAACTAAATTTTACATGTAACATAAACCTATTAGCTTATTTTATTTTGAATTATTTTTCATGTTAGAAAAATGTAGCAAAGTATAATAAAACTTATAAAGACATCTCAAAGCACCATTAAAAGTTGTTTTGGAGACTGTTTTATATATATATATATATCCTAAAGTTGAAGAACCTAACAGATTAGGTGTTTGGTGGCAATAACTAAACTGACAAAAGATGTACCTATTTATTTATAAATTTTATGTGCCTAAGTTTACCTTAAAATTATATGATTAGACTCGGAGTAGAAAATACAGCAACTTAACACACATGGGAATGCACTGCAGATTGCCAGCATTCAAAGAGCACTTAACAAGTATTTCACTATAAACACTAGAGCTTACAAGTCAAACCACTTCTAAACAAATCTCTATGTTAAAAAAATCTTCATTTTTTATTTTCCTAAAAATGCTTCTAAAGATATGAATTAAAATGCCATAGGAACTACACAGAGATAGAAGAAGTTGCAGTAAATATGTTGTATCATGAAATTAAAATAAATGGAGTTTTTTTACATTTAAGGAGCCTTATTTAGGCTTTTAAAATCCAGAAAATAAGTTTCTGGTGTAACATTTAAGTTTTATATTGAAAGTCATGTTCATGTTCTCATAGTGTTAAGAAGATAATTTTAATCTTCATCATGAGGAAATGTTGTATGAATCACATCCTTTACTTACCGAACAACACAGTGAGAAGCTGTAAGGACCCACTCATGGGTTATCAGGGACCCACCACAAGAAAATCTCTTATCAAAGAACAGAGCAACTGCCCAAGGAAAGAGGTGTGGTGTCTTAGTTCCTCCAAGAATTCTACTTTTGTCCTTCTGCTTGGGTCTGAATATTGGATATGTGTTGCGAAAATGCAGAGAAGGTGTGTTTGGTATCAGAAAGTTGTAGTCTGCATTAGGTATTCCACAGGACTCCTCCACTAAAATAGGCATGTAAAAGAAAATTACACTCAGTGCTTATGTGCTCTAAGTAGAGAAGAGAATTTCATGCAAATGTATCTTTTTGTAGGATCATTGGACATAGCTCAAACTTAGTACTTATCCATCTCATTACTTTGTGGTCCCAAATATGCATGTTCTTTCCATGCATATTTGCATATTTTGGAGTTTTTGGGGATAAAAGCATACTTAATCCCATATAAGACATTTTTAGGTTACTTATGCATATAATATACATTATTTTTCAGTTTAAGTGCATGTTTTAATGGCTTTGAGTAGACACTTCAGTTTTTCAATTTTTATGATCCTTATTTTTGCTTCAGGAAGCAGGATTGAAAAAAGAAAAGTTGGGGGGAGGGGGGGAATAACAGAAATAGTAAGTTAAGATTCTCACAATAGGATGACTATTCCAGACTTTTACTGACAGCTCTCTGCAGACCATGAGTCATAAACAGGTTTGTTTATTCACAATAAATAAATTGTGGATAACACTTTTATATTGCAACAAAGGAAATTTTGTTTTTTAAGTGAAGTACCAAGGTTAACATGATAAAGACACAGCTACAGAGCAGTCGTCTGGAACTGAAACAAACTTTTCTGGCAATTTTGATTCTTCTAAAACTGAAATCATTTGCTAAACTGTCTTCACAGTGTGTATATGTGTGTGTGAAGGAGAGAGAGAATGTGAGTGTGTGAGTGAGTGGGTGAGTGTGTGTGTGTGTGTGTGTGTGTGTGTGTGTGTGTGTGTGTGTGTGTGTGTGTGTGTGTGTGTGTGTGTGTGCACGCGCACATGTGTGTGTGTAACCTTGTGAGTAGTAAATATTTGTGTCAGTCTGTTTGCGTGTATTAGTGTGGTTCTAATATACCTTGAATTAAAGTTTCCAGAAGTGTACTCCTTGTACAGTGGATAAAAGTAAACGATTTTATTAGATCAGATGGGGTGATATTCTGTCAAACAGCATGTCACATCTGCATCACATATTGCAAGAATGCGAAAAACAAAAGAATGTGCAAGACATCAAATCTAGTTATTTATTATTGCTCTTGCACCTAAGCCACTGCAAAATAATTTTTATGTGTATTTGTGCAATGCTTTTGTAGGAGCAAATATAGCACTTGAGATACTCAGAAACTCAGCTTTTAAGGGTTTTTTGGAAAAGTATATATCAAAAGATTTACCTGATCCCTTAATGGTGAGGAAAAATTATGTTCTAAAATCTTATATTGTAGGCCCACATAATATATTAGCTAAAATAAATTTAATTTTGTGTGAAAATGAATGAAAACTATTTTTACACATGTAAAAATACTTGTTTTGCTAATCAGGTATTGGATAAAATTTGTGAGGACATAGAAATTTCAAAAGTATGGATATCTATAGATGAAACAACTGGTTCTACATGGCACTATGTTGCTAACCTAATTGTAGGAAAATTAACTGAGGATGGGCCTGGTCAACCTCATCTAGTGTGCTGTAAAGTCCTGCAAAAAGAAAATAACTCCACAAGTACTAGTTTCTTTGATGGTTGATTGATGACTGATGATTAGATATTGTAATTGAATGGAATTGTAAATAATTATTTTATTATCATTTAGGTCTCCATTTTTATAAATAATTTGCTGAGAAAATGCTTCTTATAGTTTGGACATTCAGTGGCCAAATAATCTAAATAAAAGCAGAGCTATTTTGCTGTTAAGTGATGTTGCTCCTACACATTGAAGGCCTGGAAAACAATTAAAATATTCTAACCAAATGTAAAACACATTACACATCTAACTCACAGGCTCCATTGTGTTGCAGAAGCAATATGCTCTAATTACTTATTTATGATAATGACAAAAACACAAAGGAAACTCAAAATTATTTGCAATTTTATAGTAGAGTGAAACAGAATATAAGAGCCAAATCTGGAGTCATGCTTATGATAAACAAAAGAACTCAGGTCAACAATTGATAATTACTGATTTTGAAATGAACGGTTGATACAAATGCGAATAAAGCTATCAAAAGGTTACCTGACAGTGATAAGAATATATGCCCCAGTTGAAGGAGAAGACGAGGAAAGTGAACAGTTCTATATATTATTACAGAAAATTATAAACAAAGTTAATAAATCAGATATTACTGTTATTGGGGGATCTAAATGCTAGAGTTGGAAATATTAGCATTACGAATTGTATGGGGACCAATGGAGAGGAGACTTGTAACAATAGTGGATTTCACTGTATATAATAATTTAAAAATTATGAATACCATGTTTCAACACAAAGATAGCCATAAATTCACATAAGAATACTAAATCTATTATTGATTACATAATATGTAATAATAAATTAGCAGATATGCTCTTAGACACTAGAGTATATGGAGGTCCAGAAATTGAATCAGACCACTATACTTTGGTATCTCCCATATGTATAAAACCGAGATGGTATAAAAAGAAAAAGATTGGGAAGAAAAATAATGATTTAAATTTATGGGTAAGTCCACTAAATAATCCTAGTGTGGTCTGGCTTTATAAAACAAGAATGGAAAATATCATGAAAAAATACCAGAAAGTGAAGACATTGAAGAGAAATGGAATTCTCTTAGATACACTTTAGAACAAACAACCAAAGAAAGCTTAGGGCAAAAAAAAAAATGGTGGAAGAAAAAGGGTCTAAGAAAATGGGATGATGAAATTCAGAAAATTATACACAAGAAAAGAGAGGCATATCAGAAATACCTACTTAAACTCCAGAAGTGAAGAAGATAAAGTTAAGTACCATAGGAAAAGAGCCATTGCAAAAAGAGAAACCAGGACAAAACATAGGCAAAGTTGGGAAGAGTTTATTAGTTTCCTAGAATATGAGATAATATAACTAGACCTCGGCCACAAATGTACAAGATTCTAAAAAAATTGAATAGTGAACTCAAAGATAATTTTAAGATTAACATCATTCCCTTAGAAACATGATCTCAATATTTTAACGATTTGTGCTCTAATACACTTGCAGCCTTGGAATTGCCACATTCTAATGACATTGGTGATTATGTTAACAACATAAACATAATTTCTATAGATGATCTCAAAGCAGTTTTGAGAAATATAAAGAGTAATAAATCTCCTGGTGAAGACTCACTGAATACTGAACTGTTCAAACATTCATGCTCCAATTTTACCTTCTTACTTACTGGTGAGTAGAAGTATTGTATTCCACCCAAAAATTTGATGTTGAGATTTCACCAGAAATATATGTTTTGAGACCCCCTAAATCCAAAAAAGCATTTTTAGAAAAAGTTCTGTGTGTGTGTGTGTGTGTGTGTGTGTGTGTGTGTGTGTGTGTGTGTGTGTGTGTGTGTGTGTGTGTGTGTGTGTTTGTGTGTGTCTGTCTGTCTGTCTGTCTACCAATCTGTCAGTCTGTGGACAGCATACCTCAAAAACAAGAAGTCGGTTAAAAACCAAAGTTGTTATTTAAGTTTAATGTTTTTCAAGGATGTGACACAAAGATTTTGAAGAAAATAGCTCCACCCTAAACTACCCTTTACATGGAAAATTTTTATTTTCTTGAAAATGGCTCTAACGATTTTGATACATAGTTTGAGATATTTGTATTACAAATGAAATGTATGTTTTGAATTTTCTGGCTATAGCCTGTATAGTCCTGTTTACTCTGGGTGACTTCTGAATAACTCATAAACTGTAAGAGATAGACAAAATCTTACTATACAAAAAATGCAGAGCTTGCTAAAACACACAATTCATGTCCAAATAAATTTTTTCGTAGAGTGAACCATTTCGAAGATGTTCCTTGTTATTTGTGTCAGTTTTGGAAAGCTTAAAACTTTCATGAAATGAAACCTTGTTGTTCATTTTTTTATATGTTAATCATGCAAAGAGAACAGAATCTCAAAGCTTTAAAAGATTTGACTATTGCTCAAGGCCTACTGTATTCTCCCATATTCCCCTTGCACCCACAAGAAAATAAGCAATAAGATAATTTGTACAAATGTTTATCTCAACTAACACGAAGAAGATATAGGAATAAGAGTTTGTAAAAATGGTTAGTACAAGAGTAGAGAAAGGCATGTGAGTGCAACACATCAGATTTTTAAACTACGATTTTGAAGTTTCTTAATTATATATGGAAGGGGAGTAACATTCTGGAATGCAGGACTAAATTTATTGTTATTTCTATATTTAAAAATCTGATGTGTTGCACTCACATGCCTTTCTCTACTCTTGTGATAACTATTCTTACAAACTCTTACCCATCTATCTTCTTCATGTTAGATAATCATGTGCCGAAATTACCTTATAGCTGATTTTCTTGTAGGTGCAAGGAGAATATGGGAATACAGTAGGCTTTGAAAATCATTTAAAGCTAAGAAATTCCATTCCCTTTGCGTGGCCAAGAGATAAGAAAGTGAAAATGACCTTCCATTTTAGAAAATTTCAAGTATTGCAAAACTCACACAAATAGCAAGGAATACCTTTGAAATGGTTCACTCCTCAATAAAATGCATTTGTGCATAACGTATATTTCAATCAGATCTATATTTTTGTATAGTAAGATTTGGTCTATCTCTTACGGTTTACCATACATGCAAAAGTCTTCAAGAGTAAACAGGACTACAAAGGCTATAGCCAGAAAATTCAAAATATACATTTCATTCATAAGAATGCCTTAAAATATATGGCATTTTAATCAAAACCATTAGAGCCATTTTTCTGAAAGTAAAGATTTTCGAACAGTTTTTGTTGTAAAGGGAGTTTAGGGTGGAGGAATTTTCTTCAAAATCTTTGTGTCACATCCTTGAAAGATATCAACTTAAATACCAACTTTGGTTTATAGCGAACTTTGGTTTATAGTCAACTTTTCGTTTTCGAGTTATACTGTTCACAGACACACACTCACTCACACGCATGCGCGCGCGCGCACACACACACACACACACACACACATACACACACACACAAACACAGACACACATATACAGAACTTTTTCTAAAAATCTGATGTGTTGCACTCATATGCCTTTCTCTACTCTTGTACTAATCATTCTTACAAATCCTGTTCCTTTATCTTCTTCATGTTAGTCATGTTAGAGGTACTATCAGAAATTATCTTATTGTTTATTTTCTTGTAAGTACAAGGGGAATATGGGAATACAGTAGGCTTTGAGCAATGATCAAATTTTTTAAAGCTTTGAGATTCCGTTCTCTTTGCACGGCTAACATATAAAAAAATGAATCACAATCTTCCATTTGACAAAAGTTTGTTTTCCAAAACTCACACAAACAACAAGGAATATCTCTGAAATGGTTTGCTCTACACAAAAACTTATTTGGACATAAATTGTGTGTTTTGGCAAGATCTACATTTTTTGTATAGTAAGAGTTGATCTATCTCTTATGGCTTACTAGTTACACAAAAATCATCCATAGTAAACAGGACTACATAGGCTATAGCCAGAAAATTTAAAATATACATTTCGTTTGCCATAAAAATATCTCAAACATGGCATTTTAATCAAAATTATTAGAGCAATTTTAAGAACATTAAAATCTTTGAAAATTTTTCCATGTAAAGGGTAGTTTAGGGTAGAGGAATTTTCTTCAAAATCTTTGTATCGCATCCTTAAAAGACATTAAACTTAAATACCAACTTTAGTTTCTAACCTGTGTTTGCCCACAGACTTACAGACACACATAAACATATGGACCTTTTTCTAAAAATGCTTTTTTTTTGGATTCAGGGGGCCTTAAAACATGTTTACAGTGAAATTTCAACATCAAATTTTTGGGTGGAATACAATGCTTCCTTTACTTACTATATGCAATGGAGAAAGTAAAAAAGGAGCTCCTAAATTGTGTGATAATTATACAGGTATTAGTTTATTAAACTCAGGGTGTAAAATCTACGCCAGCATCATCAAGGATAAACTGAATAAGCATTATGAAAATCTAATTGGAGAAGAACAAAATGGCTTTAGAAGAGGAACATCTTACTGTGATGGCTGTTTCTCAATGAAGATGTTCATAGTAAAACATAGAGAATTCAATTTAGAAACCCACATTGCCTTTATCAATTTCAAAAAAGTCTTTGATAGAATGAATAGGAATAAGCTACTTCAAATTTTAATCCAAGATAAAATTCCACAGCAAATTATACATAATATCTATAAGAAAAACATGATAGATGTCATAATAAACAACTAACTTATCTCAATGGCAAGAAATTACAATTGGTGTAAGACAAGGCTGTGGCCTCTCATCCCTTCTATTTATAATATATATGAACAAAATTACTCAATAATGGAGAAAAACACGTCACAGATTCATACAAATAAATAGAAATATACAAGTAGAGGCACTCCTCTTTGCAGATGATTTGGCCCTCATAGCACCTAAGGAGACTGATCTTCAATATTCGGTTCATAATTTATATCAAGTGGGTAAATTTTATGATATGGAAATTAATATTCATAAATCAAAAGTAATGGCATTTTATGCAAAATACCCAGTCCCTAGTAAAATCTGCATGTCAAACAAACTACTCGAGAGAGTAAATGAATTTTCATATCTATGATATAAAGAATCTTTTGTGGATCAAGCAGATATACCAGATAAAATTCTTAAGTATGCCAGAACCATGGGGATAATAAATAACATAATGAAACCCTCAAAAGTACAGCAGCATACAAAACTACGGCTGTACAAAACTTTAGCAAGACCAGTCTTATGTTATGGTAGCAAGGCATGGGCACTGAGACAAAAAGATGAAAACAGGATAACAAATGAAATGAGATTCATGCAATCAACAGCTGGCTACACATGATGGGACCATAAACACGATGAAGATGTGCTAAAGGAGTTAAAAGTTATTCCTGTAATTCAATTTATCAAACAGTATCAGGACAAGAAGCATGTATACCAAATGCACTCCAAAAGGATCCCTAAAGCTGTGCTTAATTACCAGCCTAGTAAACATTGTCTAGGTCACCCTAGGAAACAATGGTTGGAAAATCCAGCTTTGAGCCTGTAACAGCCTACAACTTGAATGGAAGAAGATGAAGAAGGTGATAATGACAATAATTTTATATCAATTAAATGCAACCATCAGGTTGATTACAGGACATGATTGTCTGGCAAAACATTTAAACAGAATTGGGTTATATTCTTCACCACTCTGTCCTCTATGTGATCTGCAAGAGGAAATGGACCTAGACCACCTTCAAATATGCCCGGCGTGGGCGTCGCGAAGGGGGGGGGGGCAAGGGAGGGCCGCGGCCCCCCCTTGGAAATTAATGAACTTAATGTGCTGACTATTAAACTATTATTTTAATTTTTATGTAAAGAACAATTTCTGTTTAGCGCAAATTTATACGGTTATCCGCAACAAATACTATAACTTTTGACAACAAAATAATGAATTAATATTATCTGATTGCAAAATTCTAACATTTGGCCCCCCTCCCCCCTGGAAAAAAGTCTGCCGACGTTCATGTTATTATTGTATCTTGCAAGTTAAGCTTTAAGTGGAGGGGATTGCAGTGTTATAAATCATTAAATAAGCTATCAAACTATGTATATTGTGTCGTATGTGCGTTGTTATTCTTTGTACTGATATCGATATTCATTTGACATGTAGGTAAATGTTAGGTTATGTTGTCCCATTGAGATCGTATATTTAAATTGGTATAGTTCCATGTATAACGTTTTAGTAATAATATTTTATATCACCGAATACAGTATTTTAGGCGATTATAAAAACAGTATATCAACCTAACTTATTTAATGTAAAGAAAGCTGAAAATCTGGGAGCAACTGACTGCATTTTCTCAATGTACTATGGTCTACTGTAACTTGATTTTAATCAAAATCGTCAGAGCCATTTTTGAAAAAAATTAAAACTTTCTATGTAAAGAATAGTCTGGACCTTCTAGAGGGTCCTGGATTAGTCTGGGTGGAGTTATGCTGTTCACAGACAGATACTTTTCTAAAACAGCTGCTTCTTTTATTCATGGAGTCTCAAAACATGTATTTCCGGTGAAATCTCGATATAAATTTTTGGATGGAATGCAATAGATACCATACTAACTTTACTATGCATACGTGACAGAGGAAGGAAAAAGTAAATGCGATAGAAACACTTGACTATCGGTAGCGTAACTGCACAAACTCTTGGTTTTTCATCACAATTAAGCGACAGCTTTCCGAGAAAAATTAAACTAATTTTCCTGTAGGTTGCAAAGCAATACTTAACAATAAAGCATTGGTCATTATCTGTTTGTAAAAGTGAATGTGGTCGAATTTGACCACATTTGAAATATTTGTTGTTTGTTAACTAGCAGGGTAGGCTACTGTTTACTCCATTGAAGTTCGAAGGAGATATTCATTACAAAAATTAAACGCATCTTATTTGTGTAGTGAATATTACAGATGCAATGCGATCATTCTATTATGTTACAGTACCTGGGTGACCGAGCTTCGCTCAGATTTTCTTTTCTTTTCCTTTTGATTAATCGTTTATCTACTTATTTAGATAAACTTGAAACGCAAAATGTTAGCTAAATATAAATTTTTATCCTAATTGTTGGAGCTGTTTCCATGACGAAACCTTTAATATCCTGGCTTGTTTGTTGAAACTGGCCCATTAAAAGAGAAATTACGGCCAAAATAAGGTTTAGAGTAATTGTGACTGTTACTCGTAAAATGGCGTTTTTTTTTTTTTTTTTTTTTTTTTTTTTTTTTTTTTTTTTTCCCAGGAATGACGCCTATATAGATAAACTTAATATGCAAAACCCTGTCTGAATACAAAATTTGATCGAAATCGTAAGAATTACTCATTTAACTATATAGGAATATAAATATAGTAGGTACTTTAGCTTTTGTACATTGGCACGGTGGGACTTTTGTTTTCGGTATGTTTCACTCGCTTTTGTTCAACTGAAATACACGTTGCCATAGAATTTCAACATCAAAATGTGGTTTTCAAGGGAAAGCAAAATTCTTCCAGTAATCTAATTCGCAACGAAAATCTAAATTCTTCACTACGAAAATGGGGAAGCCCGCAGCACCCGAAAGCAGAACAAGTGTTAAAAAAAAACAGAACTATCCATAAAAAGCAGTGTATGTTAAGAGCGTTCGATGATGTGTCGAGAACTCTTATGAGCTGTCCAACTGACACGAACGAAGAGAAATTGTTTACTATGGATGAAAACCAAAGGAAAAAGTTTCTAAAGGCATTAAAACATTGGGGCTCTATAAAAGATGTCGGTTCCGTTTGTCGGAGAAGAAGATTGTGGTGCCGGAGGAGAAGTTGTTCACGAAGGAGAAGGAAAAGTTGTTCAAGAAGGAGGAGGAGTTGTTCAAGAAGAAGGAGAAGGAGAAGTTGTTCTAGAAGAAGGAGGAGGAGTTGTTCAAGAAGAAGGAGGAGGAGGAGAAGTTCAAGAAGAAGGAGAAGGAGAAGTTGTTCGAGAAGAAGGCGTAGAAGTTCCTCACGAAGAAGACGACGTAGGTCCCGTTGCCGAAGACGAAGTGGAGACAGAGATATGTGATGGAACTTAACAGTTACAAATCAAAGCCGGCATCATTAAGCATCAGTTATAAACCTTGCAAAATTAATTAGTGTATAAAAATAATCGTTACGATACTACTGTATTTAGGCTTCTAAATTATACAAGTAATGTTTACTCAACTTCAGTAAATATATTTTGACCAAGCAATTATACCTGCATCAATTTGTAAAAGTGGAGAAAGCGTTGAGACATTGTTTACACATATCTGGTTATCGATGGTAGGAGTACATAGAGTCTCTAACACAGGTCCCTGTCATCCTGTTCATATACTCACACTAACCTAGGTGTGCTTACCTAATATGGGCTGCACGTGAACGGCACGCGGCCGTTTCACATACACATAAGCATATACACATTCTCAACTCTGTGTGCAAGAACAAAATCGTATGCAAGATCGTGTGGCAAACTATTGTACAGAGGTATTTTTTAGAGGTGGCGCGTGACCTTGTCACTCGCGCATATCCGAGCATCACGCAAAGCGATGGTGGGGGTAAGTTTCCACCAGCAGCCGGCTGGCTAGTTGGCTAGAAGTCGAAGAGATAGTAACCAGACACCCCTTTTATCTTGCAATAGACAAGTGGACTCGACCATGAACTACTGCGTAACATTACGACACACGCCACCTTTAAAAAATACCTCTGTATTTCCTTTGATTAATGTCCAATATTTGGCTGTTCAAATATACATACTACCCAATTTTTTGACAGGAAAAATACAAAGATGCACATATTCACTTGTTAAACCCAATTCATAAAAGAAATACACATCGAAAGTCAGGCATGTGTTGAGTGTAAGAACAGGAACCTATTTATTGAAAAAGTCTAACAATTGGTTTAAAACCTTGCCAATCTAGCGGATTTCAATCTCTCCATTAGGTTTACACTCGCGTCCGCGCATGCGCTATAGCAGCAAGATGTCGTGAGGATCATAGGCTCCAGAATTAAGGTAGTTAGTCTAGTTGTTATTTATTTATTATCATCATTATTACTATTACTGTTGTTGTTGTTGTTGTTGTTGTTCTTCTTCTTCTTCTTCTTCTTCTTCTTCTTCTTCTTCTTCTTCTTCTTCTTCTTATTATTATTATTATTATTATTATTATTATTATTATTATTATTATTATTATTATTATTATTATTATTATTATTATTATTATTATTATTATTATTATTATTATTATTATTATTATTATTATTATTATTATTATTACTATTATTATTACTATTATTATTATTATTTATTATTAGTATTATTATTATTATTATTATTATTATTATTATTATTATTATTATTATTATTATTATTATTATTATTATTATTATTATTATTATTATTATTATTATTATTATTATTATTATTATTATTATTATTATTATTATTATTATTATTATTATTATTATAATATCATCGTTACTGTTATTACAATTATCATTATGGTTCTCATTATTCACCTTGAAGACATGGGCGTCGCGAAGGGGTGGAAAGGGGGACCGCGGCCCCCCCCTTGGGAATTATTGAACTTAATGGGCTGACTCTTAAACTATTATTTTAATTTTAATGTAAAGAACAATTTTAATGAGCACAAATTAATACGGTTATACGCAACAAATACTATAACTTTTGCCAACAAAATAATGAATTAATATTATCTTGATTGCAAAATTCCAACATTTGGCCCTCCCCTGGAAAAAAGTCTGCAGACGTTCTTGATGCCCGGCCACATCTAGTGCCCCATCCATCAGTGAAAAATATTGGAGAGCAAGAGGATTAATGACTTCATTGTCAGAAATCCAGCATTAGCTAACAACAACAACAACAACAAAAGTATGTGTGAAATTTAGGTTCATATCAGTTTTAATGGTGCCACAGCTGTAAAAATAAATTGATAATTTTGAAATATTTTAAGAGGTAGAACTGGAACTTAAAAATTCAATGCCACAACTGGGATTTGAACCACAGACCTTCCGCTTGCCGGGCGGACGCTCTAACCACTGAGCCATTGTGACAAACTGCCAGAATGGCATTAAATTCTCAAGTTAGTTCGTATTTTTCCTGGTAAACCACAAAGGCAGTCTCACATCAGAGACAATTACTCCAATGGTGACTTACTATTGCAAGTACTTTATATCCCAGGAATAAATAACCTTCACATGGTAATTATTATTTATTTATGCCAACAAACTTACTGTTGGTGTTTTTAAACACACAAGCCGTGTGTGGGCAAAGTTTAAGAGGTAGAACTGGAACTTAAAAATTCAATGCCACAACTGGGATTTGAACCACAGACCTTCCGCTTGCCGGGCGGACGCTCTAACCACTGAGCTATTGTGACAAACTGCCAGAATGGCATTAAATTCTCAAGTTAGTTCGTATTTTTCCTGGTAAACCACAAAGGCAGTCTCACATCAGAGACAATTACCCCAATGGTGACTTACTATTGCAAGTACTTTATATCCCAGGATTAAATAACCTTCACATGGTAATTATTATTTATTTATGCCAACAAACTTACTGTTGGTGTTTTTAAACACACAAGCCGTGTGTGGGCAAAGTTTAAGGGGTAGAACTGGAACTTAAAAATTCAATGCCACAACTGGGATTTGAACCACACCTGGGATATAAAGTACTTGCAATAGTAAGTCACCATTGGGGTAATTGTCTCTGATGTGAGACTGCCTTTGTGGTTTACCAGGAAAAATACGAACTAACTTGAGAATTTAATGCCATTCTGGCAGTTTGTCACAATAGCTCAGTGGTTAGAGCGTCCGCGCGGCAAGCGGAAGGTCTGTGATTCAAATCCCAGGTGTGGCATTGAATTTTTAAGTTCCAGTTCTGCCTCTTAAACTTTGCCCACACACGGCTTGTGTGTTTAAAAACACCAACAGTAAGTTTGTTGGCATAAATAAATTACCATGTGAGGGTTATTTAATCCTGGGATATAAAGTACTTGCAATAGTAAGTCACCATTGGGGTAATTGTCTCTGATGTGAGACTGCCTTTGTGGTTTACCAGGAAAAATACGAACTAACTTGAGAATTTAATGCCATTCTGGCAGTTTGTCACAATAGCTCAGTGGTTAGAGCGTCCGCGCGGCAAGCGGAAGGTCTGTGATTCAAATCCCAGGTGTGGCATTGAATTTTTAAGTTCCAGTTCTGCCTCTTAAACTTTGCCCACACACGGCTTGTGTGTTTAAAAACACCAACAGTAAGTTTGTTGGCATAAATAAATTACCATGTGAGGGTTATTTAATCCTGGGATATAAAGTACTTGCAATAGTAAGTCACCATTGGGGTAATTGTCTCTGATGTGAGACTGCCTTTGTGGTTTACCAGGAAAAATACGAACTAACTTGAGAATTTAATGCCATTCTGGCAGTTTGTCACAATAGCTCAGTGGTTAGAGCGTCCGCGCGGCAAGTGGAAGGTCTGTGGTTCAAATCCCAGCTGTGGCATTGAATTTTTAAGTTCCAGTTCTACCTCTTAAACTTTGCCCACACACGGCTTGTGTGTTTAAAAACACCAACAGTAAGTTTGTTGGCATAAATAAATAATAATTGAAATATTTTGTTTTACATAGGTGTTTTCAAAACCCCTACACATGTAGCTGCTTACAAGGAGAGTCTACCTGAGTTACTGTTATCCCCTAAGCCTATCCTAATAAAATTAGTTAGGGTTCTTATTTGGAAGCTGCGATGTTTTACTCTGACAATTCTGATGTCAATAGTTAACTGCGGTAAAATTAATATTTCAATACTTAATTCCAAAGTAAATATTAATTTCATTTTAGACAGTGAATAGTTTCTCAGCAGATCAGCAGATGAGGCAGTATGTATCAGAGGGCACAAGGAGCATTTGAATGCAAAAATTGCAGCAGGGTTTAATTTACATTAAGATAAACTTCTGTAAATTGCCCTCTACAATTACAAAATTAGAAGCCATTGCCTGTCACTGACAGACTCAATGTAACTGTTAAGGAATTCCATAGATTCCTCAGTCATGCCCAAGGGAAAGCGGGGGTAGATGCAAAGAACAAACTGGACAGTGATATTAGCAGGAACCCTGGCTATGGATCCTTTTGTTCAGCGAAGATTTTTTGTAGTGAAAGTATGAATGAAGAACTTGAACTGACACTGTCGCAAGTATGTTTGTTAAAATTTGTGTTCATACGAAGGGGTACATCTTCTAAAAGTACAGGTAAAATGTTCTGTAATACGAAAAGATAAAATGTCCATTTAACCGAGGTAGCAGCAGATATGGACCAATGGCATGGTCTGAAATAATTCCAACCCATATGTTCACTGAAAACATTTGCTGGTGACTCTTCTCCATGACGGTATGTGATTGACATAGTCCCAAACATAGCTGTTTCTTGAATTGGGAACTAGACCATCCCTGGTGAATACAGCTTCATCAGTAAACAATACTGATGAAAGGAAATCAGGCTACCTGAGCAAAGCTCAATTACAAAATTATAGTCGATGGCCAAAGTCTTCTGGTCTTAATGCTTACACCTTCTGATGGTGAAATGGGTGAAGTAGTTCATGTATGGCTTGCCATACGCTAACATGGTTAGAGCCCAGTGGACGTGCAATAGCATATGTGCTGGTGGATGGCTCTTCTGCAATGCTTTGCAGAACCATGCTCTTCAAATTGCACTGTGCAGTGAGTTCTTGTAACACCTGTATTACCCCTGCTGACCTGGAAGGTTTCTTTCTCTTGCAAATGTCTATCGATGGACTGAAATGTTTTGTGGGGTCATTGGCATCTATCAGGATACCTTTCCCTACATAGTGCTGCAGCAACTAACCCATTACTTATTCAAGATGCTCTCAGGCTTCAAGCCAGGTGTAGTAATGAAGAGACATCAACGTTTTGGGAGTGTACATCTCTCCCATCTTCAGGATGAATCAATGAGTCATTCATCCTGAAGATGGGAGAGATGTACACTCCTGAAATGTTGACGTCTCTTCATCACTACACCTGGCTTGAAGCCCGAGAGCATCTTGAATATGTTCGTCGCCAGGAAAGCTTCAAATCATATTTAACCCATTAGTTCTTGATTCACTGTAAATTAAGTGCATATCTGCAAGTTCAGAGAAGCTGTACACACTCTCCATGTTGTCCCACAGGCAATCTGAATCATGGAAATTATAGTAGTGTTATGGCACTGGCCAATCAGAGTAGTATCCTGAGTTACAAACCACAGCAATTCTTTATATGGAATTTACATATTAAAAAGAAAAAAAATTTAACTACATGATGGAACTGAATCAATGACCTTTGGGATATCAGTTTTTGGCATTACGGACTATGCCACCAGAGCAGTTAAAGTAATGCCTCTAGTGTGGGCTCCATAATGCAAGAAGGTAGTTAATTGATGTTCAGTGTTGCACTGTCAGGTGATCAATTTGAGATTTGGGAGATATTTGTGGCATTATATCTTGAGAGCACTAATAACAAGCTGCTGAAAATCAATATTGCTGTACTTGGACAGCAGTTCTACTGCAATTTTTCACCTGGATTTGCTTTAACATCAACTTATCAGCATCTGATATCAATACATTGAACACCATATAACTATGTTATGTTTAGCCACAGACCATACATTGCCTATCTCAAATTACTTACATTAGTCACATCTACAAGTTATTTCGGTGTAGTTCTTAACACCTGTATGCGCAAGATATTATTTTTTGTTATTTCTAGAACGAGGATGAATGCAAACTTTTTTGCCATAAGCATCTATGATGTAGTGTATATGGTGATTTCCTTGGCCAAGATTGCACCTTAATTTTGGCACTACTACACGAGATTGATTTTCCTCCATTTCATGTCCTCATCTTCATCCTCACTCAGATCCCTTAAACTTATCTGATACTTTTCTATTCCCAGAGCCACAAAAATCTCCCATTCTCATATTCTTGATATTCCTAATCTTCCTGTCCAGAGGTTCATGATGACATGGCTGATTTTCCATTATTCTAATCCATTATTTGTTTAAACTACTGCTCTATTTATAATTTACAATTTTAGAAAGTTCTATATATGATAATTATTATTTATTTATGCCAACAAACTTACTGTTGGTGTTTTTAAACACACAAGCCGTGTGTGGGCAAAGTTTTAGAGGTAGAACTGAAACTTAAAAATTCAATGCCACAACTGGGATTTGAACCACAGACCTTCCGCTTACCGGGCAGATGTTCTACCACTGAGCTATTGTGACAAACTGATGTGAGACTGCCTTTGTGGTTTACCAGGAGAAATACGAACTGGTTTGAGAATTTAATGCCATTCTGGCAGTTTGTCACAATAGCTCAGTGGTAGAGCATCTGCCCGGTAAGCGGAAGGTATGTGGTTCAAATCCCAGTTGTGGCATTGAATTTTTAAGTTCCAGTTCTACCTCTAAAACTTTGCCCACACACGGTTTGTGTGTTTAAAAACACCAACAGTATGTTTGTTGGCATAAATAAATAATAATAATTACCATCTGAAGGTTATTTAATCCTGGGATATAAAGTACTTACAATATAAGTCACCATTGGGATGATTTGTCTCTGATGTGAGACTGCCTTTGTGGTTTACCAGGAGAAATACGAACTGGTTTGAGAATTTAATGTCATTCTGGCAGTTTGTCACAATAGCTCAGTGGTAGAGCAGCCGCCCGGTAAGCGGAAGGTCTGTGGTTCAAATCCCAGTTGTGGCATTGAATTTTTAAGTTCCAGTTCTACCTCTAAAATTCTATATATGAATTTGAATGTAAAAGTTTTTATAAAAAATTTGGTATAGCCTTCCAGACATGTAATTCACCCAGCAAACCATAACATTTGACATTTTTAAAATGTTACATTGTGGCCATCCATGCATATTTTGTTCAATAAAATGTAGATGCTTTTTGTTTTTATAATATAACACCACCTTAATCTTGTTTATTTCCAGTACAAATTTATTTATTTCATTACTGTCAACTAACGCCCTTAATTAAAAATATGGTGTGTAATAGTGGTACAACATGCCTTAGACTTATTTTCATAGCTGATCTACAAGGTATACAAACAGAATTTATTTGTATTGTACTAAGTACTTTGTTATTTGTCATAAATATTTGCAGACACTGGTTTCAAAAAGTTAATGCCACTGTTTGTCAGCTTAAACTGCTAAAATGCAAGTCAATGTACTGTAGGCCTCTGAAGAGAAATGTCTGAAGAGTGTTCTACTCTCTGAAGGGGAAAGGGGGAAAGTAACACATGGCAGCTTCTGATGATATCACAAATAGATCTACTATCTACATTAACTACTGTCTCCCTCTCACAAGAATGTGGCTGTAAGGAATATTTATATTTTTCTAAATAGGAATATGTTATTCCTTTTTTTATCTCTTGGCCTTGCAAAGAGAACAGAATTTCAAAGGCATTACATAGCGACCAGCTCTTAAAAGATATGACTATTGCTAAAAGCCTACATATTTTCATATTCCTCTTGAACCTATAAGAAAATTAGCAATAAGATAATTTCTACAAGTGTTTATCTTGATTAATATGGAGTAGATAGCAGAATAAGCATTTGTGAGAATAGTTTGTAAAAGAGTAGAGAGGGTCATGTGAGTGCAAAATATAGTTTTATGCTTCATTCATTAAAGCTGTTTGAATTCCATAGAACAGTGCATCTGATGCTTTCCAGTATTTTTAAAACCTTAAGCCATTGTAAAACTTCAGAACGTGTGTATAAAACTACATGAGAAACTAAGATTCTGCAAAATCATCCAAAATTAATTTTTAACGCATTTGAATGTATTAGAATGTTCCTACACTATGGAAAACAGCTGCATCACTGCTGCACCAATTTGCTTCTTTACTTATGCTTATTCCATTTGCTGTATAACGAGAAACTACTTAAACAGATTTAATAGTAATAAATAACTTAATGCATGCAATTAATTGTTCTTCTACACAACAGCAGGGGTAGAGTAGGATTGGAAAGGGTAGAATGAGACTGAAAAATTCAATGCCATAGCCAGGATTTAAGCCATGGATCTGCTGGTTACCATTTGGCTACTCTAAACACTGAGCTATCATGTTCAACATGGCAATATGACATTAAATTGTGTGGTTTACCGAAAAAAATGCAAATGGGTTGGAGAATTTAATGTATCGGCAAGTTGCCCATTATAGCTTAGTGGTTAGAGTAGCTGGATGGTAACCGGCAGATCCGTGGTTCAAATCCTGGCTATGGCATTGAGTTTTTAGTCTCATTCTACCCTTTCCAGCTTCATGTATATACATATACAGTTAAAACTGATTTATGCATACATCAAGGGGAAGAGGGAAGATTACTTGTGACTCAGAATTACTTATAAATGATATTTTGATAATACATCATATTTAAAAAAAATACAATGGGCCTACATGCATAAAATTTTATGAACAACAAAGATATGTACAAAGAAAACACTATTTTGAACTTGGTCCTCTTTAAAGAACTCAATTAATTTCACTTTCTTACTTTTCTCGCATTAACTGTATACACCTCATGGTGTGAAGAAAAGTTTTCATATTATGAAACAACCACTTAAAATTCTCAGAAACTGCTACTGAAACAAAGAAGAAAGCTACAGAGGGTCCCACATACGGTGCTGAGGAATTTCAAGTTAATTGGATTTACAAAAACCTACTGTTAAGCTTTAAAATTCATTTTTCTCAATTTTTTCAGCATTTTCACTATTTAAAATGCTCCTTGGACCCTAGTTTATAACTTATAACTTATCAGCTTGAAATTTTCAGGAGACCTTCAGAGATCGGGGTATTAAAATTTGTCATGCGTTAGTTAAAAGATATTAAATAACTGAGCTGACATTAAAAATTCTTCATAACTCATACTGAAAAAATTGAACATTTTGATAAATTGTATATAAAACATTTTTTTCTTAAACTAATCAAATGTAAGCAATTTTGGTATGACAATTTCTTTATATTTGTATACTGAGCTCAAATTAAAAATTTAGGAGAGATATAATAAACTGTAGGGTCCAAGAGTCTTTTCATATTAGCATATCAAAAAATGATTTATTATTAATAAATATATCATTATCATCATCATTGTTGTTGTTATTGTTGTTATTATTATTGTTGTTATTACTTTTACTATTATTATTACTATTATTATTACTATTACTATCACTATCACTATCACTATCACTATCATTATCATTATCATTATCATTATCATTATCATTATCATTATCATTATCATTATCATTATCATTATCATTATCATTATCATTATCATTATCATTATCATTATCATTATCATTATCATTATCATTATTATTATTATTATTATTATTATTATTATTATTATTATTATTATTATTATTATACTACTACTACTACTACTACTACTACTACTACTAGTAGTAGTAGTAGTAGTAGTAGTAGTAGTGTAGTGGAGTGATAGGTACTTTCCAGAAAAACTGCTAAATCTAACAAATGTCACTATAAAGTCAATATTCCATTAAAGGTAAAATCATTAAGAAATAAAACTAAAAGCAAGTATGAATTTTATAAAGCAACAGGGTTTGTGCTATATAAGGAAAGATATAAGACTTTTAAAGAGCAATAACTGCATACATTATTAGCCTTAAGACCACTAACATATGGGAAAAGTATTATTCAGTCCTGTAATAAGATAACAGTAGCATGGAGAATCTTAATTGCAGGAGTCAGGAAATTGGTCATAGCAATTGCACGAATTGTAACATGAAGGAAAGCAACCCAGCATGCACATGATGCACGATTTGAAGGAGGCGGTTTGAAAGTCATTGTGACATGTAAAGGAACTTCTCTAACATGTTTTGATTGTATATATGCTTAATACATATACACAGACTGAGAGGACTGTAAAATTTACTTTTCATTGATGTATTCTTTACTTCATTGGGAGCCTTATGGTTTCATATACACCTAATATTAATTCATAAGTACTGACATACAAAAGAGAATGTAGGTTTTCTTCTGTCAATTGCTATCTCCTTTTAGATTTTACAATCCTCAGTTTATAACAAAATTACTCACATATAGTACTCTCTTGCACAGCAAATGAATGGAGTGATGGAAATCTTGTCATATCAAGTTCTCTGCATAAAAGTAAACCAGCCTTGTATTGTAATTGTGATTTCAAAATTGTGCTTGTTTGTAAATTTGCAACCTCAATTTGTAACTGTGGTTTTACATAAAGGCCTTTAAGGTTTTATAAACTTAGTGTGGGTATGTTGTAATCCACTTCTTCACTAGACTGTGAAGCTTCATTGAATATTTAGCTTTATTGTTCCATTTATGGACAAAGCTTGGTTTTATAATATTATTTTAAAATACCATAAGATTTCATACTTGTGACTTGGTTGTAATCTTTGTGACAATGTTTGTAATGTTGTTTAATGTTTGATTGGTATATGCCTTAATTCAATAGTAGCAAAGCAATAGCATATGCTGAGAATACACTGTTGATATTTTGGGATAAGTTAGAAATTGGTCTACATAATAATATAAAAGAACACACACATTTATTAGTAGAATATTATATGGCAGGCATCAGCAAACATGTACTCAATGAGGCCTAGCAACGATGACATGTCAGGGGCAGCACTTACTCTGTCTCCCCCTCCCTCGCAGTCTTAACTGGCACTGCATACACACCAATCACGAGCGGACTGTCCTATCGTATTTACCTGCACTTCTAAACATAACATGTCTGTCAAAGTGTAATTTAATACTAAGACTTAAAGATAAATTTCTTTATTTATAACTTTGAAGGATACAGTTTATTTAACTTAAAGTCTTAGTATATTCATAGAAATAGAGTGCATCTAATTATTCCTGGTCTATTAAATTTGATATCTAGAATAGCACTTTGATGATTTCTTTTCTCATCATGTAAGGAACGTAAGGTGTTTGTTGTGCTCTAAAGTTCAAAAAGGCACTCATCAATGGAGCATCAAGCAGCATTATGATACATGTCATAAGATCACCATACAACTGTAGACAAGTATGTTTTCATAAATTTACACCACGATTTAAAGTAGCATAACACTGACGTAATGTCCTTTATTCATTTCATTTTTTTCAGGTCTAGATTGAACTAACCAATGCAACAGCTCAAAGAGAAATATTCAGATAATACACCTAATATTAATTCAAATATTATAACTCATAGACAACTTCACGCCAGCTATGCTGTTGCTTTGGAGATTGCTCAGTCACTGAGGTGTTTTAGTGATGGAGATTTCATAAAAAATGTGAGAGTAAAGTTGCCAACATATTTTGCCCTAAACAGTATTATATTTTTAGTAATATTGCATTATCACCATGAACCATACAGAGAAGGATACATAAAATAGCAGAAATAACCGAAAAAAGACTACAAACTGAGATCCATGAATTTATAGCCGTTTCTCTCATGTTGGATGAAAGCACTGACAACGTTGACACAGCACAATTGGTAATTTTCATAACAACCTCTCGATACAAGAATATATGCTTGAAGTCATTCATCGGTCTTGGTGGCTCAGTTGGTTAGACACTGGCCTACTGATCCCAAGGTCACAGGTTCAAACCCGGCCCAGGCCGATGGTTTTTAAATGTGCTTAAAAACGACAGCTCCATGTCAGTAGATTTACTGGTATGTAAAAGAACTCCTGTGGGACAAAATTCCGGCACACCAGCGACGCTGATGTGATCCTGGCAATTGACAGCGTCATTAAACAACAAAATCACTTTTTCTTTTTTTGAAGTCATTCCACTTAGGGAGCATACAACAGGGACAGAATTATTTCAAGCATTTAAGAAAAGTGAAAAGGAAAAGAAACTGAATCCAAAAAAATCTTGTATCGCGATTAACAGATGATAATTTGCGTGCTATACTGAGAGTGGCCACTTGTGATATATCACTAGATTTTCATGGTACATCGCAAATAGAAGTGAATTGAAATATATTTCTCAAATATCTAGGCCTACCTAAAGTATCGTAGACCAAAATAGCTAGATTCAAGTATGTGTACTATTCCTTATTGTACTCTGCAGCGAGCAAGTCCAGCACTGACTCTGAATGAAGGTCAATGCCATCCCCTGTTCTATATTACATCATGTGCATTGCAGGTTGCATGTTGAGACATCATACTGATACCTCATTGAGTACATGTTTGTAGATGCCTGTTTTAGAGTAAATAATCGTAAGGTTAATATAGGAAAAAGTAAACACAGGAATAGTGATAAAAACATTAATTTGATAAACAATGAAGAAGTAATTGAGCAAGTATTATAACTAGATAGTAATCTAAAATTCCATAATCAGGTGAATAAAATATGTAAAAAAAATTAGCTAACCTATATATGTTATAAAAAATTATCCAAAAGTTTGACTGTTGATGTACTAAAACTTGCCTATTTTGGATTAACAGTCAGCCATATTAATTATGGAACTGAAATTTGGAGAGGTGCTGGGCACTAGCTTGTAAGTCCTACATAAGGGGAGGATAATCAGATCAAGAAGAATCACCAATCAGATCATCAATTTCAACCAAATACTTGTTATTCAAAACATGAGCCTGAGAATTACATACAAGATAGGCAGGAAAGGATCATGCCGAAGTATTTTTAAAACTTAAAATATATATACAGTTATCTCTCTATATATTTAGGGTTATCTTATTAGTGTTAGATACAGATATGACACAATTTATAATAGCAACTCCCATAATTATAACAAAAGAAATCAAAACAATTTCTTTAGAATATCTACTACAAAGAAAGCCACTGAAAAGGATCCCGTTATAATTGGTAGTTAAGTTGTACAGTAAGCTCCCATACTGAAAATGAAGCAGTTTAAACTTGCTTTGAAGAAACATTTAATTTAAAGGTGTTTGTGTAGTACAGATAAACTATAAGTTAGGGTTATATTCTGTGTATAAATGTATCTGGATTTCTCGTACATGTGTAAAATTTTCTTTTATAAATTGTATAAAACTGGACGGAGCTTGAAAAAACGTATGATGTCTATAAGTGAATAAATTTATTATTTATTTACTCGTATCATTGATTGCCCCATTTTGTTGAAACCATAACATCTACGTTCATCATCTGTACTTGTGGAAAAGTAAAACCTGCAGCATTCCCTTTGTCAAAGTAGTAGGTTTATTGAGATCATACTGGCTTTGCTGAAAAGTTTTCATGTGATAGCTTCAGATATAAAAGAACACACCTTTAAGCTTGTAGAAATTCTAAAATGTTATGTTACTCTACTATAGTAGGCATATTTTTGTGAAAAAATATTATCTGAGCTTAAAATATGTTAGTGTTAACAGAGGGGTAAGTTTTAAATTAGTAGCACTGAAATTGTGATTGTCTTACTAGAGTAAATTAAATATTCAAACACTGGCTACCACAGTGATGAAATCTGTACCTGGAGGTTTTACTGCATGACAGCTGATCTGTGAAATTTGAATACTCCATAGAGCCCCTTCAGTTTGTGTGGTAGCCACAATGTGAATGCTTTCTCCACCTTTCACTGGAACCACTGCTGTAATACATATTCAATATTAGAAAATGTAGTTTTAAGGTAAACTTGTTTTAAACAGCACAGTGAATAGTAATTTAAAGGTGTAGGTATATCATTATTAAACACCCATTGAAGGATTCAGATAGTATAATTGTAACCAATGGTCATTCACACTTGCAGAGTATATTAAATTTATTTAAGAAATGAAAAGCAAATTAAAGTTATGAATGTTTGATAGTCAATGTACTTTTGAAAGATTTGTTAAGGGGCAGATTATAGCACTTGTTTGACAACATGAAATTATTCTAATCAGAACCAAAGTTGATGTTCAGAGAGATAAGAAATGAGTATCCAGCATCAAATAAAAGTATCCTTGCTGTACTCACTAGAATAGCCATCCAGTATGCCACAGAATGGTGCATTGTTCATATTTGGCAGTGGGTTCATTGCTAAGATCATTATTAGGTCATGATAGCAAGCCTCTCCTCTAGAGGATGCAAGATTCACCTTCACAAAGTCCACCCTGATACAGAAAAACATCCATTTTTATTAAATTACACCTTTTGCTGAATGAAGTGGCACATTATAAAATTTTAACAAATTCGTTTGCCGTGAAACAGTAGGAGAGTTAGCAGTGAATGGTCCTAGAAAGGCTTGCTACTCATTCAGTTGTATCAAAATACAGGTGTGGACCATTTCTGATGTATACCCACTGTATTTAAAATGTTTATACACTTTAGTTTCACTTACTAGATGATGAATTTTGAAATCCTATCAATTAATTAAGTTATCACATTCATAGTAAAAAGAGAGAGCAGCACCATGAACAGTACAAAAGAGGATTCCAGCCTTGACACAAGTAGGCACACAGGAGATGATGGTGGCAGTTACCATCAAAACAATTGTTTAAATTATCTAACCTAGTAAGTGAAACTAAAGTGTAATCATTCTAATCATACATTTTAATTAATTTCTTTTGCCAGTTATCATTTCATTTCATGTTCATGGCCTATGTGCAATATGTAATAAGAACAGACATAAAACATTATTAAAAATGTATAGTCTGACTACCTATGTCTTAAGGTTAAACAGAGTAGCATTCCCTACCACCTGCTACTTCTGCCATAAAGACTTCAGAAACAGGACTCTAGTAGAGCTGGAATGCTAAGAAATTGTACCTGACTCCACAAGTTCCTGTATTTGTATTCATGGTGTAGACGCAGTTGAGTGGTGTTTTATTGCCAGCTGGGAAGTTGGGGCTCTTGAATGTGCTTTTATTCTCATTGGTTACCCCTCCACACATGTTTCTCTTTGAATTATCTGCAACAGGTTCTACTTATCATGAAAGTAAGAATCCGAAATTTGTAAACAATATTCATTTGCTTTTAGTAATAACTATAAAAATTACATCAGTTATACAATAAACAGAAACAAAGAATATATTTACAATAAATAAGCTCAGATGATCCATCTGACCTCATCTGCATTCCACTTACTCTTAAGTTGACTGCTTGAATTTTCCAGGTTCTAAAACATCTTAGTGCTAGATTATTTATTTATAATTATGGCTTAATAATCATGCTTTGTTTCTTCTCTGTAATTAATGTTCCTTTATTAACTTCTTTTCTCCAATATAATTTCTCAATTGGCATAAAGTTTCTAAACATTCCCATGGCTTTTATGTTCCTATGCCCTGTACAGAAATCTACATCTTTCTTACTCAATCTTTCATTACTACATACTTCATGCAATTAACTACTTACCACTTAATGGTAATTCAGCTCTTCTGACATTAAGATTGCCCAATTTATAACATGATAGTGTGCTTTATCAAAAAGCCTACTAATTCTGATTGGTGATGACTGCTATTGACTTGCTATGAATGCAGGGTCGAACAAACAAGGTGTGAACCTCCAATCACAGAAAGTCAATAGGAGTCATGTCAACATTCAGATTAGTTAGCCAGCTTATTGCAACTTAAATTAGACAATAATAGCTGTATAAAATTCATGCAAATATAGGTACTTTATTATATAAACAGAAAAATCATATCCATATTCAAAATAAAAACAAAAAGAAAAGGTAAATCAGAGTACACAGATGTTACCACAAGGGAAGAAGAAACCAAACTGAATTTGTTACAAAAGAAGATAATATTTTGATGAATATAAGCTTTGGTGAAAGGGTTAAGGTTTTTCCTCTTAAATTGTTCAACTTCTTGCTACACATGTATTTGTATATTAGTTTGATGGCAATATAATATGTGAAAAATATTATACAATTCATTACTGTGTAAACTCATAGTATCTGGGTTTCAGCATAAAAACTGAATAAAATGCATACTTTGATTTAATCTAAATAATACCAAATAAGTGTAAACAGCCAATTATCTCTCATTTAAACTGCAGCTCATATAGTGATTCATCTTAGAGAATTTATCATTCATATATTTTTTGAAATCCGGGTATTTTAGATATCAACAGTTTTTCCCTTTGTAACTTGCCCAATGGATTTAATCTGTCCTTGTAAAATCAAATATCAAGTTTTCACTTCATACATCCTCTGATTTTAAACTGGTGGTGGACTTGCTCTGCTACTGTTTTTGATTTTCATTTTCTGTGGTAAAGCTAAGCAAATGTAAGAAGTTTTCCAATTGATGCATATTGACTTTGCTCCACGATAAACAAGACATTGTAATAAACTGCAAACTGATTTCTGAGACGTAGTCAGAAATAATCACCCCCCACTGTAAACATTCCTTTCTCTAGGCACTCCTTTCTCATTATTTTTTTTTTTTTTTGACTTTCTTAGAGAATGAGATAGGAGTGGCCATATTCAGTAAGCTTTTTTTCTCATTTGCCACTTTACAATACAAACTTTTGGCCTCTACTGAAAATTAATATGTTCTCTAACTTCATAATTACTATCTAAAAATATTTTTTTAAAGTTTTCATATGTAATTTTCAATAATGCATACACACAATGTTAACTTACAGGAACAACTAATAATTATCTCTAGACTTTTAACCCTCCTTCCATGAGCCACAGCAATTATTTAGTAAAGAGTGGTTAAACCTTAAATATGTATCTTTTCATGGTAACTGACATACAAATCGAATGCAACCCTATTTTCTTTGAAGAGTAGCTTTAGAATATGAGAAATATAATAAAGTACTGAATGTACTAATATCTTTTTTTACATTAAATTATAGAAATGTATTCTTGCATAACTAGAGACAGTAAAATAAAAGAGAGCTTCAAATGCCTGGAGTCACAGACAGGTACCCATCTCTTATTAACCACCACTGTATATTGTATGATAATACATTGCATTCCTCAATTCTCTTGCTTTTGACTCCTGTTCTGACTCAAGCATACTCTTTATTTCTGTCAAATGCATAGTATAATTTAAAAAGATCCAAATTCATTAAGTTTGCCAAATATGGGATACTGTTTACTTCATATTCGGTATCCTGTGTCACATTTAGATATTCAGAGCAAACAGCTGGTATAAGAAGGCCCGGTGAGTCCTTCTCAGTTGTGTTCTTTAACCAGTGCTCGAATCAGACTTTCTTAGAATATACGAGCAGCGGTGGCAATGGTGGCAGTGGCAGCAGCACTACTGTGATTTTTATTTCTAAGCGGTACAGGCATATAACTCTCCCAAAACTGTTTGATGAAAATCAAGGGCGATTTGTTTTCCATTTTACAAATCTAGTTTTGTCTACACATCCCCGATTAGTACAATGCACTTACTCTCTCTATTTTTGCTGCTATACGTCACTTCCAATGCTGCAGTTTTTACCTGAGAAGCTGTAATATTAATATTACTTGAAGCTGAAGCCTGAGATTTGAACTGGAATACATCAGTCATTATTTTCTGTAACTTTTCACTTTCTTGTTACAAATTTATCCATGCTGATGAACAATAGAATAGTGAGTTCCAAAAAATACTGCAAGCTGCAATTTCTAGAATTGTGACCCTCAGTGCCAACCCAACTAATGAACCTGAGAATTGTTTATTGTTTAACCTACTTGCGATATGATATATTTGCTTATTCACAGCTTGCACTCGTACTGTGTACAGTCCCTATCGAAAGTGTTTTGTGTCTTCTTGTATATTCAAAGAACAGCAATAGTAAATACTTTCAGTAAAAA
>CM060964.1:280808001-280868001 GCA_030765045.1 Tenodera sinensis | reverse complement strand
TAGTGTTTAAAAACATTTGCTAAGGAACACTTTTGCAAAAACTCCCAAAAAAGGTAAGTTATTTTGATTTATTCAATTTGGGCCCCATTAAAACCTTCCACCTCAATGGTCTATTCTTTGACCGTCAAACGTAGTACATAGAAATCAGTTTGGCCATTTTTGCGTGATGATGAGGTAACACACATATAGCATTTATACGTAGCAATAAAGTAGGATATGACAGGGGGGCCCGGGCCCCCTGGCACCACACCTGCATCCGTGCCTGCAGACAACTATACTAAAGTAGTTATATTCTCATACTCAAGAACTGCAATACAAGCAATATGCTCATATAGTATTAAACCTTTCCAAATTAAATATTGTTAGCAATGGTGGTACAACCACAGTGGAACCCCTATTTTACGCTCTCCGAATTTATGTTTTCCCGCATTCTGCGCCTTTAATTTAAAGTTCATTTGATGTCTTTTAAAGAAATAATAAAATTTCTACGATTTTGTGTTTTCCTCCATCTTGCATGGGAATATTTGTGCCCTGCGGTACGTAGCACCTCGGTTATACACAAGATATAGCAACGTCACAATAGTTTATGGCACCGTCAGCAGCTAACCGCACAATTCTACTTCCGTACGCTGGTTGTACTTCAGTATTCGGTCGACCGTCTTCGTACATATTCGCTAGTATGTCGCGCTCGCAGCAGGTTGTTTTTCTGTGTTGTTTCCATATACTCTTTTGTGATTTGTTTACGTTAGCAATTCAGGTTAACGGATTCTGTGATCCAGCTTCTAATAATGGCTTTGAATCCAGGCTAAAAGAGTGAAACGAATTTTTCACCTCTGAAAAAATAGACATTCTTGTGCAACTTGATGCCCACGAGGGTAGATGCGTTGATTTAGCGTAGCGTCTTAGTTTGTCCATATCAACATTAGATACTACAGTAAAAAGCACAGTGACATCGAGAAATGTTTTGTAAACTGTTTCACCTTCTCTAAGGACAGAAAACCGTTAAAAAACATCGCCTCAACAAGAACTAGAAACTTCTCTTTCAATGTAGTTCAAACAAGCTCGTAGGGCAAACACTTCTATCGATGGCACGTATATAAAGCTGAGAGCGCTCTACATTGCTGCTAAACTTGGGATTGATAATTTCAAGGCGTCGAACGGTTTGATTGATCGCTTTAAGAAACTGCATAAATTGGTTTGCAAGTCTCTTTCTGGAGAAAGTGCTAGTGTAGAATCCAACACTGTTGCCAAAAGAAAGGGTAAACTCCAGAAGCTGGTGGAAGCCCATCACCTCAAGGGCATCTACAATGCAGTGGCTTTGTTTTAATGTACTATTAAACAAAACCCTAACTTACAAAGGTGGTCCATGTCATGGTGGTACAAAATCCAAGTAGCGTGTGACTGTAATGCTCACTTGCAATGCAGATGGCTCTGATGAGTTAGCTACATTGGCTATTGGGAAATATAATAAGCCATAGTGTTTTAAGGGAGCTAAAACGTTGCGAACCAAGTACAAGACCAACTCAAACTCCTGGGTCGCAACAACAATATTTGAGGATTACCTGTTCCAATCGGATCATCTAATGGGTGCTAAGAACAGACAACCCCTACTCTTTATGAACAGCATACAGCACATCCTAAAGATAAACTGTCCTAAGGAATGTCTGAGTAGTGCTCTTTCTTCCAAACTGCACCAGCAAGGTACAGCCGTTGACCTGGAAGTGATCAGAACATTCAAGTGACATTACAGAAAGCAGGTGGTAGGGAAGGTATGCTTTAATAGATGGGGACTTCTACTAGCTCCTTCCAAGCTAAGTCTGAGTATTAGATTTCAGAGGCCTGATGAAGTGTTAGTCCTGCAACAATCCAGAACTGCTTCAATAAACGTAATTTTCCTGTTCCAGAAGGATGTAATGATGTCTTTGCTCTCGTAGATCAAGAGAGGCATAAATGGGAATCCATACAACCCACCGGTGCGGAATTTGATGATTATGTCATTTGTGATGATCAAGTGATCGTTTGTGAAGTGTAAAGCGTTTACGGAGGACTTAATAATAACGTTATGTCAGTCATGGAAGCAGAAGACAATGGAGTAGATCAAGATATGTGCTATGAGGTAAATGTAGAGAATATTAAATTCATAAATGCTCTATAAGGTTTGTAAAATGCAAGAGCATATTTCCAAAAGTTCAATGTTAGTAATGAAATGCCAAACAATGGATGAGCTATACAGACAAAAATTACAAGAACACAAATAAACATTTTGGTTGGGATGGCTTTAAAAGTGAGGATGAACACAGTGAACAGTGTAACATTACAATATACTATTGCATATTTAATGTATGACTTTAACTGTAGCATAAAGTTAGAATTCATTGTATAATTTTATAATTTCTTAAATAATTTGCGACAAAGGCTTTCTGAATAAAACTTGGTTATTAAAAGGTAATGTTAATGACTATCACATTGTTACTCCGTTTTGTTTCCCTATATGCAGTGGCGGCTGGCAATGAAGGACTCTAGGACGGCGCCCTCCCAATAAATAAAAATAAGAAAGAAAAGGTACATTGCATCAAAAGGACTAGTTCAAATATAATTGACATCAGACGCCATACCGAAATTCATTCCTACACTTCCTGTTTCTGTTGCCCATTTAGTTTCGTTTAAAATATTTTTATACCGCCAATACACCGAAGAGCGTCGATGTTTTCATTACGGATGTAATTTCGGACGGCACCTCACCCGTCCGGGAATCTTTGCATCTTAGGGATACTGCAAGTGGTACTGTGAGGTTCGGGGATGGCTTCTACTATTGTCGAGGGGCGTGGAGACAAAACATAGTCTGGGCGGAGTTCACATGGAGGGGGGAAAGCGCCTCTGAGCTGTCTGACCGGAATAAAGCAAATCAACGGTCGCGTGATCTTTGCTAACAGTGCTGCCACTTGCATACCATACATATTCCTTTCTCTTAAATCGAATTTTGTAATCTAAATTGATTGTAAATGAAATTTAGTTCTGAACTAAATTAGTTGTAGCTTTACCATTTAAAGTATAGAGTTGCATATTCCCGATAAAACGATATCAAGAAAGTACATTAATACTACATTAATGTTCCTAATTTTGCTAGCAGCGTATTACGTATTGTAATTCGCTTTGTTTGGAAGTAGTTAAACAAACGCAGTTTTAGCAGCGTATTCAAATGGTGTCAACTGTGAATATTCACGGGGACTGTGAAAGAAATTAGTGAACCATGAACAGAGTAACTAGTATACTAAGTGCGGGGGTATAACGAGTTTTGCGTCTCAATTCGAGCTTAAGAAGCTCAGGTCATCAAGACCAATATTGAATATTGAACAAATTCAAAATCCATGCCAAAATAAAGGTGATTATAGCAGAATATACCTTCACTGTACAGCGATGCGGACTGGCTTTGAGGATGCGAAATTAAAAATCTGATGTGTTGCACTCATATGAATTTCTCTACTCTTGTACTAACCATTCTTACAAACTCTTATTCCTATATATTCTCCATGTTAATTGACATAAACCAATGTTTTTCAACCTGTGGGTCGCGACCCCCTGGGGTTAGCGAAGCCTCTGTAAGAGGGTCACGAGAACTCAGTAAAATATCAACAAATTTTAAAAAGGTAGATATATTAAGGAAAAGTTAACAAAATGATATTCGTTATGCTATTCATACAAACGCATTAACAAAAAATAAAATCTTCGAGTACACGTTCATTTTAATGTAAAGGTTGCGCTTGACTTTGTTCAATCAATTTCTCCCATCGTGGATTCGTTTTTGCAACACTAAGTATTAAATCATTTTCCAAATTTAAGTGATTTCTTAACTTACTTTTTATTTGGCCATTGATAAAAATGCCAACTCGCACAAGTACGAGGTAGAACATGGAATCAAACACTTCAAAGCCTCAGTTGTTAATTCCGGGTATTCTGTTGTTCTTTTTAACCAAAAAATATCCAAATTTTCAGACTTGAATTCCAAATGTAACATCTCATTGGCAGATAACTCCAGCAGATTCTCTTTGAGCTTAGTTGCTATATTTGCCTCATTTATAGCTGCATTTAAAAACGGATTTAAGTTCCCTCTTTGCCCAGTGCTATCCGATATCTCTTGCACTGAGAAGTAATGACACAATTCTTTCTTCAAATTATCTAACACCATTTCCATATCAGATATATTTCCATGCTTATATATATATATATGAGTTGATTATTATCTCGCTTCCGACTTCTTCAATGAAAGACTGTGTCGACGAAAATGAATCAAAGTTGTTTTGATTAATCGATGATGACCACAATTCAATTTTTTTATAAAGCTATGCAGTTTGCCTTTTGCTGTAATGACATTTTCATCCCGCCCTTGAAGACTTCCATTCAAGTTATTTAAATGCTCAAATAAGCCAGAAAGAAAAGCCAATTTCAAAAGGAATTGCGGGTCAGAAATGAATTCAGAGTAATGTGACTTGGCTTGGTGTAAATATACTAATAGTTCAGTAACTCTGGTCAGTACTTTACCTTTGGTAACCACCTACCCTCTGTATGGTAAAACAAATTGCGGTGTAGTATCCCCATATCTTCACAAATGATTTGAAACGATCGGGTGCGCAACACTTTTCCTTTGATAGAATTTACAATGTTAATAGTAATGTTTAGAACTTGACTGTATTCTTGTGGCAAGGTTTTGGCTTCAAGAGCTTGGCGATGGAGAAAGCAATGCATCCAACAAGCGTTTGGCATCTGCTCTTTCAGTCTAACAATAAATCCGCTCTTCGCACCAGCCATGACTTTTGCTCCGTCACTACAAATAGCAATGCATTTTTGTGCCCAATCGATATTCATATATTGCGTAGCTTCATGGAACATGTCATGCAAGCACTGACCTGTAGTATTCATGGGAAGTGCCTTGCAAAATAGTATTTCTTCCATTAATGTTTCATGGGATTCAAAACGCAAAAAAGCTGCAAACTGCGCACAACCCGCAATATCCGTTGATTCGTCAAATTGCAAAGACACAAAAGAACTTTACTTTTTCTATGACTTGATCACAAATGTCAGTCGCCATATTGCTTATCCTGCGTTGGATGATATTGTCAGAGAGAGGTATACTTTTGAGCTTTTCAACCTCTTGCTTGCCAAACATAATCTCTGCTTTATCTAAAGCCGCTGGTAAAATCAATTTTCGGCAATACTGTGAGGTTTTCCTGCTTTAGCCACACACAAAGCTACTCGATAGCTAGCGAGCAGCGCTTTCTCGTTGAGATTGGACATTTGTCCTATAGCAGTTTTTTGATGTTCAAGAGATCTTAATTTTCGCTCAAGAAATTCCACGGGTTTATTTTTTTCATTAGGATGTTTTGTGTTTAGGTGGCGTACCAACTTCGATGGCTTCATGCTTTCTCTTCACAAAATGTCCAAGCAAATTACGCACTGTGGTTTATTCTCAATCACGGTAAACCCACATTTCAAATAATTGTCGTCATAACGACGTTGTTTCTTTATTCCACTACTCCCGCTAGACGTCGATGGCTCTGGTGATCTTCTCAGGAATTTATCCATTTTCAATTATAACAAACAACTCAACCGCGCGTGTCTCACGCTCACAAATCACTTTACAATTACTCCAACTCCAAGGCACCTTACACATAGTTCGTATAACACCGTAGCTTCACTTCCGAATAGTTTCCACTTATCGCGGTGTTACTTCCGATTCCACTTGCTTCGCGGTCTTGCACTCAACTGCCGTGGCTCCAGAGGCAGAGGCAGTTCGAGTCGAGCGGGGATGATGATTCCCCGCCCGAGTGTCGTTACCGCAGTACCTAGCCGTCATACGGCTTAACCTGCGCGATGGTTTCGATAGGGTTACTTCAGGGATGTTTGTTACACTAGAAGTCAATTTGTTGGAACAGGGGTTTTTATAGGGGCGGGAGGGGTGGTTGGTAGGGATTGGTCCGCAAGCGGGCTGTGCGCGGCTTCTGATTGGACGTTTCCGGCCAGTCAGGTGACGCGCTAATCTCCACCAGGGTTCTGGCCGTCAGTCACTCACTGAAAGGTGAACTGAAACAGGTGTTTCTCTCTGTTTTTGAATACAGATTGTACTATCGCCTTTCCCATCTTCAAAGTTAAACCGCCGGACTTAAGATGTCCTTTGGTAATCTTTTCGATGGTAGTCGTCGTGGCTGTCTCTGGTCATATTGTCCCAGAGTATTCACCAGAGGGTTAAGGTGGTTCTGGAGTTTGTTGCACATTGTTCGAGCGCGAGTTTTAATCACGTCGACAATGTACGGGATACCGGAGTGCTCATGTAGGCAGGAAATCTCCAGCCTGTATCATAGATCATCCTTAATGCCCGGTTCTGCAACGTCTGGACTCTGATGAAGGTGGACTTTGCCACCACTCCCCAGATCTCACATCCGTACAGGAACAGAGGCGGGATGATCGCTCGATACAGCTGGAACTTCAGGCGTAAGGGAATGTTTTGGGAACTCAGTATAGGGTATAGCTGCCGGAGAGCAGCGTGGCCTTGCAGTACTTTGCCCCTGACGTAATGTCTATTCGTCAGCCACCGGTCCAGCGTGACCCCGAGATACGAGGTGGGCTTGTACTTGACGGTAGCTATAGCGCGGGTTCTTGTTAGTAGCGAAGATCATGAGATCGTCCGCATACTTACAGATGTGTGTGTTTGGGTGCGTGGGGAGATCGGCCATGTAAGCTGCAAAGAGTGCCGGTGACAGTACACTGCCCTCGGGGACTCCTGCGCCAATGGACCTTTCTCTAGAAAGTGATCCCTCCACCTTCACTTGGAAGCTTCGTTCCTGTAAGAAACTAGCCACTAAATAAATGTATGGAGGGGGGATTTCGTGCTGTATGAGCTTGTAGACAAGCCACACGTGCCAAGTGGTAGAAAATGCCTTTTCCACGTCAAGCAACACTGCCACCGTTTTAGCCCTTTCCTGGTAAGCCAGGGAAGCTTTCTCGGCTACACGCAGTAGTTGGTCAGTCGTGGAGTGGCCAAAACGAAAGCCAAACTGGTGTTCCGTAGGATACCTTTTTCCTCCAATAGAGGTCCGAGGCGGGACAGGAACAGTTTCTCGAATACTTTCGAGATAACTGGTAGGAGACTGATGGATCGTTAACTAGATGGAAAAACCGGATTTTTGCCCTGCTTTAGAACACACACCACACGCGCCTGTTTCGAGATAACTGGAAAATGACGCATGCTGAGGCATGCGTTGTAAATTCGGGTCAAGTGAATCACGGCTCTAAGGGGAAGGTGCTGGAGCATTTTCGCTGTTACACGGTCCGGTCCAGGGGATTTACGGGCTTTTAGGGATTTTATGGTGTTAGTTACCTCGCGAGGGGTAACTATCGAGATGTGGAACTCCTCGTGGCCCGCGGGTCCGACTTCTAGGAAGTCTTCTATCGCCTGTTCCACGAGGTCAGCATGGTCATCGTTCTGTGGATCTTCCATGGGCTGGAATTGAGTTTCCAGATAGTCTGCTAGCGCCTCTGCTTTTTCCCTCGGTTCAAAGACAAGTCTTCCCCGAGGGCTATGCACAGGATGCTGGTGTACAGATTTATCTTTCCGCAAGCCTCGGACGATGCGCCACGGTTTCCTCTCCTGGAGGTTTACGTGACGCAGCGTGTTGTCCCAAGCTGCTTGCCTATGTTTTCTTAGGAGTCGTCTCGCCAGGGATTTGAACCTCTGGTGTATTACTCCTATCCTAGGATGTCGGAATCTCTGCCATAGCCTTCTGACAGAATTCTTTGCTTGGATGAGGCGTTTCAGTGGGACAGGGATAGATGTCGAGTTTGGTGCATCGGTAGGAATGCGGTGTGTGTGAGCACGCACCGTATTTAGGACTGAGGTTGAAAACCCCGCGGCCGCCTCGAGAGCCTCTATCGAGTCTATTCGAGGAAGTGCTTCCACGGAGTTTTGAAGGACAAAGACGGCTGCGTCCCAGTCGACTTCTTCCACCCAGTCCGGTACTCCCAGCGCAGTGAGATTAACGTCTGAGTCGACCACAACAGGGTTGTGATCAGAGCCCAGAGCGTTAATCACAGAGAGGTCCAAGTGAAATGGAATGTTTTTGGTGATCATGAAACCGATGTCATCCGCGACGCCGAGTGCCGGGTAGTGAGTTGGACCTCTCGGCCCGTACGCGTGAAGGGCGGGGTTCCCGCTAATGAGACGGTGCAGTCCCCGGCCCTTAACGTTCTGGGTGCGGCTGTGCCAGCTTGGGTGTTTTGCGTTGAAGTCGCCTGCAATGCAAACCGTGTGGTGTAGGTTCAGGAGTGCCGTGATGTCCGCTTCATGGAAGCGCCCATCCGGCGGGTCATACACCGCCACAAGCACAAGGTCGTTCCCGCCCAAGGATAGCCTTATGGCGGTTGCTTCCAGGTGTTGTAACGGAGGAATGGTAACAGGAGTGTGGGTGAGATGGTTCTTTATGAAAATGGCAGTACCACCGCCCTGTCGGCCAACCCGATCAGACCGATGGGCGGCGTAACTTGGCAGGGTAAACTGTACACCGGCGTTCAAGTGCGTTTCACAGACCATCAGGATATCGATCCCGTGACTGTCCATGAACTCCAACAGGCCAAGTCTCTGGTCTCTAACCCCATTTGCGTTCCAGAACGCGGATCTAAATGAACGCACAGCTCTATGCGCCATTAAGAGCTCGTGGAGTTAGAATAGAGTTCCTTGGCCGTATGAAGCACCGTGAGGTGCTTCTTCACAGCGGAAATCCCGGGGTTGTTGATGGTTTCCCTGCAACGTCGTAAGATTGGGAGGGAGCGCTGGACTAAGTCGGCGAACCAGGTTGCCAACTGGATTAATTCTGCCATGTCCTCAGAAGCAAATGCGTCCCCTAAGGTTGGTTGTGGGCTGTTTTGAGGCACTGGGCCGGTCCGGGAGGACGGGCCAGCATTGGCGGGCTCGCTGGTCGCTGGTTGGCTGACGCAGCTGGAGCTGTAGATGCTGGTGGTGGGGAAAGTTTCTCAACTGTTCTGTTGATATCTTTCACCACAGCAGGTTGTTTTGTGGTTTTAGCCTTTTTCTTCGCCTTCTTAGGGGGACGTTGCTCCTTGGGAGCGACGCTAGGTGTTGGAGCTGTCTCCTTGCCCGCAACCTTAGGTATGACGCTATCTGGGACTGGCGTTGTCATTGTAGTGGCAACCTGGCTTTTAGGGGCCACTTCCGCGGCCTCGACCTGTGCGAGGGCACTTTCGTGTCCCGACAGGGCCGTGGCGAAAGAGACCCTTTGCCTAACCTCAGTGTTAGCCTTGCCCTGTTTGCCTTGCATTATTGCAAGTCTTTTAGGGCACCCGCGATAGATCCCTATGTGACATCCATTGCAGTTGGCGCACCTTTTGTCCTCTATTGGTGTCGGACAATCCTTCACCAAGTGCTCGCCCGCACAACGCAGACACTTGAGAGCCCTCTCACAGGCAAAACTGGAGTGGTGGAAACTCAGGCACTTGTAGCACTGGGCCGGTCCCTCCCTGCCGTGATAGAGCTCAACCGTGACTCGCGTGTGATATAGGCGAGTCACCTGGTCGATCTTAGGGGTTCCCTCCCCTTGCTTGATGATAGCCACTAGAAATAGTGGTAGGGGCACCTTGGTGGGTTTCCCCTCCTTCACCTTTTTTGTGGTGAGTTGCACCACGGACCGCGGCTCGATTCCGTGTTCGTCCATCAGGCCAGCACGGATATCCTGGGGGTCTGTCTCGGAATCAAGACCCCTGATGACCCTGCGAACTACGTGGGGTCGCTGGAGCGAGTATGTGTGGAATTTAATTCCACACGCTTTCAGTACCTCCTTTGTGGCCGCATGGTCCTCAGAGGAGGTGGTCCGAATCACAACGCGCCCTGGATGCCCCGTTGCCTGGAATTCTGCCCTTAGCTTTCCCCTGAGCTCGTTCATCACTTTGACGTGATTCGGGAAGCGGTCAGACACAATTGGCGGGATTTTTCCCGCCTTTTGTGTGGCTTGGTGCTGGGGGGACGCTGCAGGTCCCTGTGAAGGAGCGGGTTGCTCTGGGTTCGAACCAGAGGACCTTTTCCTGCGGCTTTGCACTACTACAAAGCCATCATCGTCCGGCAGTGGTGGAGTTGGGTTTACAGGAGCTGGTGGTGTTAAAGGGACTACTGTCCCTTGTTTGACAAGGCCACTGCCGTGGCTGCGGTCGACCGCCCTATTTATAGGACAGCGCATTCTAGCGAGAATCATCTCGAAGCGTAACGAAACATCTCGAAACTTGTGGACCTTTCGCGGAACCTGTACTAGTTCCGAGTGTTACCAACAGATGGCGCTGGGAGTCTCGGCCCTAACAATATGCTTGTATTTGTTTGTTAGTTATCAATTGGCCACGTATTCGATTTAAAATTATGTTTTACGTACTTAATTATATATGTATATCCGAATCCTAATAACGCAAAAGCCTAAAATTTTTGTATGGATTATATATTTTAACATACATAAAAAAAGGGTTGGGGTCGCGAAATATTTTTTGATACTAGGGGGGTCGTGTCATGAAAATGGTTGAAAAACACTGATATAAACATTTGTAGACGTTAGCTTATTGTTTATTTCCTTGTAGGTACAAGGGGAATATGGGAATATAGTAGGCTTTGAGTCATAGTCAAATCTTTAAAGCTTTGAGATTCCGTTCTCTTTGCACGGCTAACATATTAACAATGAATGATGTTCCATTTCACGAAAGTTTGTTTTCCAGAACTCTCACGAATAACAAGGAATATCCCCGAAATGGTTCACTCTACAAAAAATTATTTGGACATATATTGTGTGTTTTAGCAAGGTCTGCACTTTTTGTACAGCAAGATTTGGTCTGTCTCTTACGATTCACCAGTTATGCAAAAATCATCCAGGGTAAACAGGACTACATGGGCTCTAGCCAGAAAATTCAAAATATAAATTTCATTTGTCATAAGAATATCTCCATCATATGGCATTTTAATCAAAATCATTAGAATCAGTTTCGAGAAAACCAACATGTAAAGGATAGTCTAGCGTGGGAGAATTATCTTCAAAATCCCCGTGTCGCATCCTTAAACGATATTTAACTTAAATACCAAAGTTGGTTTTGAACGGACTTTTCGTTTTTGAGTTACGTTAACCAACAGACTGATAGACACACACGCGCGCGCGCGCGCGCGGACCTTTTTCTAAAAACGCTTTTTTTGTTTCAGGAGCCTCAAAACATATATTTCCGGGGTGCATTTAATAAACAGATTGAAGGTCATGCACAACAATGTTTCGATTTATATGGTTTCTTTTCTTTTCACATATTTTCTGCTGAAATGTGGCATTAAGGGACACTGGGAGTGAAGTTTTGGTCAAAATTGTCAAAAAGTCGAAAATTGTTTTTTTACCTTAAAATGTTCCTGGAACTCCTGTGCAATTGGATCAGCTAACATTTTTCATATCCCCCACTCCATGTGGTCATTACGGTCCTTTCAAATAGTGTTCTTCCCTTAACATACACAGCATGTTCCTATATAAAAGCCTGTTTTTCTCCAAACTGCATTTTTGCATGTTCCAAAACAAGGTCACGCCTGAGTTTTGCTTCAAATTCAATGAAAATTTCCAAAAGTATTCATAAATAGCAGCTAAACAAAACTAAGATTCAATATTGATGTTATCATTAACACGAATTCCATAAACATTTTTTTGTGTCTGTGAAAAAATCAATAATTTTTAAGATTAAATTTTCTTTGTTATAAAAAGAATATGTACAGCATAATCAGCAAAAGTATTTGAAATATCTCTTCATACAATTGTTGCCCATATTTTAGGGTACCAGTTCTGCCAATATAAACCAATTTTTAAAAGTCAGTAGAAGCTTCTTACATTTTGAAAATGTGCCTATTAAATTCATAAAATAATGTATATATCATAAACGAATTATCCAATTTTAATGAAACTTGGCGTACATCCTATCAGAGGCGGTTCCTGTGTGATCGCATACTCGCAACTGCACACCCACTAATTTTTTTCCACGTGTGAATGTGTATTTGCCTCTATAGATATGCATATGAGAAAGTCGAATGTCTAACTTTCTTTTATATGAACTTGCTCGTTTAATTTTCCAACGCCCTCTTTACCAACTGTCACCGCATTCAGTCAACAAGTTGAGACGTATAAGCCCGTTTTTGCGTCTGGCGAAGGTAGCTTTTAGGCGAGGGGTACGCGGGGAGCGGTGCAAAGCTTGCATTTAAGAGTACGGCGAGTTAAGGCAGCATACGAGGTCAACACATGCGATTGTTACCGCGCAAGCGCACTACGTTCTCGTACAAGTCCCTCCGTTTTCCTTGCTGCGAGCATTTCCCTCCGGTTGTTTAGTAGATCCTATTAGACAGACGTGACCGTTCTAAAGATATGTAGCCATTTTCTATATTAAAATGAGAGTTATATTAATGTTGTAAACACAATTACATCTAGTCTTATTAAGCGATTATAAATGCATATAATTGCTCTTCATGTCGTAATTTACTAAGCCCAATACTTCAGTTTGTATTAGTTATTTTGTTACAAACTTTACTACTGTTTGTTATGTTTGTGTTCTGGCAGCAAGTTGCATGCAGTTGTGTCTGCATATAGCGGGAAATTTGAATCTATGACACTGTGGAAATGAATAACATGGCGAAACTGGAGGAGACAGTCTTTCGGTTTTACTCTTAGAAGAGAAGCTGCTTTTCGTGCTTCTTGGTTTTTTTTTTCTATTTATTTAAATTAGATAAAAGAAACAATACATTGAAATTACAATCGGGTGTACAATACTAAACCATTGCTGCATTTTGGTAACTGTCTTTCACTTGGTAAAGCACATTACTGTCCATTGCATGATGTCAGTTACCTTTGCTGGTCCTCCATTTGCACTTCATACTTTTAAACTGAGCAGCTCTTACTATGGAGAATATAAATTATAATTCTTACTATATTACCTTTGTATATGTAGTTTTCCTTTTTGGGTTCTCAGTTATGTGGTTTTTCCATTCCTTAGAAATTTTGCAATCAGGGACCTAGGAAAGACTGTTATTTTTTTCTGAAAAGTGTTGTTTTCATACTTTCAAAATGTCAACTAGTATTACGTGTACATTATTGAGAAACCCAACAAATCGTTGGAGTATGAAGACAATGTATGCCGACAAGTAAATCGTCTAAAAAACCTATCAAACTTCAGTAATATTTTGAGAGAAATGGGAATGGAAAGGGATGCAGTAATATGTACAAACAATAAATTTCACATTTTTGCTGTTGCCCCTAAAAAACAGATAAATGATGCTTTAAAACTTTTAAATTTACAAGATAAAGCTATACAATTCACTTTGGAAACTGAGAATAATGGATTCCTTTCATTTCTAGACTTAAAAATTAAAAGACATAAAAAAAAATTGAAATTTGGTATTTACAGAAAATCTACTCACACTGATAATTACATAAAATATAAAAGTTTTAATCCTTTTGCACATAAATTTGCTGTTTTTAATAGTTTAATTTATAGATTAATAAATATACCCCTTAATAAAGATGAATTTGACATAGAATATTAACATATTATTAACACTGCAGTAATTAATGGTTTTAATACAGATTTTATACATAAAAGGATAGGGGAATTTAAGTATCAAAAAGCTGTCAAAGAAGTTTCAACCCTTAAAAAAATAAAAGATAATTGTATTTTTAAAAAGTTTACTTACCATCCATGGGCTAATAAAAATTTACAAGGATTTTTAAAGAATATGGAATAAATTTGGTCCCTCAGAATAAATTTAATATACAAAATTTACTTAATTTTTCAAAAAAAGATAAAATACCAAATTATAAAAAATCTGGCATTTATCAATTTAGCTGTTCAGATTGTGATAAAGTTTATATTGGTAAAACTAAACGTCATCTAGAAACCAGAATAAAAGAACATTTTAGAAATATTAAATATAAACAAACTGATAAATCAGCTGTGGCAGATCATTTTTGGTCATTTAATCATGAAATTAACCCAGAGGTTAAATTACTAAAACAATTAAGTAATCCGATAGATTTAATGGTTTGGGAAAAAATTTTTATTTTAAAAAACAGGAACTGTGTCATGAACTTCGAATTACCATCTATAGATTGTATTTATAAATTTTTGTTTTCAGAGATTGGTAAATAAAAATTGAATAAGAATAATTGTTTTTCAGAAAAAATAAAAGATTGTAGCTTGGCAACGACTTTGTTTATATGGCTTTGAGAATGAGCTGGACATAGCTTGAAACCCCAGGGTTAGCAAAAGAATAACAACATTACTAAGATAAGTGAAGTTTTTAGTTTCTAATTTGTTCTTACTTTAGAATAAATTTCACTCCAGATTTATAGCTCTACTTCTATATTTTCTTTTTCTGTTCTTGTTTATTTATTGCACACATGTTGTGTCAAACAGAAAAATGTTTGCGAGTCAAATTGTTGTTGTTGTTTTCTAGTGCCTTGCATCTGGCAATGAAGCCATTAGCATTCGTGCTTTCCAATACTTTTGAACTGCAGTTTCTTCTGATCTTAATGCTTTACAGCTCTTCAAGTGGTCTTCATTCATTTCTGCTGGATCATTACACAGGACACATATTGGTGAAGCTGAGATACCTATTCTGTAGAGATGACTTGCTAAGCAGTCATGATTTGTCAATAGTCGGAAGTCTGCAACCGCTGTTTTCCTTGGTCTCTGGGGGATTATATCTGGGTTGGAAAGTAGTGTAATCCATTTTTTATCTTTGGCATTTGTTTCTATTTCTTGTAGGTATGACTGAGAAAATGTTTTAATGATCAGGCGTTTTATTGAGGAATATGAAAAATTTAATTTAGACTTTTGTTTTATTGTTGTGCCTTTCTTTGCAAGTGAGTCTGCAGCTTCATTCCCCATGACTCCACAGTGTGCTGGAATACATTGGAGACGAACAGTCTTATTAACTTTTTGGAGTTGTGTTAACATTTTGTAACATTCTCTAATTTTTGTTGACTTCTTTGTAGTATTTGAGCATATTCCCTGAATTGCAGCTTTAGAATCTGAAAGAATTACTGCCTTGTTAAATTTATTTAAGGGAAGATTTAATAATTGTCGGAGAGCAATGTGTATAGCCTCTATTTCTCCATCATAATTTGTTGTCTCTGTCAACAGAATGATAAAAGGAAAAATGTGAACACATAACTCCAGCTCCAGTAAGGTTTTCCGTGGAGGATCCATCAGTATATATGGCAGCCATTCTTCTGTGGGATACCTAGTATTGGTTGTTTCCAGAGCTAGAAGTTTTTTGTATTTCTTTTGGTATGTCTGATTTACTTATTTCCTCTATTAATTCCAAACTGAAGGTAGGTTGCAATAATACCAAATTGGTACTGATTGGTCTATCTGGAATAAAATAGCTCCGTATCCTTGGCTGGAAGCATCGGTAAATATAATATATGGAAGATCTTCGCGGGGTTTCTCTAATAAAGTAGAGTTTGCGAACAATCTTTTAACTTTCTCAAAAGCCATTTCTTTTTCTGTTCCCCATCTCCATTTTGTTTCCTTTCTTAATAGTTCTCTTAATGGAGCTACTACCGAAGCAAAATCAACGATAAATCTGGATCGGTAGTTCAAGATACCCAAAAATCTTCTTAATTGTTTTATGTTTTTCGGTGCAGGAATCTTATTGATACTTTCGATTCTAGCGGGATTTGGCCTGATTCCTTCTTCTGAAATAATATATCCTAAAAATTCTGTTTTCTAGACAAAGAAAGCTGTTTTATTAGGCTTAACTGTCATGCCTGCCTCTTTTAATCTACTTAAGACGTACCGCAAATGATCCATATGTTCTTCAATGCTTTCGGAGAATATGAGAAAATCATCAACATATTGTGCCACAAATTTCTTTATCGTCTCGCCAAAAATATTATACAGCGCTCTTAATAGTGCACTACTGCCTGTGTTCATACCAAATGGATGTGGTTTGCTTCATCTCCCCACCCCCTTTTATGTTCTGTCGTTAACTGGAACATTCCTATGAACATGCTTTCACTTTGGAACATACCATATTTTATTGCATATCTTAACCCCTAACATGCTGACCTGTCATGGCATGTAATACATCCTCTGATTGGTAATCAGAGGATATGGTCGGTGAATTTATTTTGATAATTCTCCCGGTTAGGTCAGTGAGACCCGTAAACCAACGACAGGTGTGGTCCTCCAGACATTCTGGGGGTTGTGAGAGAGCGATGTGACCGCCAAAACATAAAAATATGGTGCTCTCTAAAAAGCGGTTACTATTACTGCTATTGCTCTCTTCAATATCATCAGTGAAAAATATTGGAGAGCAAGAGGATTAATGACTTCATTGTCAGAAATCCAGCATTAGCTAACAACAACAACAACAACCATTTGGTTTCATCTGGCAACTGGGCGATCACACTTCCGAGATGGTGATACCTCCATCCAGCTGGCACAATCCTTTACACAGAAAGGACATCTATGTTAGGGTGAAGCATCAAGAGAAAGTCACGTTTTTTCCTTTTGAGGCGCGTCCTATGTTCCGTTAAAAATCTCTCAAGGCCACGGACACTAGGAGATAGATCCTGCAACATATAGTGGATATAGCCCATAATAAGCCATATTTGGGCAGAGACGTGTTGTTTCACCTGGATTTCTAGCTGCAGGATCGCCCTGCGAATGGTATTAGGGTTATCTGCCCTGGTAATGCAGCTGATTTTATGTTGTATCCAATGCCAAGTTTCGGGAATGCACGTTGTAAGACGGTGTTGAAGGGTGTCAAGGTTGTGGCATCGAGAACAATACGGTGAATTGCATATGTTGTGGCGATATTGTTTTTCTGCTGTGGGTACTATGGCATTGAGCATCTTGTAGGCAGAGGCCTTCCAGTCCGTCGGGATATCAGCGTAGCGAAAAACTCTCCAGATATTCTTCCAAGGAATATTGGGATATTTTCCCTCTATTGTGGGAGTAGAAGGAATCCGTAACAGCAGATGGCGGTAGAGGATCTTTGTAGTAGGAATTGGATCCTCAGAGACGAAATTTGCAGGTAAAGTGGTAATCAATTTCACCATCCGGCGATAAATGGCATGGTTCATTAATGTTCCAGTGCCGGAGTGAAGTTGTTTGTTGTCCTTGAATTGTCCCATCTGTAAGGATGTTCTAATTAACAGTGCTGAACATTTTTCGGAAACCTTAATGAGTTCTAGGCCTCAATTCATGATGGGACGCCACAGCTGAGATTTTGCCACCTTATATACATGTCCATTCCACAGATAATATGACACTGCCAGCTCGATGCGCTGGGAAATCTCTAACGGGATGGGCAGAATTTGGGCCAAATACCAAATCTTGGATAATCCCATGAGGTTAACAAACCAAACTCTCTGGAGAATGTTGAGGTTTCTACTCAAGTTGCGCTGTAGGGAGTAACGGATGCGATTGAGTAAAGATGTCCAATTTAAGTTGACCATTTCTGTGACGTTCGTGGTGATTTGGAGGCCTAGAATAGTGACGTGGTCTTTAATGGGAACATCATCCACAGTTAACGTCCGAGGCCAGGTCCCAAAAGGTATCAAGGAGGACTTCTGATAGTTAATCTTCGCACAAGATGCCTGTTCATGAAACTGTAATATGTGAGGAAGTAAGAAAACTTGATGATGGTAGCGGAGTAGCAGAGTCATGTCATCGGCATAAGTCTTTATGGTGAGCAGTCTTGTCGGCACTGTAGGTGAAAATAAGTGTTTCTTCATCAATCGCTCCAGAGGTTCGGTGCAAACTGTAAACAATAACATTGATAATGTGCAACCTTGTCGTATACCACTCAAAATGGGAATTGGCCTAGTAAAATGTCCATTGATATGGATTCTGGAGTATGCAGACTTGTACACTATTTTAATGGTTTGCAGGATACGATCAGAAATACCCATGTGCTGCAAGACACCAAAAATGTAATTATGGTCAATATTGTCGAATGCTCTCTCGAGGTCCAATGACAACAAGGCCGCCTCTTCCTCAGGATGTTCCTCGAGATATACCACAGCATCCCTTAATTGTATCAAATTGTGCGAGATTTTCCTGTCTGGAAGTCCACAAGTTTGTTCCGGTCCAATCAAGGCTGGCAGTACTTTACGCAATCTGTTGGCTAAAATCTTTGTAAAAATTTTAAAATCAGTATTCAGTAGTGTTATCGGCCTAAAGCTGTTAAAATGCTGTGGTTTTATACATTTTGGAATTAAAATTACAATTCCTTCATTAAACCCTGACAAGTGGTCGCTCATGGCAAAAGTGGCATTCATCAGTTGCAGCAGACGGTCTTTAATGATCGTCCAAAATACTTTGTAAAAAGTATAGCTAATACCATCTGGTCCTGGTGCAGATTTGTTGCTGGCTTTAAAAATCACGTCCCGAAGTTCATCCATGGTGATAGGTGCGTCCAATTCATCCTTATCAGTAGGATTCACAGTTTTATTGATAGCCTCATAAAGTACTCTTTTTTAGGAATCAAGAGTAGGATGTTCACCGTATTGCTGTCGGAAGTGTTCCTCTGCCCCTCGGAGAATTTCAGGCGTAGTGCGTAGGAGAGTAGCATTGGTAGTAGAAATATCACATATGAATTTACGTTGGTGTCGTTTCTTCTCCGAAGCTACATGGTACAAAGCGGCACGCTCATCATCGGTAATTGAGAGGGCACGAGAACGCACTCGTATACCATCTAAAATGGACTCCTTAATTTTACGAAATTTTAATTTTATCGCAGTTATCCTGCCACTGACGTCGTTGCCGGTACTCTGTTGATTAGTTAAATCATGTAACAGGGCGTAATAATAATGTTGGCTATTAGCTTGTTCGGCAGCCTTAGCCTTACCAACACATTTGAAGAAGGACTGTATCGCTGGTTTATAAATCAAAAGCCACTGTTGAAGCTCCTGGTAGCGAGACCTGGACGCTCGTACGTTAAGGCTTTCTCAAGTTTCACGAAACTGTTGTTGTACGTCCTCATAATATAATAGAGCATTATTTAATTTCCAGTAGCTTCTACCAAGGATGGGCAAAGGAGTGGATGCTGTCATCTTCACAATTACGGCATGATGGTCGCTTATTGCGGCAGGTACAACAAGGACATTCCGGATGTTGGCTCGATGAAGGCCATTAACATAAATCCTATCAATTCGTGAAGCGGAGGTAGCACGACAGAAAGTGTAGCGATCTTTATTTCCATGTAGATATTCCCAAGTGTCAGTTAACTGCAATTCCGAAGACAGGCGCTGTAGTGCGGGCGACGGATTATAAGTTCCTCGTTGGTCCTTGGCATATAACACGCAGTTAAAGTCACCACCCAGCAACAAGTAATTATAGCTGTGACGAAAGAAATATGGCATATCATCTGCAATGAGAGATTCACGGTCTCGTCGTTTATTGGAGCCGGATGGCAAGTACACATTCACTACTAAGATGTCATTGTCTATTACCATAGCTAAAATGCGTCCACTAGGATGTTCCTCATGATGGGTAATTCTCAAAGTCGATCTGTATATTATTGCTGTGCCCCTATTGTCAATGCCTACATTGCAAATGTAGTTATACTGAGGACCAAGGAAGTTTAAATTATCGGTGTTCACCTCTTGCAGGAGTATGATGTCAATATCATGGCTGAAAATGAAATTATTGAGAAGTTGTTGTTTAGCAGTACTGCGTATACCATTGACATTTAAGGTGGCATAAATACAGGTATAAGTCATGCAAATGAAGTAGATGAGGTAGAATAGGAACAGCCAAGAAGAAACATCAGGCATTATGATAGCGGTGTGGGAGTACCCGGGTCATTTTCGAATGATTCTTCAGTTTTCTCTTTCTTTCGGTTACCCTTGCTACTCTCCGTACGTCTCTTTTTCACGCGGGGGTCGCAGCTTCTAATATTATTGGGAATTGTGGGCACTACTTCCATATCTGACGTTATTGGAGAGTCTGCGCATGTTTCTGATGTTAGATTTGAAGTTTCTGGTGTCACCTCGGAGGGTTTCTCTGTCATTGGAATAGTGGTAAAGTTCGTTATTGGGGCATCACTTTGTGCATCAGCATCATCCATCAGTAAATTTTCAGCCTGTTCAGGATTGATTACAGTTTCCCTCTGTGTTTCGACCACGGTATCTTTTCCTGAAAACTGAGCTGCAGTTACTTGTTCTTTATCAGTAGTCGTCATTTCTGCCGAGGCCATTACTGTTTCTTGTGGCAAATCCACCGGTACCCGTCTAATGGGGAAGTCTCCCTGTACTAGTTTAGACCATGTGGGCGGGTGTGTTAGACGTGGTGTCTGCGTGATTACCCTCCGTCTGGGACAGTTGTTTCGTAAATGTCCTGTTTCACTACACATCGCACATGTAATTGGTTGACCTTCATAGCTTATAAAGCTTTTATATCCGGCAATATCTATATATGAGGGAATATGCTTTTTTAAATCTATCTTTGCAGTGCGTACTCCGTTACTGATTTTGTATCGAAGCGTGGGCCCCCAAGTATCCATGGATAGTGCTAGTACTGTGCCGTAGTTTCCTAGATGTTGTCGTACAATTTCTTGGTTTAAATCCTTGGGTAAATGGTATAATTTAACAATACGAAACCCTAGACCTGCCGTTGTTATGGTGACTTTACTTCTTTGTCCATTACTATAGGTAAAAATTGACTCACCGTTAGTGTCCTCGATGGCCCTTTTGACTCGCATCGCTTCCTTACACTGGATGTATATTTGCCGGGTGTAGTTGTTTATCTGAATCATTTCCAGTTCCTCTTCTTCAAATCGAAATATATCGTGAATCCATTCATATAGCTCGTATGGAGACGGTTTCGGAACATCACGGTCCACAAACGTTAGTACTAATGTGTTCTTTCGTTCTATATACATTTTTTACTTTACTAGAAAATCGCACTTATTTAACACACAAAAATGTGTAATGAAAACCAGCAAGTTATAGCTGGTGCAAAGTCACGTAAGGTGAAGGTCAAAACAAGCGAACAAAGTTCTTGCCAAAACACGACCTCTCCCTACACACGCTGCTGCGCGACTGTCAATTGTTTGCGAGTGAGGGAAACGGCATCTGGACAAATAATAGTTCTTGTGATATTGGTCATTTAAAACAAAAAATAGCAAAATATAAGAGCCCAGTTGTCCATATGAATTTAGAATTATAATTGCGTGGTGTGTGTCAGAGAAAGAAAGGGAGTAAAGCTGGAGAGGATGTAATACACTGCACACCCACTCCGACAAGTTACGAGCCGCCATTGCATCCCATTCTCATATAAATACAAACACAGTAAACATTTCAAAAAAAAATCTATCAAGAAATGTGGAACTTTGAAATTTCACTCCCAGTGTCCCTTTTCTGGTGATATGCAGCATTAACTGTGAAGTAGAGCGTGCTGATTCTGAAAATATATTTTGCCACTCACCCAAATTGGCGAGTCACGAGTCTCCACTGCCTATGTGTATTAGGAAACTTTGTTGTACATAAAATTACATAGATAGGCAGATAGGTGGATAGTTGGGTGGGTAGGCAGACAGGCGGGCAGGCGGGTGGGCAGTCGGGTGGGCAGGCGGGCGGGCAGGTGGGCGGACAGGCAGGTGCGTGGGAGGGTAGGCGAGTGGGTGGGTAGGCGGGTAGGTAGGCACGTGGTATGTGGGTAGGTGGGTAGGTAGGTGGGATACATTTCAATGGATTAGAACGCATTAGAACAGAATAGTTAAGATAGCTTGATAAAGTTAGATAGATAAAATAGATTAGATAGATAGGCAGGCAGATAAACAGAGACAGAGGGCGGATGGGCGGATGGGCGGATGGGCGGATGGGCGGATGGGCGGATGGGCGGATGGGCGGATGGGCGGATGGGCGGATGGGCGGATGGGCGGATGGGCGGATGGGCGGATGGGCGGATGGGCGGATGGGCGGATGGGCGGATGGGCGGATGGGCGGATGGGCGGATGGGCGGATGGGCGGATGGGCGGATGGGCGGATGGGCGGATGGGCGGATGGGCGGATGGGCGGATGGGCGGATGGGCGGATGGGCGGATGGGCGGATGGGCGGATGGGCGGATGGGCGGATGGGCGGATGGGCGGATGGGCGGATGGGCGGATGGGCGGATGGGCGGATGGGCGGATGGGCGGATGGGCGGATGGGCGGATGGGCGGATGGGCGGATGGGCGGATGGGCGGATGGGCGGATGGGCGGATGGGCGGATGGGCGGATGGGCGGATGGGCGGATGGGCGGATGGGCGGATGGGCGGATGGGCGGATGGGCGGATGGGCGGATGGGCGGATGGGCGGATGGGCGGATGGGCGGATGGGCGGATGGGCGGATGGGCGGATGGGCGGATGGGCGGATGGGCGGATGGGCGGATGGGCGGATGGGCGGATGGGCGGATGGGCGGATGGGCGGATGGGCGGATGGGCGGATGGGCGGATGGGCGGATGGGCGGATGGGCGGATGGGCGGATGGGCGGATGGGCGGATGGGCGGATGGGCGGATGGGCGGATGGGCGGATGGGCGGATGGGCGGATGGGCGGATGGGCGGATGGGCGGATGGGCGGATGGGCGGATGGGCGGATGGGCGGATGGGCGGATGGGCGGATGGGCGGATGGGCGGATGGGCGGATGGGCGGATGGGCGGATGGGCGGATGGGCGGATGGGCGGATGGGCGGATGGGCGGATGGGCGGATGGGCGGATGGGCGGATGGGCGGATGGGCGGATGGGCGGATGGGCGGATGGGCGGATGGGCGGATGGGCGGATGGGCGGATGGGCGGATGGGCGGATGGGCGGATGGGCGGATGGACGGATGGAGGGAGCTGAAGTTGGGGGTATTGATGGGTTAGGATGGTTGAAGTGGGATGGATGGGATGGGTGGGATGGGTTGGATGGGATGGATGGAATGGGAGGGACGGATGGACGAACGGATTTGTGGACAAACAGATAGTGTTTATTGCTAAAAACTATTACATTATAGCAACACCATAGTTTAAAGTTATCAGGTTAGATTATAAAAATGATTCACAGAATACAATGGATTAGCTACCAGTGAATGGCGTAAAGCCCTTTTTAAAGTTGAAATAGGGAGCTCTCTTATCCTTTTGGGTAAACTGTTACATTATTTAATAGAAACAACTATAAAGTTGTTTTGAGTTTTCATATGCTTAAATTTGTTTGTATATAAACCCACATTATTTTGTGTCGTATAATTATGTATATTTGAGCAAACTGTGAAACTGCTAAAACTTTCCTTAATATACAGGAGACAGGTCAGCACATACATCGTTGGCAGTGCTAAAATACCTAAATCAATAAAAAGTGGTGTACAATGTGCTTTTGTATGAACTCCACAAATTAATCTAACATCCTTTTTTGTAATACAAAATATTCGTTGCCATGGAATGATTCCCCCAAAAGAGTAAACCATAATTAGCTTACGAATAAATATGAGCATACTACACTTTCATCATTACATCCTTAGTTACACTATGGCTACAGATTCTCAGTATAAGAAAGCTCCTGTTGTAATTTTTTAAAGGATATGAATAATATGTGTTGATTATCCAATGTCTGAGTCAATGTGCATACCTAAAAATTTTATGGAGCTTCCAAAATATCTAATATTATATTTATGCTGAAAATCAGTAGTTTTTCCAGTGCTTATGCTCAAATTATTGACATTGCACCAATTGTTAACTACTGATGCTACTGTGCGTAGTTTAGGTCTTCATATGTATTCAGCTTTGCCGTAGAAAGCAATTGCTAGATCATCTACGTAAAAATGAGTAAGCTTTTAATCCTAACTGAAACAGGAAGATCGTTAACATAAATAATAAAAAAATACAGGCCCCAAAATTGACCCTTTAGGAACTGTATAATTTAGAGTTTTGAACTCGGGTAAACTTCCATTAAAATAAGTTACCTGAGTCCTATTGCTAAAATGAGAGCTTAAAAATTTGATGCTATTATTCTGAAAACCATAAAAATTAAGTTTCTCTGAAAGAATACTAGGTGAAACAGTGTCAAAGGCTCTGGAAAGATCAATAAGCCTACTTGACACAATATTACCATTATTAATATTTTCATAGCATTATTTCAGAAAGCTAGTGACAGCCTTTATGTCCTTATGCCATGAGTATATTCACAGAGCATAGCTTTTAACTTACAAAATTCAGCTTTTTTTCTCCTTTTTTATCTAAAAACAGGTCTGTGTAAGAGAGCTTTATCTCAAATACTTTAACTGAAATTTCAGGACTTTAATATATAAGTTCATGATTGCACAGAGCTGGTTATTGAAAGTGATATTCATCATTTTTGCTGTTGCATTCACCTCAGAATATTTGTACGTACTCACATTGTTTTTACTTGATTTTACTCTGTTTTTAAGTGTCCCAGATGGAAGTGTAAAATATTGGTTCCACTGTAATCAGACTACATAAAAAGACCTACTTTCAGTGGATTCCTGCTCACTGTGGCGTATCTGGTAATGAAACTGCAGATTTTTTACAGTTAAAAAGGGTTCTAATATTCTTTTAAAACAGGACCTCCATGCTTATCATAGCAATCTTTTAAAATTCCATAAACATTTATAATTTTTCATAATGAAAAACTAAGACTATGAATTGAGAAAAAGAATTGGAAAGCTCTCGTTATACCCCCACATAACTTATGAAATGCCTCGCAAAAAACAGCAACACCTTTCAGTTTACTAATTGGTCTTGCAAGTCATCAGCATAAATTGGAATTTTGGCTTCTTCCATTTGCCGCATATGCAATTTGGGGTCAGATATGAATAATGACCATTTAAACATCTATGTTATCTGAAGAATTTATAGTAGTGAGGCAGTATCAGAGGGCCGAATGCTAATGAATTTGTCGCCAAATGCATTTCATTAATCAACAAGAAGAACTTATTGTTTCACATCATTGAAATGTTTTCCATCAAGGATTTTCTTGAGATAAAGAAACGATGAAACATGCTTGGTGCCAAATTGGGACTGTAAGGATGGTGGTCGAATTGCTCCCAACCAAAAGATGCGATCAGTTCTCCAGTTTGTTAGGCTGGGCATTGTCACTCATTGCTTCCCAGTAAGCCTCACAAAACTGGTGGTGAATGTTTGGGGCCTAACATTTCTCGCATTCAAAAATGAATCACTGATCTGGCTTCATAGTCGGCACTTTGTTCAATTGTTTGTAACATATCAAAGCACTATAGCAATAGGAAAACACAAAGTGACAATTTGCTCACAGGTGTGTCTGGCTTCATAACAAATGGAGGAAGTGATTGCACATGCTCAAAATCACGAATGCAGCATTGCAATGGCAAAATATTTGAACAGTGCTTACTTTAAAAACACACCTTGTAGGATAAGTTGATTACACTAGGCTAAAGCGATAGTAAGACTTTTTACCATTGTTATGTGAAGGCTTTGAAATTCCATGCTCCTTACATGACCATGAGAAAAATGGATAGTGACTTACCATTTGAGAAACAACGGAATTTGAAAACTCAAACTAATAAAAGAACCTACCTCAGAAAGGGTTAACACTGCAAACAATTTTATTTTACATAAACTGTGTGTTTTAACAAGATTTAATCTTATAAGATTTTGTCTATCACTTATGCTGTAGCAATCAGGCGCGAATACACGGGGGTGCCAGGCTCCCTCCCCCCTGTCGTATCCTACTTTATTGCTATAAATACTGTATGTGTGTTACCTCATCATCACGCAAAAATGGCCAAACCGATTTCTATGAAGATTGGTATGTGCTACGTTTGATAGTTGGTCCCAAAGAATAGACCATTGAGGCGGAAGATTTCTAATGGGGCCCAAATTGAATAAATCAAAATAACTTGCTCTTTTTGGGGGGAGAGTTTTTGCAAAAATGTTCCTTAGCAAATGTTTTTACCCACGATGTTAAGTTTTGTAATAAGCAACATTTCGATTGGATGAATATTTAAAGAGTTATTGGAGGTTTTCTTTACCGCTATGCGGGTACGCGATATACGTAAGTAACGATCGTTTAAACAGCCATGCGGAAAGGGCACGATTAAATGTTAAGTTTAAGCTTTTTAAAAACTGTTGCTCAAAACTTTCAGTATGGCTATTATTACTATTCTTAAAGAAATGTATTTTTATGTTTTCAAAACATCACTAATAGAATAGAATCTCCATATTTTATGCTGCTGTTGGTGACGCGGGTTGGTTAAACTCCGAGTTGCTGTACCCAAGGTTTTCATCTTGCCGCAGCGCAGCCACTAGCATTTTAATAAATGTGATAGTGTGTCTAAAATACGACAGGCAGGTTCAGGGGTAGACTTCCTGAAGTGCACATAACAACTGGCAAACAGGTGACAACTATAGTAGAGTGCTATTGCTAACTCTAGTAACTAAGCCTCTAAAAAAATTTAAGAAAGCGCTTCAACTATTTAGGGAACATTCAGAAAACAGCTATCATAAAACAGCCCTGCTTAAAAGCGAGAATTTTAGAAAAGTGTTTGAGGGGGGGGGGGGGGGAAGCAGTATGTTGAACTTCAGTTGAACAATGAAATGAAGAAAACAATGAAAATCGTGTGAAACTGATCTCGATTGGGAAGACTATCATACTTTGCGGTCGCCAGAACATTCCACGTCGAGGTCACAGAGATGATGGTGCCATAGATTTAGAGCATGAATTCGAAGGTGAAAATAAGGGGAATTTTAGGAAGCTTCTTAAGTTTCGTGTCGGTGCAGGGGATGAAATATTACGCAGCCATCTTGTAAATGCGCCTAAAAATTCTCCTGTAACAAGCAAAACCACCCAAAATTATTTGATAAATTGCTGTGCTACTATAGTTGAAAAGAAAAAAGGTTATAGACGATGTTAAAGAGGGTGAAATACTTTTCTATTCTAGTTGTTGAAACTACAGACCTCAGTGCAAATGAGCAGTTAATATTATGCGTGCGCTTTGTTGACCTACGAAGGGGTTGTGTGAGGGAAAGATTCCAAAGATTTGTTGTAATGCACGATTTAAGTGGTGAAGGGCTATATAAGTTAATACTAGATAAACTGCGAGACATGGGGCTAGATATTTCGTGGACAAGGCTACGAAGTTGGTGCAAATTTTTCAGGACAGTTTCGTGGTGTTCAATCCCGAATTTTAGCCGTTCAACATCTCGCGTTCTATACGCACTGTGCCGCGCATTGCCTGAATCTGTCGCTTTCTAAAGCTTGTTCTGTCACTTCAATTAGACAAGCTCTAGACATAACTGGCGAAATTCTTAATTTCGTTAGGGAATCTAATAAGCGGACTTCACTCTTGAAACAAACATTTAGGGAAGTGTGCTCTCAGTGTAAGAAAACTAAACTAGTATCACTGTGTGAAACTAGGTGGATAGAACGACATGGTGCTGCTTTACAGTTGAAGGAAATTTTCCCTAAAATAGTATCATTCCTAGAAGAGGCAGGGTCTTTTAATAAAACTGCACACATTTTACTCAACTCTGTCCTAAAGTTTGAGTTCATAATTTCGCTAATTAACGTAGCTGAAATGTTGGGAATGACTCTACCTCTTTCTCGGTACCTCTAAAATCCAACTCTTGATCTAATTAAGTGTTACGGAATGATTGAAACAATTGAAGATACACTAAAAGAGTGTGGTGATAACCAAACCTTTCATTCTGTTTTAAGAACGCTATCACAGCAGCTAAAAATGTTGATGTAGAAGTTAGCATTCCTCGAATAGCATCCAGGCAGGCTCATCGAAGTAACGTTCCTATAGCTTCTCCAGAAGATCATTATCGCATTAATGTTTTCGTTCCATTCTTGGATTACCTATTCAATGAACTATCCACTAGATTCTCTCATGACAAACACAAGTACATCCTTAAACTTCTGAGCTTTATTCCTGGTTTTCAAAATGATCTTACTTCCAATGTTGACGATATACTGAATGGTTTAGTGCTGCTTAACATCCACCGCAACATCGAGGTGTCTCCGGCCGGAGTAGGTAATTAGCCTTTTCGCAAAAAACATCGCAGGAGACTGCAATTTTATTGACATGTAAGTTACAACACAACATCCATTTCTTTTTTTCGTAGTACAGTTAATTTCTAGTTAAGTAAATCGTAAAATTCAGTTAACTAATCACTAAGTGCACCAGTCCCATTCTCTGTAATTTCAGGCAAATGTTCGAATATGGTATCCATAATACTAGTATTTTGTAAACATTTGATCGGCGGGCCTGTGGCGGTTACAAACAGCCTTCTTCCTGGACAGGTGGTAGCTGGTAGTTTAAACATTGTTTCTTTCAGTTAAATATTTAGCTAGCCATATTTTAGCATGCATTTAATTATTCTGAAGTGGTAATGGACCGGAACCGGGGCTCCCCCCTATCGAATATTTCTAGATCCGCGCCTGGTACCAATTAAACACAAAAGCAATTCAAAATAAAGAAGAGGTCACGGGCTATTTGCACAAAATTCAGGATACGTATACATATATTTTATTTGTCATGCAAGTATCTTAAACATATTATTTTAATCAAAATGGTTAGATCCATTTTTAAAATATCAAAAATAATGAACAATTTTTCATGTGAAAGTTAGTTTGAGGTGAAGAGATTTCCTTGAAAATCTTCATGTCACATCCCCGTAAGATGCTCAACTAAAATAACAAATATGATATTTAGTATTTGAGCAACTTTTCGTTTTTGAGTTATATTATTAAAAAACACACATGCATGCATGCAAACACACACATACACCCCTCCCCCCCCTCCCCATACACACACACCCATACATGCTACACATGCATACACTTTTTTTTTCTAAAGATGCTTCCTTTATTCAGGGGACCTTAAAACTTCTATTTCCAGTGAAACACTAATATGAAATTGTTGGGTGTAATGCAATATCAAAAACCACCAGAATAAAGGAAAAGCGACTTGGAATGTAGTTAAAAAGGTAACAAATTGTAATAAAAATTCCAATGATAAAATAGCTCTGACTGTAAACAATGATATCACAGATGCTCAAGAAGCTATTAAAATATTCATCAGTTAATTTTCTAATCTAATCACTAAATTAATACAAAATATGCCTCAATTTTCACATGAACTGATTCTTCCTTTGAACTCTAGTAACCACACTTTTCTATATATATCCTACAACTGGAAAGGAAATACAGAAAGCTATCAATAGCTGCAAAAGTAAAAGATGTAGTTGTAATGATGAAATATCTGATTTGTTTTCTTTTTTTTTTTAACAATGCTTAAGCTTCTTGCTAAAACCTTTGGTAGACATCTGCTACACTTCTTCTGTAACAGCATTGCTTTCCTAATGCTCTCAAAATAGCAAAAACTACATATAAATATAAGGAAGGAAACAAGAAATATGTGGAAAACTATAGACTTATGGTATTACTCTCTGTATTCTCTAAAATAATAGAAAAGAATATATACAATAGACCAGACATATTCAACCTGAGGTGCGCAAAGACTTCTTAGCGAGTACGTAAAGTTTAAAATAAGCATACATTAAGTGTAAATAATACTTATATTTTTCCTGAATGAACAGAAATGACGAAAAATATTTTAGCCAGAGAGATCTGAATTGCCCTCTGTCCAGGATTCAATTTTGCTTACTCTACCGGTCTACCCAATAACACTGTCCTGCAAAATATAATTTTTGTTTGCTGGTTTGTGATCTGAAAGGTGATATTAACTAATTTCGATGTGTTAAATTGAATAGTGCTTTTCATTTTTCTCTATCATGTAAGATTTTCTCACAAATCACAAAATAATATTTTGAAAATAGTGTTTTTGATGTAAATAAACATTCCTTATAAAATAAATATAGAATGCAAAATTTCTCAGTAACTGATGAATGCATGCAAATGCCCTACATGGCTGCAAAAGGTGTGAGGTTGCTTCTCTCTCAGCCGTAAGGATGGCTGCTTTGATTTACCCTCTGTATTACTTGCAACCAAACTGTTGAATAATTCTATGAAACCATCTCTACTTCACAGACACTTGGCAAACAATCACGGTAGTTATGAATGCAAGTCGTAGAATTTTCAGGCCAAAGCAAAAATTTAGATAAAAGTTTAAATGTATTACACAATTATACAAAATCAACAAAGGTGGCACTAGTATTGGTCGTTGCAAGAAATCATCTTATACCACAGTTAAATTTTCTATTACTCCCGATTCTTTAATTATAGCAGATAAAATGTTACACAAAAATTCCACTAAGATAATCAGAACGGCTTCGAATTCTGCCTCCAGCGTAGGGCGTAGGATTCACAATATGGCACAGTAGATTGTTGACCAAATAGTACAAAACATTAAAATGGACAAATTATTTGCGATGCAAATCCATGAATCGTTGGGTGTGTCTGATTATGCTGAGCTACTTATGTATATTTGGCATTTGACATTAAGAAAGGTGCTATTGCTGATGAAATTTTAGGATGTAAACCAGAACATACAACCAGAGAGGTTATTTTTAAATGTTGTTATAATTTTATAAGATTAAAATTACATTTGTCGTGGGTTAGGGTGCAAGTTTGTCCACAGATGGTGCTTCTTCAGGTTTAAAAAAATGAATTGGAAAATGAGATAAAATGTTTTCTTACAAAATTAAAATCCAATCTGATGAACCATTTTCAAAATGAAGAGAGGATTTACCAATTAGCTTATTTGACAGATATATCCAATAAATTTAACAAGTTAAATCTTCAACTCCAAGGATTTGACAAAAATATTTTTAAAGCTCGTGAGAAAGTAAAGGAGTTTTATACAAAGGCTTTATTTTGGATTAATTGCATTAATAAAAGAAATACTGCAGTTTTTCCAACTGTGTTGAAACATAAAGTTAATATTGCTGATGGACTTTTAGAAATAATAAAATTCCATCTACAACATCTCAGATTATAGTTTCCAAAATTCTTTACAGAAATAGATAAATGTGATAGAAAATAGAAAGAATGGATTAAAAATCTGTTTTGCACCACCGCTATCAATTTCTCCAATCTTCCCGTAAAATTAAAAGAAACTCTTTTGGAAATATCCATTGACAGTTTATTGAAAATAAAAGATCGAAAACATGTCAATTTGAGATTTGTGTTATGCATGCAAAGAGTACACTGAACTTTGTGATTCTTCCATTCTTCTCTACCTATTTGTGTGAACAGGGCTTCTCTGCATTGACAGAAGTCGAAACAAAGAAATTGCTTGTGTCCAGAATCACCATTGATAGTCGCACTAATGAAGATTCAGCCAGAATAGAGGAGCTGGTGTCCAAAAATTTAAATTAAATTATTTTCTTGTTTAACGACGCTGTCAATTGCCAGGATCACATCAGCGTCGCCGGTGTGCCGGAATTTTGTCCCGCAGGAGTTCTTTTACATGCCAGTAAATCTACTGACATGGAGCTGTCGTTTTTAAGCACACTTAAAAACCATCGGCCTGGGCCGGGTTTGAACCCGCAACCTTGGGATCTGTAGGCCAGCGTCTAACCAACTGAGCCACCCAGACCAACCAGAGCTGGTGTCCAGAAAACAAACCCAGTCATATTGTTAACATATACAAATTAATATAATTTTTTGTGTGAATGCTAATCGCAATGTAGTTCTGTATTTACTTTATATATTCATAGCATAATACTCCTTTCTGCAGTATTTAATAAGCTATAAATTTTATAATCTGTTTTAGATATGGTTATACGTTTAAAATTTGAATTAAAGATAACTCTAGGGCTAGGCATAGTGGAAAAGGCTGGAATAGAAAATTGTTTTTGAGGGTACGTGAAAAAAAAGTTTGAATACCATCTATTTCTTTTTTGGATGTATTTAATATAACATGAAAAGCTTAATTTGAATTTCATCCCAGGAGGTCGATTAATATGGCAATCTTTTCTTTCCTGGAAAAGATATTAAATGCAAAAGACAGAAATTAACACACTTTAGACTTATTTATCAGCCTTTCAAAAATAGTTTATTCATTTGATTCACAATACCCTATTAAAGAAACTTGACAGTTATGGCATTAGAGGAGTTGAAATTGAATGTTTCAGTTCATACCTCAAATATACAGCAGACATGGTAACAACTGATGGAGAGTAATCAGATCTGCAGATATCCAAATGCAGTGTGCTATAAGGTTCAATTTTAAGACCAATTATCCTTCTAGTTTATATTAATAACCTGCTGTCTTCCATGACAAGTGCAAAATGTGATTATTTGCTGATATGTAAATTTCATCATAAGTGAGTCTTACAAATCTTCACTGCAGTTGCCCATTGATACCCTAGGGATTAATCTCGTAAATTGGATAAAGTATAATATGTAGATTAATTTTAAATATTGACAAAACAGATTATTAAAATTTTAATTCATATAAAACTCAGTTGATAACTTTGAAATATTACTTCAAAAGCCTGCAGGAATCAATTTCAAAGGTACAACATTTTTGGGTACCGTAGCTGATGCTTTATTGTCTTGAATGGAGCACATTATGGGACTATGTGGCCAGTAGACTAACTTATGCAGTAGGAATTCTTAGTCAAGTGGGTAGCAAAGAAATGTTAAGAACTGTATTATTTTGGATATATAAGAGGGTCATTCAATATGTAATACCCCACATTTTTACTTTCTCCTCTACATATAGTAAAGTAGAGGAAGTATTGTGTTCCACCCAAAAATTTGGTGTCGAGATTTCACCGGAAATGTATGTTTTGAGGCCCCCGAATCCAAAGAGAGCATTTTTAGAAAAAGGTCTGTCCATGTGTGTGTGTGTGTGTGGTGTGTGTGTGTGTGTGGTGTGTGTGTGTATGTATGTGTGTGTGTGTGTGTGTGTGTGTGTGTGTGTGTGTGTGTGTGTGTGTGTGTGTCTGTGTGTGTGTGTGTGTGTGTGTGTGTGTGTGTGTGTGTGTGTGTGCATGTGTCAGTCTGGACAGCATAACTCAAAAACAAAAAGTTGGTTAAACACCAAAGTTGGTATTTAAGATTTAAGGTTAATGTCTTTCAAGGATGCAACACAAATATTTTGAAGAAAATTGCTCCTCCCTAAACTACCCTTTACATGGAAAATTTTGATTTTCTTGAAAATGGCTGTAACAATTTTGATAAAAATGACATATGTTTAATATATTTTTATATCCTGCAGAAATGAATAAGTAAAGATATCTATTACAACAGTAAAAAGGAAACTGATTGAAGCCAGCTTTAAAGGATATGTGGCAGCAAGGAAACCCTTTCTGAAGCCCATAAATAAAAAGGAAGAGACTCAAACGGGCTAGAAAATATCACAGTGGGGCATCTGAAGTGTGGAAGAAAGCATTATTTGCAGATGAATCAAAGTTTGAGAGTTTTGGAACCAGAAGGGGGATATTTGTTCTCCAATGTGAAGGAGAAAGAGTTGCATAGCAGTGTGTTTTACCTACAGTAAAACACAATGGGGTTCTATTATGGTTTGAGGATGTTTTACAGGAGACAGAGTGGGAGACATTGTGAAAATAGGAGGATGTATGGATCAGGAGCACTACCACCACATATTTCAGCATCATACAATACCAATTGTATTGTGCATTATAGGGGAAGGGTGTAACATCAGTCAGTGTTCTGTAAGAAGTACATTGCATCAAAGAAAAAATAGCAAGTCCTGAAAGATGTGGTCTGGCTGTAGCAAAGTCCCAGTTGTTATCCCATTGAAATGGTCTGGAATGATGTAGGCAGACTTATCTGGTAAGTTCATATATCCAGCAAGGAATATCTCTGCAATGTTGTTAAGAATGTGTGGAATCATATAGAATCAAAATATCTACAAAAACTGATTGACTGCATCCTTGAGTTTATGAGGCAGTCATTAAATCCAAGGTAGAATACCCTGGTGAAAGTAAAATATAGTTAACTACCCAGCATGATTTTTGCAGCAAAGCATTTGATAAGTGATTTTGAGTAAGGTCTAATTTCCGAAATGTCACTGATTTTCCTGTGTCACATCTAGTTTTCATGCTGATTGTGATTTACTGTCTTAAAATGTGTCATTGTGGCTCTGTGTTGCTTTGCAATAAAACCAAATTGGCTGTTGTTAGTATGGCAATGCTTTGATTTGTTTTTCTTGTGTATCTTTGACAATCTAACACCACTCCATTGAACTCTCCAATATCAATCTATTTCTAGAATTGCAGTTGAATTACTGTTGAAATGCAGAGTTGCATTTTTGTAGTTGGTGGTAGTGGCAAAATTCTTAATGCTGCCTAGTCCAGTGACAGTTACGTTGTTAGTGTGGTGAAAGTCTGATCTCTCATTTATATTTTGTTCTACTGTGAAAAGGTCAAGTGTGTCAGAATTTAGAAGAAGATGTGTGAGTAAGTGGGACCCATTCTGTTACATATTTGGGTGCTACATAATGAAGGGACAGAGAAGATCAATAACTGCATTGGTAAATGTTTGCACTGTGCATATTTTAAAGTAAAATTAGGAGACCAAGACAAGGTGAGCTCCCCATGTAATTTGTAAAACATGCCTTGAAAATCTACAACAGTGGACCCAAGGGAAACATAAGGCCCTTCCATTCAGCATAGGGATGGTTTTGCATGAGCCTCAGGGCCATAGCATTGACTGCTATTTTTGCATGTGCAAAGTGGCTGGATTTAATAAGAAAAACCAGGACAATATCATGCACCTGAACTCAAAGTGATGACACCTGTTCCTCATGGACCAGAAATACCAGTACTTTCACCTCCTAGTAGTTTACCTGATTCTGGAGCTTCCTCAGATTTTGCTGATGAGCAAGTTGATATAGATTTTTCACCAGCAATAGAAACAATAAGTCCAGAACTGTTTAACCAGTTAGAGTTGAGTAATCTGATATGAGACCTTGGCCTCACATGGGGACAGAATGAACTGATAGGTTCATGATTGAAAGAAAAATATCCTCTTGCCCCTGGAACTACCTTTTCTTGGTACAGACATAGAGATAAGGAATTCAGGAAATATTTCAAGAATAAAGATGATCTGACCTAGTGCTGTGACATTCCAGGACTGATAGAACAGCTGGGGAGTGATTACCAGCTGGAATATTAGAGACAGTTGGTGGATTCCCTTAAAAGGAGTTGTACTACTTCATAATGGAAACATTTTTGCATTGGTACCTTTGGAACATTCCATTTCACTAAAGGAAAATTACATCACAATGTTTTGGACAAAATCAAATATCATGAGCACAGGTGGGACATTTGTAGTGATTTGAGGGTGTGTAGTATTCTATTAGGATAACGAGTAGGTTACACTAAATTCCCTTGTCATTTATGTGAATAGGACGGCAGAGCTAGATATAAGCACTGGTGTATGTCTACCTGGCACAAGAGACAAGTGTTGACACTGGGCGTAAAAAATGTTACAAATGCTGTCTTAATTGACCCATAAAAGGTTACTTTACTACCACTACACATCAAACTGAAAATCATGAAGCAGTTTGTCAAGGCATGGCAGAAGTAGCCTCTGTTTTCAGTATATTGCAAGCAAGTTTACACATTTGCCACATGCAAAGGTCAAGGTAGCCGTTTTTGATGGGCCACAAATAAGAAAGCAATTGAAAGACCAAAACTTTAAACAGACGATGAATGCTGTGGAACTTGCTGCATGGATTTCAATGAGACGTCATGGCAAAGTTCCTTGGAAATGTGAAGAATGAACAGTATGAAACAATGGTGAAAACAATGTTAGATCACATGGAAGAGTTAGGGTGTAGAATGAGCCTGAGTCTGCATTTCCTTCATTCCTATCTTGAACACTTTCCTGAAAACCTTAGGACTGTTAGTGCAGAGATGGGGGAGAGATTTCACCAAGACAACAAGGAGAGAGAAAGAAGATACCAGGAGAGGTGGGATGTACCAATGATGGCCAACTACTGTTGGCATTTGAAAAGAGATGGCAAACATGTAACAATCATATGCTGGGCAGACAAGCAGTCATTCAAAAGGGACATCTACGACCGTTTGCATTAAGGGTGACTTCACTATTTTTTTCTGTAATAACATCTGGTAGTGTTTTATGCATACACTGCCTTCTTCACGAATTTTAGCTCACATTTAGTTGCTAGAACACAGAAATCATAAACATGTGTGCTTTAGCATTATACAATCCAAGAGATTCTGGTTTTACCCTAGGTATTGGCCCTTAAAAGAGATAAAATTTGTGTTTATTTTGCCCCCTCTCACAAAAATGTTGGAATAAACATGTGGTAGAGTATTTACAAAGTATCACTACTTTTTCTCTATATTTACAAATTTATCTTACTTTTTTAGTGCTTTTTATTCTTATATCTTCTATTTTGGAGTACCTATTGCAAGAAAACATGACATGATACATATAAACGAATTTGGGATTCCTGTTCAGCGACCCAAAATTAGTTAAGGTCACCTGGCACACCACTTGCCGCAAGAAAAGTTTCAAAATGCTGGGTTGTATTATTTTGCTTGTGTTATATATGTGAGGCATGGGCAAAATCAGCTCAAAAGAGTCACTCCATTCAATTCAAACATATTCTTGCCTCACTCAACTGGCCATCCCTCCCCTTCACTGCTGTTCAACTTCCAACATGCCTCATTCAGTGGCGAGTATAGCTTTGTCAGGACCTCAGTTTCATGAAGAATGGTAAAGAGAATTTTTTGTAAGTTACAAAAACAGGAAAGTTTGCTGTTTAATATGCAGATTTCAATTTGCAAATATAAGACATTACAATATCAAATGCCACTTTGATCAGAAATTTATATCAAACTCTGGTTATCTTACAGCCACCTATATACAATTTCAAAAAGTACTTTCTGAATACTCATATTTATAAACATAAAAGGGATCATATGATTCCACTTTTTAGGGGTTTAGTTTCTTATTAGGTTATTTTTCATATAAGCTATTGTATTTCGTGTTTCAAAGTTTGAGCATAATATTGAGTTTAAAACCAAACAATTTGTTAAGTTGAGCAAATAGTTTTAAAATATTTTAAAAGCTAAATATTAATGGAACTTTACTGCTTTATTTGTCATAAAAGAGAAACAATTTAGTATGCTAGGAAGAAACAGGAAGGAAGAAACTCTAAAATTGAACAAAACATCGCATCCGGTACTCGAACATAAAAAAGAAGCACTAATGCAGAAAAATCACGTAAACCAATCAGCAATCAGAACAGCCTGCCCATCTAACACACACCTTCAGCTCAAGCCCAGCCAATCCCCTGTGAGCAGCCACATGTAAATACGGCACCTCCAATCATAAACGATTCTGTTGTAACTGGATCTTCACTGAGAAGACTCAGACTACGCCACCGATGATGTCCACCGTGGGTGTGGACGAAACGTCTGGACCTCAAACCTCCAGCAGACCATGGCTTTTAAGCCCAGAAGAAATCTCTAGCCATAATTTAGTATGTTAATCACAAGGCAGCATAAAAATATTACTTTCATAAGATAAAGGAAGGTTATAAACTTAAAGGTTATGTAATTTGCCTAACCACAGTAGGTGGCTGTAATAATTATTCTATGCAGAATATTTTTAATATAAACAAATTTGTTAATAATAGCATAGCAGTTATTACTGCCACACAGGTTGAATGAAGCCATCACTACACTTTTATCAAAACAACCTGCGCCACTCGGCAAGAGAATGTGGGTGAGTAAGGCAAGTTCATGCCTCATATATCTGTAAGTTTATATAATTATATTTTTGGAGAAATAAGCGTTGTTTTGAGTTCATATCTGAAATACCAGATAACTGTCATAGTTTATTGAAAATAATGAGGGGTAGCATAAGCATTTGAAAATTCAAACCAATAACAAGGAATATCTCAAAAATGAATATTACCACAAAAAAATTTGAAATAAACCATGTGCTTTAACAACGTCTACATTTTTCGTGTAGTAAAATGTTGTCCGTCTTTTATGGCTTAGCAGTTATGCAAAAGCCATCCATGATGAATAGGACTTCATAGGCTATTGCCAGAAAATTCAAGATAAACATTTCATTTGTCATAAAAATATCTTAAATATATGGTGTTCTAATCAAAATCATTAGATCACCATTTTTAAGGTAATCAAAATTGTCAAAACTTTTTCCGTGTTATAAAGGTTAGTTTGGGGTGAGGGATTTTCTTTAAAATTTTTATTTGACATCCTTGGAAGATTTTGAACTTATGTATCAAGTTTGGCATTTAACCAACTTTTCATTTTTGAGTTATGCTGTTCATAGTTGGACACTGAGACACACACACAGACCTTTTTCTAAAAGTCTGGTGTGTGCACTTACAAGTGTTTCTTTACTTACTCTTGTACAAACTATTTTTAAAAATGCATATTTTTCTATCTAATTGATGTCAATCAAGAGAAACTTTTGTACAAATGGTTTTATTACCTATTTCTTAATTGGTGTATGGCAATAGGAGAATGCAGTGAGTGTGAGCTATAATCAAATACTTAAAGAGCTGGTTGCTATGTAAAGACTTTGACATTCCATTCTCTTTGCATGGCCAGGGCATAAAAATGAATGACTTCCTATTTGAGAAAAAATATGAGTATTTGAAAATTCAAATCAATAACAAGGAATGTCTTGCAAAGGGTTAACCCCACAAAAAATTGGCACAAATTATGTACTTTAATGAGATCTACATTTTTTGCATAGCAAGATTTTGTCTATCTCTTACAGTAGAATGATTATGCAAGTCATCTAGAATGAAGAGGACTTCAGAGGCTATTCCCAGAAAAGTCAAGATATACATTATTTTCATTTATCATGAGAATATCTTAAACATATGGTATTTTAATCAAAATTGTTGCAGGCATTTTTGAGATAATCAACTTTTTTGAAAATTCTACCATGTAGTAAAGGTAAGTCTGGGTGAAGAGATTTTCTCAAACATCTTTGTGTTGCATTTCTGGAAGATGTTGAACCTAAATACTAAGTTTAGCATTTAACCCAATTTTCATTTCTGAGTTATGCTGTCACAGACACAACACACACATGGAACGTTTTTATAAATACCTTTTCTAGATTCTGTGGACCTCAAAAAGTGCATTTTTAATGAAACCTTTATATCAGATTTTTGGGTTGAGTGCAATACCTTCTCTACATACTATATACGAGGCAGAGAAAGTAAAAATATATGAAATAAACCGTGTATGTTAATGAGATCTACATTTTTTATGAAGTAACATTCTGTCTGTCTCTTGCAATTTACCAGTTATACAAAAGTTATTCCAAATTAAGATAACTCCTAAGGACACGCCCAGGAAATTCAATATACTCATTTCATTTGGCATAAAATTTTCTTAAATATAATATTTTAATCAAAACCATTAGAGCCAATTTTGAGAAAATCAGAACTTTCAAAAAATGTTCCAATTCAAAGGATAGTCAAGGGGAAGATTCTCTTGAAAATTTTTTGTAGCATCTTTAGAAGATACTGAACATATGTACCAAGTTTAGTATTTAACTGTGTTTTCAATTTTGAGCTTTGCTGTTTATCAATATATATGATCTATGGAATGCAAATAAATGTATGTATGTATGTATGTACAGGCAGATAGGCACGTGCTCACACACACACACACACACACACACACACACACACACACACACACACACACACACGCGCACACACACACACACACACACACACACACACACACACAACACACACACACACACACACACACACACAAACATACATGCACACAGATACATACCCAACAGTAAATCATTTTCAATAGTTGCACTTTGATTACTGTTTGTCTCTCAAGGTTTATTACCAAATGACAGACATACATTTTTAATATCTTCTGCTTGTGTTGTACTAGAGTGTGTTGTATAAAAGAAGAGTCCTGTGCCATAGCACTGTGGATTAGTGAATGAAGCTTTGGCTCCTGGCTGTGGAATGCACCCATGTTTGATCCTACCTGTATGGGTGCAGACTTTTAAGTTCTGTATATAGGACTGTTGCACACTCAGCATCATGAGGAAAGTGAGGAGCTCCAATTCAGCTAGGGGATGCGTGATGCTGGTGATCACTGATGGTCTCTCACCTGTGCTGTGTGTAGGTGGGCATAAGACTGGCAGTCGTATTAGTAGGCCCAGACCCTTGTAGGATGTAGTGCCGAAGAATTTATTTTTGACATTAAAATAGGAAAAATATTGCTTCTTGAAAAGGTGTATTTCACCTGTATTTCACAACTTGAAAGTCTTCTTTTTGAACAATTGCTATCTGATAACTATTCCAAGTATATTATTTTCTACTTATTTAGTTTTAACAAAGTTAAAGAGTTAATCATTTTAACAGATTTTGAGATATGAATTAGTGTACCTTTTTCGTTTCTTTCCCATGTATGTGGTGTTGCATAATGCCAACCTCCATTATCTGGGCTTACATATAAGGTTTGAGATAGTACCTTCAACCTACAGAGAAGAATAGAAACATTGCACATTTAATTACTTTACTTAATTTTTATAATAATTATTAACATTAAACTATGAGTGACATAAATGCATTTTATATCCCGTGTGTGTGCATGTGGGCATGGGCATTGGCATGTGTGGATGTGCATGTGTGTGTGTGTGTGTGTGTGTGTGTGTGTGTGTGTGTGTATGTCGACTTAGATATGTTAGTGAAAACAATATTGTAATGGATAGCACTCAGAGCTGTACTCTTCAAACATGCTTTTGTAACTTGATACTGACATGCATACCTTTTCTTAAAAGTGAACTGTATAATAATTTAAAAATGAGTTTTTTTTTTTTTACTTTCAATGATCTCTGTCCATTCTTCAGCAAACTATTGCTGAAAAGCTTATTCTTCTATTTACTTTATGCTAATCAAGATAAATATTCATAAAACCTGCCATATTGCATATTTCCTCATTGGTACAAGAGGATTAGAGGAATATGGTTGGCTTTATGAGAAAAAAGAAAATTCAATTTTTCTCTTGAGAAAACGGCTTTAAGGGAAAAAACAAAATGCAAGTTTTCTCTTGAGAAAAGTATAAATGTTTGAAAATTCAAACCATTGACAAACAATATCTCAGAAATGGTTGACACCCAAAAAATTTTAAATTGTGTGTTTTAACAAAACCAACATTTATTATTTTCATGTCATGTCCTTGGAAGATACTGAAGTTAAGTACTAAATTTGGTGTTTATTTAACTGACTTTTAATTTTCTTATTTATGCTGTTGGCAGTCATGCACACGCACATGCACAACTCCCCTTATCATCCAATATGACATTACATTGGAGGACGTCAATATTTGAAAAAAGATAAAAAAAGAACACACACACACAAAGAGAACTTTTTCTAAAACTGCAATTTTTTGATTCAGAGAGTCTTGAAATATGTTCTTTCAATGAAATCTTGGTATCAAAATGTTTAGGCGGAGTACAATACTGCCTCTACTTACTCTAAGTACATAGTAGAGAAAGTAAAATCTCATTGTACTGTGGACCACAGCATGTTGAAGAAGAATTGGTAATGAAACAGATATTAGCAAAAAAGAAGTAAAAATAAATCAAATAATTGTACCTACTGCTTTTGTCATAAATATTAATAAAATGAATAATTAAAGGAAAAGTCAACCAAACATACCAACTTCAAAATAAATCAAATACAGTAATTAAACTGCTAAGTGGAAGCAACTGATAACAAAATATAGTATAATTCCACACTTTCTTCTGAAATCTAGATAACATCCAGAGTAGTTACGGAGCATGACTTTTTGGGCAATGCTTGCACAGGATTAGAATACTAGAGTCACCAAGTTGCCCTGTTATGTGTTAAAGGGGCAAAAGTGAACAAAGATCACTTATCAAGATGTGAGGCACTATCATCTCCAAATATTGGGGGGCAGGAAGACTTATGACTTCATTATCAAACTCTGAGCCAGGAGAGTGTATTCCATTGCTGCAAGGGGAGCAATGCTTCTGTTTTTATTGTTAGTAATACATTAACTTATATATTTTCATTCAAGTCACCCTTGTTGAAAATTTAGTGGTACAATTTTCAAACTGTGCAGGAATTGATACAAATGAGACAATTTTCCATGCACTTTTTGGAGCCCCAACAGATGGCATAGATTGTTTGCTGATGGTCGATATTTAGGTACACTATCAATATAATCTCATTTTGCAGAAGCATGGTATTTCTTGTTTATTACCTCCCTGTGGGTAATCCAGGTTACTGCTTGTTAGGGGTCAGGAAAACATCTAGTCAATTTATGTTTTCTTTATAAATAATAATAGCAGTTTAATGTTAAGTGATGTGCAGATGTTTCATATAGAATGTTTGTTTGACAAGTTTCATCTCTAAAGACAGAATTGGATTAGGAATAGGACTTACTAGAAGCAATTTTGGAACTACAGATTGCTTGTGCAAGAGCATGAATACAGCAAGGAGTTGTGAAATGTGTTAGAGAAGAGTGTTGTGTTGAAAAATTTGTATTGAGGGTTCTCTTCATTTACCTGTGCAAAGAAGAAATAAATCATTGAAAAATATAGTGAAACTCCAGTATTAGAGAATTTGAAAACAAAAATAAAAACTTGTGTGCAACATTTTAATAAAAGCAATTACAGTGTAGTATAGCTTACAAGTTGTAAAAGTAGAGTCAAGTTATTTTGTTCAACATGTCTACTCTTCTCAACATTATTGCTTCCTTACCATAGACTGTCACCACATGCCACAGCTGTGAGCATTAGATACATATATACATACAATAGAATGTTTAGAAACCAAAATATGGAGATAGGCAGAAGAAGAAGAGGTCAGGGTGATATAGAAAAAAAAATGTTGATCTTAAATATTTTTGAAATAATAATAAAAAATTGGAAGGTCTGCAATAAGTGATGGATTAAACTTATGAAGGCAAAAGAAGAATTCAGTCACAAACACTGATGATTAATAGCAATAATGAAAAGCACACTAAAACAGAGATAAAGAACCAAAAATACTCAAGGTAGTGTTTCACCTGTTACGTACACTCATTCAGGATGTTAGGGGAATAGGATCATCTAATATAAAGCAGCCCCAAGTTTAATGTATTCTATGGTATATATTGTTATAACTGACATGAAGAATATTTGGCTATTAGCAAAAGTAAAAGAAAAATAACAGTGGATTTTGCAAAGAAGTGAGACTGAGGGTGAAAGACATACAGAACCAAAAGATATGATCTAGTTTTAAGGATGAAGGTTCTTTGACTTTGTATAAAATGGTTAAAAGAAGCTGGGGCAGGGAGAAGTGTGTGGACATATGTCATTCTTCTTAAAGGAAAGTTCTAGCACGAATGTGCACAGAATATCATTTTTTAAAAGAATAGGAAATAATTGCTCAAGGAGATGTGTTATGTGTGAAAAAATGGGTAATATTTTCCATTATCTAATAGAATGTGAAAAGGTTAGAAGATGGAGTGATGATATATGGAAGAAGAAATTTGATAATTTAAACAAAGATGTAGTAGCAACTAAAATGCAGGCAAACCCAAAGGCAGAGGCAATTAAAATGGTGGGGAAATTTCTGGGAAATGTAAGAGATAAGCAGACATGGAGCCTAAAAAAGGTATAACAAAATTGTTACAGCCTAGAAAGTTAAGAGATGGTATAGTAGCTTTACAATACCTACATACAACCTAGGGGTTAAAGTATGGTAGTGTTAATATATAGAGAAACTACATTTTTAAATGTATGTTATATTTGTAATATTGTATTAATGAAGGATGGAAATAAATCCATTCTTTTATATTATTGTATGTATCTCTAACATAAATTACTACAATTCAAACAATTAAAATTCTCTGTTACTCACCAATAAATTGAAGATATCAAAATAGTCAAGGGGCAGAGCATCACCTCCCCAGGAGAACTGCCTGAGGATCAATTACAATACACTATGCATTTGTCTTGTCACAAAGTTGTTATAGCTACCTGCCCACATTCACACAAAGTGTTGAAGTTCTAGTGAGGCATTCAGAGAGAAAGTTTGTCCAGCTCACTATGAGGGTATATGCATTGCACTTTTAATTGGTACTTATATGGGGTCATGCAAATGGAGAAAGCTTTTAAAACTTTATCTTCTTTGAAACCATAATCTAAAAAGGTTAATAGGCCAAAATTTAAAAATGAGAAAACACAGGATGTTTATGGACACAAATGTGCTTTATGCTAGAAACCCATCATACTTACCATGGTGAGAAGCGTGTCATTCACAGGCTTTATAATTGGCCACCCGTCAACATTTGTGATAATAGATAGGCAAATAGCAAAATTTAGTATTCTAAAATACTTTTTATTACTATGGGAACAAGCATTTTTACATTTTGCAATGTGTAGAATTCAATGTGCTTGACAAAAAATTTGACACTTCATTATATTTTGGTAAAATGTTCATGTGAAAATCTTCATAGTTCTTTATATCATATAACTTTTTTCCAAATATTCTATTTGAGCGGTTTTCTGTGAAAATATTTAGGAACCCTAACCTAAGCCACTCTTTCTTAGAACCACATCTGGAAAAACCCACACCACTCTTTCCATCAAGTCAGGTACAGTTTAGAAAATGTAGCGTTTCCTCTGTGGGAAGTCATGTGCAAAATTAAACAACCTCATTTCTTGAAGAGTTTTTATTCTTGTGAGCTGGTGCTCTTAGTGGCATATTCTAATTGGCATTAAACAAATACAAAGGAACAAGTAACTTCCTTTTGTGTTTTTTTACATCTAAGTGTTTCACAATGAATCAAATCTCATATTAACTCCCTGTAATTTGTTGTAATAAATATAGACAGAAATCTACAAAACCTATTTTTTAAATTACAGAAGTGAACCAGCTCTAAACCTTTAAAATATAAGGTGCTTTGGCTTTAAAATATATCTATTATCATATTTTGGAAATTTTTCTGCATATTTTTATTTGGGCAAATTTTTCTTCATATTTTGCCTGTCTCTAGTGGTAATAACTCTATAGTCTACACTTGGGTTGTAGAAGGAAATCCTCTGTCTCCTACTCTATTCCACCCCTTCTTTATGGGTTTAGCATCTTGAGTTTAAAGCAGTCATTTTCAACTGGCAGGGCAGAGTCATGAAGAAACTGTGAGGGCAAGCTCATAATATTGATTGTATTAGTTATAGTTATGGCCAATAACCTGTACTAAATGGATCAATAAAGTTAAGTGGTGACATAATATTTTAATCTAATCAGAGCCAGGAGCATTCCACACAGTGTAATGGGCAGCATCTCAGTAGGACACATGTGTATTGTAAGGGATGAATGTCACAATTTTTAAATGGAACTATGATAGATATACATTTTGGACATTCTTTATAATCCTTAACAATTAATAACAACAATAGTATCAATAAATAAATGCTAGTGTATAAAAGCACCAAGACACTGCCTGCTGAAGTTGGCTCTGACCACTTTAGTTGGGCAGCCCATCTAGACTTATAAACTATGTTATACACTATTACTTTTAGTTTTTATTCCTATATTTATGAATTGTTGCTTCCTTCTTATTTTAGTAGTTTATTTCCATTTATTTTTAACTTTTTCTAGATACTGGCCTGTGGTCTTGCAGTTTTATCAAAAATTTGATTTATGCTAATTTTTCTGTTCATTCTTAACTATACACTTTCTTTTCTCTTCTCCAAATCTGAGTTTTTTAAATGCTATGTATTACCTACATATTTTCACCCTCTTGCCTTGTAATAAGCATCCATCTTGTGAATAGCTATTCATTGGCCATTTAGTCTCCATGCTTCTGCTCTTAAATTATTCTATGCCCCCTTGTTCTTCTTTACTGGTGTTGCCTGTGTAAAATTGTTTAATTGTATTTCATTAAGGCACAGAATACTAGTTTCCTCTTCTCTGTTAATTGACTGGACATTTTTTGCATCTCATTATCTTCAATCTTCCTTTTGCACCTTTCCAGAAACCTTTATTACTTGTTGCACATCTTTAGCTTCCAGAGAAGGCTGCATCATCTTGCACAAACTTTGCGACATTCCACTCTTCTTTTCATGAGCCTCTACTGGGGTCTGATTGAAACATTGGCAAGTTTGTGCAATATAACCAGCCTTCTCTGGAAGCATCAGCTTTATTAGGTACTTGTTTCTCTTTTCCTCCAAATACTTCCTAAGCCATTATTTTCTAAGTTATTTCTTAAATCCCTCATCTAACACATGCTTTGTAGACTTGTTTCTTGGCATTTTAAATACTATTTTAACCATCTAAACTCGGGAGCCTATACCAATATTTATATTTCAAAGTTCTCTCTTTTAACAAATTAATAAACTTTTGTTTAACACATTTTATAGACTAGCAAAATTCACGTGTTTAACGCTGGACTTTCTATCATGGCTAACAAGACAGAGCAACTGCGACATGAATTGGAATCATCTGATAAGTGTGGTCTAGTCATGATCTACGAAATAAAAATGCAATCTAATACAAAATATTAGTGCGTTATATTCAGGGGCGGTTCCTCTGTACGTGCTACCGTGCTGTAGCACGTTAAACAATTTCACAAATAATCAACTTTGAATAATTTACAATACTTAAGTTGTAAACGAGCTTTGATAATGTATAATATGAGTTACAGTGTGCTGGACAGACGTACCGTGTGTCGTCCACAGCAGCACGGAAGAGCGTTGTAAGACAAGGTAACTAGAGAAAGGTTGTAAGATAGCAATGCTAAAAGGTTCGCCCCTCCTCTCCCTTTCCCACCGTACTCTGCCTTCGCCACAGATTATAGCCTTCGCAGTAATTAACACTATATCGTGCTGCAGTTAGTGACGCACGTTCCGCTGGCCAGCTTGCTTGCAGGTGTGCAGTTGTTTATTCTCCTCTCAAGCACCTGTGTTAAATAAAACTCACGGAAATGAATTCAGTGGACACCCTGTTAAAGAATCCATTCTCTGTTTGATCCTTTGAAGAAACAATTCACGTTAAAACACTTGGAAGACCTACTCTTGATATTAGCGCTGTTCAGTCAGCCAAGGGAAGAAAAGCTTCTGATACCTACATAAGATGTTTTCATAGTGACATTTCTTGCGAAATATTCATGGATATGCGGTTGTGAAATTCGAAATGTCTTTTTCTGCTTTCCTTGCCTGTTGTTCGGAAGTAATGATTCCTGGTCAAAAGTGGCATAAAGAACCTAGGCCATTTAAATGAATATGCAAATAAGCATATGTCGAGTAGGAAACACTTGACTAAGGTTCTGGATCTCACTACTCTTGGTGCAGTAAACATTGGTGTGCACCTCAGTTCTGCAGTCTCTTAAGCTAAAAAAGGACGCAATCGAAAGAAATAGGTATATTTTATCGAAAATAATAGACTGCATTAAGCTGTGTGGTGCGATTGAATTGGCATTAAGGGGACACGGGGACACGACCAAACAAAATAATCTGAAAATTCTGGATTATTTTTAGAACTTATTAACTTACTAGCTAGTGTCGGCAGTACTGTAAAAATCACATGGAAACAAGTACTGTTGCTAAATGGGCGTTAAAAACAGCCCAAAATGAACTGTTACAATGTATGCTGGACATCTGCCACAACAAAATAAAAGAACTGAAGGAGGCAATATTTGTAGTCTTAATGGCAGATGAGAATACATATGTGTCAGTGCATCAGCAGTTGGTTCCCGTGTATGATACGAGATTAACGGTGACATCTACATAAGGTTTTGGGTTTCTTTTTTATCCTAATGACAGACTGCCATAGAGTAATCCGAGTGTCTGTTTACAGAGTTAGTCATTTCAAGTCAACACCAAACAAAATCATTGCATAAACATTTGATGGCGCTGCTGTCATGAGGGGAATAAAAAGATGGTGTGCAACAGAGAACACTATCCTCTGGCACACTGTGTACACTGTTATGCCCATCAATTAAATCTCTTAATGGAGAAACCTGCTTCGCAAAATAAATCAGCAAGAGTGTTTTATCCATCCTGCCAGGATTTCCTGCTTTCTTCTCACGTTCGCCACAGAGTATGTCAGTTCTCAAAAAAAATCCGTGAAAATCATATTGCTGCTGGTTCTGTCACTAGATGGAATTTTAGGTCCGGAACAGTGAGTTGTATTTTTTAAAATAGAAAAGCACTAATTGAATGTCTTCTTGTACTTGAGGCTTCTTTTTCAAAAGACACGGGAAGAGAAGCAGAAGGGCTAAGACACAACTTGCAATACAGCGAATCTTTGTTCTAGTTAGATTTCTTTCACCATATAATGCCTCATTTTAATATCCTTTGCAACCAACTGCAGGTGAGGAAAACTGATTGCATTAAAGGTAGCCATTCGATGAAAAACTTCGTGCAGATGATCGATGGACTACGCAAGAACTTGCCTCTACCGACGAAGATCAACATGGGAATAAGCGGAAGCGATGGGATTGCATCAAAACTGCTCACGTTGAGAGGTGTGCCATCGCATCACAATAGAGACGAAATGTCGGTTTGAGTCAATATCTCATCTTGATGTTTGTAAGCTTTTAGACACAGAAAATTTCGAAGAATATTCGAAGCATTTTCCAAAGCATATTCTGGACATGGCTGTAATGACATACCCCATGCTAAACGGGAGCAAGCTAAAATCAAAGATTTCAATAATTTATGAAAGGCCAGAATTTCATCATGGGAGTGGGACATTACCACTACTTAAGATGCTCTATTCAAACAATCTGGTTGAAGTTTTTGATGAAATAGTAAACCTCCTGAGGATTATCGTCATGATCTCTATGACTACGGCAGAACCGGAGCGTTGCTTGTCTTCACTAAAGTGGATCAAGTGCTTCCTAAGGAACACAATGAAGCAGGACCGACTCTCGGCACTCGCCATGTTCTGTGTAGAAAAGAATCTAGTTTCGAGCATCAAATACTTCAACACCAAGATCAACATGTTTGCTGACATGAAAAAGCATTGGGTCGACTTACCACTATAATCAGAAACAGGTGAGTACATTTACATTAGCACTGTATGAGCATGCAGCACGCTATCCGTTAAATCCACGAGCCGCCACTAGTTATATTCATGAAAAATATAATACCTAATTTATGAAATTGTTCAAAAATGGGCATATTAAAGACTACAATTATCATGTACTGCAAGCACTTGGTCTGAAATTACATCGCTTTATTGTCTATTACATAGATGGGGAGCCCAGCTCTATCTTATTTTAGTGCCTTAGTTTATGTACTAAGTATTCACGTGTAGGTATATTTTTGCAGTTAAATCATTTCACTGTAAATAATTTCAGCATTCTAAGCCCAATAATTTTATCATACACATGAACTTATAGTTCAAAATGTTACTAAAGCTGGCCAAGGCACTTATTATGTCGTTTACTTATATTAATGGAACGTATTTTAGAAATAAGATTTGAATTGGCTTAATATGCAAATGAAGTGTATTTTGTGATCCAATAAGCTAGTTAGATGCGAGGATGCATCAGAGTGAAGTACCTGTGGTCGAGAAACCTTGAGCACAAGGTATAGCATGGTTGGCAACATTATAAGAGGTCAAGAAAAGTGGAGGAGAGGGATAACAGATTACTACAGTAATATGCATTGTTTCAAGAGTTAGCAGCTAGACTCAGAACAATAATAACATATTACCAATATGTGCAACACATTGCCACTTGAAGTGCATGTACAAGATATTTTCAAAGGTGAACAAATGACTCAATAATAATAATAATAATAATAATAATAATAATAATAATAATAATAATAATAATAATAATAATAATAATAATAATAATAATAATAATAATAATAATAATAATAATAATAATAATAATAATAATAATAATAATAATGATAATGATAATGATGATAATAATAATAAATCCCTGTTCTAGACTCTATAGGTCAGAGGATCCTGGTAGCGCGTATGTTAGTCACACTGTGTCCACTGCCACAACAAATTAAATTAAATTATTTTCTTGTTTAACGACGCTGTCAATTGCCAGGATCACATCAGCGTCGCCGGTGTGCCGGAATTTTGTCCCGCAGGAGTTCTTTTACATGCCAGTAAATCTACTGACATGGAGCTGTCGTTTTTAAGCACACTTAAAAACCATCGGCCTGGGCCGGATTTGAACCCGCGACCTTGGGATCCGTAGCGGGTTCAAACCCGGCCACAACAAACTAGAATTGCTTTAATAAATATCGTTCAGTTTGTCTGATCTTAAAGTTCTCACAACGCTCCTTTACGTTGTTGCAAAGTGCTATAAGTACAAAGATTGGTTTCAATCACATATTTTGCTACATACATACATTAATTACAAATAATATGCGTCTTTAAGCGCATCTTGGTCTCTAATTAAAAATACATTACATTGTACACCATTGCTCCGGCAAGGTAAGGTAGGAAGATCTGCTCCATTTTCGATACCATATAATCCGTATTTGCTTTAAGTATATTTCCCTAATTTAAACATTTGAATAATAACGATGATCTGCATTGTGTTCGTTATAGACTACGCCTGTAACCCCAGGTGAGAGTAGTTGTTCAGATAAGAAACGGATAAAAACGTATTTTACTACAGTGAAAGCATTCCACTTACACCAGTATAATGAATGATGATGCGGGAGTTACATCGATCGTTTCGAAAGCTTAACGTGTAAACTTAGCGCTAACCCGGGAATGAGGAGTGAACATTCAAAGGGGCCTTGCCCACAATACAACAAACAAGAGTAGGTATTGCGTAACTATTGCATTAGAACAGACATGTCCAAATGCAGGCTTATGAAGCGACCTTGGCTCACCCTACCTACGCGTCATATGGACATTGTACCTACGAACTCACCCCTTCACTTGCCGTCAATGCCATCGTTCTCGTTACAAGCAGTGCTGGATTGTAACGGAATTATGTCGCTGTCTAAAAGTATTGCCAAAGTATCTGTAAAGAGCGTTTAGGAATCGAGGTATTTCAACATGCTCCTAGAAATAAATATCCTCGTCTTAGGGCATTTAGCGCTCGTGATATTGGCAACGTGTGCATCATACGATTGCGAGCAACTTTTTTCTCGAACGAAGCGAATAAAACGTAAAAATAGAATTAGAATGTCAGATTCCCATCTCTTGTCACAGCAAAAAATAGCTATAACGGATATCATGCCGAATTTGGAAGCTATTGTGGCTTCCAATGATGTAGAAAACATACAGGAAGTAAGTTAAAAATAGAAATGAGTATACCCCTAGCGCAACAGCCCATGAAGGGCCAAGGCTTGCCGCCCAGCCGCTGCGTCCCCACCTCTGCCTACTACAGGCGTCATTGGTGTGGTACAGTACTGGGGTGGGACGTGGTCAGCGCCCCGAGCCTCCCTGCCAGTTATACTGCCTTCCCGACCTGGGTCCGCCACTTCTCCATCAAGTAGCCCCTCCCCGGGACCTAACGAGGCTGAGTGCACCCCGTGCCAGACCTCCCAAAGGGGATAAAATCCCCATGCTGGTACTAGAAATGTATATGTTCTTGCTAAGTATGTTACAGTTGAATCTTCCACCTATTAGTCCTAGAGTCTATACCTTATCCCACTCTTAGATGACAGTATGGAGTTAAATGGGATATATCTGTCTCTATCTAGCGCATACAAGTTGCCATTAGCCTCGTCCTTTTCTACCCTCGCGCTGTTGCCAGGTTCCTAATAGCATGGTATAAATATTCAGTTGTTATAAATTTCAGGTTTGAACACATCCTACGCAGAATTTTTTTCTTTATCATGTTATATCCTTTTTAGAGTCATTATACATTTCTATAGGCCCATATTTCTTCAGAAAACGTTTTGTTCAATAGAAGTCCGATATGTACTGTTTCTATACTCATCACGCACTAACAAACTAACAACTAGAATCCGTCTATATGTTGTTCTTAGGTAGAGTAAATTATAGTGCTACTACCTGCCTACTTTGAATTCTCTATGTTTACTCAGTTAAGTGTTATAATTTTTTAAATTAAATGTTTTCGGAAAATTCTATATCTGTGCACTGCAAAAGTTACGCAGTGTGAAACTTTTTTGTTATTGAGTTTACATTAGGGAACCAGCGAGAACAAATGTTGAGGAGGATTGGAGAAAGTTTATAAAATAAACCAAAAGGCCGTAAGCTCTTTCTTTCATCGAGTAAGGCAAACAAAAGCTATTCATCTATTCAGCGTATTCTCGCACCAGGCCTGACACAGAAGATAGTATAAGGAGCAGCACTAGCATTAGTTCGAAAGAAGTCGTGTGTGTAACTGTGTGGAATCTATGAGCTTTTATTGCGTTGTTTGTTTAATATTTTCGTAAATATTTGTAGTTATGGACGGGGAAGCTAGGAAGAGACTTTATGTTGGCAAATTAAGAAGTAAGGAACGTCAAATAATTATGAATGTGTTAGATTATTTTTCAAGTAAAATGCGTGTAAGTAAGGCATAAAAGAAACAGCTAAGGCTATCGGGTGTTCAGAAGCAGTAGTGTATAGGATTAAAAAGGAAGTAATGAAAAGACCTCTAAGAACGCCATCGAAAAAGAATGTAAAAAGGGCGGAAAATAAAAAAAAAACCCTAGGTTAACGCAATATGATGGAATTGTGCAAAGTGGAGTGCGGCGAATTGTTCATTCTTTACAGTTTGCAAATATTCCACCCACGCTGAATATAATTTTGTCACGGGTCAACAGTGATGAGACCCTACCAAATTTCTCAAGGGCCACTCTTAGTCGGTTCACACATGATTTGGGGTCCGAATATGAAAGAAGGGGTAACAAGTGCATATTAATATACCTTGTCCCACTCTTAGATGACAGTATGGAGTTAAATGGGATATATCTGTCTCTATCTAGCGCATACGTGTTGCCATTAGCGTCGTCCTTTTCTACCTTCGCGCTGTTGCCAGATTCCTAATAGCATGGTATAAATATTCAGTTGTTATAAATTTCGGGTTTGAACAGATCATCCTACGCAGAATTTTTTTCTCTATCAGGTTATATCCTTTTTAGAGTTATTATACATTTCTAAAGGCCCTTATTTCTTCAGAAAACGTTTTTTTCAATAGAAGTCCGATATGTGCTGTTTCTATACTCATCACGCACTAACAAACTAACTGCTAGAATACGTCTATATTTTTTCCTTAGCTAGAATAAACCATAGTGCTACTACCTGCCTACTTTGAATTCTCTGTTTATTGAAACCGAAATTATGTCAATATAAGGAGATTCTAGTCAATAGTTAAAGGGAAGACGTAATAAAGCTGAATAGGTTAAAGTCTCAAGAATGGAAGCCTAGGCAGATTTAAATGAGTGATAAGGTTACAATTGTTGTTTGTACGAAGCCATAGTGATTCCGCGGGCTGATTCCTATCTTGCCATGACGTGCTCTAAAGTTAGCCAATGGAAATCGCTTCCTTCGTGTTGCTCATGCAAAAACAAATGCAACACAACACACACTCGTCTTAAATCGAGTCGAGATAACGCACGTGCATCTTGGGAGTTGTACGTAAGCTAGCACGTATACATAATTCGGCGGTTGCTAAAGGGTGACAAAGTTAAAGTGTTATAACGTTGTAGTTGAAGTTACAAAGTTACATTCTATTTAAGGGACACTGGGAGTGAAATTTTGGTCAAAATTGTCAAAAAGTCCAAAATTACTTTTGTACCTTAAAATGTTCCTGGAATACCTGTGCATTTGGATCAGCTAACATTTTTCATATCCCCCGCTCCATGTGGTCATTACAGCCCTTTCAAATAGTGCTCTTCCCTTAACGTACACAGGATGCTCCTATATAAAAGCCTGTTTTTCTCAAAACTACATTTCTGCACATTCCAAAAGAAGGTCGCACCTGAGTTTTGCTTCAAATTCAATAACAATTTCCAAAAGTATTCATAAATAGCAGCTAAACAAAACTATGCTTGAATATTGATGTTATCTTTAACATGAATTCCAAAAACATTTTTTGTATGAAAAAAAAATCAATAATTTTTAAGATTAAATTTTCTTTGTTATTAAAAAAATATGTACAGCATAATCAGCAAACGTATTTGAAATATCTCTCCATACAATTGTTACCCATGTTTTAGAGTATCAGTTCTGCCAATATAAATGAATTTTGAAAAGTCAATAGACGCGAGCTCTATTTTGAAAATGTGCTTATTAAATTCATAAAATAATTTATATATCATAAACGAATTATCCAATTTTAATGAAATTTGGTGTACCTCCGATTCTCATATAAATACAAATACAGTAAACATTTCAGAAAAATCTATCAAGAAATGTGGAACTTTCAAATTTCACTCCCAGTGTCCCTTAAATATCGTCGGCAGTTCTCTAAAAATCTGGAAATTTACCAATAAAGTTAAATGTTGGTTAATTCTTCGTTTGGTTCCATTCCTACCACAACTCACGCATACCCTGTAGATTAGGACCTCTTGCTAGAGCTAGTCCGGGCACCAAACACGAGATCTTATAGGTCTTAGAGGCGACGTCTTCGACGGAGAGGAACGTTTGCGTCATTATTCAGTTAAGTGTTCTAATTTTTTTAAATTAAATGTTTTCGGAACATTTTACATCTGTGCACTGCAAAAGTTACGTAGTGTGAAACTTTTTTGTTATTGGGTTTACATCAGGGAACCAGCGAGAACAAATGTTGAGGAGGGTTGGAGAAAGTTTTTAAAATAAACCAAAAGGCCGTAACCTCTTTGTTTTCTTCAGTAAGGTAAACAAAAGGTATTCATCTATTCAGCGTATTCTCGCGCCAGGCCTGACACAGGAGATGGTATAAGGAGCAGCACTAGCATTAGTTCGAAAGAAGCCGTGTGTGTAACTGTGAGCTGTTTTTGCGTTATTTGTTTAATATTTTTGTAAATATTTGTAGTTATGGAGAGGGAAGCTAGGAAGAGACGATATGTTGGTAAATTAAGAAGTAAGGAACGTCAAATAATTATGAATGTTAGATTATTTTTCAAGTAAAATGTGTGTAAGTAAGGCAGTAAAATAAACAGCTAAGGCTATCGGGTGTTCAGAAGCAGTAGTGTGTAGGATTAAAAAGGAAGTAGTGAAAGGACCTCTAAGAACGCCATCGAAAAAGAAAGCAAAAAGGGCGGGACCACACAAAACGCTAGGTTAACGCAATATGATTGAATAGTGCAAAGCGGAGTGCGGCGAATTGTTCATTCTTTACAGTTTGCAAGTATTCCACCCACGCTGAGTATACTTTTGTCACGGGTCAACAGTGATGAGACCCTACCAAATTTCTCAAGGGCCACTCTGATTTGGGGTTCGAATATGAAAGAAAGGGTAACAAGTGCATATTAATAGAAAGAGACGATATCGATATCATCAGATGGCGACATAAATATCTAAAAGACGTAAAAAGGTTTCGGGACCAGGGGAAATCAATTGTTTATATAGACGAGTCATTTGTAAATTTAGGTCATACAGTGACAAAGGCGTGGAGGGATACCAAAGTTAAAAGTGCCCGTCAAGCAGCAATTGAAGGACTAAGTGCAGGACTCAGGCCACCTCGAGTCGCTCGCGGAGAAAGATTCTCAACTAGTACATGTTGCAACACTGCGCTCCATTTAACGTGTACTGTCATCTAAGGGTGGAATGTGCTTTAGTAGTGAAAGTAATAAGTCTGCTGATAGAATAACAGAAGCAATCAGATAACAGAAAAATTGAACATTTGTTTGATTCCAGATTAATTTTATCTTTGTGAAAACAAAGCTCCATAACGTAGATTTATAAGCATAATTGTTTTAGATAATTCTTGCTTTTATTAATGTTTAACGTCTGTTTTTACTACATAATAATGGCACCACAGGTAGTGAATACTGTTGATATATGCAATGAAATTATATTTGGGAAAGGACATTTGGCAAGGAAATCTTCCAAGCTTAAGTGTAAGGTACCTTCCCAACATTTGCCAGTTATGAAGACTGAGTTTTAAACCTCAAGTTAGGGAGGACGGAAGGAATTGAACTGCAGACGGTCCACGACTTCTCGTCACCCTCCGTTGTCTAGGGGTAACATGCTAGTCTCTGGTTCCCGAGGTCGTAACACCTAAAGGAATCTTAAGCTTGATAAAGCGGCCTCTGGGCAAAATAAAGCGATCTATCACGCCCAGAAAGAACGGGATGGTGAGAACCATAGCAGTAAAAGAGCGTTCTAAATAGAAAAAATCTGATGTGTTGCACTCATATCACTTTCTCTACTCTTGTACTAATCATTCTTACAAACGTTTACTCCTGTATCTATTTCATGTTAATAGAGATAAACATTTGTGAAAATTATCCTATTGCTAATTTTCTTGTAGGTTCAAGGGGAATATGGGAATACAGTAGGCTTTAAGCAATTGTCAAATGTTTTAATTCTGGTCGCTATGTGAGGACTTTGAAATTCCCTTTATTTGCACGACTAAAGTCATGACTAAAAATGAATAACAATTTCCCATTTAAGAAAAGCATATGTATTGCAAAATATCTCTGAAAGGGTGCACTCCGTATAAACATATATCTGACATAAGTTGTGCGTTTAAAAGAGATCTATTTTTGTAACATTTTGCCTTTCTCTTGCGGTATACCAGATATGCAAAGGTCATCCAAAATGAAGAGGGCTTTTGAGGGCATTCTCAGAAAATTCAAGATATACATTTCATTTGTCATAAAAATATCTTAAATATGTGGTATTTTAATCAAAACCGTTAGACTTTTTTATAAAATCAACATTTTTAAAAAATGTTCCATTTAAAGGATAGTCTGCGTTGGGGGAATTTGTTGAAAATCTTCGTGTCGAATCCTTGGAAGATGCTGAACTTACAAAGTTTGGTATTTAAACGACTTTTCGTTTTTGAATTGTTCTGTTCACACAAACACACATGGATCTTTTTCTAAAAATGCATTTTTAAGGATACCTCTAAACAGTATTTCTTCAAAAAGATCTTGGTATCGAATTTTTCTGTGGAATACAATGCTTTATCTATTGTGTACATGGTAAAGAAGGTAACAATTTAATCTGCGTATGGGGAGTGCAATGTCATAGTATTGTAGGAGAAGGTGGATAGAAAAGCATTAGGGCCTTTGGAATATGTTGCCATGATTAAAAGTTGATGAAGTGGATCTGCAATGAAGAATACTGCATCATGAAGACAGGCTGATGAAGAACCAGTGGTTTAACTTGAGCCTTTTTTCTGAAATTGTATACCCTATCTCGTATTCGAAGGGGAGTAAATTTTATTTTCGGAGGGTGGCACATCCGAACGGACTTAATGCATGATTAAGATGAGAATAAAACCTAAAAACAAAACGAGCAGGATTACAGGTAGAAACAGAATGATACAACCAAGTCAAAAAGAAATTAGGTTTAAGGGCTGAAATTAAAATAATTATGCCATGAAGGAATAGATTGGATGGAGTCAGAATATTTAACAATGAAGAAAGAGAGATTAGACTTGAGAACGCAGCCTCAGAATTTTGAAGAAATGATAGTGAGTGGCCGAGGTCCTTCCCAGAAACTACTTGTTTACTCTTGGTCCCAGACCTCCCCTTTCTCATTTCGAGGAACCCATTTTACGCACTATGAACTTGTATTATGTAGATGATCTTCATCGCCCATTGTTGTTTCCTCTTAAGCAGAATAACAAGACAGCTTATTCCTCGTAATTATCGTATAAATTGTTAGTTTTTTGTTTCCGAAACACAGATGTAATCACTAACTCGGACTTCCAAAAGTCTATCATCATGACCAGAGGCGTGCATCTTCTCCCTTTATTCAGAGAAAGGATAACTTAGCCTTCAGATTTCTCATTCAACACTTGATCTGTTGTGTGCTGGAGTACAATACCAAGTTCAGAGCACGAAAACGACAGCGAAATGATTTCTAGTATGCCAATAGTAAGACACACCAATGATAATTGTCATTTCAAAAAGTACTTTACTTTCCGGTTATTCGACAAACGTATCCACTGAACAATCACGTCGTCAATAATAAGAGAAGGAATGGAAAACATTAAAGTCATTAATTTATAGTAGCAATGACTATTTGTTGTACTTCCAAGTACATTAACCTTAATGCTTTGTTAATCGTTTATTTTTTCGCATTATAGTGAACGAACTGCGCTATACCACTACAAGAGTACAATACATTTATTATGAAAATATTGTACTTACAGTGTAAGACATAGAAATATGAGACAGAACTAGTAACGATTTTTTAAGTTATTCCATTTATATCTTACTTTAAATTACAAGAACTGTCTGAGTGCAGCGTGACCGAGTCCGGCCTTTGCGCGGACGTGTGGAGCGTATGTTAGCCCGCGGTCGAGAAGAACGCCTAAGTATTTGGCGGAGGTTACCCATGGGATATTTCTCCGCCTGAGCCGAAGTGACCATTCCGGCCGCCAATGGCGAACCTTACCAAGGAGGAGAGCGGAGCTTTTCCCCAGACTAATAGCCATTCTCCACTTCTCACTCCAACGGCCGACGGCATCGAGTTGTCATTGAAGGGGAGGGAGGCAATATCTCACATTCTTGTTTTGTGCCTTGATGAGGACGACGTCCACATACTGGCATGTCGCAGTGTGCTGTTCTGTGGGGAAGTCGGACATGTATGCTGCAAAGAGTAGCGGGGAGAGTACACTGCCCTCTGGAACTCCTGCCGCTGTATCTCTTAGTGTGGACAGTCTTCCTTCCACTTTCACTCTGAAGTTGCGGTCCTGAAGGAAGCTGCTAATCAGTGTGAGATATGGGGGAGGGATGTTTGCCTGCTTTAATTTGCCCAGTAGCCCTTGGTGCCAAGTTGTGGTGAATGCCGTTTCCACGTCCAGCAGAACTGCTATGGTCTTGAAGTTTTCCTGGAAACCCAGGGCAACCTTCTCGGCCACCCGCAGCAACTGCATGGTTGTGGAATGACCCCGACGAAAACCAAACTGGTGATCCGGTAGGAGTTGCCTAACCTCAAAAAGAGGCGTTAGGAGGACGAGGAGTAACCGCTCAAACACTTTTGAGGCGGTTGGGAGAATGCTGATGGAGTGGTAGTTGTTAGGAAAGACTGGGTTCTTGCTGGGTTTCAAGATACACACCACCCTCGCCTCCCTCCAGCAAGCTGGAAAGTGACGGAGACTTAGGTATGCATTAAAAATCCGGGTCAAGCGGACGACAGCCTTTTTGGGTAGGTGCTAGAGCATAAGCGCCGTGACGCCGTCATGTCCAGGGGATTTATTTGGGTTTAGACTTTGGATTTCGGAGATCACCGCTTTCGGGGTGATTATAGGAACGTGGATCTCCTCGTGTAGCTGCCGTGGTTCCTCAGAGGTAATCCACAGTCGCTTCCACAAGTTCCGTAAAGTCATCGTATTGTGGGTCCTCCCGAGGTTCGAACTGTACCTCAAGGTGGTCCGCGAACACAGTGGCTTTCTCGTCTGGCTCGAACGTGAGCCGCCCACGAGTGCCATGCAAGGGATGCTGGTATTGGGTCTTGTCCTTCCTCAAGGCCCTTATAATCCGCCATGGTTTCTTTTCTTGAAGGTTTACATTCTGAAGAGTATTTTCCCAGACTGTTGTTCTATGCGCACGGAGCAGTCGCCTTGCCAGGGTTTTGAACCTCTGGTATATTGCTCCTATCCTGGGATGGCGAAAGCACTGCCATAGCTTCCGAACAGTTGCCTTGGCTTTAAGCAACTGCCGGAGTTCTATAGATAAGGTTCTCGGGTCAGGGATGTTGGTGACAATGCGGTGAATGTGTGCGCGTACCGCATTTAGGATCTGGTGGGAGAAATCAATCGCTGCCGCTTCCAACGCTTCGAGATCATTGATGCGTGGTCGAGAGTCGACGGATCAGTGGAGTTCTAGGACTGCGGCATCCCAGTCGGTCTCATATGTCCAGTCTGAGTTTAACAGAGCTGGTATGGCTACTGTGGAATCCACCACGACAGGGTCGTGGTCGG
>CM060964.1:280793001-280803001 GCA_030765045.1 Tenodera sinensis | reverse complement strand
GTCTTTCAAGGATGCGATACAAAGATTTTGAAGAAACTTGATCCACCCTAAACTACCCTTTACGTGGAACATTTTTCCAAAAATTTTGATTTTCTTGAAAATGACTCTAACGATTTTGATTAAAATGACATGTTTGAGATATTTTTATGACATTAAATGTGTATCTCGAATTTTCTGGATATAGCCAATGAAGTCCTATTTACTCTGGATGACTTTTACATAACTGGTAAAGCGTAAGAGATAGACCAAATCTTACTATACAAAAATGTAGATCGTGCTAAAACACAATTTATGTCGAAATAAATTTTTTGTAGAGTGAACTATTTCGAAGATATTCCTTGCTATTAGTGCAAGTTTTGGAGAACTTCTAACCCTAGTGCAGCAGCCCATGAAGCACCAAGGCTTGCCGCACAGCCGCTGCGTACCCCACCTCTGCCCACTACAGGCGTCATTGGTGGGGTGCAGTACTACTTCTGTCAAATGGAACATTGCTATTCATTTTTACTTTCTCCACTGCGTATACTAAAGTAGAGGAAGTATTGTATTCCACCCAAAAATTCGATGGCGAGATTTCACCGGAAATATGTGATTTGAGGTCAGCTGAATAAAAAAATAAATTAATTTAAAAAATCCACTTTTAGAAAAAGGTCCGTGTGTGGACAGCATAACTCAAAAACGAAAAGTCGGTTAAAAATCAAAATTGGTATTTAAGTTTAATGTCTTTCAAAGACGCGACACGAAGATTTTGAAGAAAATTGCTTCTCCCAGAGCTACCCTTTTCGTAGAAAATTTAATAAAAAAATTTGATTTTCTTGTACATGGCTCTAACGATTTAGATTAAAATGCCATATGTTTGAGCTATTTTCGTGACAAATGAAATGTATATCTTGAATTTTTTGGCTATAGCCCCTGTAGTCGTATTTACTCTGGACGACTATAACTGGTAAACCGTCTTACTATACAAGAAAATGTAGAATTTGCTAAAATACTCAGTTTATGTCAAAAAAAGAATTCTTGTAGAGTGAACCATTTTGGAAATATGCCATTTTATTTGTGTGATTTTTGTAGAACTTATACTTCTGTCAAATGGAACATCGTTATTCAATTCTTTATACGTTAACCGTGCAAAGAGAACGGAATTTGAACGCTTTAAAACATTTGACTATCGCTCAAACCCTACTATATTCCCATATTCTTCTTCCACCTACAAGGAAACAAGCAAATAAGATAATTTCTGCGTATGTTTATCTCAACTAACAGAAAGAAGATATAGGATAAGGGTTTGTAGGAGTAATTTGTATAATAGTACAGAAAGTCATGTGAGTGCAACGCGTCAGGTTTTTTTCAAATGTTAACAAATTGCATTTGTTTTGAATTTGTAATTTGAAATCACTCGAGCAAAATATATCTTGAGTAATGTAACATGGTTAGAAGAATCAGTTGTCACGTAAATAAATAATTATAAGAGATATGGGTGAGTTTGTTATTGGTAGAGAGTCATGTGAGTATCGTTATCAGATTTTTGAAATGGTCATCACACAGTTGTCTCTCGCGATGTCATAACTGTACAGCATTTCAGGACTAGTAAATAGCGACCCGCTTTTAAACCTTTGTCTAGCTTTTCGGTTTTCTGTACCCACCTTGTACTTATACCAAAATGTGTCATTAAACTTTGTCCGTAAAAGTCTATCTCGTTTATTAATATGAAGTACTTAGAAACAAAGGCATTTGCAATAACAACGCCTAGATATATAGATACAGCTTTTCACTTAAACTTCTGTGAAATATTAGTAAAGCATATTTGGAGCAAAAGACAAAATAAATGAAAATTGACCGATTTATAGCTTAGGAGAAACAGAATCCTTCACTTCACTGCTGGAAACATAGCCAGAAATTGGCACTAAGCATTTTGGATTAACCTTTGTGCATTATAACTGTAATGGATGAACCGCCAGTAGGATGTTTACATTGGTTGGGTGTGGCATGGTCTACTTCATCAATCACACAAAAACATCCCTCCCCCAACACTCAAGTGTTACATTCCGATTATTCCACTGCAAAAAGCAAAACTCGACATCTGTGATAAACGAACCCACATATAAATAATACACTTGAGGTTTTCTTTAAAATTAAATAAATAAATTGAAATACAAATTAGAATTTAGAAAAGGTTGTATTCTTAATATTTCATTCGCTGAAAGAAAATTTTCTATTACAATTTATGTTGGCTACTTTTGTCTCACTCAGATCAAATTCCGAGTTTAAAAACACGTCATTCTTTTAGAAACATAGAGCTATGAAAACTGTAAAACTCAAAACAAAATGTTATTTACTGTCCGAGGTTATGTCTTCAAGATGCTGAATCTTTAGTGTGGAAAATGCTTATAGTATTTTCCACCAATCAGAATTAGATACTTCTATATGAAAAAGTAAAATGAAGCTACAGTCAACTTTTTATGTTGAAGTACTCACTGGATAAATGGAAATAATTTTTCTTCACTGAAATGAGGGCAAATTAATTTCAAGTTTAACGAAAATGGATCTTAATTGACCGCATCCAATCGTTCCTCCCCCAAAGATTATCTGTGAACATTCAAAACCACATCTAGAAATTAAGTAGCAGATATTTGCTATAACATGTGCACCTTTTATCCTGTGTAGATCTTAGAGGCCGTAGATTACAAAAGTACTGTTTCACCAAGAAAAATGGCCAAGTCAATTGTGTTATTGGAGGAAAAGATATATTGACAATGACAAATAGCTGCTAGATATTCAGATAAGGCTTTGATTTAATTTTAGATATTTGTAAATTATTTTCAAACTCAGAACTTTCAATCATTTTACCGTAGAAATGTACTTGAGCCTAATTATTATAATTTTCACATCTCTGTAGTTTGTTTCTCACGATTGCAATAATAAGGAATGAATTTGGCACTAGCTCCACAAAAGGACATCCAACTTTCCATTTTTTATATTCCACTTTGCAGTTACGTTACACACTCCTCTTTGGATTCACGTGAAAAGTAAAATTTTACAAAGCCACAAACTTCATTATTGAAAGAGTATCCTGTTATATAACACCTTTTTACAGGATTTCTTCAGCCGTTGCACTAAATCGATATTGCACACGTCTTCTTCTTGCCCAGATTTGAATGTAAACTTTATTTTCATCCTGGAGTATACGAAATAGGAACCATAAACCGAATGCGCTGTGGTCCACATGGAAATGCCTTTCTTCTCTTGAAAGAACCTATGTGCAGAAAGGAAAAGAGGAGGGAATCACGGAACAATTTCATTGTGGAAAGACTTATACTCACCACTTCTGGCTGCAATGTCCTCCCAGCTCGGCCTAGTTCCTGCTTCCGCTTCTCTTAAGAGCGGCCCCAAGTCGGCGTCAGCCAGCTACTCTCTTTTCAGGTCTGCGCTGCTCCATCTATTCTCAGGCACTGCAGAAACCATACGAGCAGCTGGGACATCCTCCTTCTCTTCCGCCCTAGTACAGTGGTCGCAATCCTACGGGCAAAGCCTTCTCGATAAGGCATTTGCATTCCTTTCCGATGTTCCGATGTGAAGTTGCCATGGAGCCTCTGGACGCAATGGGCTTTCTGGTTCTCAATGGCCTCTAGGTTCTTGAAGCATTCAGGTGAGGGAGGAGTGGTCATTGCTCAGGTGGAATGATTGAGCAAGGGAAATGTTCCATCGCCTTCAATTCTGCCATTAGCTCGTGCCCGGTAACTAGTGGTTCTTTTCAATCTTAGAGAGCGTTTTACTATAGTAGGTTAGTACTTGCTCCTGTCCCTCCTGGACCTGTGGTAATATGTCTCCAATACCCTGTCGCTGGCGTCAGTGTCCACGGTGAAATCACCATCTGGTTGTGGAAAACCTAAAACAGGTGCACTGCAGAGTGCTTACTCGAGGTTCTGACGGTGACCTCGGCCTGTTTCGTCCACACCAAGGCGCCGATGTTCGAAATCAGACGAGTGAGGGGTCTGGCGATGTTGGGGAAACCTGGACGAACCGGCGGCAGTAGCTGTACAGACCTAGAAAACTGCGCAACATTCGTTTATTCTTCGGGCGAGGCCAATCCCTCACCACATAAGCCTTCTCTGGCTCCGTGGCCACCCAGTTGGTGAGAATATGTGGCTCACGTGGTGAACCACCTTGCGAAGAGCTGACACTTCTTCAAGTTCAGCTTTAGGTTGGCTGCCTGTAATTCTATAATACCTTGTTCGGGTTTTCCAAATGATCCTCAAAGGTGCTACCAATTACGATGATGTCATTCAGATATAGCAGGCAGACGTCGTAAGTCTTTCTCCTCATCATCGCCTCCATTAGGCTGTGGAAGATGGCTGGCGCGTTGCAGATGCCAAAGGGTATAACGTGAACCGCCAAAGTCCTTGACCCATCGAGAATTGTGTCTTCTACTTGTCTCTAGGGTCTAGGGCCAGCTGCCAGCAACCCGATTTGAAGTCCAAGGTTGAGAAACTTTGGACACCAGCATGAGTGTCCAGGGTGTCCTCAATCCGGGGTAAGGGAAAACAGTGCTTTTGAGTGACATCGTTCAGCTTCCTATAGTTCACACACAAATGTAGTTACCCGTTCTTCTTCACCAGGACTACAGGAGAGCGCCAATGGCTGTCGGATTCTTCGATAGACCTCCTGGATCTCATATTGTGCAACATGTACTGTATCTCTACCTGCTTTGCGTGAGTAATAAGTATTGGTAGTTGCCGAATAGATTAGGCCTCTCCGGTGTAGATGTTGATGAGCACTCGGTCGGTGAGGCCGTAATCCCGTCCGCTTAGCTGAAGACTGATTGGTAACGTCCAAGTAGATGTCGGACCCTCTCCAGTTGAGCTGCGGTTACATGGTCAGTCGCCATGCTCAATAAATCTTCCAGCCGAGGCATCAGCTCTTGCGATGGTCCTGGATCTACTGGTCTGTCGCACCATGTCACATTCACACCTGTCACAGTTTCCTAGCTACGTTCCGAGCTTTTTGTCCCGATCACGTCCAATGGATTCAGCAGCCTCACAGGCACTTCCGTCAAGACAAGGATGTCCTGCCAACGCATAACCCGTCCAAAGGCGTCTTAAGATCCAGCGCCAGTTTCCTTGAACGCTGCCCGCCAGGTGCGTTCTCACGAAGACTTCACTCCTCACGGGCACTACCTTGTCCTCCTTCGGGGATACTGTGCGGATTTCCGAACGCTCCTTTGGCCTAAGGAGTATCACCTCATCTCAGCCGACTCTTTAGAGCCTCCTGCCGACGTCAACCGTCATGTCGTAGCACCTGAGGGCGTTCAATCTTAGTATCACCTACTCAACCACCCTCGCAGCAAACACCCACAGACTCACAACACTCTACCCCAAGGTGAAATCCAGCAGGGGCTCCTTCTCCGCAGACAAGGAGTCGTCTGATGCTGCTGGTACGGCCAATTGGGTCTCCTAGACGGCAGTCCCTTCGCCACGTCAAGCCTAAACTCACACGTTTCCCACCTGCTCCTTGGCCGAGTGTGGACAGTACTACACCAGCTCTCCTGGTAGCACATACCACTGGAAGATTCCCATCCACCTTCTGTCCCCACCATACCGAATGCACCTGGTCTTCGAGGTGGAATCAGTTGTTACCTTGACCGCCTCCATCCCCAGCTGGCCGCCAGTGAATGGTATTGTACTCACCGAGTATTAGGCGCTCTCGTATATCGGCGCTGTGTACCCTGTTGACGAAGCAGTACGCAACTCCCTGGGACCCCACACTGGTAAAGTGGTTCACTAGAGTTTTAGTTTCCAACTATTCAGTTGCTAGGGGGAAATCCTGCAGTGTATCCTCCTGATGTTCTAACCTCCTCTTTATCTGGCTACGACGGGCTGCGGACAGACCATGGTTTCCGAACCAAATTTCGAGAGCCTCCCAGATGTCTCCGGGCACAGCCGACTTCAGAATCGCATTCAGAGTTTCTGCCTCCGGTCCCTGGAGGTCATATTTGGGTGGCTTGAGGCGCGTAGATATTATGTCGCGCGTCCCAGCGCCTCGACTTCCAAATTCTTAAGTATTTCGCCAAGCACGTTGCCATCATGAGATTCTGCTACTTGCCGCTGCCGTTCACTCTTCCTTCGAGGATACTAAGCTGCTCCCCAACGCCTTCCTGAAGCCGTTTTCTAAAATCCTTCAGGGCGATGACGCATTGGCCGAGCTTTTCCGCGTCTTTTTTCATGCCAGCCAGTTGTTTTGTCAATTTTAGTTGATAGTTCCATCACTTCTTCCTCATTTTTTCCATCACGGAGTTCACTGTCGTTATTTCGCCTCCCATCTTGTCCATTCCAGAATTTGTTTCATTCAATTCGGATTTGATTTCCGACTCCTTGTCCATTCCGGTCTTCACTGTCTTCACTTCACTTAGTAACTGTTGGAGTAATCTGTAATTTCTCCATCGCAGCATCTGAATCCCACTCCTGATAGCAGTGTAATAAATGAGAACACCAATTACTGCTAATCACACTTTATCTTCTAAGTGGTTATTGTACCGCTAGCATTGCTCTTAGGTTACTGTTGTACAAACTCGCAGCAACACAATTTATCCATCGAACCACAACTGAACTGTCATTTCCGGATCACAACTCACACTGAACTGCACTCGGTACGGTTCACTGTCCCTGTCGCTGAACGCTTCGTAAAATGTTCAACTGTTTAACTGAGCTCTCAGAAGCCCCTTATATAGGTCCCGCACACAAAAGAGAAAGTTTATGGGAAAAGAAACTTCTAGAAGGGGAATATTCTCGAATTATACGAAATGAAGTCACTGGAGCCCAGAACGGTACACAAAAGCGCTTGTTTCCGTTCGGCCTATTGTCCTATCAGAGATCCGGTCATTAATGCAGGTAGGCGCTCAGGTCCTTGTCCTGGATTCAGTAATTAGCTGCGGGCGTGGTAACAATGTTTTCAATAATACATACTACTATGAATTCGATTTGGCGTTACGTTGAAAACCTTAGGCCTTTGTAAGTCTGTGTCTAATTTTATGCCATGTGCAAGAACTCAATATAGTTTCCTCGATTAAGGAATACATTATGCTCGTTATGACCTCTGAAAGGTGTCTCTTGCTTCACCAGTAAGTTAAATTGACTAATCGCTTCAATCTTTTTCTATTAGAGTCAGCTACGGCATTGTGTTTCAAAGCATCCAACCTGCATTGTTCACTTCTTTTATCGAAAGTTTTTAGTTTCGTTATTGCAGATTAACCTGTTTGCGTTGTTGAATGTCTGCCTTGTGAAAATTAGTGATATAAGAGAAACCTATCCCATTCCTCTATTCGTCTCAAAAAGAATACAAGGCCAGCAAAATAATGTACTTTTCGATTTATATGCAGTTGAAGAATTGTAGTAGATAGTATTCAATTTTGAAATGACTGCATAGCTTGTTATTTGTGTACTCATAGAAAGGTCCGGAGTATGCCCAGCTTTCACTATAATGTCTTGCTTTTACGAAAAACTTACAGCTCCCAGCGAAGTACCGGTAAACAACAAATGATCCGAAACGGAAGAAGGTGACTGTTGGCGCACATGCCTAATTGCTCTGCGGAATGAGTTCATGTGAGATGCAAGGGGGACTAGTTTCTTGAACCGAATCCCTTTCCAGGTTTACTAAACAGCGTAAAACATACAATATTGTTTTATTCCATGTGACACTTCATTGGCACCTTCCAGCACTTGTATACAGCAGTAGAAAAAGTAGAAAAGTCTGATGTGTTGCACTCACATGACTTTCTCTACTCTTGTACTAACCATTCTTACAGACTCTTACTCCTATATATTCTTCGTGTTAAGATAAACATTTGTACAAATTATCTTGTTGCTTAATTCCTTGTAGCTGCAAGGGGAATATTAGAATACAGTAGGCTTTGAGCGATACTCAAACATTTTAAAGCTTTCAGATTCCGTTCTCTTTGCACAGTTAACATAAAAAATTAACAAAGATGTTCCATTTCACGAAAGCTTTGTTTATGCATATCAGCACTCTATGTCAATACCAAACAAACTATAGTCGCCGTCATGAATGAAGAGGTTGCACAGAAGAAAAATATTCAACGACGTCACAGTCACATGTTAAGTTTTCCGAAACTCACACACATAACAAGGAATATCTCTGAAATAGCTCACCCTACAAAAAAATTTATTTGGACCTAAATTGTGTATTTTAGCAAGATCTACATTTTTGTGTAGTATGATTTGGTCTATCCATAACGGTTTAACAGTTATGCAAAAGTCGTCCAGAGTAAATACGACTACAGGGGCTATAACCAGAAAATTCAAAATATACATTTCATTTTTCATAAAAATATCTCAAACATATGACATTTTAATCAAAATCATTAGAGCCATTTTCAAGAAAATCAAAATTTTCGAAAAATTTTCCATGTAAAGGGTAGTTATGGTTGGGCTATTTTCTTCAAAATCTTTGTGTTGCATCCTTGAAAGACATTAAACTTAAATACCAAATTTGGTTTTTAACCGACATTTCGTTTTTGAGTCATGCTGTCCACAGACTGACAGACACACACACACACACACACACACACACACACACACACACACACACACACACACACACACAAACACGGACCTTTTCCTAAAGATGCTTTTTTTTGGATTCAGGAGGTCTCAAAACCTATATTTCCGGTGAAATCTCGACATTGAACTTTTGAGTGGAATACAATATTTCCCCTACTTACCAGTAGAGAAAGTAAAAATAAAATAATAATTTGGAAATTTCACCTATCTTCCTATCATGGCACAACAATATTTGCGAAAATGTATTGGTACATCATGAGGTATGAGCTATTGGACGGGGGGGGGGGGGGGGGACAACTCGCCTACTGCGATCCAGCATGGATCTAGCGGAGGCTACCACCCCCTGGGAGGGAGAGATGAGCTGAAGGGATACCGCGAACTCGGTACAGGACAGCGAAGGCAGCGCTGCAGAGACGTGAGGAAGCCACTAACATTTGAGAAAGAGCCATGGAGCATACCATCTGAAATTCCTCGCCGCTACCCAGAGAAGCCTGGTACAGCATAGAATATTTCGAAAATGACTAACACTGCGAAAATAATTTATTGTTTGGTACAAGTTGTACGTTTTAATGATTTCTATATATTTTTACTACAGTAGGGCTTTCTGTTTTTCTCTTATGGTTTAGCGGTTATACAGCATACATTCAGCAAGGAGTACTCAATTAGTTGTTCACAGAAAACTCAATTTATACATCCTTAGGCCAACATGTCAAAGTGTGATATTTTAATCAAAGCCATTGGAGCAGTTTTTGATGAAAAATGAAAGTTTTCCTTGTAAAGGATAGTTTGAGGAGTTAATTTTGTAAAAATCCCCATGTTGTATCCTTGAGGTATGCTATACTTAAATACAGAGTTAGGTACTTATTATCTTTTCGTTGATAGGTTATGCTCTTCATACAGAGAGACAAAACAAACATACACAGATTCTTCTTTTTGTTCTTCTTCTACTTCTTCTTCTTCTTCTTCTTCTTCTTCTTCTTCTTCTTCTTCGCATCATGGCATAGGCAATCAAGTGTCTGTTCCGCCTTCAGTCCTTCAGCCATGGTTCCATCCAGCTGATTTCTCTGAAGTTTTTGAGTAAGGAAACTTCCCTATTACGGGTTACCGGCCCCTAGATGGGTAAGTCATGGGAAGGATTTGCCTTCTCACGGCTCATAAACAGGTTTTTCTAAAAATGCTTATTTTGGATTCATGGAACCACAAAAGAGCAATTTCGGGAAATCTGCGTATTAACTTTTTGGGTGAAATGCAACACTACCTCTTCCTACGTCAGATAAGTTGTAGAGAAAGTACACTGTGTTCCACTTATAGGTATAATAAAAGAAATTTTGGTAATTTCAAAACTATGCATACAAATGGGCTATGGTTGGCACCGTTTGAAAGAGGAAGTTGGGAAGTTTTAATCCACTGGTGTTAAGTTTAGAATAGTC